>CM031570.1:637950-1245888 GCA_018467065.1 Ephestia elutella
TATTTCTTTGTCTCTGTTGTCTTTCAAGAAGATCAAGTCTTTTTTCGATTTGTTTGTTCGACTCTTTTAGTTCTTTAACATTATTTTGTAAATAATTAAACTTTTCATCTATTTTATGTGTTAAATTTTTTCTCCATTTCTTTTATATTGTGATATGTTTTATTTACATCAAGCTGTATCTTTTCGAACATTTTTTTAATTTCTTCCATTGTTATTGTTTAGTTGTGATTTCTTACTATTTAGATACTAGTGCTGCCACCTATTTATTTGTTGTTGCAATTAATATTTTTATGAACAAATATCTTTATTCTATGAGTTCCAATTATTTTTAAACTCTGTATTGCACGACGAGATGGCGTTAGTGTTTTTAGATTCTAGTTTTGCTTATAAATCTTGGTGGTTCTGCTGGGATTCGAACCGGGGCCGCGTATGGCAGTAGTACTGGTAAGCGCATCAAAAAGACATGCATGTATACGCGCTGTGCTACGAGCGTCGTGACGATGTTGACGAAATTTGTGGTAATACAGTTCAATTATTCGCAGTCCGTTATGATTATCTAGTTTTACCCGACACGGTTCGATAAAAAAGTTCTTTGTGTATCTTCACAGCACAATTTTAATACACAATTTTACACATAAATTTAGTTCGTTTATTATATTTACACTATTCACTGTCTTGTTTACTTGCACTCAATTAGTATTTAGCAGTTTGTTTACACTATTATCGGTTTATATACACTATGGTTCTGTTTTGATATTTTTGGATTTTATTAGTCTCATACAAAGTTTTATTGTTAGATAACACTTGTGCGTATCACTTTCACTATAGTTTATATTTTACAGTCACTTTTATATATCTACGACACGAGATGTATTTTATTTTTATTATTTACTACGGATACGATGTTAAGCGAGCCCGGTGGCGCCCTCTCTCCTCCATCCGAATATATTGAACCACAAGTAATTAATTCACGGCCGAAGACGAGGTAAGAAGGAGTAAATTTTGTTGTTTCATTAACGGATGAGTTAATGGCAAACTGAATATGATTCAAATGTAAGTCCTAAGTACGATGGTCGTCATCAACAAAAGAAGCTATAGCTGTAATTATAGTTTTGTTGTAACGCTCAACAGGGTTTACTTAAGGGCAGTAACGTGGAGTGTAATGTACATGAGATATTTTATAAGTATTAAACAAGTCTTTAAGTTGAGCACTTATCATTTGAGGAGGTTCAGCAGCAAGCTCAGTAGCAAGCCAGCAGCGGCGAGTTCAGGTTTCTGCAGTTGGCTCAGTAGTTGGCTCTGAGTCAGCAGTAGGATATTATCGCTAAAGGAATCAAGAATAGGTTGCAAAAAATCATTACCTCATAAAGGCTGTAACATACGTTGAATCCTTCAGACCACAGACTTCATAAACAGACAGACGTATAAACTAAAACCAGAGAGAAATGATCTGAAACACAGTTAGTAACTCGTAAGTCACTTTGAGTTAAACTTCATAACTAAGACGCCTGAGCTAGCCACTTCCTTAGTATAACTTTGCTTGCTTGGGAAAGCACATGTTATACAGTTGTATAACGACAATCATTTTGTAGAAACTTCATTCTGTTCGATTTACTTATGTATCTTTATATTACTTATCTTCTAATTATGATCTTATTTGTAAAATTACTGTATCCGTCTCTTATTCATATTGTTTTTGTAAATTTGGTTAACTAGATGCGCCACTGGGCTTCGCTCCCGTAGGAAATTGGAAATCCATTGGATCTTATAAGCTATTTTAAATTTTGCCTCTTTATAGAAGATACTTGTAATTTATAGCAAAACTACTCAATTATCATTACCAAGAAAGTCAGCGCTACCTGTTACAGTGTTACCTGACTAGAGAATAGCTCTAAAATAAAGAAAAACTATTCCTAAGTCATCTCTTTACCTAAAATTTTCCTCCCAGAATTATTTTAAAATATTCGTCGTTTTCACAAATCGTCCCATCGAGATATTATGTCCGATATTTTTTAGGCAGTGTTAATTCTCAACACATACATTTTGATAGTCGCAGAGTATGTAACAAAGACAAATGTAAACATTTGAATGTACGAAATTCTTGCTAGTGGTCACACTTTGGAAGGGCAACTTCCCCCGAACTTGCGCGCTGCTGTGTTGTATAAAATGAAAATAATACAGAAAAATTGTCCTCCTTCAATCTGTTGCAAAATATTCTCTGCCTTCAGATTATTTTGCTACTCAACAGTCTGTAATGATGACTGTCTAAGATAAAGATTAATTGATGCTCTAATAGGAACAGCTCTTAATGTTATTACTAATAAATGAACACCACGTCCTTACTTCATAGGTTTTATTGGAAATATTTATTGATAATATTACTACACTGTGCCTATCATGAGTATCATGTATTGATTATTTCATTTCTGTAGATAAATCACAGCTCATGTCTGCAATATTTCACCAAAGTATGCCTTAAGGGTTTGAATTGATTAGTAGAACAAAAGGTGGCGTTACGCTTAAATAAAATTAAACATATTGGATGTCAGACTTGTTATAGAATGAATTGCTCTGCTCAACTTCTGTGACTCCCTTTAATTTGCGTCCACAGTTCAAAGCGGATTTAATTTAAACACAAGAAACATTCAAGTTAATAATGACGACAAATTCCAATAATACAATTTGGACTTGGAATGAAATAAAATTGTTTTGTCTCGCCCTCAGTGGCGCCATATTGAGTTAGCCGACTCTGACCCATTTCTTGTTCAGACAGTTTATTAGAGAATAGAGTGATATACAATCATTTTAACTACTATACTTGGTCTGTCACATCCTATAAGTGACTTTTGTGTACGTATGTTAAATGTTTAAGACCTAATGTATAACAACAAATTAATGCAATAAATAGAATGAAAATGAGAAAATCTGACACCGGTGTTATCGAAAAGAAAAAGTACACAAAGGCACAGGTCTCCCCCACTTGCTTCCACATATCCCTGTCCATAGCCACGTTCGACCAATCCGGCTGGAAAGCGTCAAGGTCGTCGCGCCATCTTTTCCTTGGCCTTCCTCTCTACGACGACCACCTTCAGGAACCCAGGGGGTGATGCGTAGTGCCCATTTACTTTTGACTTTGACTTTGACTTTGCCCATTTATCGTGATGCATTCCGATAAAAACTTTATTTAACCAAAAAAATAGGTACATCCGATATAAAAGGCGACCTTAATGCTACACTTAAGTAGTTACGCTTAAGTAGTTACACAATAAATTAATCTTAGACGCGCAGAAGAACTATAGTGATGCTTTATTTTCAACCGACTTCCCAAAAAAGGAGGAGGTTATATGTTTCGATGTATGTATGTTTTTTTTTTATGTATGTTCGCCGATTTCTCCGCCTATAGTGGACTGATTTCCGAAATTGTTTTTTTATTCGCAATGGTATATTCCCAAGTTGGTCCCATTTTAACCACGTTAGAATCTGTTCGGTAATTTTAAAGATACCTAACAAAATATAAAAATACCAACATTGCATTATAGAGCAAAAGTCCACGACAGCATGCCCTTCCTTATTTTATTAAAACTCAAGATTTTCTGTGTATGTTCCCAACATAGAAATAGCTATTAGCAACTATAAAAGTTGGATCATGATTACTTAGGCAGATTATTTGTAGCAATAACATTTATAGTGGTAACTTAATTTCCTCAAAGTAAAGTTTTTTTAAAGATTTTTATTCCTATATGAAATCACGCCATCCATTACTAGGGCAATTGGTGCAGATATAAACACCTGCTAGACATTGTAACTTTACTAAATTAAGTTACATTTGTTTTATTATAAAAGCTGAATTTAATATTACTTTGGGAGGCCCCAAGGGTGCTTTTTATACCTATAAAAATCATCCTTGCTATCCATATTACCTGCATAAGCAACTAAGATCCAAACTTCATACCTAGTCGCTTATATTTTTTATCCGTATATACCACGCAGAGAAACATTCAGTATTTTTAAAATAAAGAAGGTTTGGTCGTCACGGGCTCTCGGTCTATTTATGTGCCAAAAATAATAGACAATTTGACATGTTTTGACGTTTCAAATCAAACTGACATTAAAAGTTTCGAATTCTTAATTCTTTATTTTTCGGCCAGCAGTGAAAAAAAGTTTTTATTAAAGAAAATAGGTGTAGAAGCACTAAAAATGATAAAATAAAACTTTTTTCCAAAAAATGAACCGACTTCCATCATAAAACTTAAAATCATGAAATAACAATAAAGAAAAATGTATTAGCATGCTACCTACTGAATGAGGTGAAGTCGGTGCCAAATTGAATATTAAATAATCTAAATTAACATTAGAATCATGTATATATTATATAAAATGCCTAGCTAAACAATTACATAACACCCTTACTCCTGCACTTGGCACCGACTTCACCTCATTCAGTAGGTAGCATGCTAATACATTTTTCTTTATTGTTATTTCATGATTTTAAGTTTTATGATGGAAGTCGGTTCATTTTTTTTGGAAAAAAGTTTTATTACCATATATTTTCATTTCTAACCAAATAAAACATTGTCTAGCCCTGAAAAGAAGTTGGCCAGTGAAATATCAACAGTGTCAAATGGCCTCATTGATGTCAGCGAGAGTAATGTTCGGGCGGCAGGCCATTGTTGCGTCTGTTTGGGGCTCACGGAAAACTTAAACATATATATACAAGGCGCATTATTTTGCCGCCTTTTTGTAGGTCGTTTGACATAACCTTCATAGGGCCAAATATTATTGAGTTTATATAGTATTTAATAGGACTCTGAGGTTTCCTCGTTCACTCAAATCTAAAATTCAAATTCGAACGAAAATTCGATTTGATTGGATTTTTCTTTGGAAGGTAAATAAAAATACTTTATTGTACCAAAAAATTAAGGATTGTAACATTGTGACTTAATTTAAAGTTAATGCGTACAATAAATTAAGGTGGCAATAAATTAATTTTGATATAGGCGGCCTTATCGCAAGTGCAATCTATTCCAGGCAACCTTAGCGATTAAGAAGATGAAGTTACAGAAGAGTATTTTTATACGCGGAAATATTTAGAGTTCTTTCTTGAAAATTAAAAACCCTAAAACAAATTCACGCGAAAATAAAATGGTAAATGTAAATCTATTCAAACGTCGAAATCAGGGCTCGGTTTGCGTCCAAAATAGTTTGAGTACTTAAATAGAGGAAGTTCGATTGCGAAGTTCCAGAAAGTTCCCGGTTCGATCCCAGCTCGACCATTCGTCGCTTACACACAACTGATTTTGGGACGATTTGCTTAGGATAATTTGTTGTCTGTCCGAAAAACCATTGCTTTTGGTATTTCGTTAGAAAAAGATGTACTTACTATTTATAAAAATTTTGTGTGCTAAAAATTTATTTAAATGCAAACTTGGGTTCCTGGAGGGCGTAGACGTCAAACTAGACCGCGAAAAAGATGTCGGGACGATTTTCAAAACAATCTCTGTTATTGATAGTAACATGCATGGAAGTCAAAAGGAGAGACCTTTGCCTAGATTCCGAACTGGCACATAGAAAGATAGATATACTCTTTATTGTACCAGAAGTAAAAGCACAGGTTAAAAATGTACAATAGATTTTTTATTCTGTATATTATTTTTAGGGTAGTATTTCTATTACATATTGTTAGAACTGTGGTGAGATGCCAATGCATATGCTCTACATAAATTAGTATCACATGCTGTGCAATTAGCCCCTTATATCGTTAAGCTCATTGGAGCAAATAACTAGGACGCCTTGATTATGATAACATGAATTAGCAGATTAAACACATCTAGTACCGTCAGCAGCACATCAACCTACCCAGAATTTATTTGAAATTCGCCTTTAGTACCGCCGCATACTGAGTATCAGGTTACTATACATCTAATATGACATGTGCTTGCTGAAATTTTTTGACGAAAAGCTTTTTTAAAGTAGGCAAAGAGGCATGCGGCCCACTTGAAGGAAAGCAGTTACCGCAGCCTGCAACACCAGGCTTGATAAAAATCTAAAAAAAGGGCTAGGCTATTTCCTTAAATTCTTTCTTCTTTTTCGTGTTTGAGTGGTCAACATTTAACACATTAAGAATTGTTTGCCCTTGTACGAGTAATATTCATTTAAGCTATAACGTGATCCTATGATATCTTTTTTATTCTTCTCGAAATTCATCATCCAACCGAAGCGGTGATAATCGTTTGACACATTATTACGTGTCCTTTAAAGCCCCGGGTCCAAAAGGGTCTGTAATGGCCCAATTGGGGGTTAATTATGCGAGAAAAGCGTCCGTTTTTGCCCTGATGTTTATGAATACAGGACTTAAGTGGTTTTTGTTGAGATAATAGTTCTGACGACGACGGTGGGGCGTGATTTGGTTCTTGTGGATATTTTAATGAATGCCCAGCATTTGCACAAGATTATAAATCAGTATTTTGTTATCTATGGCTACATTAGTAGTATTAAAGTTGCTTTATTGAATTTAATATTTTTTTTGTTACGGCTTTACGTATTTAAATGTTTTAAAGTTCATCATAAAATGTTGTACTCACGTGTGGTCTAGGGTCCTATCAGAAGACCGTCGTTTCTATTGCTATTATTTAAAAATCTAGCCATATAATACACTACTTTTCAAACCTTAGGCAGAGCGTTTTTAGGCCTTCAGGCTCTCTTTTTAACAATGGTTAGTATATAAATATTAGATATCGTAATTATAGCAAGGAAAAGTATCGTTATGCAATGCAAATTGATATAACAAAGATATCCATACACCAGCCAATGCATAGCACACTTAAGGCATAAATAAAAGTGGAGCGAATCGAGAATGCAGGGTGTATCGACACAGAAGGCGTAGCTTTAATAAGTACTATTGTTAAGCCTAATTACTGTGTTACTATGGCGAACGGTCGCCGGTACGGAACAACAGTTTCAGCTATGTGTATGTTACTTATTTACATAAATGTCTATAAGTGATACATTAGGCTTCTTTTCCGTTTTTAAGGTTTTCGTACCTTCATAAAGAAATAATGGAATTCTTATGGGATCAATTTATTATCCGTCTATCTGTCTGTCCGTTTTAAATTAAATAGCCATGATCTCATCGCGTCGATGGAATTATATTTTATTTATTTTATTTTATTTTTATGTTTTCGGAAAACCTACAGCTAATTTACAATTATAGAACTTACTGTATAAAAAAAATGGCCAATAACAATTAAAAATGGCCAATTATCCCCCTATTTCTGTTTTTCCATGAGCAACTTCAACTTAAAATACTATTAATATAACGGTTTAGCATTTGTGCGTTTTAGTTTGTTTAAAGATACATGTTTGTTTAGGTCACGTCTTTATTCATGATATCAAACAAAATGGAATATTCTTTCATGTTATACGTAGTTAAAGCCAGTTCCCTTAGTTACATACCTGCTAAAATTATTATATTAAAATGACTCAAACGAGAAACAAAAAGTTTTGTATATAAGATAATAATATTAAACGCCATTACGAGTACTTATGTAGGTATTTATCTATTTTCGCCTGCATAAATAGTAGCTAATCTTGAGCTCCCATTCTTTGACAATTTCACCCATAACAGGGTATAATAATAACTATGCGATCGTAGTATCATAAATTCGCTAAAAATTAGCATAACTAAACCCTCCTCGTTTGCAATCCAGGGACATGAATAAAAGTGGGGCAAATCGGCACGGACGCGGGGCGAATCGGAGCGCCGCCGCCGCTAAATAACGACCGCTTTTGTTAGGGTTAATTACGGTCGTGTGTCGGTCTCTGTTGAATTACAGTAGATACACGAAAGAGTGTTTATTGCGATAAGTTTGCTTGAATAAATTAATTTGTAGATTTGACTATTTGATTAGGCGTTCGTAATACCAAACCCAGTGGTCGCTGTTAACACCAGCTGATGGCAAAAGGGGCCAAGGAAAACAGCGATTTCTTAAATACTTAATACAACTCAAAACATTTTAGTTATCTTATAGATATCGTTACATACTATTCTTTAAATTTAGGCACCTAAAACATCTGAAATATCAAAGATTGAAATTATTATTTTTATGACTTGAGTTTATTATATTAGGTTTATTAAAAAACTAGCTTTTGCCCGCGGCTTCGCCCGCCTGAATTTCCCATGGGAACAGTGCTTTTCCCGGTATGAAAGGTACCCTATGTCCAGCTCCGTATTTCTAACTACGTGTATGTAAAATTTCAGGAAGATTGGTTCAGTAGATAAAGCGTGAAAACGTAACAAACAAATAAACAAGCTCACTTTCGCATTTATGATATTAGTTAGGATCAACCAAAAGTAGGCCGTAACAAGGTTCTAGGAAATAAATAACTTTATTCTCGATTGAATTATACTTACTCTTATGGAAGAAAATCTACATTAAGTAGCTAGTAGTTGTACGGTCTCAGGCCATCTTGTGAGGCAACATCATAAAAACATCATCATTCAAAGTAAGTTTATCTAAAATACAGCAACTGGAGCATCGGAAACAAATAATTTGCAAGTCGGCGCGGCGTGACCCAAAAACGATGAAATGCGCAGAATGAGTACGTAATTACGAGGGAGGGCGGTGCAGAGGCGGGCTGGAGTTTCAAATCCTAACTAATATTATAAAATGCGAAAGTGAGTTTGTTTGTTCGTTACCTCTTCACTTTTACCCGCGGCTTCGCACGCGTAAATTTCCCACGGGAACAGTGTTTTTTCCCGAGATGAAAAGTAGCCTATGTCCGTCTTAGTACTTCTACCTATGTATGTGAAATTTCACGAAGATTGGTTCAGAAGATAAAGCGTGCAGTGGTAACAAAAAAACTCACTTTCGCATTTATAATATTAGATATGATTCAGGCATTGTAAAACTCACTTTCGCATTTATAATATTAGATATGATTCAAGCATTGTAAGTTCGTTTGGGGTTGTTTCTATTACAGCTACATATTGTGTTACTAACAATACAAATTCGCATATTACCATACAAAACTTTCTTTAAACTCAGTTCTACATCAAATACAGTGCATCCGCTCAACTAAAATTACTTCCAAGCATAGTCCTCTGTTAATATTAATAAAGGTACGGTCCGCAGAATTAAAATGAATTAAAATGCACCCGGTATGAATAATAGCGAGGGAGATAATGCCCGACTTTGTATGCGGACGGTACAGCCTGTGGTGTAGTAAATGCGATGCGATGATACCATATCTTATACGATACGCATCAATCTGCGAAACCCTTGCAGCGAATTTCAAGTTTTTGTTAAGGTGAATGTCAAGGTTTACGTTAGAGTAACATTTACTTTTGTCATACTATTTGATAACTAGTGAAAGTCATATTGCCTATATAACTGGTTCGGTTAAAGTAACTGATACTGTCAAAGTTATGCGTTGCAACCCAACCAAATTGTGTTATGTATATTTAAGAAACTGATATGTATGTAGTTGTTATTGACTGTATGGTTTCCAAAAATTAAAAAAAAAAAAAAAATCTGCCTCGAAATAGTGACTTGAATAGTTCCCAATTGTGGTATAAAAAAAATATATTATCATCGATATATAAATACTTAGTAGGTAGAGGCATCTTTCAAAATCACACCAGCAGACGAACAACTCATTTAAGCAATATTTCTCTCTTTTTTCTTCTAATCAGTGGACAACCAGCCTACTTTTGATTCTCGCCGAGTTTCGCTATGAATAATGATATCAGCGACTGGAGTGAGGCCCTAATTATTATGTTAAATCGTTTGACAGGCTCGGACTTGTTCCAACATTAACATTCTGGGGCTGATTTGCGAGTTCAGATTACCGAGCAACGGTTTATCTAATTAACATAAATTTATTTTAAAAGATTACTGTTATATGTCAGAGAAAGTGTGAAAATGGTTTGGACTGAAAATTGTAGAAGGTCATCAGTTATAGTAAAATCTCTAGTCAATAGCGAGAAAAATGTTATAAAATTGAAGAAGAAGAAAAATCATTTATTTGGCTAAAAAAACCAAAACGGTCTCTGCTCAGCATGTGTCGTGGACCGTGGTACGATCCATAACGCTGGTCTTTCACAGAAACCGACTAATTATACTTAAAACTAATACATACATTAAAAAAATAATACATTAATCATTTTGAGAGAAAAAAAAATTGCGTTGATCAATGCATGGACCAAATTGAATCCAATCCGAGTCCGTAGAGTTAAAATTATCCAAACATCACCCATAGCTTCCTAGTACAGACATTAGCAATAACATGGAAACGAAACTTCTTTTTTAATTTAAGAGCTGTACTCTTGTCGGTGGAGTATCCGCCACACCTCTCTATTCTCGGCTTAAAAGGTCTTGATACGACACGACACGCCTTCTTTCTTTTTCAGTTGGCTTACGTAACTCTTTCTCGGTCTCCCTGGACCTCTTCTTCCCTTCTCCTTTCCTCCAATTATATTTTTAAATAGGTCATGATGTGGCCAATCAAACGATCAAGTGGCCAATCATTCTCCCTCACCTATTTTCAATACGAAATAACAGAGAATGTGACAATATTATTGTTCGTAACTGCGAGATTCGTAAAAGACGAATTTATAGATAAAAGTTAAGCGGCTTCAAAGCTTTAAAGCAAAGACTATGTTTTTATTGTATTTTGCGTATCTTTAAACTTTTATTAAAATACTTAAGTGCTTTGGCATAAGTTTTATACTGGAGCTTAAAGTTTGCGAGCTTTGCAACCTAAGTTATGAAATTAAATAAGATAATGTTAATGTAAGTTACAGTAATAAGTACAACTTTATTTCAGACTTATGTCTTTTGCTTACATGGAAATTTAATATTCTTTCACGAAAAATCTACTGGATGAATTCAGGTTTCGTACAAGGGTAAATTCTAGTAAAGCATATTCACGATATTATCTTAAGACATAGGTATCTTCAAGACATCTTTGAATAGTAACGATCAAAATACAAATTTATACACCCAAAAAAAGATTTATCAATATACTACGCCTAAACAAAAGCAAGCATTGCTTACGTAACTAAATCACCCGGGTCGAACCCGGTTTAAAATGCGGTTAATTCTAATTTCCATCGCCATTCCGGTTAACCGGGCGCCCGGGTACAGCCGGGTAGGCCGCGGTTCTGATAAATATCGCGGCTGAAGGATGTATTTACTCGAGACGCCATCTTGCTTTTGAGACTCTGTCTTAAATTTTATACATTAGCATATTTACTCGAGATGTACACATAACGGTTGTTAAACGAGTACACACATATTTTATCGTAAATAAGTTTTTTACAAAATTTTCATTTTTGGGTTAAACTTTTATTGTGGTCAGGAAGATCTTGATGCTTTATTTTTTTTCTGGCTATTTGCAATATGGGCAAAATCCTTTCCTAATTCACTTCATGCATTAAATGCGTGACGAAAAATTATATCAGTGATGTCTACCATTGAGGAGTTCCTTCGTTGGAAGCCTATCTTGGGTGCACCATCAGGTTATGCTTTTTTTTAAATAGCCTATAGTATCTTACTGCTGGGAAAATTCTTAAAAGTCAAAAGTCATGCTTGCTTATATCATAATAATGCATTGCTATCGAAACTAAAAGCCACGTATAAAATGTCAACTCTGTAGGGAATCATTTGATTACAGACAGTGAAGTTACTTATTATATAAAAACTTATATACTCATAATAAAAAGCTTATAAAATACAAGCAGACACAAATAAGTTTCATTGTTGAATTTTCACTAAAACCATGAACAGACTAGTGTTTAGAAAGAGGCGATAGGCATTAGACAGATAGACAAAAATGGTGATCAAATAAAAGTTTGCAACTAACTGTGCCCTGGGCTACTCTCCCGTGGGAGTTTTGTAATAAAAACTGTACACTATGTGTTATTTATTCGACCAGTGTACCATTTAAAATTAGTAAGATAAGAAGTAAGAAACCCTAAAAGAAGAGAACTCAATATCAGGAGTTTGACCTAACCGAGTTCGTAACAGTTGACTGAGGTATATGCACACAGCACAGACCGGCAGACGGGTCGATACGGCTAAAATTATAAGCGGAACATCCACACTGAAATACTGGATTGTATTTCAGGAACTGGAGAAATACAATATCATTTTAAACGTAGATTGTTTTGATGGCGACTCTTTTCTGTTTTAGTCGTATTCCTCATAGAGCTTTGCTGCGAAGTGAGGAAAGAGAGAATAGTTTATTCGCATAAAATGTGGTACAATGATGTTAAAATAATAAAGTTATTAATGAGTATTACATATTTTACCAACAGTGGCATGCAAATATTAGATACTAGCTTTTGCCCGCGGCTTCGCCCGCGTGAATTTCCCACGGGAACAGTGCTTTTTCCCGGGATAAAAAGTAGCCTATGTGCTATTCCAGGTCATTATCTACCTCTGTACGAAATTTCATCGAAATCCGTCCAGTAGATTTTGCGTGATTGAGTAACAAACATCCTCACAAACTCACAAACTCACATCCAAACTTTCGCATTTATAATATTAGTATGGATACTACAATAATATATTGATGGTACAAATAAGGAACTTAAGTTCACTTCAAGATGTTTTTCCTTGACCAAAAGCCGGGCTGGTCGATTTAAAATGGTCTAAATCACAAGGTACAGTCATGAGTAATAACACGTAAACACATCGGTCTTTTAGACCATGTAATTAGTCTTAAATAGGCAATGTATGAAAA
The DNA here is from genome assembly GCA_018467065.1 of Ephestia elutella. Taxonomy (NCBI): domain Eukaryota; kingdom Metazoa; phylum Arthropoda; class Insecta; order Lepidoptera; family Pyralidae; genus Ephestia; species Ephestia elutella. Next base: position 650,695 of record CM031570.1, read on the forward strand.
TTTTTAAAACGCTTGATACTTTTTCTGGTATTAGGAATAACATTCCTGATTAGCCTGTAAAAATCTTAGATTTTTCTGTTTTACCAATTAATTATACATATAATTATACTTCGTACGTTTCATTCTTCGATATAATTTTAAACACAGGTAGTACTCTTATTGTGTAGGACGATCACACTTTTCATAGGATGTAGGGGGTAGTTAGAAAACAAACGACCTATCATCCGATATAACCCAGACTGTTAGTCATCAACGCTCATTCTTTTATTGTGTGCGGGACGATACGCACGTCATTATATTTCCTATGGAATTCGTTTACGATTGATTTTTTTGATAATATTTTTTTTTAGTTTATTTAAACATAAGTATTTTTAAATCAAATTTAGTGATAGTGAAATACGCGAAGCAGTTTCAACGAAGCTATCACGCCGAAGCTATCACGGCGAATGCTGTTCCTGCGATGCTGTTTCTGTGATGCCGTTCCTGCGATGCTGTTCCTGCGATGCTGTTCCTGCGATGCAGTTCATGCGATGCTGCTCCTGAGATGATGCTACTGTTGACACATCGTAAGCTATCCTGGGGGATATCACGAAGGCATAGCAAATGCGCTAGCCCGGAGGGTATCACGAAGGAAAATAACACGATGCATAAAAACTGCAGTCTCAAAGCTATCCTGGGGGATATCACGAAGGCAAAGCAAATGCGCTAGCCTGGAGGGTATCACGAAGGAAAATAGCATGATGCATAAAATTTGTAGCCTCGAAGCTATCCTGGGGGATATCACGAAGGCATAGCAAATGCGCTGGCCCGGAGGGTATCACGAAGGAAAATAGCATTAGGCGTCAAAATAAGCCGGGAGGTTAACTGCGGGTTAACACGAAGGTCAAAATCAAAACGGTTCGTATTGTTACGACTATTGCACATCATGTCACAAGCATGGAAGTACAAGTCACAGGATATGCAGTAAGTAAATCTTGGCCTAAATGGAGTGTCATGGGAGCGTCGTGCCATGGGCGGAGCAGCCGGGGATGTACTAATATTCCCTTATCGGATAGCAGATCTGTGCAATTTTGTGTCACAGTTTACGAACCGTTCGTTCCTTGCATTTGAAGAATGCGGGCAAACTACCCACAATTGGACTAATATTTAATGCATCTACTCTATCAATAGTTACTGATGCAATGCCGCCAATAAGTATACTTGAGTTATATCTAATCCGTTTTTCTTGGAAATGAGTACCTAACAAACCGTATTTTGCGGCTTAAGTTTTTAATTACGAAAACTAAATCCTGTATGCAAGACTACATTCTTCTTCTTCTTCCTTACTTCTCCTACTCATGTAACGAATAATGCTCGTTTATGTGGGGTCGCAACATTATGGTAAATGAAAGGATACAATATTATTTTTGCGCTCCCTCGAGATACTCGGAGAAGAAGGGGGGGTGCATGTTGTGAAGATCACTGAAGATGGTGTCGGTCGCCGGTTCCAGTAAGGTCTCTTCCAGTAAGCCCATATGGGGTTATCTATGGCCTTTTTGATATAAAGAAAATACATTGCATAATTAGCTAATAAGTACGTTATGCTTATATAGCAAATACAAAATATTACAGTTGGTAACTGTAATCGAATGTAAAATATGAAAGAGAATTACTCACTATTTTTCAAAATATGTTATTATCTCTTTTCATCGATATAATGATAATCGATTACCTCCAAATACAATTTTTCGTTTTCTAAATAGAAGAAAATAAATGTATGTTTCGAAAATTTAATAGAACTTACCAAATGAGTTAAGTTATTATCACTTACTTCAGATATGCCAACTAAGTTTACTTGCCGGCCCATCTCCACTGACGCAGTTTTTCTAATTCAATTCAAGAAGTGAAGCGGAGAGGAGTTTAGCGGTGCATAATTTAACCAATCACAACGTATATCAGGATCGGTTGCCTGACGGCTTGGCAGAACCGTATATGATGAGACAAATGTTTTTATACAAAACATCCAAGGTTAAGTCTAAGTGATATAGTAAATTGACTTGTTTTACTCACAAAGGTCAACAAACTGTTATTTTGAAGACAGTTGCAATCCTCCAAATGTTCGATTCAACTGCAGCTTGAAGTAATGTATAGAATTTATTCTAAAATAACGTACCTAGTACACATTATTTGAAGATCTTGCTCCTGATTTATTTATTTTTTACTGTTTTATTCTCTTTTTGGCGTGTCTATGCCGGTTTATTATATGTATTGCTTAAACAATTGGATTGGATTGAAAATTGGGTCTGCACTATACCTTCCTATTATTATTTGAAAATAACTCGATTAATTAAAACATAAAAATCTTTACAGCAACTTATATTTCGCTTAAATTTATATTATTTAGTCACGCATCTTTGCAGACACTGCGTTATTGGGATGATAAACCTGCAGTATCTAATGGATTAAGGACAATTTCACATGGCTATTTTAAGCCTGTCGAAGTAATGCTTTAACGTCAGCTGTTCAAATAAAAAAATGTTTTGCTCACGATTCTGTAAATTGGGAATATGTATAATTATATACACCTTGATAGGTAAACACTATATGGTTACCTAGGTTTAATGAATAAAAAGACAAAGTTATTAATTGTAATGAAAACAAAGAAAAACAATGAATCTCATTGAATGAATTGGCAAGAGAAGACTAGTTGATTTATTTTTATATAAAAATATGCTTCCTTCGTTTGGCTACACAGCCCGCATTAGTTGCGTATTATATACTCTATTTATAGAAGAAAACGTGAAACTACATAAAGATAATACAAAATAATGGTAATTCTTTTGCGTTTCACCATAACCAACATTAGTGATTGATGCATTTACATCACATACCGCAAATTTATAAACTGATGGAATCTGTTTAATTGCACTTTTTGTTTTGCCAAATAAGACGATTCTTGAATCTTACTAAATTCTCCTTGTGATAAAAACTAAAAATGTTAAACTTTGCATAACCTTCTCGTAGAGATCGATAACTCAAGCAAGTTGTTTTAAGAACGATGGTTCTTATAGGAGAAAAAATCATAAAGTAAAGTGGTTTTTGTGTCTTTTACATTTAAGCAGGACTGTACTTTTAATATCTTATAATTAAACCTTTTTGTTTTCTTGAGCACTCATGGCTGTGTAAACTGAAAGATATTTTACAATATCAGTTACGTTGTATAAGATAAATTACAAAAATGGATATTATAAACCCAAATAAAAAGCAAGTTTTCGTTCAATTCATTCATATTTTATTTACTCGAGTAAATGTATAAAACGAAATAAGTCGATTCGTAAATTCAAAATCGGATGAAACTTATATATTATCAAAAATTAATTAATATATAAATTATATATCTCATATTATACATACACATCATCACGCCTGTACCTATAGGGTCAGGCAGAGAAACTTCGTATAGAAACCGATCTACGAATCCACGTTGTAGCCATATCTAATTAAGACCCGCTAGCCGTGGGTTCATGATGTACTTGTGATGTACGTGTATTTTTTATTCATACTGTTGATATAAGTTTATCATTAAAATCATGATAATCAGCTATATTAAAGAACTTTTGTATAATATTAATCGCAAAAATGTTTTGAATTGACTTGAATACATTCAAATGACAGAACCAAAAAATTAGAAATGAACCTACCGCTTTATTAATTAGGTAATTCCATGACTAAGGTCTTTGGAAGGTATCCTTAAAGTATTTCCTTTGTTTATATGTACTTACGTGTAAACATGACAACCTTAGTGTTATTTTTGTGGTCCTTTATAAAATAAAAAATAAAAACTTTTTCAAATTCTTGGTTCCAAAATGTTTACTCCAACATAGCGGTAGTCACTATGTTTTCTAAGAACTATTTATTTCATATATGAAATTCATATTATCTCATATCAATATCGTAATAAATAAAATATACTTTTACTTAAATGTAACGCTATGATCTGCTGCATAACTCAACAGCCAATTGTTTAAAAAAAAAATTAATTCGTTCTTGTCTCACCTTTGTAAGGAAATTAATTTAAAGATATCGTTTATTGACATTCATTAGACATTAATTCACTATCTAGGCAACTAGAATTTTTGATAACCATTTCAAGTTACCACGTTTTAATCGTACGGCTGTTGTTGTTATGTACTATTGACGCCTGTTCTCACAGGTGGTATTTTTCTAATAAAGAAATTAAAAAGGTAATACATTTTATCGTCAGTTTAAGTTAAAAGTCTGGTGTAACGTAGAGATTTACCTGCAAGTAGTTTTATCAACCGATGAACGAATTGATAAAATTTAGGTAAATCAGCAGCAAATTATTGCCTTGTCAATCGTCATGTCATTGTTCACGCACGACAAGATTTTAAAACCTACAGGTTCGCGTCAATGTATTTTTACTTTGCTACCAGTATCTAATATACTAGCTCAATAACTACGTCAATGACATAAGATATCTTTGCTTTTTATAAAAAAAAATATACTCAAATATAATTCAGTTAAATACCTACGTATTTTATTAACAGAGGACTTTGTTATATTGAATTAAAATTCAAGAAAAATTCTGAAAAATCTTTGCTATAAAATCTTTTATTTTATGACATAAATTAATCATGTATACATACATGGATTCATTTATTTAACTTGGGTACAAAATTTTCATCTCTAAACATCTACCTGTGTTTAAAATTATATCGAAGAATGAAACGTACGAAGTATAATTGATGATTAAACGAACTTACCTGAAGTGAAGTTCTATCAAAATTATACGAGTACGTTTCATTCGAAGATATAATAAATTCCCTCCCTTCCCGGATCCCTTTGGAAAATTTTGTAGCTAGGTGCCCTAGGTATCTCTAAAGAATGAGCGTTGATGACTAACAGTCTGGGTTATATCGGATGATAGGTCGTTTGTTTTCTAACTACCCCCTACATCCTATGAAAAGTGTGATCGTCCTACACAATAAGAGTACTACCTGTGTTTAAAATTATATCTTCGAATGAAACGTACTCGTATAATTTTGATAGAACTTCACTTCAGGTAAGTTCGTTTAATCATCAATAAAACAGTAAAAATATTTTGTCTGTACATTTAATATTTTTGACTGAAATGGATAGAGGGAGACCTAAAAAGAACAATAGAAAGCAAAAAATTTTTTTTGGAATTTCTTGTCTGTCTGTCTGTCTGTCTGTCTGTCTGTATGTATGTACGCGTTTCACGCAAAAACTACTGGACGGATTTGAATGAAACTTTTTTTGTTGTATAGCTATTAAGCCTGGGCAACATATAGGCTATAATTCATTTTGAAAACTGGAACACCTGATGAAGAACCATAACGGAACAGCTAAACTATAAGTAATATGGAAATGGTGCCTTAACAAAAATCGTTCAACCTGATGAGCATTTTCTGCCGACTTATAAAAATTGAAGATCTGGAACATCTGATGAAAAGCTCCAAGAGACCAGCTACACTATAACATATATGGAAATGGCGCCTTAGCAAAAATCGTTCAACCTGATGAGCATTTTCTGCTGACGTATAAAATTTGAAGATCTGGAACATCTGATAAAAAGCTCCAAGAGAGATTTTTCATCTAAGCGAAACTCACGCGGGCGAAGCCGCGGGCGACAGCTAGTTATAAATAAATATTGTTTTTAATTAGCTCAAAAATGGCGGAGCTACGGCTGTAAAGGATATTTCCTATGCCATGTAATATTAAAAAATGCAAGTGTCACTTGTTATGTCAGTTTGAATGACTATGTGATTGTCACAATGACATAACTCTTAGAAATGACAGTCATTAAATGTCATTAATCAAATGTAAAATGACACTTGCATTTTTTTAAATCTCATGGCATGAGAAAGATCCCTAACAGCCGTACCTCCGCCATTTTTGAGCGAATTATAAACAATATTTTTTTACAATTAATTGGTAGAACAAAAAATTCTAAGATTTTTACAGGCTAATCAGGAATGTTATTCCTACAACCAGAAAAATATTAAAGCGTTTTAAAAAATTTCATACATTGCCTATTGTTTGTAATATAATGGGTGAAACGAAACGCAGGCGTTTCCCATTGTCGCCGCTAGGCGCGGCCGGGGTTCACACACTGCTCGTGAATGGCGTCGCGGTCGACCGCCATTGTCCAGTGCTATATCGGTTTGTTTAATACGTGGAGAGGTCCCGCGTCATTTTGTCTTAAACCACGTGGAGTGTTAATTAGTTTGAGTTATAATTGTGAATTTCCTTTTTGTTAAATAACTATTACGTTTGTGTTTGTGAAAAACCTGTTATTGTGACTTTTTCTTGTGAGATGTGAAACGTGGCTGGCTGTTCACATCTGGCTGTTCCCGAGTGAACCTTCGGGAAGAAACCTACGTATTTATTCTGGGGAATTGAGATCTCATGGGTTAGGTAGGGTGATTAGGATCCCCCTTTCCGAAGACATTCAAGATTGGATCCGAAGAGCAAGAAGATTCAGTTTGGTAAGTGCAACCTTGAGTTTGTAGGTAGTTGTAGTTATTAAGTTAGGTTTAATATATAGGGTTCTGTAGTTCCCGTTATAAACTATGGTGGTAGCAGTCTGCGTATAGCTTAAGTTAGTTAGGGTCTAGTCGGACAAACGTGGTGCCGCGTGGAGATTTTTTCCCGGTACTTATTTTTACCGGTGGGTTTTTTCCCGGCAAAGTTTCGGTACAGAATTTTCCCGCCACTTGGTTTGTCCGGAATCTCTGCGCACACCTATTGAATTCATATTATTGAATTTATATCATTCGAGACTACAAGATCTACAAGTAGGATTTGAGTTCGTAGATTTGCACCTGATATCTTAACTCCCCTTCTGTGATAAAATAAAAAATCGCGTTGCCATGGTGACCAAGAGAAGAGCCCCTTAATCCGTCCATCAATCATGTCCGCAAAAACTTGCGAATTGTGACGATGTCCACCTGCGCGTCTCCTGTGACGAGTTAATCTCATAAGTCCACGGTATTCTACAAGCTCACCTGTTCTGGAGTTTGCTGTAATCAAATCTTGCAAGTTACATTTTATACACTTGTAATCCTAAGCCTAACTAATATTATCAATGCGAAAGTGAGTTTGTTACCTCTTCACCATAGCTCTTCACGCTTTATCTACTGAACCAATCATCATAAAATTTCACATATATACACATAGTTACAATAGTGAGAGGGAAATAAGGTTTTATCCCGGGAAAAAGCTCTGTGTCCGTTGGAATATCACGCGGGCCGAATAAAATCACAATCGCGATATCATCATAATATTAAAAACTCAAATTAAAGTATAGATCGATACAAATGAATCGGTTCTGTTTATCGAATCCCATAATATACTTAATAAAAATTTCATAAAATGAACCTACATCCAGAATATTTGTTTTTATGACTATGTTGATAAAAACTAATTTTTATTTTTCATTTGTCCGCAGGTAAGAGCGTAAGCTGTCATAATTTTTTGCTATTTCCATGACCTGCACTAACATGCAGCACTGCGTAAGGTAAGCTATGCTAGTTAAAACTAATATATATATATATACTAGCTGTTACCCGCGGCTTCGCCCGCGGCAAAGAAGGATTAATCATTATCCCGCCCTGTGAAACTGTTGCTTGAGCGCGAGTTAGCACTTTATTCACGATTAAGCGAGTTGAAAAATAGGTAAAATAGCAAATAGGCAAAATTACAAATTCATAGGCAAATACCGTTTATACACTCGCATATATATGTGTGCATGAAATTTAGTAAGGCTGCTTGCGTGCATGTCGTGATTTTCAATCAAAATGACGCGAAAATTTCATCGTTACCGACCGCGCATAGATAGATATATTGATAAATAAAGATATAAAATAATAAAAAAACGTGTCAACAGGTCATAAAAAGTAACCTAAACCTAACTTATTTTCTGCCTTCAAGTCTTTACGGGCGGTAATAAAAAAAAATAACCTGAACCTAACTTCTTTTCCGCCCTCAAAGTCTTTCCGGGTGGTCATAAAGAGTAACCTGAACCTAACTTATTTTCTGCCTTAAGTCTTTCCGGACAGTAATAAAACAAGCTAATTATTAAAAATAAAAAAACACGACTGACTAGTTTTTACTCAAAAAGTACATACAAACATATAAGTTATATACATTTTTGAAATCGCCTTTTAAAGCCCTTCAATTTGATACCCCACTCGATAAGATTGATCAAATTTTATTTTTTTGGTCTGCTATTTATCGCATATATAATCCGCCATTTTGTTTTTATGGTGACGTCATATAGCCTATGTCACTCGGAGGAATGCAAGGAATCTAAAAATACCTCTCACATCAAAATATGTTAAGCCGTTTAGGACTTATGGTGGAATAAAGAAACTTACATACATACATACATACATACATGAACCCTGAAAACATAACACTCCTTTTTTGGTCAGTCGTGTAAAAAATAACCTGAACCTAACTTCGTTTCCGCCCTCAAAGTCTTACCGGGCTGTCTTAAAAAAAATAACCTAAACCTAACTACTACTATATGATCTTAGCTTCTCAATATACAAAGTTTAACACTCAAAAAATTTACAATTTCGGAAACATTGTTTATTTTTTGACCAACCGTGAATTGGACCAACTGCGAATTGAACCAACCGCGAATTCGACCAACCGCAAATTGGACATTTTTTGGAACTTTGAACCAATCGCGCCTAAACCGTGACAGTGATGTCTACAGCGAAGTGCTGGGCGGGGTGGGGTGCGGTATTTGAAATGAGTGCGGGGCGGTGAGTGACCGATATGTACGTTAGTACTACTTACTATTCTGTGGCGCTACTGCTTTCGCTACACTATATGGTATTACATAAACATTTATAAAAATATTACTCGAAAAAACATTCTTCGCGAAACAATATTGAAAGAACTTGTCCGCGGTAAAGTGCCATCTCTTGGCAGGCCGTGAGAACTAAAGGCAAGTATTTAATTAAAGCGCCATCTAATGACAAATTAGATGTAATGGAAAAAATATAGTGTACCTCATACATCTATGTTGCGCGCCCCGCCTCCGCACGCAGTGTACATCACAACCAACTCACTGATGTTCTTTCACACACATAATATATAGAAGTTTGAGCAGAGTGCCATTAGTCCGTGCACTCAGCAGCGGTCCGCACACCTCGACGTATCCGGGCATACTGCCGGCCGGTGCAACGGCCCATTTTATATGGAAGTAGTGGGGAGGCTGTCGTAACGTCATTTTGACGTAACGTCACTTTGACGTAACGTCATTTTGACATGACATCTATTTTGTCAAATAATAGATGGCGTTACTATAATTGGTATCCCATGCCCACGGGAACCATTTATTCCGGGATAAAAAGTAGCCTATGTGCTATTCCAGGTCATTATCTACCTCTGTACCAAATTTCATCGAAATCCGTCCAGTAGATTTTGCGTGATTGAGTAACAAACATCCTCACAAACTCACAGACTCACATCCAAACTTTCGCATTTATAATATTAGTATGGATATATATATATTTTTTTATCTATGGCTCTCTCTCTCTCAGCCAAAAGACGTCCACTGCTGGACAAAGGCCTCCCCCAAGGATTTCCACAACGACCGGTCCTGCGCTGCCCGCATCCATGCGCAACCCGCGACCTATGGCTAAAACCTAATTAATATCAAAGAGATATCACATAACTACTAATATTCCTCGAAATTTCGCGAATACGCAACGCACACTAAATCTGAAAGGTCTTCAATACGCTTAATATTTTACAACCACTAAAAAAACCCTTAATCAAAGTACTCAATCAACAAGGCGCGAATCCGGTTCAATCCGGATCAAACCGCTCCCGGCCGCTGCGAACTGGTTAATGCCAGTAACTCAAAGACATCCGTTTCCAATTATTGGACAAGTGAACTTGATCTGGAAAAGAATCACGTATTAAGACATTTAATTTAGGTTTATTTGATGATGAATGGTTGTCAGAAAATAATGATACGAGTTAAATTTTGTCTCATAATGATTACATTTTGTCTTTTACATATGACATTGTCATTAAATTCGCTTCTGTCGTGACACTTGTGTATTGTTTTTATTCTGAAACCATTGAAATCATACACTAGTAAACTAGCTTTTGCCCGCGGCTTCACCCGCGTGAATTTTCCACGGAAACAGTGTTTTTCCCGCGATGAAAAACACTGTATGTCCTTCTCAGTACTTCTAACTATGTTGGGATTAGGATTATTTTCATCATTGGATCGAACATAAGCGCGTCTGTAAACGTTATCTTTATATCAGCAGTCTATTAGATTCCCTGTTCCATATGTATGTATGTGACTAGTGTGATGTCCTTTTTGAAGAACTCCATGTTATAATTTCTAGGGCAAGGTTATCTGAGCTGTAGGGATCTGAAAAATTCAAATCAATAGCTTCTGTCTATCTTCACGGCGTGACAATAAATAGGTAATATAGATTGCTCCTAAAGTCAGGCAGTTGTCGTCGTTCCTGGATCAGATCACAGGCATCCAGGAAGAATGCCTTTGTGTCAGTAATTGCTCTCTGCTTTCACGGATCCTTTGGACGGAATTTGTAGTACTTCATAAAGTACATTCTTGCATTAAGGTGATTGCAGCCGGTGCTGCCATCTCTTGTAAAATTAAAGATAGATAAATAGATTAACTCTTTATTGCGGTACAGAAAATAATACTAAGTTATGCCTTCAATACGATACCAGCTCAAAAATTTGAAAATAATATTGCATTATCCGCTGATTTGATCAGATTGATAGAAATCAGATTGTTGTGATTGATTGAATAATTATTGTGTGAAATACATGGTAAAATAGTTCCATATATCCAAACAAACATCCATTTAACTACCTTCTAATTTAGATATTACGTAGAGCACAATCCCATCTATATAGAATACTTTGTTTTATTTTTATAACATCCTTCATAATCTAAATAATAAACAGAAATTTCATATTAACAAAAAGTTTATATCCAATAAAGAGGATCTTCTTAACCTAATAAGAAGCGGAAGTTTAATCCTGCCGTGTCGTGCCCGACGAAAGCGCAAACATTTTTTAATTAGCAATACTACTTTCGTTGCGGTTCGCACGCCATTTACTAAAAAATAAAAAAAAATAAAACCTTCCAATCGAAATTCCACCTTAATTCCACAGTAATAGAGTCGAAATTTCAGTGTAGAAAGTTAGTCAGGGACTCTCAACCTACAGGTCCGTAGCGAGTCGACCGAAACGTGTGCCGTTTTGAATTTTTAAAAAGATTATTTCAGAGTGGGCCTCGCGTAATGGAGGACGGCCGCGGCGGCCATGTTGTAATTACTGTCCTGAAACTATGCCACCGTCACAAGTTGGCTCCGTTGCTTTTGATATATTTATTTTATTTAGTTTTTCATTTTTGCTTGGTTTATTTGTGGCGTTGGTAGATTGGAAATGTTGTTAAAACCTGTGGGCGACTAATGACTATTTGATTTGTGATGGAGATTAATTACGTTTATTGTATTTAATTTGACTCTTTGAGCACGGATTACTCAATAATTATTACACAAACATACTTTTATTAAAATTGCCAATAAAGTCGTGATTGCATATCTCATCTGACATAATGACACCGACAAGAAAATTAATAATATAGAGTACTAATCTATGAAATATAGTGAAATGGGATTTCATTAAAAGTCCTCTGAAATAGTTCATCTATCTAAGTTTCATGATTGTTATGTCTGATGTTAGTTTTAGTCATATTATACCGATACGACATTGGCAACTTAAAAAAACGAGTCTACATCTTCTTGGAAGGCTGGAAACACTCTTGTGATACCCCTGGTGTTGCAGTAGTCCATGAGCAGCAGTGATCGCTTACCATTAGGTGACCCGCTTGCTTGTTTGCCGTCCTAAATTATTTAAAAAAATGAAAAAAATAAAATTGGAACACTCTCAGACCTAAATCTCTCAGATCTGGATAACCCTGGACATAGTGGTTAATTTCCCACAGTCTCTAAAGCTACCACACATGGTTATAGTAAAATAGTAACCATTACGCGGTCCGCCTAGTTGTTAGCCTCGCGTCATAAAAACGTCGACAACCGGGTCGTTTATAGACCAGTCTAGGATACGTAGAGGTCGTTGTTGTAAGTTTTTACAACCGCATTCACCTGTTGCCGGTTATAGCATAATAAAATGAACAATTCGTCGTAATGACACAGTTCGCGAGACGCCCATGAATTTATACAATTTGCAGAGAAATATTATCATTCCTCATCGCGGCCGAAGGTTTGTAGGCCCTGGGTTTTGGGATAATTTATTTTTTAGCAAATTAAAATTTTGTTTATGAAAATTAGGATTATTTTTTTCAAAACATTTATCAGTAAAAAAAGCATTCTTATAATCACTTCAGCGAATAAAATAGGTACAGTTTTTTAATTCTAAATCAGTATTCTATAAAGAAAACTATTTTATCTGTATCAGAGTAGGCAGGAAGTATGTATTTGACAAATAGATAAGATGTTTTTAAAACCAAAAATACTTGTAAACAATTTATTAAAACAATGCTTTTTGTTATATTTGCTTCGCTTCTTCTTTACACTGAGGTTATGTTTTATGGATTTTTACTGTCTCTACAAAACGATGTCTAAAGTTAAATACTTGCTAAACACATTACCCGTTCATAAGAAAAAGATACTGACAACTAGAAAATGTAATTAAGGGGGGTTAGGCGGTCAGCGAAAATTCATATGAAGCGGCTGAGGCGGGGGGGGACGTCCCGGTTGCGCGCCATTCACATTTTTATCAAAAAGTTAATAGAAATGTTTAGTTTTTCAAAAATTTAAATCAGTCACGAAATCGAAAAGGTAAAATACCTTTGTGTTGGTGATTTTAAAACATTTTTATTATAAAACACGGATGTTATCTGTATTCATATGAAATTTTAGAGGTAACTTCAGGATTTTTTTCTATCGAGCAAAATTTTTCCCATCGTGTTTTGGAAACAGTCCTCCCTTTAAACATACGTTCTACAATACATATCAGAAATTTCAGGGCGAAAACTCTTCAATTCTTTAAACAGCAGCTTATAGAAAACAGCCAATATTGCCGTTTTCACTTACTGAGAGCCCTTAATGCACGTGTATTTTAATTGTTAGGGTAATGTGTTTAACTAGTACATATTTAACTTTAGACATCATTTTGTAGTAAGACAGTTATTGTTTTAGGTAATGTTATTACAATGTTTTAAAGAGTATCTACATCTTTGCCTTAAAAACTAAACTAATTTTGCAAACTGCTATCAGAAAATTGGATATCATACATAATGCGTCTTCTACGCTTGTCGTGCATGTCGGCAGGTGATGGATCGCCGCCATCCGTCTCTATCGCTCCTTGTATGTTGGAGCGAGATAGCATAATGTATTGCGGGTATGTGGACGCATGAATGAATACTTAATTTATAGTAGTTATTTATTGTTTCTGTTTTACAAAATGTATAGGATTTTACATGACTGCTTCGAAAAGAGGGTAATGTTTGAGGTTTCATGTATTTGTGTAATTCACCGTAAAGCCAAAAGGCAAGGCACAGGCATTTTTTTATTTTATGTCTCAGTTACTTTTTTTTTCTATTATGTACTTATATCGTACGTTATTGTCAATCACATCATCAATGCTTATATTTTTTTCTTAAACATGTTCAAAATAAACTAACAAACTCACTTTCGCATATATAATATTAGTTCGGATAGGATAGTTAGGATTAGGATTTGGTACACAAAGGTAACGAATAAATTTTACAAAAAGGTCTAAAGTGTGTATAAAGCGTAAACTTCAAAATACTTATTAAAACATAACCTGAAACTTCCATTCCTGTCTTCCACCGTTCCAAGCACCTGAACCTGAACGGTGGTAAGATTTCGGACGATGTCACTCCCCCCCTCCTCCGTTACCCCCTCCCCTCAGGAAATTATGTCGTAATCCCTCTTAACAGGATTCCTTGTTGAGAGTGAATAATTGTCGGCTGAAAAGGGTGCCCCTTTTCCTTTTTTTTTTCTTTTTCCTTTTTTTGGTAGTGCAGGTTTTGTGGTACCTTCCTTACTATATTTAAAGATAAATTTTACTTTATTTAAATAGGCTTAAAAATTGTACTTTTAAATCGTCATTTTCTTGTTTTATAGTTGTTGACGTCATAAAATTACTTATAGCTAAGGTTACCACCAAAGCGCAAGTGGAGATGCGCAACTTTTTCAACTTTTGCTTCCAAAGTTTTTTTCGACTTAACATTTTTAATACAATTGTTTCCTGCATTTATGTATTTTTGTTTATGAAACCGAACGCGAGAGTAAAAAAAAAAAATTGTCCCAGGCCGTAGAGGCGCGTTAGCAAACCAAGAAATGGAGTTAAGGCAGTTTTTCCCATGTTTTTCCCAATTTCTTTCTTATTTTTCACACCATCATTATTTCGTACATACAGCTGAATCATGTGTTTGTTGTTAGCGAAACGGCGAGCTTTCAAAAGTGCGCATTCAGTGAGCACCTGTAGGCTTTTAGGGTTGTTACGTATATGAAAAAAAATAAAATAAAATAAAGGCAGTGAATCGACTTAGCTCAGCTTAGCTCAGCTTTTTAATTCCTTATAATTATCGACCGAGCGAGCGCAGCGAGCGAAGCGTCTCAGTTTCCACTAGCCGAAAATTCTTTTGTCTGTCCGGATGTTATCCTTATTAAGACGCAACTTTTTTGTATGAACAACATAGTGAAATTCAATAAAACCGCTATAAATCCATATATTAAATTCTTATACGATAGTTCACAAAAAAATCAATAGATGGCGCAGCAAAGCTTTTAATACTCGCAAATTCATTTAAGAGTGACTTGATTTATTGATTAAAATGAGATTGTTTGAATTGCGTGTATTTTTTTTTAAACTGAGTGCGTTTGACCTCTATCTTGCCTGATGAGAAGCATAGATGAGATCTAGGGTGGTACACGCAAACTGAAAAAAAAAAACTCAAGTATTTATTTGGTTAATGGTTAATGGTATTGTATTGTGGTTTGCGCAGCAAACCTTTTAATACTCGCAAATTCGCTATTGTTATTTTTTCATACGTTTACAAGAGTGACTTGTTTTATTGATTAAATAAAATGAAATGGTTCTTAAATATCATATAGCTTTTTTTTTGTCTTGCTTGGCTTTGAATTGTGTGTATTTATTTGGTTAATGGTATTGTATTGGAATTGTTTTGATTGGTGGAATTATCTTGAACACTTGAAATAAATCTGATATTAAAAAACTTCATTGTATGATTAGAATCCTATTAAAAAAAAGTAATATATACGTATATGTATATAATAGATTCGATTTCAAATTGAACTATCTTTTTTGAACTTTAATTTTGTTGCGCAAATTACATAAATATACATATAACCAATAGGTCAAACCATGCATTTCTGACGACTGACGACCTCCGTGGCCTAACGGTCATCACGCCAGACGGAGACACCAGAGGTCCCGGGTTCGATCCCCGGTCGGGTCAAGATGGAAAATAATCTTTTTCAGATTGACGTGGGTTTTGGATATTTATCTATACATATATGTATTTGTTATAAAATATAGTATTGTTAAATTAGCATCCCGTAAAGTCTTGAACTTACTCAATCTGTGTGATTTGTCCGTATATATTTATTATTATTATTTATATTATTTCGAGGCGGAAAAGGCAGGTTTCAGTCATTTTTTTTGTGGTATTGACCAACCACAAGAACTTTTTACTTTCTTTACAGCATTGGTAGGTTGGTTTCAAAACTCTTCTAAGCCAGGGACACGGTAAAATATCGGTTATTTCGTGAAAGGGCTCGCGAGGTCTACTGTTCTCACAGAACCACTAGTTTATAGTAATAGAAGTAAGTCTTACTACGTCGACTTACGTTCGAAAGGTGTAGGTTTGATTCTCAGACGAGACCCGACGCCTCTATGACTGTATATATAATAAATGCTTTAGTACGGTTGTACTTTAGTAATCTTGAGAAGATCCGGCCAATGCTAAATTTCATTTTGAAAAAAAAAATGCATAGCAGCCGGCTATTACATTTCTGTAATATATTTTCCTGAATTTGCCAACCCTATGTAAGGAAATGGACCGACAATTTGCTTTTGCAAGTCATGTTCGCTATTGAGACGGACCAAGAAAAGTACAGTAAACTGCATGTAAAGTTACCCTTCAAAGACCCTATGCTGCGGTATTGCAGTGAATTTCCAATGAAGGTTACGTTTATATGCTGTTGACTGTACCTGTGGCTCAGGGGTAGCCAACTTATTGCAACTATGAGGTATTATCATCTCTTTTCTATTATTCACTTGTTGAATCAATCACTTTTTGGAAGATAATAATATACTCGTGATCTTTATTTGAACGCGCTAAATTCCGAACGTCTAAATTCCGAGCGATAAATATATATCTTGCCAAGTATTAAAAAAAAATACGACATTTTAATATATAAAAAAGTATCCAAACTAATATTATAAATGCGAAAGTGAGTTTGTTTGTTTGTTACCTCTTCACGCTTTATCTACTGAACCAATCTTCCTGAAATTTCGCATACACATAGCTGGAAGTACGGAGAAGGACATAAAGTACCTTTCATCCCGGGAAAAAGCACTGTTCCCGTGGGAAATTCACGCGGGCGAAGCCGCGGGCGAAAGCTAGTGATCAATATGAATACCTATTACAATAGAAATCTCAAATCCTAAATTAATTTTGAAGTCTGTCGTAATTTTATTGACATTTAGGGGCCTATCTCGCTAACGAGGCTTCCGATCAGAGATATAAGAATTAGCACCTGCGCATTTAGCTTATTATAATGTAATTGATTTAAAATAACAGATATTATGTTTTGTGTGGTCTTGTTATTGTTAAATTATCTTTACCTAAAATATATACCTACTATAAAACGTTGCCCGAAAGTAAAATAAGAATTAACTTATTTGAATAAATTTATTTATTGCAAAATAAACGTTTGATCTGTATTACTGTACGTGTTACTTTTTATACGTGTGACGAATTAAATTTCAATGTATGCAAGTTACTGGGGAAACCCCCAATTAACGTTTACAGAATCGACACACTACTGAACTGTAACATGACTATTGGTTATATAACTGACTACTAATAAACTAAAACTATTTTGTGGAACGTTTGTCGGAAACCGCTAAAGTACCCGATACACGGAGATTATCCAGACTTAGCGAGGTCGAAAGTAGACGATAAATGCAGCTATTTTTAGTTGAAAAGCAACTAAATATAATATAAAGTTGTTCAGCACTTTGTTTATAAGAAACTAGCTTTTGCCTTCGGCCTTGTCCGCATGAAATTGTTTTTTTTCCTCCTAAATCTATGGGCATCATAAAGTCAAAAAAATTGTTTCTCCCTAAAAAATTTCATTTTTTCAATGTCTATGAAAGAATAATATAAAATTTGTTGGAAAAATAGGCATTATAAGCTAACACTAAAACAATGATCGTACAGAAGAATCTAAAATCAAAAAAGAAGAAGAACATCTTAGAATAATGCCTAACAACGGAATAAAACGTAAATAAAATCTAAAATATAATGTGTATAACTAATGACCAAATGAATTAAACTTGCAACCGCAGAGTTTGAAAAGAAGAATAGAAGTGTCAAATTCGCGTCATTTTAAGGCGCATAAGCAAGCATAGGTCCATAATGCTCTCAGATCTAACTCACACACAAACGAATCGAATTTCCGTTTGAATTGAAATTTTCAGTTACTCATACGTACTCATACGTATTTTAGCTCTGACACTGATTATACTCCGTAAATATTCGCATTTTATATTAACCTGCCCTTAAATTGTCTGTGAAAAGAGCCTGAATAATTCATAGGAAAAAAATTGAATTTAGCAACAGGTCTGTCCTCACTTCAAACTGCACCTCTCACAACTTTCTCTATTTAGAATCAACCTGTACATAATTAAACACAGTTGACTTTCAACCTTATCATCAAGTGATAAGATTGAAATTCACTAAACTCCAAATAACGGATTTAAGCCATTTGGGAATCGTACGAAACTTTGACCATTTTGAGGTAAGAAGGGAGTATTAGTTCGACAAGTTAGGAGCTTTTCAAGTTATCTGCGCTTTTAATAGAGTCGCATTCAGTTTTTGGCTTTGCTGCTTTAGCTTAAAGTTTAGTTTAGGCTGTGTGTGTGTTTGACAAACAAATTTTGGCAAGTGTTGACGTTCGGAATGTTCGTTTACCTTATAGTAATTGGTTGCCATATTATTATTTAGTGGCAATTCCAATTCGCTCTTAAAGCCGCGTATTTAACCCCTGTTGTTTAAGAAGAGTTATAACAAACTTTTTCCTAACTAGACCTACTCAGATACATATTTTGCATCCCGGTTTTTGTTAAGTGGTATCGTACGTGCCTCCAGCGCGGGAAATACCATAGACTTAGAAAAAAAAAGTATATTTTTAACTTAATGGGAAATACGCCTATTTGTGATATTATTTCCATGCTTCGGAAGGATGCTTTTATAGATGGGTCCTAAGCGCCATCTGGCGGCAGTTATGCTCACCTATTCAGGAGTCATGTGGTGGTTTAGAAAGCTTTGTTTCTATAATATTCTTCTTCATTTGTTTTCTTAGCGTTTTTATAGCTTTTACCAACAAAATTTAAAGAAATATCACGGCTGGTACCCGCTATATAGCGGTTGCTAACTCATCCCTCAATATTCCGACGTCTTCCAACAACTTAAAAGATCTTACATCATTAGATAATAGAATACACTTGAATCCTTTATATAATTCATTAAACGCTGCATTTAAATTAAAACCCTGATACCTCTAGGGTCAATATCTAAATCAATTCGGGTTTTCCTTAGTTAATTCTTCAGGGGACAAACTCCACAAAGTAAGGCCTACCAGTGTCCTTGACGGGGACATGTGCCCCTGAGGAGACAGTCGGAACCTCGCACAAGTACTCAATTTAAGTTTTAATGGTGTATTTTTGAATTTCCCCACTTGGAGACTCGGGATTTTATGTTAAATGATGTGTGCAGATGTTTCTTCTTAGCCCAGTGTGCATAAGGGGTGTTTATAAGTTTGATATGTCTCGCTTTCTCAAAGAGTCGGCAACGCATCAGTGACCTTTTTAGGGTCGTTGGTGTCTATGGACTGCGGTGATTACTTACCATCAGGCAACCCGCATGCTCGTTTGCCTACTATTCTATAAAAACAATTTTTTTGGATCTTTCTGGTTTTCGTTCTTGGCGGGTCCAACATCATCAGCTGTTTTGCGTCAGCAACTTGGCCGATCAGCTGATCCGACGTACCTAGTATGAGTATTTTTTTTTCTCCTTTTGCTATAAGTAAATTTCTTAGGAAACCTACTCGGATTCATCATCAAAACACGCTGCGTAAATTTAGCTGGCAGATAAAATGTCACTTAAGGTAATAGGTACATTTTTGTTTCTAAAATAGCTACCGGACTAATCAGTCTAGAGAAAATCGTAATCGCATTAACTAGCAAAGAAAATAATCGCATTAGCTTTGTCCTGGCTGTCTGCGGCCGGCCTAAGCTGGCTTAATGTTACGTTTTCGGCCGGCCTTACCTCAAAATAAAGTTGGCATAGAATTACCTTATGACTTTGTTCTAGTGTTTAAAATTGAGAAGGAAAGTCATTGAGCTTATTTATTTCCACGTAATAATACCAATAAAAGGCATAAAAAATATGTCATGGAACGCTCGATATATGTAAAACAGATGATAGATGTAGCACAACGCTTCATGCCATTCTCCGTCCCGGCATTCGAGTCGATTTTATTGCGATGCCACGCCAAAAGATGTTTTACTTCCTACATTAAAAATGGGAAAAGAAAGGCCGACTTACCAAAAAAGGGGGGAAATCATCAATGATACTACTGTATAATGGATTTATTTCGGCGTTCTTATCAGTATCTCTTTCTGTGCTTTTATTTATTTTGTGACATATCTGATACAAGAGGATTTGTACTTTAAATATTCTATTTTCGTTATTATTAAAATATCATCGCGGTCTTTTTATTTCAGATAGGTATAACTGCCCTATACCTATTTAGACTTTTTATGAATTGAAAATTATTCCTTTTACATTAGCTATGTACGTCCCACTGCTGGGCAAACCTCTCCAAATATACCTAAATATATAAAAGAAAAAACAATTAACAATCCTAAAAATGTAATAGATCCAAAAAATGTGATAAAATGTATTACGTTTTTTAATTATACAATACATATTATAGATCATTTTCGTTGGATAATGAACTAGGAATGAATAAAAATTGCGACAAAATTAAAATATTACTGTGAAACTTTAATGCAGTTTTTAATTGAAACCTATTTGAATATTCATGAAAGGCAATGACTGTTTTATGCTGTATCATTTTAAAAGTGCTCATTCACTCAGATATGCAATAATCCGATGAATTACTCTTTTGATTCAGCGCCTGATACCATTAAACATTTCCCTATCGACGCTTCACAACATTGCTATAATGAATTTACCAGGCGCCAACGTAGTACACGAGTTAAATTCATATCTCTTTCTGCACTGCCGCATGCCGTAACTCTACCAAGTCGAGTAAACCCAAGCTTTTTAGATTTCTGATCAATAAACGTGAGGCTTTCAGAACTCTTTCCCGGTTTCCCTGGACCTCTTCTTCTCTTCACCTTTCCTTCAATTTATATTTAATGTAAGCCAACTGAAAAAGAAGGCAGGCATCGTGTCGTATCAAGACCTGAAATGCAAAGCCGAGAATAGAGAGGCGTGGTGTATACTCCACCGACAAGAGAAGAAACGTGAGGCAAAATTAAATACAAGACCGTTACATAATTACGGCGTTTCGGTTTATACCTACTTACAAGAAGTCATTGCTGCTTGCCAAATTTTGGACAGACAGACGAACGGACAACCACGTGACGACAATAGTACCAATAAAAGGAGGGTTCCTCAGTGTGCGAGTCCAAGTTTTTGCCAAAAAAACAGGCCAAATGCGAGTATAAATAAAAAAAACCGTACCTAATTATGTAATTTAAACTGGTGGGATAAACTTTCATACCGCGTTTTATTGCGTTTTAGCTGTGATAAAATCGATAATTGTTATTAAAACTCGAATGAATTACGTTTGAGTAAGTATTATTCACTACACTATTTATAAATACCTAATATGCCTTTTCGGATGCCGTATTATAATCATTTATGAATACAAATCTAAAGATCTTCGTAGGGTTACTAATAGGGTCTTTCCCTTTAGGGTAATGAACATATAGATGGTTTTTCATTAAAAGGTTTATAATCATTTACAAGCAGTTATTGAGTATTTGTGTCCCAATGTAGGGATCGAAAGTAATTTAAGAGGTGGGTGTTATGTAATTAATGTGTAAAGTTGCTGGTTGCCGGTCGAAGCGACACTCACGCCACTTTTTGCTGTATCGAACCTGAGTCGAGATTCCGCAAATTTCACGCAAAATTTTTGAGAGCATTTATATTGAACATGATTAAATTGATTGAATTATTTTCAATTCAACTTTTTTCTTTCCGAACTTCTTTTAATTTCAGACTAGTACTCTGGGGCTGCTCTTTTGTGGAAATTTTGAGTATATGTTAATCCTATCCATGATGGTTCACTAATGTTTCACCAAACAACCTTTCACAAACCATCACTTTATAAACTATCACTTAAAAAACTATACCTTTTAAAAATGTTTCATTTTACAAACTCGTTATTTTAAAAACGTTTCATTTTACAAACTTTTTTTTATATAAATGTTTTACTCTACAAATGTATCGAGTATAAAACTTTTATTTTATAAAGTTTTATTTCATCAAATAACTCTCTTGACAAAAACATCATTTTACAAACCTACTATAGGTAAATTATTAATCAAGGGCTGGCAGCTTCTTTGGCCAAAAGATTTAGGTTTAGGTTAAACTTTAGAAACCTATCTAAACCTAACCTATCCAAGCCTTTTTTGACTCAGTTAGAACGCTCCGCTTGTGTGGTTTACACCAGCCTAACCTAACCTAACCGAACCGAGTTGGGTTTGTGACCAGTTGTTTTTTTTTTATTGCGGGGGGCTGCCGCCGTGCAGGGGGCTGCCGCCCCCTGCACCCCCCCTGTTCGTTTTCTAACTAGATAGATTTTAAGATTTTCAAAAGTTCATATAAAAAAAAGTGGGGGTTCCGGCAAAAAAATACTTGAAGGTGGTCATACAAACCCTCCCCCCCCCACCCACTCCCAACCCCCGCCGGTGGTGGCACGTTTCTAAAGTTAAGCCTTTTTTTTTTATTAAAAAACTAAAAATTGTTTATTTACTCCACAAAAAATGGCCTTGGACTACATTATATAGGTATGTGATAAACATTAATTAAATTTAATACCATAAAGGACAGTATCGTTGTGGAGATCTGGTGCCCGCGCTAGGTATCAAAGATCCTGTGTTGCAGGTTACCAGGTGGGGACCCGGTATGACACAATAAAAGGTAGATGCATGTTGAAATCATGTCACAATATGATTTGTGAGTTAATTTACAAATAAAAGACGAGTAATGACTTCTGTTCCTAACCCTACGATGAAAATCTTGGGATCAGTGAGTTTAAACTTGAAACTTCATATCTTCTAGTTTTGGTAAATAATATTTATCAAACGATGTATTTGCTATAAGATATTTTGTCTAACGTTGTTTTACCAATTGAAAATTTAGTAAAATAATTTATTTGTAAAATGATAATTTGGAGAAACACAATATTTGTCTAGTAATTAGTTTGTAAAATGATCCATTTTTAAAAGAATGAGTTTGACAAAGCATATGTTTTTCAAATGTATAGTTTTACAAGCGTTGTTTATAAAATGATTGTTTTTTAAATAATAATTTGTAATATGAGGGTGTACCATCCATGATACATCAAAAGCCGTTGAGCGGTTGAGGTGTGATAGATTACCAAACATCCTTACCATTATGAAATTAAGACTTAAATAAATAAATAAATAAATAAATATATACGGACAAATCACACAGATTGAGTTAGCCCCAAAGTAAGTTCGGGACTTGTGTTATGGGATACTAACTCAACGATACTATATTTTTATAACAAACTAGCTGTTACCCGCGGCTTCGCCCGCGAGGATTAATCATTATCCCGCCCCTGTGAAACTGTTGCTTGAGCGCGAGTTAGCACTTTATTCATTACAATAGGGCAGATGTTAAAATTCTGCAAAGTAACAGGTAGATTCAATGGGTCGCCACCAACGTGAGTTACCAGGTAACTCAAAACCCTATACGGGTCTCGGGGAATTGGGTGAAATGGTTCCAGCATAAGTGGACTGATCACCCGTCTGGTGCTCGCGCTGGCGTCCCCACATAGTAAATAATAAAAATAGCAGTTTATTCACGATGGAGCGAGTAGAATAATAGGTAAAATAGCAAATAGGCAAAATTACAAATTCATAGGCAAATACCGTTTAACCACTCGCATATATAAGTGTGCAAGAAATTTAGTAAGGCTGCTTGCGTGCGTGTCGTCATTTTCAATCAAAATGGCGCGAAAATTTCATCGTTATCGTACAGCGTATAGATAGATATATTGACAAAGATATAAAATAATAAAAAAACGTGCCAACAGGTCATAAAAAGTAACCTGAACCTAACTTATTTTCTGCCTTCAAATCTTTCCGGGCGGTAACAAAAAAAAATAACCTGAACCTAACTTCTTTTCCGCCCTTAGTCTTTCCGGGTGGTCATAAAGAGTTACCTAAACCTAACTTCGTTTCCGCCCTCAAAGTCTTTCCTTTAAAAAAATAACCGCAACCTAACTACTACTATATGATCTTAGCTTCATAATATACAAAGTTTAACACTCAAAAAATTTACAATTTCGAAAACATTGTTTATTTTTAGACCAACCGCGAATTGAACCAACCGCGAATTGGACATTTTTTGGAACTTTGGACCAGTCGCGCCTAAACCGTGTCAGTGATGTCTACAGCGAAGTGCTGGGCGGGGTGGGGTGCAGTATTTGAAATGGCGGTGAGTGACCGATATGTACGTTAGTACTACTTACTATTCTGTGGCGCTACTGTTTTCGCTACACTATATGGTATACATAAACATTTATAAAAAATATTACTCGAAAGAACATTTTTCGCGAAAAAATATTGAAAGAACTTGTCCGCGGTAAAGTGGCATCTAGTGGCAGGCCGTGAGAACTAAAGGCAAAGGTATTTAATTAAAGCGCCATCTAATGACAAATTAGATGTAATGGAAAAAATGTAGTGTACCTCATTCGGCTATGTTGCGCGCCCCGCCTCCGCACGCAATGTACATCACAACAAACTCACTGATGTTCCTTCACACACATAATATATAGAAGTTTGAGCAGAGTGCCATTAGTCCGTGCACTCAGCAACGGTCCGCACACCTCGACGTATCCGGGCATACTGCCGGCCGCCCGGTGCAACGGCCCATTTTATATGGAAGTAGTGGGGAGGCTGTCGTAACGTCACTTTGACGTAATGTCACTTTGACGTAACGTCACTTTGACGTAACGTCATTTTGACATGACGTCTATTTTTTTGGCGTTACTATAATTGGTATCCCATGCCCACGGGAACCATTTTTTCCGGGATAAAAAGTAGCCTATGTGCTATTCCTGGTCATTATCTACCTCTGTACCAAATTTCATCGAAATCCGTCCAGTAGATTTTGCGTGATTGAGTAACAAACATCCTCACAAACTCACAAACTCACAAATTCACAAACTCACAAACTCACATCCAAACTTACGCATTTATAATATTAGTATGGAGTATGGATGACAAATACATATATAGATATACATATATAGATAAACATCCAAAACCCAGGCCAATCTGAAAAAGATCATTTTCCATCTTGACCTGACCGGGGATCGAACCCGGGACCTCCGGTGTGGCAGTCTGGCGTGATAACCGTTAGGCCACGGAGGTCGTCTAAATAAACTTTGTGAAAATGTCCTGATCGGCTTTTTCCATAAAGGTTCGCGTTCCTATGATTAATCCTAAGGTTTTTCCTTATGTCCTAAAAGACTAACAGTTACTTTTTAGGTTGCTACCTTAAAAAGTTCAAATTTAACATTTCCTATTCAGCGG
The DNA here is from genome assembly GCA_018467065.1 of Ephestia elutella. NCBI lineage: Eukaryota > Metazoa > Arthropoda > Insecta > Lepidoptera > Pyralidae > Ephestia > Ephestia elutella. Next base: position 675,910 of record CM031570.1, read on the forward strand.
TTTTATTTATCATCTTTGTTTATGAAGCCGCTAATATTCAGGGGATTTGCCCGTCACAGTCAAACACACGGTTTAATATCCTCCGAGGTGGCGGATATGAAAACGGGAAATAGGATATCTGACTTACGGTATTATGCCGTTTTATGTTTGACGCGTTTCGTTCGTGGTGGAGGCTAAATTGGTACGCGTTTCGACTTTAATTTTGAGGTACTTACCACGTTATAGAATATGGTTTTCTAATGAAGGAAAACATCGTGAGAAAACCTGCACTCTCGCTATAAACAGCTACTGTGTGAAATGGAGAAGGCAATGGCAAACCACTCCAGCCAAGATAGTCGTTGTGTGTGTTACATTCCACATAACGTTCACGATCCTTCTCCTTTTCAGCCATGAGAAATAGAACTATAGTGAGAATATTGTCCTCTATCGATGTTTGTTACTTTTTCATTCTATTGAACGGATTTCGATGAAATTTGGTAAGTTCACGAAAATCTGGCAGGAGCCCTGAGGCGTAGCTAATCAGCCAATAATTTATCACCTCGAGCAATAATGAGCGATTTTTCTGACAGCTAATTAAGAAAAAAAATCAGTACAAAAAAGTCTCAACAGATAGCGTTTTATGAAAGCCGAGTAGTAATAATGGCTGAACCTATATGGTGCGCTTTTACTTTTCAACCAGAGGCAGAAAAAAAAATAACATAACAGTTTGACAGTTGCACAAATCACAATATAGATACTCTTTAGTGTTTTTTTTTACTAAGTTTTATTTTTTTTTAATGCCAATCCCGTGGATTTTTTGCTTTTTGTATGGAATTTTTTCTCTCGGCTTTTACTAAGCGCCATCTATGAAGTTTCATTGTCAACTTACAAGTCATTTGGAACTATTTCTTTTTTTAATTTGTGTCACGGAAAATCCCTCATTCTGCGCGATCGTATCGTTTTTTCGTAAAAAAAAGTTTAACCAGAACTAGCTGTGAATATACGGTTATAATATTAAGATTTTTTCTTGAAAAATGAAGCAATTTTTCACACAACCTTCAAAAGAAACCACAGAGCCACTTAGAAATTCTCCATTCTTACAAACACGGTCAAGGTTTGTCCACTTCCCAACAACCGCTTACTTTGTACCTGAGGGTTATTCCCAGCCACCATTCTTTGACCTTTGAAAATATCTTCACTAAACTATTCTGAACTCTACCCCCTAAGTAATAAGAACGTCCGATTTGTCGCTAGGGGTCAGTTTGCGATTTTGCGCTTAATATTGTGTGTGACAGAGATGTCAACTATGACGTGTGACGTGGCACGTTTCAGTACGTTTCATGAATATTGAAGTTATTAAAAAAAGTCCACAAAGGATGGTAAAATTAGGGTTGTGAAAAACTAAAGTCTTCTGCTATCAAATCGCGACGTTTATCTGGCGAGTCGCAAATTTGGGTTGGTCTTGGACCGTTGAGATTTTTGGAGTAATAATGCGACTTGTGTTACGCTTTGGAGTCTTTTTTTATTTCTTTCTGGCTTTTTATTCCATTGAGTTTTTCGATTTCTTCCAACCCAGTGAAATTTTGAGTTTAAATTGAGTTCTTGCATCGAGCTATCTCCACAAGTCATCACCATCTTTTTTATCTCTTCCCTTTTTAAGACAGGCACAGTGTAAAACAAAAGATCGTTTATTACAGACAAAAAAGGGGCTTACAAAATTCTAAAAATAACTTTTTGTAATCAACCATTAATTTTGCCATGCCCATCCGTGGTACTGATAATACAACTTAAAACTATAAAGCAGTTAAACTGTGGAGCGGACCAAAACTTGCGTATTAACTGTAAGACTTCCACTAACTCTAGATTTATCTCCTTCTAACTCTAATTGCGACTAAGTCTTAACTTATCGGGACTTTGGGAATATAAATTGCGCTTGAAACCTGAGAATTACTTCAATCGGATGCGTATTTTCATTCACCTACGTTGCTATTAGATGGCGCTGTTCGAAATTATTAAGTCTATCTCGAAAGCATAGTTTTGTTCTTATTTGCAATAATTCTGAAATCACTACCGAGAGAAAAATAACGATAAAATTCGTGCAAGCAGGTTATAAGAGACTGTTCATTTTAACAAGGTAAGTCATAAAATGGTTCCAATGTTTTCGAGATATTGATAAAACATCAGATCTGTCAGGACAAGCTAGGAAGCTCAAGTTTAGCCCACAGTCGCAATCTCACAAGTGTTGGCAACCACCACTGACTTTGGGATTGTGCACACTACGATCGAGCAGATTGTAACGAATATAATGTTTATAGTTTTCTACATTTTTGTCGATTGATTTGAACTATTTTTAATTTAATTTGTCCACAGGTAAGAAAAGAGAAATCATTAGATTTCATCTGATATAAATCTCAGTAAAATGTTTCTATGTTTATTTTACACAAGTTACAATCCGCTTTAGTTTCTTTTTAGTTTTAAATTCCCAAAGTGATGACCTAATTTACTTGCATCCCAAAATGTAGCGTACCTATTTGAAATTAAAAGCATCCATGTTTGTGTGCGTGTTTGTTTCTTACTCTATCAAGCAAAATCTACAGGACGGTTAGAAAAATACCTGGAAGTATATACGGTACAGATAGTTTAATATTATAAATAGCTCAGCTTCATGTGGAGTGACGCCACAAGAGTTCGAGTGGCACATTTTGCGACAAATTCTAAGTCACAAAGACAAAGGCGACGAGACGGGAAGATTTCGCCCGGCAGGCCGTCGTCTCGGATGAAACCCGGGTGAAATGCCTAGGGCTGCCAATAGGATAGTTTCCAACGAGTCTTTATTTACTCCACTACCCGTAACTTTCAAATACTGGGTACCTATCCATAACAGATTTAGATAAGTACCTACACAGGTTGTCCAGTTATTCCTTCAAAATTTGTGTACAAAATAAAAAAAGTACTTGAACTGTTCAACACAGGGCTTGTTACCGGTTTGTACTGGTACCAAATTCTCATGTGAAGTACCGAAAAGTACCGGTACTTTTTGCCGGTTTATATGGATAATTTGGTATCGGTAACAACCCCTACTTGAACATGTAATTCTGTGATTGTTGGCAACCCTACCATTCCCCGCGCAACCCCCTCTATCTTGACGTCTTGACTACCACACGTCTTGAATACATAGCATTTCCTTTTATTGAATCTAAGTTCTAACTCCTAGATTTATTTCAAGAATTTCTGGCTGTAAGCTTTCTTTTAACGCTTCTCAGTTTTCTGCAGTTAAAATGAAAACAGCACAATAGTTGGAGGATTTCGTATTTATTCCATGTTCGAGCTGAAGTTGAATAGCGTTTATAAATCTGAAATGAATTTAAAGTGGAAAATTGTGAGGAATTTATTACTAAATAGTTTTTGTTTTTATAAAATCCTTAATTTTCAACAGTTAAGTTCTTAATCATATATTTCAACAGCAGCTTTTGCCCGCGGACTTCGGCGTGTGTAAATTTATATTTCTAATGGAAAGAAACATCCTGATTTTGGTATAAATGGAATTCTATGCTTTTCTTTCCTTCTATATGGATGCGACCAATCATAGTTCAAAGTTGTATTAAAAGTTTTTGATTCTGTTTGTCAATTTGAAATTGATTTCATTATATAATACATAGAGTTAAATATAAACTACTTTGAGTTTTGAAGTCGGTAAAGGAGAAATAAAATGCCTACAGTCTTGCAGTCTGTGGCGTGTCGGTTTGTCACCAACTTTATTTATAAACCCGGTTTAATATTCACCCGGGTCTGTCGGCATATGAATCCGACATAATGTCGCGCATCACAACATTCATTTGAAAAGTTTAAATTAACTATTTTAGATCTGAGCAAGGCAATCGTACTATAGTTGCAGTTATGATAACAGTTTTTATTTTATATTTTAAATGATCTTATTTATGAACATATGAAATTAAAATTTATAGAAACAAGAACTCCTCATTTTATTTGTTTTTTTTTTATGATAAGTACTTAGTTAAAGATATAAGGGAATAAACCCTAACTAATATTTTAACTACGAAAGTAAAAAAGTTTGTTTGTTTATTTATTTGTTTGTTCTTCACGCTTTATCTACTGAACCAATCTTCCTGAAATTTTGCATACACATAGTTAGAACTACTAAGAAGGACATAGGGTACCTTTCATCCAGGGAAAATGCACTGTTCCCGTGGGAAATTTACGCAGTAGAAGCCTTGGGCAAAGGCTAGTAAATACATATACATACTAACTTACATATCGGTTAAAATCGTAACCCTCCTTTGCGCTTCGCCGTAGTTGGTTAAAAATTTAGAGTCACTTCCTGCGACCGACGATATACGATATTTTGGTTAGAAGAATATCCGCAAAAGTCCAAATAAATAATACAATGAATGCAAATGCTCCCCGAATCTCGGACCCGATCCCGCGGGAAGGGATTCACGTGGGATGGTAATGATCGCGGGATTATTGAATATTTGCGACAGACGGACGGGATTTGAAGGAACTTATGATACTCTATTGTGATGATGGGTTTATAATATTTTCATCTTATATGGAAGATGGCTATTATATTTTTATTCAATATAGGTACATTTTTTATATAAGCTTTAAAATAATAAGTATCTCTCGCTCGCCTCGGTTTGTCGAGGGCGCAAACTATCATGAGGGCACAGAAAAGCCACATAAGAGAAACCGCAGGCAAATACCTATATTATTCATATTTTATTTATCAGTCCATACTATCCATAGAATTCAAGTTATTCTACAGCGAAGTATATGTCGGCGATTGTTATCAGCATTTGGCGATCAAAACGTAACAGAACTGTAGATAAAACGGTTTGAATGATTTACGCGATGCGCAAAAATGGCGGGCGAATTTTTCACAGCATGTTTTGACTGTTGCGAAAAATATTTAACTTTTGAGTTTTTCAGTCGACTTCTGCTGCTATGTGAAATGTTTAACTTTTAAGTTTTTTTGCGGATTTTGAAAGATAGCTATGCTCTAGTATTTTTTAGGCGCTCGACTTGCTTCCGAAAGGCGTTGATTTAAGCGTTGATTTAATATCTTGACATGTGACCAGAGCTTGTAGACCAATCTGACACATGTACGGTCATCAACATCGACCACCATATGCTACTGGTGAAGGAAAACATCATCAGCAAACCTGCACATCAACTAACAGTTCAGTTGACTTGTGTGTAGATGATAGTAGTCGTACAAGACATGCCATATGCCTTTAGGCGACTTTTAAAAAATCTGACACTACAGTCTTGGATAACACACTTGATAAGAAAGAGACCATGATATACATTTAGATGTTTTCTTGTACCCAATTCTGAGGTAAACCTCGCTCTAACACTTCAACACTAGGAGTTCATTTCACGGCCCATCTCCCTCCCAGCATAGGCGATAAAAGGCCTCTCATTTGCGTGTAACCCGCTCCTGAAAGCGATAGGTTCGGTGCTCGTGTTAGGACAATGTTCCCATCGAACCACAATGAGATTGTTTGAAGATGTAGCTTGACTTATAGCGATAAGCAGAATAGAAAGAGTTGAGAGAAGCGATATAAAAAAAAAAGAGTTAACGCATTTGAATATAGGTATGATTGAAATACAGTAGAAATAAACCTTTTACCATCAGTTTTTAGATAATATAAAAAAGAAATTTTATATATCTAGTTCTTGATAAGTTGGTAATTTTAATTTGGTAAACTATTTAGACTTCATTATTATTCTCTCATTTGTAGATTTCAAGGCAACACGAGTAATTACTGTTGTAAATAAGGTATCCTTATCCCTTATCTATCCCTTGTTTATTCATTCAAATAAACTACTGACTTTTCAATAGCTCGCTACCGCCCACATCGTTCAACCAAACCGAAGCCTTACCCGCACACTCACTTTTCAATTTATTTCCAATAACGTCTAGAAATCTAGCGGCAGAATTCGGTGAATCCCCTGAATTTATGATGTTTGTTCACAGACTTCCTTTTATGAGCTTCTATTATATGATCCATTAGCTCGAAAAGCTCTTTGCTCTCTATGATTTGCCACTGACAAATATTCAGATAAAAAAATATAATACTATATCCTACGTGAAAGTTTGAGAGGTGTTTGTTTGTTAACTCTTTATTGCGCATACACATAGGAAAAATACAAAAAATGCGAAAAAAGGCATGTACAATGTTTGTTTGTTTATATGTATGTTTGATACTCTATCATGGAAAAATTTCTGTGAATGAAATTTGTGACCTTTGACATCATGTTTAAATTTAAAACTAAATTAAAACTAAAGCATCTTACAAAATAAGTCGGTACCTGTATAATAAAAAACTAAACTGATATAATACTTATAAAAGAAATATACTTATCCTACTCCATTCAATTTTATCGACAATCATCAAACTTTTCGTGAAGATTCTAATAGAAAACGGGGAGATCCACATAATATATGATGTTTGCACCGCCAGATGGCGACCGTCTTGACGTGTGAAATATCGTCCGTCTCTAGACGCAGCGTATGTATGCAGTTAGATTCCCAGCTACGTACATTCTGATATGTGCATTGTTCATGTGCAAGTAACATGATCATTGATTTTCAAAATAGAATATCAAAATGGTCTTCAAAGTTTCTCTTTTGTTAGTCTATATAGATTCCAGGAACAAAAAAGAAAATTCTTCAAACCCGAAAAAATTCTACCAAATTCAATAGGTACCTACATGTATGATCAAAATAACTTCCATTTCTCTTCACTTCACCCACAAAATCACGTCATATCGAAGTCAAAATAAAATAACCTAAAAATTGGATAAAAACTTCATCGGCCTGAGATATAGTGCAGTGATTAGATTGGCACTAGGCGCGGGATCGAATTCCGCACTACATTACCATAATACGGGAACCATGTTATGTGTATATGATGTTCTCTATACTAAATTGTATTGGCACTTGTTGATTTTTTTGATATTTCTGATATATTTTTTGATGGCCTATGTTGTCGGCTAAAGTATTGATATGTAGCACAGCATTACATTGCGCTGCGCAGCCTTCTGTCACTCACCTAGGCCATGGACATAGGAGTTGTAAAACCGTGAAGAAGAAGTAGGATACATAAGTGAAGTGTGGTCGAGTTACAAAGCTGAATACATAATAAAGTTTTTTTTATCTTTTTTAGGGTTCCGTTCTCAAAAGGCAAAAGCGGAACCCTTATAAGATCACTTTGTTGTCCGTCTGTCTGTCAAACTTTTTTTTCTCAGGTACCCTTAAAAGTATCAAGTTGAAATTAATATCTAATACTTGGATCCACGGTCTCTTTCAGCAAGAAAATAATCAAAATTATAGTTCAACGCGATCAGGAGTTATTACCATAAATGTTGCGATTTTTTTGCATATTTTGCGATTTCAGACAGCAATCAAAACCTATGGGGTACTTACTTCCCGTTGACCTCAAATTATTAAATTTGGCAAAAAGCAAGGTCTAACAGTACTTGTACAGGAATAAAGTGTTAAAACTTATTTTTGCGCTCGTCGCAGTATGAATCCTAGGGATCGAACTGCAAAGTTAAGTTTGTTTTTGAAACTAGTTGGTCTATTAGTTAGAGCTATAATGTGAGATGCTTTGCGTGTACGGAACCCTCGGTGCGCGAGTTTGACTCGCACTTGGCAGGTTTTTTTGAGGGAAGACTCTCGCTAACCCGTTAACCCGTTGTCTACAGACCACAAGGCTAAGCATAACTGGCATGCCTCGTGAGGGTCGGTTACCTGGTAACCTATTAAAGGGAGCGACGCATACATTAAATATTTATGGTTTAGCCCTCCTCGTCACCGGAACGCTAGGCTGTAATTGTACGGTAAATCACTGTTTTTCACAGGTGTCTTTCTCATTACTTAGTATATTTTTAAGTTAACAAAACTTTGATCGGAGCCTTTTCGACCTTTTTTCAATAGTCGGGTTTTTTTACAAACTGGTAACAAAGGACAGTGTAAAGAAGTTTTACTGTTGAAACACCATATTACTTAAAATTAGCAAAATTGACACCCAGCTCTATGTTGTAATAATAATGCATTATCGTCGTCCGATTTAACATGCACGAGAAAGCGAAAACATGTATTATAAAAATATTTTTAATTGTTTACTATGTTTTAATTGGTTGTTATTGTTGTCAAGTCATTTTAGATGCCATTAGATAAATTGAAGAAAATCTGACACCAGACCAATGTTATCTACAACACACTCCATAGGAAAGAAAAAATTGAACCCACACACAATCACTGAACAACAATAATCACAATGGATATATCAAATTACCATCGTAAAACATGCATAAGCCCTAATAGACATCATTTCAATATTTTTGCATCCATTTTTTACGAGAAACATCCAAAAACTATTAAAATGGGAGGCTGAGTGGGTAACGGGCCTATAAAATATTTATGACTTGCCATCCGTTGGAATAAACAAAAAATGTATTTCACCTGGGCCACTCATTCGATATTGTTATCGGGAATTCCAATAACTTCAATATTTATAACAATCATTTCAATATCTTTTTCAGTGACTGTATTTTGCGTTTACAAGCATCAAGGTACAACACCTCGATGTTTACAAGGCATTTTTTTGATTCCCTTCTTCAGTCGTGGCATGTGTTCGGAGACGCATCCTACGCTCAGCACTGAAGGAGTATCACATTGTAGCTCTTCATTTCTCTTGAACTGATGCCTGGCGGACTTTTTCATTTAGATATGTGTTGGTGAGAGCTTATATTGGTCCACTGCATCGGGGACTTCCCCTGACACCTATTCGGTCTACCCTGCACTATGCTCAGGTATTCTTTACGGGTACTATTTTTTATTTTTAGAAAATTAAGAAGTTCTGCAACCTGAGGAATTGAGTTTGTAAAAAGGGGCGGAAATGTGTGAACAGGAAGACGGTGAAGCGCTCGTTATTTGATTTGACCAATAAGCATGCCCGATTATTCATGGCCAGTTAGATTAGACATTATTATTTTACATTATGCGATAATACTCGCAAACTCGCACGATTTCTCCTCTATTTGAGACGAATAAAAAAATCTCTTACCTGTGAATAAAGTACTGCAGCGACATAATGACCGAGTTTGTCAGTCTGTCATGTCCCGGCAATCTATTAGTGCAAAAACTCGGGACCTCGCGAAGCGCATAAAATATTTATGAGATATCCTGCTGTGTAGTTCGCGGCGGCGCAAGTTACGAACTTTTAAAGTAGGGCAAAGGTAAAATATCTAATTATTGCAAATAAGATTTTTTAAAATTATATTTTTGGTCCAAGTTTAGCTCAAGAATCATGTAGGAAACCTACACACTGGTTCAGACATGTCAGCGCGTGTGTTATCTAATGTATTTACTCACATAAAAAAGAACCCTTGATTACTCTTATGACTTCGGCTGAAATTTTTAATGCCGGATCTCATTTTTTGGTATTAAATTTATAGATAATAATGCAATGGTGGGTTGGCGGTAATGTATTTGAAAATTTGGCAATAAAATTACATCCAATCTGACCGCAACATACACCACAAAATTGTCCGCGGTTGGCGGTTATCCCTTCACACCTATGCCACTTTACTGTAAAATATTATTTAATTAAATTGGTGTCCATTTGAGATCGAATCTCACTATCGACACAGATCACGTAAGTCACCCGTGTTATATTGTTTTTTTATAACATAGGACGGCAAACCAGCGAGCGGGTCACCTGATGGTAAGTGATCACCGCTGCCCATGGACAACTGCAACACAACGAAACTAAAGTTTAAAATAAGTGAGGAAGGATAATTGGTCATGTGATACGACACGTTAGTTTAACATATAAAAAATATTATTGTAAAGGTGAAGATGAGGACAATATACAGCCAGACGCAGAGAAAGACCCCTGAGATAAGATTATGTCAGGTTACTCTGCATCTGGTGGTATGAGGAAGAGTTAGAGCCAACTAAAGTGCGACAAGGATCTTTTTGCATGTGAGTGAGGGCGCCACCTACGTTTTAAATAAGAAATTTTAATAGTTTAGACATTAGTTCCGTTTTCTGCCACGTGCAAAAAGATCCTTGTCGCACTGTAAAAGAGAAGACAGGCGTCATGTCGATGTGAAGCCAAGAAAAAAAAAAGAGACCTGAAATAAGAAAAATAAGACATCTCGAAAGGATAAGTACCAGTAGATGTAATCGCTTACAGCTCATAACTCGAAACACAAAACTCAAGTAGCGGGGATTAACGTCGACCGACATCCGTCTCGAATCCCGCAACTGAAGCCCACTACAATGTTTATGTAATATGCATACTTTTTCTGAAATATTCTACTTTTTCTCTATGAATATTTGATGGCTGCAGTGGGTGTCATTGAGTGTTTTGGGTTTGGAATCGAGTTTCAGAGAACAGGATCACGTCATGTTTAGTCATAATAGTGTCTTAATGGTTTTTAAATAGTTGTGCTTTTCATACGGGTTCTACTATTTGTTGACATTAGTATAAACTCTCTGGTTATCCGTTAAAAACAACACTTTGAAGTCATAGATTCCGGTCATCATTATGTTCATTTTAAACCACTCCACGATGAAACTATGACACCTAGGTGTATGTACTCTATTGACCTTGCAATCTTCTCAATATGGACGAAGATTAATTGACCCCAGTGGCGTCAAAGTATCTGTGATTAGAAAAAATGCTATCAAGCTGGAGAAAATATCAGCCCACCCCATTACGCGACGCCTCTTGACAAAAAACAGAAAAGACCCGCCTAAGCAAAAAACGCCCTTTGGTAACATAAGTGCAATATGTTTTTATATCTCCCTTTTTCTGTTGTCAAATGGGCAAGCATTTGGACAAAACTGGGCTTTTACCACAGGGCGGGCGCTGCATAGAAACGGGACGTCAAATATACCTTCTACTACTACAAATGTAACAGTATATCCGTGAACACGTCAGTAACACGTCAATGTGTGCATTTTCATAGTCATATCATCTCAATACACAAAAGAACGGGGGAGAAGTGCGGAGGGTGCGGGGGGGGGGGTGCAAAATTGCGGGAGGGGCAGGGAATTTCCTTTCTGTACGTAATACTAAGCTTTTGCTAAAGATCCTATTTACATTATTTATCTGGATATTTTGAAAGTGTCCGGGCGTATTGCTCATAACAGCTGTTGTTCCAGGTCTGTGGTTGTACAGCCAACTGCATGTTAAGTTACCCTGCACGGAACTTTATGCAGTGGAAACAAAGGCGAATTTGCTATATGTTTGGGTCGATGTGCTGTTGACTGTACCACAGAAGTTGACACAGGACACCATTATATTAATGGACAGTTATTATTCGTAGATTTAACTCCGCTTTATTTGTCGTTTGGCCCACGGTACTTTGTGCGTTTTTATTTTTGCGAAGAAATTCGTTGCGTGGAAGCTTTCGTTGTATTGTTGCAATAATTTATTTGGTAAAAAGAAAAATAAGAATTATAGTTTCGTAAGAGAGCTAATACATTAGCTCATAGTTACAAAATTTTACCATTTAAACAAGTTTTATTGCCGGGATAAACTTCTCAGGATTTAGGAATTAAAAAAAACCGGCCAAGTGCGAGTCAAACTCGCGCACCGAGCGTTCCGTACACAAGCAAAGCAAAACAAAACAAAGCATCTGGCATTATAGCTCTAACTAAAAGTTCAACTAATTTTAAATCAAAGCCTGCATCACACGTTTTTAGCCAAAACAGGCGTTACTGAATTGACCCTGGTGCCAAAACTAGATCATTATTGATAATAAAAATAGTACTATAGGCTTCTCAAATAACTGCTACTACTTATGCGAGACAGATAAAAATATTTTGCCTTTTATTTTTGCGTAAATACCTTCCAGAAAACACGAAAAATACGAAAAACAAGGTTCACGGCTTTAACGAAATCATTATGTAAAACACAAATTATAATTTCTACATAATGTTAAATCGCGAGTTTATTAAACTAGCTACAAGTTGCTCGTTTTAGATTTTTGAAAAATAACTCGATAAAAATATTATATATCGTAACAATTCACTAAGAAATTCCCCATACATTTTTTGTATGGCAATGCCATCGCTCAATATATACGAGTTCCAAGCCCAAGAAAAATCAGTCTGCCGGTAAGAGTCAAGGGGAATCCACGTCGCTCTGCTGCTCGGGAGGCATTTAATTTTCGCGTGTTCATGTATTCACAGACAGCAGAGAGTAATGTAGATCAGAGTTACATATTTATTACTTTTAATCTTTTTAAAATTTATATAGGTACCATTTTCATACTCATGAATGATGGCCGACAATTATTGATGAAATAGAAATCGTAATAAATCGCAATCATAGAAATCGTAATAAATCGAAATCATAGAAATCGAAATCATAAAAATCAAAATAAATCTAAATCAAGATCCAAGATGGCGGACAACTTTCTTTTTTTAATTTTGCGATATGTATATCGTTTCATACGTTTTTCAGTGCGCTAATGACAAAAATAACATTTATTTTGAGATCCAAGATGGCGGGCAGTTTTTTTCAAGTTTACAATATGGGTATGGTTATATAGGTTTTTGGGGACGCTGATGACGAAAATAACATTTATTTTGAGATCCAAGATGGCGGACAATTTTTTATTTTATTTTACAATATGGGTATCATTTTATACGTTTTTGGGGACGCTGATGACGAAAATAACATTTATTTTGAGATCCAAGATGGCGGACAATTTTTTATTTTATTTTACAATATGGGTATCATTTTATAGGTTTTGGGGACGCTGATGACGAAAATAACATTTATTTTGAGATCCAAGATGGCTGACAGTTTTTTATTTTATTTTACAATATGGGTATCGTTTTATGGGTTTTCGGGGACGCTGATCTTAAAATAAATGTTATTTTCGTCATCAGCGTCCCCAAAAACCTAGAAAACGATACCCATATTGTAAAATAAAATAAAAAACTGTCCTCCATCTTGGATCTCAAAATAAATGTTATTTTAGTCATCAGCGTCCCCAAAAACCTAGAAAACGATACCCATATTGTAAAATAAAATAAAAAACTGTCCTCCATCTTGGATCTCAAAATAAATGTTATTTTCGTCATCAGCGTCCCCAAAAACCTATATAACCATACCCATATTGTAAACTTGAAAAAAAAAACTGCCGGCCATCTTGGATCTCAAAATAAATGTTATTTTTAGTCATCAGCGTCCCAAAAACCTATATAACCATACCCATATTGTAAACTTGAAAAAAACTGTCCTCCATCTTGGATCTCAAAATAAATGTTATTTTCGTCATCAGCGTCCCCAAAAACCTATATAACCATACCCATATTGTAAACTTGAAAAAAAAACTGCCGGCCATCTTGGATCTCAAAATAAATGTTATTTTTGTCATTAGCGCACCGAAAAACCTATAAAAACATACCCATATTGTTAAATTGAAAAAAAAGTTGTCCGCCATCTTGGATTCCAAAATAAATGTTATTGTCGTAATCAGCGCACTGAAAACACTTATAAAACAAAACCCATATTGCAAAATTAAAAAAAGTTGTCCGCCATCTTGGATCCAAAAATACTATTTTTGTAAACCTCATCCCGAAAAATTGGCCTTCATGGGATGCCAGGCAGATGTTTAACATCTTAGCATCCTGGCACGACGGTCATGCTATTTTCTGTCGCGGCATTCGTGTCCATTTTACTGCCAAGTCGCGCCAAGTATGTTTTACATAAGAAAATGGTCGTAATTTTATTTTTAGTATTCATTACCGTAAAGCAAGAAAAAATATATATTACTTCGGGTTGGCGGCAATCTCACGTCGATGTGTGCGTGTGACTTGCACACAGCCAGCTGAGGTCTATCAAATACCTAAACTCGGTCGGGCGCGCGGACGTGATACACTCTTAAGATTCACATTGAATCCAGCGCAAAAATAAGTTTGTAACACTTTTTTTTTTACTACAACAGCATATTTATAATTTTTGGAATTATTCCTGTACCTATAAGTACCGATAGACCTTGCTTTATGCCAAATTTCATAGTTTTAGGTTAACGTGAAGTACCCCATAGGTTTTGATTGCTGCCTGAAAACGCAAAATATGCGAAAATCGCAACATTTTCGGTCTTTCTTGATCTCGATGACGTATAATTTTGATTTTTTTGCTGAAAGAGACTATGGGTGGATCTGAGTATTCGATATTAATTTCAACTTGATAATTCTTTTAAGTGTTCCTGAGAAAAAAAAGTTTGACAGACGGACGGACAACAAAGTGATCTTATAAAGGTTCCGTTTTTGCCTTTTGAGGTACGGAAATCTAAAAAGACCCAAAGAACTAATGAATGACAGCTTGTAAAAACCAACCTATTGTGAGAAAGATAGCTCGTAGTAAAAAATACGCACGTGTAACGTTACAAGGTTGTAACAATCAAGAGCACCCTATATTTCAGGCCAGATGTCCGGCCGTTACCGCCGCATGTGCCGCGCGATAAAACGGAACACCCTGTGTTATTAAAAATGTGTGACGATGAATTTTAATGCGCCGAAGCGACGTGTTGCTCCTGATTTTTGAATTTTTAGGTCATGTTTTGTCTAGTTGTTATTTTATTTGCATTGTCTATTTTACCTTCTGTATCTAAAGTTACTTCAACTAATTCAATTATACTAATCATACTTTTTCGTTTTTTACAGGTAAGAGTTCTTCTGGATCTTGCTGCTAAATGTTGTAAGTGTGAAAATACAAAATGAATGTTTTATAATTGTTCATTTTAACTAATCTCTCAGGTATTTTTCACTTAATGTTTTTAAGTTATATTATACATTTTGACGTAAAGATCTCTCTAAATAAGGTAAATCTTTATTTAGCAGATATAGAGATAGGTCGGTCAATATAAGAAAACAACGCCTACCAACGGTATCTCAAACTGATGGATCAGTATCCATTTTAAAATGACATGCGCCTTCATGTCATCCATCCATGTTGCAATAATGAACAGTAGATTGGACGACACCAGCAATAACCATGGACTTTCAGGATCTAGACTCATGTTTTATCAACATTAGTCCTTTATGGTTCAAAGATGTTTCAAATTCAGTCCATCTAATGTCTTTTGACATAGTCATCATCCTCTTTGCTATTTTATTATCATTTTTATCACGATCCAGAAGTTTTAAATAATCGTTGTCACGGAATGCTTTTCATCGCAAAATAGACCTGTTACCAGGCAAAATCCTCATGCTGCCTTATACATGCGATCTTCAAATAGTGGCCGAGTTTAATATAAACCCCGCCGGTGTTCCCCGCCTTTATTTGCGAACGATCGATCAACAAGCCTTATTGGAAGCTGGACAGCGATATTGTTATTTATGAGGTAATTGAATTAGACTTTGTTAGCTTTGCGTCCTGCGGTGTGGACATAGTTTTGAGTACTGGATATAAAAGTTATATGATTTTGACAATTATATTGACTTCAACAGTCCATATTCTGTTAATATGTCAGCTATTCTCTTAACAATAATTATAACTATACCTACTTTGAGTTTCGATCTTCGGTTCAGATCAAGATGGAAAATGATCTTCTTGTGTTTGACCTGGATATTGAATTCTGGATATCCCATTAAATTTGCTGTATATTTAGACGTATTTGGGTTACCTATGTGATTCTTCCACCGAAGTTTTCCTGCCATAAATCCTTTTGAATTGATATCGTATTCCAGTCCGTCACCTAAATTAACTTTATCGAGCATAATGATACTGCTAAAGGAACCGCGGTTCGAAGAGGGTGTTTCAAAAGTTGTACCTATGTGTTCAATTTTAAAAACTTTGATAGCGCGATTCAGGATTTTTTCTATTTACGGCGTTGTCTTGTGGTGTAGGTAGATGTCTTGTATTTATGTCGCATTGTACTTTTGAACACAGGTCACATTACGCGTAAACGTCGCATTGTGAAGAATTTACATAATGTGGAGGGTTAAGTAGCGTCGGCAAAAAGTGTATTGTGTACCCAAGTAACAAGCAAGAAGGGCGGGTACCGTCCGCAAAAGTGAGACGAGTTAACAAATAAATTAAAATACTAGTGTTAAGCGAACGTGGTACAGTACTGCGCTACATAAATAGGAATAAGGCACTTTTAAAATGATTATTATTGTATCAATCTCTCAGCCACAAGACGGCCACTGCTAGACATAGGCCACTCTCAAATCTCTTACCAAAATAATGCATTTAAATAGTTTATAAACTATGTCTGCTTGCTCATTTATTATGAAAAATAACCGAGATTGTACGTTTCCATACTCTATTTCCCCACTAAATCATCAAACCGAGTAAAATCTAAGTGCATAACAGTGTTCTAGCAAAAATATCGCGTTCCCGTATTTATATGCTGACGGTACAAAATTATTCATTGTACTTATCTAAGAAAATATCTCATTTGCTATTTTCAGCGTTATTCAAATTTGAACTTTGAATTACTTTGGAATAAGGTCGTTTATACAGTTGCCATGTTTTTCGTTTGATGTGGATGAAAAATACGAGTGTTTCGGGTCGTATGCTCCATTCCCACGATGTAGTACTTTGGCAAGTTTCAGTCACTTTAACAGTTTGTCGAGTTATATAAATTCTGTAATAAATATACTAACCATAAAAAAATTGAAAAAAACAACTAAATTTTATTGTTACGTCTGTCTATTTGAAAAAGTCAAATAACTTATCTGTGGCACGGAGAAGCTCGGGATAATGGATTTTTGGTCACCCATCCCTGGACAGACCATTGCAGTACTTATATTAATTCTGTGCCATTGCTTAAGTTAAACCACAATATTACCGCAGGCTGAGTGCTCGAATTACTGCGCCACCTCCGTGCTCCTCGAATTGGATACTGAACACTTTTTTTTCAACGTAAGGGTTTCGATTATGCTAATGAGTCATAGTCGTATCTCAATGGCTGTAAAATAGTGGTGTTTTTACACAATTCTTGTTACTATAATGTAAAAAAGTTAAATAATAAATAGGTATCAGGTTTGATTAACTGATCCCACCCACAGCCCAAATTATGCATAAGTTTTATCACGCTTTTTTGGCATGGGTAGTGACTAGAGATTTTCTGATCCTTATACATCTCTCACGCTTCTCCCTACATTCGTCAGCATTAATTAAATAAGTACTCAATTTTCGTACTCACACAATAAAGAAAATAATTCAAGTTTTAGCAAAAAGCCCTTACTTTTCCCCTCTTACGGTTGATCGTCACACATTCAACTCAGCCGTAGTCTTTGATGACAAATTACCCCCACCACCTAATGGACACGTGACGTGAAGATTAATCACACGTGATTTATGTGCGTGTGCGACTATATCATTTTGACGTGTGGAGGATGTTGGTTTTAACTGACATGCGACATCTAAAAAGAAAATTGTTCTAATCTATACTAAATATTACAAAGCTGAACAGGCTGCTTCTGGGTAAGCTCGCTACACCATAGCTGAAGAGTTTGTTTGAATGCACTAATCTCTGGAATCGATAAAAAAAAATCTTGAGAAAATTTGATGAAATTCTTAAAAAAATGCTTCAGTTATGATGACGGCTCTAGCCCTCTAGGCTATCTAGAAGCGAGTTTGACTCGCACTTGGCCAGTTTTTTAATTACCTTTAATCCAATGAAAATCAATAATTCAATAAACGACTTTGCAAATTATATTGGATGTTCATTACATATCATTCCTCCTCCTCTTCATCACATATCATTCTACCTCTTCAGTAGTGCGAGCTGAATGAGTTTCAATCGTCTTAGATTCCGAGCTGGAGGACTTCGTAGCCTCCCCGGTGATGTGGACCTTGTAATCGTAGAAGAAGTGCAGGCCGTGGGGCATACCTACGCGTTCCGAGTCGTCCTTGCAGCGGTGGTCGTGGATCTTGACGAACACTGCAAATTTTGTTCACTAATATTTATTTAAATTAAAATTCAATTTATATATAGGTCTATTTGGTTAGAACCTGTGGGTGAACTAGTTGGAGGCAGAAAGACTCCAGCCCATTCAGAGCCCTGTCATTTATTTATTTAATAGCCGTCAATCTGAGATATTGGCAGTGATTACTGGGCGAAGGCCTCTTCTCTCTTTCTTCCAAGACTATTAGCTTAATAAAAATCAATAGTTTATTTGCACTATGGATGATGATTTTAACATTCAATGCACATTTTCTTCGTTGAGTTATGTGGTAGGAAATATATATTTTTTTAAGCTTAGCTATTTTTTTATTACTTAACTTTACCAGATACGACACCCTCGAGGTAGACGCCATTAGAAAATAAGGTGACAGAAACTTCCATGGTTACTACCTTCTTACTTACTCACTGCAACTGTCTACTACTACTAACTGTCAACATGTCTGCCATTTTATTATGTCATTGGTTAGTAAAAAAAACTGTTAGAAGTGGCCTTCTAGTCGCGAATCTTAGATCTACCAGTGACACAGTACCTACGATACGATATCTATATTACTTAATTGAATTCTTTAAAAAATGTCATAGGTTATGGATTAGCAACCCGTCACTATATCAGAATCTCCATTTCATCAATTAACCAAGTTCCTGCTAAACGTGACTTCCGAGTCTTACTATTCTAGGCTATGTTTTCTTCGTCAAGGATAAAGACGAAATATGTATCTTTATAGGTAGGTATTAAAAAAAGCCACAGACTGGTTCCATCCTGGCAGTTCCTGTAGTGCATCATGCACAGACTCTTGAAGCTCCTCTGGGCCCGTTGGTAGGCCCCGCAGATCCATTTGATGCTCGGGTCCCGCCATTTTTTGGACATTTCTTCCGGGCACGGGTGGCATTTGCGGTGCCATTTTCTCCTGAAGAAAAAAGTCGAATATAATAAAATATGGTGCAGTCTTGAAAAAGATTTTTTTTCTCTAGCTATTTATGTCCCACTGCTGGGCAAAAGCCTCCCCTAATTCTCTCCACTCATCTCTATCCTTCGTCTTTTCCTTCCAGTTCTTACCGAATCCCCTTGAAAACGATATTCAACAAATTTATTAAAAAGAAAAAATAATTTAAGTACAAGTATAACACCCACACAAATAATGATACAGATGTAGTACCTCTAACTAAGTAAACAAGTTAGTTACACACAGATTTTTTAGTTCATATGTACGTTCGTCAATATTCGTTTTTCGATATAACTTTATCGGGGAAAGTTGTTTCGAGTAGAAAAATATCTTAACACTTTATTTTGTATCAGTAAAATGTACCAATTTGAAACCCGAAAGTTTCAGTATTACACATTATAACCTTGTTATACTTTTATACCTAACTAGCGCTCCGCGGAAGGTACATACATAAATTGTAGCCTATGTCACTCAGGCATAATGTAGCTTTCTATCAGTGAAAGAATTTTTGAAATCGGTTCAGTAGTTCCGGAGATTACCCCCTACAAACAAACTCACAAACTTACAAACACTTCCTCAGAGTATGATAGTATGATTATACTTATTGACTACTCTTAATTCCCCTCACCATCCTTTCCTTTCTTCAGAGGACTTTGGAGCATATCTCTTTCTAGATTCATCTGCGGATGAGTTCAGATCCGAGCTTAGATTTAGCGATTCTGAATCACTTGATCCATCTCCATCTTTACCTTAAACGTATCAAAAAATTAATTTACTTTACAGTTTATAGAGTTGATGGAAAAAAGTGGGAGTACGTGGATTTCGCCAAAGCTTACGACAGCATAGACAAAACTACGCTGTACAACATCTTGCGTCACTTTCAGGTCCCCAAAAAATTGGTGGATATGATAAAAGTAGCCACAAGCGAAAGTAGAATGCGAGTGAAAGCGGGTGGTAGCAGCACAGAAGAATTCGCAGTAAATACCGGCGCAAAACAGGGCGACGCTTTGTCTCCAGTCCTTTTTAACCTAGTCCTAGTAGAGTAGTAGAGTCAGGAGTAGTAGTCAGGAGTACAACTTGGTGTGAGACACAAGGTTATTGGATTCGCGATGGATACGGATTGGATACACTGGAAAGGGAAGCTAGAAAGGTAGGGCTGAAGATCAACCCCGACAAGACAAAATACCTTCACATGACCCCGTTCCAATCTGCATGTGGAAGGAACTGTATATAAAGGGGTGTCAACAATTAAGTATCTTGGAAGTACAGTCACTGATACGAACACTCGTGAAGAGGAGGTAAACATCCGCATCCAAAACGCCCTACGATGCAGCTCCGGACTACACAAGGTCCTGACGTCCAAGCTTCTAAGCAGAAAGACAAAGCATTTATAAAACGCTTGGACGCTCCCACTCAAAGAAGAGAACCAACTTTTAGTAGCGGAGAGCAGAATTTTCCGGGAAATCCTCGGCCCTGTTAAGAAGACGGAACCTGGAGAGTCCGGAAAATTTCCTAAATAGAGGAGCTGATGAAAGAGCCGAACATACTGGGCGTGATAAAATCACAGCGACTGCGCTGGCTTGGTCATCTCGAAAGAATGAAGGAGGATCGTGGCGTCAAATCAGCCTACCTGGGAAAGGTGTCACGAGAGCTTCCAGTCGGACGCCCCAGATATCGCTGGAGTGACACTGTGGAGGCTGATCTGCGTGAGCTGGGAGCGGATAACTGGCGAGCTACCGCGCAGAATAGAAGTTTTGGCGCTCTCTGGTTTCGGAGGCCAAGATCCATTTTGTGGTCACTGAGCCAGCGGAATAAATAAGTTATAGAGTTAAGTATCCTAACTGATCTTTCGACGTTTAATTACGGAGACGAGGTAGACTCTATAGTATTCAGAAGATGTCATAAACTGATCTTGTATACCATTAAAACTAACTAGAATGATCTTGTATAGTTACTAATATTGTTCAAAGTGATCCAGAGAGCTGACAATTGAAAATTCAGGAACCAAAAAAAAATTGTCGGAACTTATTATAATAAGTTCCGACAATTTTTTTACACATACATATCGTAATATTTATATACATATCGTCGGGCTAAATTGCTTCCAAAAAAAACTATTAAGTTCGAGTCAAAAAGAGTGTCGAGTGTTTGATGCGTGACTGTGTATCTGTGTGTTCGTGTATGTCTGTTTGCGTCATTGTAGCTCCCAACCGGAAGAACCTATTTTGATCAGATTTTGAAAGGTGACTTAATCGAGAGTGTTTTAGCCATGATTCATGGAAATCGGTTAAGTCGTTCACGAATAATGAACAATGTGTTTTTTTTTTGTAAATTTATGTAACTTATACTATCTAACTAAGGTGTGCCTCACTTACTGTCTTTCTTGTCTTTGGACCCTGACGAGGAAGACGTAGACCTCGCCCGGTGCGACTTATTCCTCTTCCTACGCGTATCCCCTAGTTTCTTTTTTGTTTCGATGTCTTTTATAGCATTAGCTGTGGTGTTTTCCTGTGCTGCCAATATTCCATCCACTGAAATAATAAGTTTTATTGAGTAAAGTCTAAGTTTATGTTTACATTATTTTATTCTCGTTTATAACTGATATGACAAATTTATTTGCGGTAAAATATTTTTTTTGCATATATTTTTTTTTTTTTTGGGCGCACATATAATTTAATAACTTGTACCAATTTAACTGTATTTAAATATATATACATTTAACACTAAATACTAAAATATAACTTAAAAAGAAACTAAAACTTAATTTAAAAAAAAAAAAAAATCCTAATTTTTATTTTGATAATTTTGTGGAGGAATTTATTATTCTTATAAAAATCTAACTTACCGGCCAAAAGCAGCACGATAAAAAATCTCACTTTGACCATTTTCACCAAAAGTAGTAGTTTCAATCACATTTTATTCTTTAAAATCGTATCGAAAATGATTTCTTTTATGTTTTCAATTCATAGTTTTACGATGTCCGCACATTGTTGTTGTTATGAATATGTTCCTTAGTACTTTAAAAAGTTTTATGTACCTCAAATATAAAAACCGACGAATAAAATATTCCCCCCATCGCATGCTGAGACGCTCCCATCGAGTGCTGACCACCTGAGCAACCCTAAATAGCTGTTTGCCCCACTAGTCCCATTGAATTGTCCCATTATAGGACCAATATTAAGTGGCACCAATATTTTTGTCCCAAAAGTCCTATCACCATCATCGCCGCCGTCTCAGTGAAGTTCAAAATGGGACTAGTAGGACAGTTAAATAGACTCCCGGTTGGTGTTGGAGATACCACGAAATTCTATAGCAATGATCTGTGTAACTGTGGTGACATTCAATCTATAGCCCACCTCCTGTTATCGAGGCTAACGACAGAGCGATTATAGAGCTATAATGTGAGATGATTTGCGTGTATGGAACCCTCGGTGCGCGAGTTTAACTCGCAAACAAGGTTACAAACTATGATTAGTTTGAAAAAACTATTTTTGCTTAAAAACAAATCATCATGTTGAGTTTCGTCAACAAGTTATTAGACGACAAACATTTTTAGGGGAATAATAATCATTTGTTCAGAAATCAGGTAGAAGAATGATTTTAATGATAGACATATAATAAGAAAGAAGTTTTTAATGTTCCGTCACACGTAATATATGTAAAACCAGTGTTGTCCATGAAAGGAGTTGTCTCGGCAGCGGTGGTCGGCTGTCTTCACGAACACTGGAAACCAAACAAATACAACCCTTAATCCTTTCTTTAGTCGTATCCCTCATGACTGAGGGTCGTGGTCATTATATAGAATGAAACACACACAACGACTATCATATATTATCATATATCGTGCCATTGCCTTCTCAATTTCACACACTAGCTGATAACCATTAAGTTGATTAGCTGATAATTGAGTGTAGTTTTCATCACAATGAAGCAAGTAGTGGTCGATCAAAACTAACATCAATCAAACTCATAGAGCCTGGTCAGGATACCCTTTAATATCGAATAACAAGTCCTATTATGTATGTAAGAAGAATAATATCGTTATGCTGTTCTCTTCTTCTTCTCTTAATATTTCTCATTTATTTGGGATCGGCACAGTATGTCAATAGAACATTTTTGAATGATTTTTAAGTCTATGATGTCAACTCCGCTCGCTCTGTCCGCCCGCCATCACTGACCCAATCTATCCATCTCTACCTTGGTCTCCCACTATTCTTCACACCCTTTACTTCCATATTATAATATGTTATTATCCCATCCTATATACTTCATTTTAATATATATATTATCCTGTCCTACTTCCTACTAAAAACGAAAGAGATTGGTTGGATGTTCTTTATTTTTACAAGCAGAAATAACTGAACGGATTTCGATGAAATTTGGTATGCACGGGTATAAGATATTATGCACTTTTACGCATCTTACGACAGTAGAATTCCTGAGGCGCAGTTTATAGAAAATACGGGAGCTTTTAAATACAAGGTATTCCGAAGTACCGGGGTCTTTAATACAAAATGTCATTGGCAAACCATTGCAATAAATAAATTTAAATGAATTTCAAACAGATTGACAAGACAAAGACGGGACCGACCGTGTCTCCAAGTAAATATAATTATTTGTTTTCGTTTTATTGATCTCGAGAGAACTCTGATGAAATTCGAGGGTCACATTGATTGGAAATCTTGAATTGTTTTGTCTCTTCCAAAACAAATAAACTTGAAGCGAGATGTATTCAATAATTTAAACTTGGATTATGTTTTTGTTGAAACAAATATTTGTTACAATACTACAAGAACTAATGAATAACAGAAAAATAATGAACACTTGATAGATTTTTCACCTTATGCTCATGTGACGGTAGCTAAACGGACAATCCACTTATTTGGACTAAGCTGTAGTATTTGTGAAGTTAGGGTTCGTAGAGTTATGGTGATAGAGTTAGAAGCTTGGTTCTACATGAGATTTGATACATTTTTGACAGTGCTACCCATATGGTCTTGGCAACACTTTACGTGAAAATGTTTTTGGTGGGATAGTTATTTAATTATGTAACGGGAAAGATTTTAATAGTCGTAATACATGAAAACCTAGGGAAACCAACTGCGAGCAAATTGTAGACTGCACAGCGGCTAGTGTTTTACTGCTTTTGAAAATCTTAAGGCGGACTGTAGGCTGTAGGTTCAAGTCTTGGGCCTCAACCACGGACGAAATATAAAGAAGACACGTTGTATCTAATGGTGCATCGTTTTAGTATCGAAGCCTACTTGCAGTTCGTCGCTACGTCGACCTTTACTGCTGCATGCTGCACCGGAGGAAATATGGCGACAGCTTCGAGGGCCATACAGCCGAAACAGAAACAGCACAAAGGGCTCCCAGATGGGAACGAACCTCGGCTTTAGGCGTTACTCACAAAATGGCAGAGCGGTATATTGCTCAAATTGCCTGAAGGGCCTAAGGATAAAAACGTCATGGTGCCGCGGGGCGGTACCGTGTGAACGTTGAAGCGGTCCTACTACTTCGCACTGGAAATAAGCTTATAATGTGTCCCATTGCAGGACAAAGGTGTTCCTTTCGCTCTTGTTCAAATTTATGCCCTAACGTGCCTTAGTTTTGTTAAAAAGTGAAATTACTGGTCCCATCCTGGCAGTTCCTGTACCGCATCATACACTCGCTCTTGAAGGTCCTCCGAGCTCGCTGGTAGGACCCACAAATCCACTTGATGCCCATGTTTTTGTAGCTCTTCATCATATCATGTGGACATGTCTTGCATTTTCTATGGGTTCTTCCTCTGAAAAAGAAATGCCTTCTGTTCACGCACATATTTAAACATATATAAACACATATATAAGTATAAACGTTATTTGGACCGTACATGTAACTGAGTAAAAAGGATTGTCAATGAGTCAATGAGGTTATTTTAAAGGATTTTATAAAACTTGTTATTATTTGTCTCATTGACATGGAATTTGGTCCGGAGCTTTTAAGTTTAAGTTTCAACTCTATTCGGATTATTACATTTGGTCTTCTTGATTGATAACGGCGGGGGATGTCATTATTTGTGCGATATAGACTGGGATTTTTTCCTATAAATTTGCAAAGTTCAAAAATATATATATTAGGTAGGTATCCTAACTAATATTATAAATGCGAAAGTGAGTTTGTTTGTTGGTTTGATTGTTCCTCCTCTTCACGCTTTATCTACTGAACCAATCTTCCTGGAATTTCGCATACACATAGCTGGAAGTACGGAGAAGGACATACGGTACCTTTCATCCCGGGAAAAAGCACTGTTCTCGTGGGAAATTCACGCGGGCGAAGCCGCGGGCAAAAGCTAATAGTTAATATGTTTAGTTTAGTAAAGTTATGTGGTGTTTGTCTGTAAGAGGTTGTGCAATTAGTTTTAAGATTGGTGTAGATTGTGATTGAAAGATATATTGTAACAACTGTTGACAAACTTAATAAAAATAAAATAAAAGTATTGTCCACATGTCTGAATGAAGAGAAAATATCCAAAATCCATCCATACTAATATTATAAATGTGAAATGCGTTTGTTTCTTTGTCCTGTAGGCGAAGTAGCATTAACATCTCGTAAGTACCTATAAAGTAGGTAATAAATCCTTACTTCCTTGCATTTTTTTCCTTCGAGGTTTTTGCTGAAGAAGCGTCTGATGAAAAGCTGTGATGTATATAAACTTCAGAGTTGCTTGTACTGGAACAATAAAAAAGTATGTATTTTCTGAATCTAATACACGCAGACAAAATTTACAGCAGTCTTAATTTATGATAGAATGATGATTTTGAACATAGTCACACCCGGACACTCCTACATCGCTCGCAAATTATTACCCATTACTATTACTACTACATGGGCAAATGACGTTTGTATATGGGCAAATGTGTGCGTGAAATTTAGTAGGGCTGCTTTCATGTCGTGGTTATCAATAAAAATAGTTGCTAAAAGTGCGCCGATTACGCGCCAGCCCTCGTTCAAGTGTCAGTGATGTCTACAACGAAGTGCGGGGGTGCGGTATTTGAAATGAGTGCGGGCGGTGAGTGGCTGTTCTGTCTATACTTATTCAGTGACTTATATAGCGAATTTTAGGTATTGGCTGGGAGGCACAATCGCTAGCAAACTGCCACTTTGATGTAATGGAATTTGATATATGTATTTCTCATTCGCTAAATATTTTAAAATGAGCCTTATATATGGCGTAATAAGGTTCATTTTTAAATATTTAGGAAATGAGAAATAGATTATATTTCGATTCATCGGTGGCCGTTTTAACCCCCCTGTACTGGCGCTCGCAGTTAAGGTGAGAGCCATCCTATTATTGATTCAACTTGGACTATTTTGAAAGCCTCCTATATGAAATATTGTGTACTGCAACTAATCATTAACATATTAAAGTACCTACCTTAACTCAATGGATGCTGAACGTGCTTCAACGGACTCCCTGGAGTCTGAATGGTCGGTGTAGAAGTTTCTCCCCCTGTGCTCGGCATCCCCCCACTTCGCCACGACCCCCCTGTTGTGCCTCAACCTCGTTGTTAAAGTACCACCATCTTCTAGTCCACATTCTGTTTCTGCTATTAAATGAGAAACGACCATTAGAAAAAAGCGAATATCATTATGATGTTTAAGGAGCTGGACAGACAGAAAAGGCGGGTCTTCGAGTAAGCATCGTGTTTACGCCCAGGTTTTTCCATATCCGTCGCGACGCTTCAACGAGTATACTTTATGTATGAAAGGGACGCGGAAGAGACAATCGCTTCTTTGCGATGAAATTGTGACATTTAAAAAACGTGATTTACCGTGATTTTACGTGATAACGTGATAAACCATTATTAAACTTTAAAAATTCTTAAAATGAAAAATATTCGTAATTTTATTGTAGATGATCAATTATTTTGATGAGGTTACTAATGACCTTCCAGAAAATAAGCAGAAAACGTACAGTTTATAAGATTTTAACCAAAAATTTGGATGTTAGACAAAAGGAGGAACATATGTCACATTCATGAAAATAAATGAAAAAATGTCTGTGACATATATGACTTATCACATTTAATATGTTAATTAGAGTCAAGTCGAGTCGAAAACTATATGGTTTAAAGTAAAATAATACATTATTAGAATAAAAATCCTTTATTCTCAAGGATACAATTTTATAAAAATAATGGTGTATTTCCACCGTCAATATAAATTTTTGATCTCTTGTTGATTATAATCAACTACTATCCGTGGCGGTTGGAGTTTGAAGGTTATAAATTGTTTGTGTTGGATTAACCTGTATATGTGCTTGCTTTGATTGTTAATGTGTATTGTAACACTCGTTAATTATAAGTTTCGTTCTGCGGCGGACGAATTGTGATATTTTGAAACGGTGAAATTGTGACTCGCGTGTTCATTACAAAATGGTGGACTTTTGAACCAAGTTGGAATATTAGTTCTTCGCACCAGTCAACTGTGCCGGTGTCGTGAGCGATAATAGCTTGGGGCGTGGCGTCACGGGGTAGGTGGTAGGGAAACGACCCGGCTTTATCCAGCCACGTGTGGAGCTGGGCCGCGCGCAGTGGAAGCGTGCGTGACGACTCCGAACAGAGACTGTAAGTGATAGATTTTTAAGTGATAGATTAGGTTAAAAAGGGTTCCTGGGTCCCTTAAAACGCAGGGGTAGCAAAGACTGCAGTCCTCATATAGCCCGCAAACCCGAGCACGTGGGTTAGTTCGTGGGTTGGCTATATGTGGGCTATTCCAGATCACTGCTAGTTTTATAGAAAACAAATGGTGATGTCACGTTTTTTGTGAAAATCAGGAGCAGTACTCTCTCCGCGTATGCGCGGCCGACTGAGTCATCGCGTTGTCACTGACAAGGACTTCAACGAAAGAGATAACGCGATAACACAATTTGACGCGGTTTTATTGTCTCTTTCACTCATTGCTCGACAACGTTCTACTTAAAAAATACCGCGTTTTAAAGAAAATAAAATTTGATACGGCGGTTTTAGATATCCAATAAAAAAAACTGGATTTTTCGAGATGTCACGTTGTCATCCCATAGAAGCGACATATGTCATGTCTGCGTCTTATGTCTTTTCTGTCTGTCCAGCGCCTAACATTTTCATCTGGCCCTATCTCCGCGCGTGTTTATTTCTTGTTACACACTTCCGTCTCTTTTTCACGAAGACACGTGCCCTTGAGCCATACTCCCCCTACTGCTCCTTCTTGTAAATTTTCTCCGGACAGTATTAAGCAAATTAATTTTTCTTTATATATATTTTATGAGGTGGTCTGACGAATTGTCGGCCTTTGATAGGCAGTGGCAGCAGATAGCAAGCGATAGAGGTAGTTGGAGAGATAAGGGGAGGCTTTTTGCCCGGGACCTATCAGCTAAATAAAATTTTTTTTTTTTTATAAATTTTTGATCTACTCAGCGAACAATTGAACACTCACCAATTATGAACAAGAGCGCTATAATCAAAGGTATCATAATTTTCTTTTCCCTCGATGAAAAGTTCCATTTGAACATTTCTTTCAAACGGTCGTTTTATTACTTGTATTGTGAAATTACATATTTTCAGAGTTATTTTACTACATACCTTTTTAATGCACTATTTATAAAGTAATGTAAAAGTGGACTCAGCAGAGTTCGATAAAGTGGATTCGTAAAAGAGATAAGGTCAAAAATATTGTAATGAAACAAAGGATGAAAAAAATTTAGTAAATAATAAAGAATTCCTAAATGTATTTTATGATAAATATCCAAATAAATAAATGTACTTCTCCTATATCCTTCAAAGGTGTTGCACGAGGCATCGCGTCTATTGTTAAACAATTGTGATTGAAGGACTAGACAAATTTATCAGTTTAGTAATATTTGAATACCTTTTTCGAAATTTTTGGGCAGTCCCTTGTAAAAACCCTTTATAGATAGAGGGGATAAAATTTACCACAATTATATATGTTTTTCGTATTATCTCTACTGTAGACTGATTCCAGTCTCGTAAGACAATGTTGGCCTGAATAACGAATTTATGCCTTGATTATGAGCGAGTCTAGTCATAAACCATCACCATCAGTATTGGTTCGCTTCTGAAGGAGCTGAGCTTCAGTGAAGTAGTGGAGCTGACTCCTCACGCATAAAGGTTCCAATCAAGAGTCATCACCCAATGGATATACATCACGCGTTTGCTACTCAGTTAGCCTTCATTCGCGTTTATGTTGCGCCCATCACTAAAATGACTGGCGTGACGTCATCGTAGGTAGAAAATAATGGCACGCTCGGTTTTCATACTATCGAACAAACTTGCGGTATCTAGCCTAATCTAAATCTGTGGTCATCACTGTAGAAAATATGTCCTGTAATGAAGTAAAGATCCGTTTGCTTCTCCAAAAATATACTTGCGTTAGTAGGTACTATTACTAATTCTGTGCTATTAGTATTATGTGTATCCTAAGGCTAGCTTTAAGCACAGAATAAGTACTGCTTTAAGTTAAGCTACATATAAAGCTTTCTGTGTAATGTTGTATATTGCAGTTCTGTTATCGCTCTACTGTTGTGTTGCGATTGGTCGCCCCTGTGGGAATATAAGTTTTCACAAATCTAGCTAATATAAATAACTAGCTTTTGCCCGCGGCTTTGCCCGCGTGAATTTCCTACGGGAACAACAGTGCTTTTATCCGGGATGAAAGGTAGCTATGTCCTTCTCAGTACTTCTAACTATGTGTATGTGAAATTTCAGGAAGATTGGTTCAGTAGATAAAGCGTGAAGAGGTAACAAACAAACAAATAAATAAACAAACGTACAAACAAACAAACTCACTTTCGCATTTATAATATTAGTTAGGATTAGGATCAGATTTTAAAATCGAACTGGTAAGTAATTCAAGAGAAAAGCCGATTAAACAAAACACAAAACAACCATGTTTCAAGGCTTCAAAGTAGTATGTATATTTTTATCAGGAGGGGAATAAATGAAAACAATGTAAATTTTCTTTATTTATTAAACTTTGTAGATGTAAAACCAATGCTGTCCATGATACGGATCGTTTTTACATCGGTTGTCGTGCATCTTCACAAACACTGAAATCAAACGTTTAATTTACATGAAAAGGCGCAAAAAGGGTGTCAGTTTTCCACAAATCAATACAATAACGCAACAATGCGTAGCAACAACTATGTAGAATTAATATGTGGGCACTACAGAAATCGGATTTTTAAAAAGGATTTTAGTATCAGGACGCAAATCGCCAGCTTGAATTTTACACACACAACAACAAACATCTGATCCTACCATCATTTTCAGGGGTGCTATCTTCAAAATAAAGCTTGGAGATCAGCATACGGTATCTCTTACTATCCTGAGCATCATGTCACCAATACCTAAGCCAAAGCCTCCAATACCCTATCACAGACTTATTTTATCTGTGGACCCCATTGCGCGCGCTCATTGGTCAATTAAATAGCGCGCACTCTTTCGGCTTACAATTCCACAAATGGACATTTTTTCGACAGCAGACATTTTGTAAACCAGGGGACATCATGAGAAACGGAGGTTATGGACCTGAAGGGTCTGTATGTTTTCAAGAAGTTTATCCAGGAAGGTGAGAGTAAAAGGTATATATAAAAGAAAGAAAAAATAATCGATTGAGCATTACTGGTCCCATCCTGGCAGTTCCTGTACCGCATCATGCACTCGCTCTTGAAGGACCGCCTCGCTCTCTGGTACATGCCGCAAATCCACTTTATGCCTTTGTTTTGATATTGCTTCAGCATCTCGTACGGACATGTTTTGCATTTTCGGTACTTCTTTCGTCTATAATTTTGTATTAGTTAAAATTAAATTAATATTGATTAAATAAGTTTTTTTGTTGTCTTCAGAGTGATGACAGATGCAGTGAATGTGTCACTCATAACCATAACTATAAAGTAATTGTTGTTACTTTTCTGGAATTCCTACGAGAGCGAAGCCACTTAGCAAAGTTAGTCCCTATGTATACAATATAAAAAAAAATCTTACCCAGCATTTCGTTCGTCGGTAAAAGCTGATGACGCATCTGAGGAATGACTGATCGATATACGCTCATCAGTTATAGACGGTAAGCTGAAAAAAGATTTGTCTACATCACTATAAATCAATGTTTAAAAAAATCTTCCGTTACTGACTGACTGATATACAACGCACAGCTAGTATAAAACTACTGGGAGTAGGAAGCTGTTTTTGGAATGTAGGGTGTAGGAGAGCACTTAGAGATGATTTCCCGAAATTCCTGCCAGAGCAAAGTCCATGGAATCCAATGGACACAAACAAAGAAACGAGCACACAATCCAGATCATTAGAACCGCAAACAAATATCTGTGACAAATATTATTTGCCCACGATGGTAACTGAACCAGGAGCCTCAAGAACTACGCCTCGTAGGTCGTCAAAGAAGAAAGAAGAAGATTGCATATATTATATTTTTAGTGGCGTTCTTTCATAATGGTCAGTCAAAGATTGGGCCAAAAATATTATTCCGAGTTCCTCCGTGCTTCGTTTGCCCCGGCTGAATTCGTAGCAATCCGCATTGGGTTGCGTGGTGGGTTATGGTCCATCCCCCATGTCTGGGGAAGGCCAGTGACCCAGTAAGTGAGGACAATAAAATGGCTCATAATATCGATGACTTTACTAACCTTTCAGAGGATACTTCGGAGGCAGGTTCAGAATCCGCGGACATTGACGAGTAGCTGTACCATCTTTCACCTCTGTGCTGAGCGTCCTCGAATTTGGCTATGTTCGCTTTGTTATGCTTACTGTATCGCCGGGCCGGAGTCAGCACGTTAGTTTCTTGCCTTTGACATACTGACACTACAGAAGGAAATTTTTATATGTAGATGATTGGCTTTAGTCGTGTGTGTATGTATAATATAATCTTGTGAATTGACCTGACTTTCTTTAAAGCCAGAGTGAACAGGCTGCTTCTGGGTAAGCTTCCAATACCGTAGACGTAAACCTCATCTCTTCCCTTGGGCAAGATTGTGGTTAAGAGCAAACCAATACCATTTATTAATTTTTTAAAATTGAATTATCAAAGACGCTTTGTTTTGTCGTTCATGACATAAGCCACTTTGGACCAGAAGCCTTAGAGTTGACTCACTCTCAATCAAACTGAATTTGGAAACCGAAACCGCAGTGGTACTTTTAAAGGCCTTATTATTCAAACATATAATATCTTATTTGCCTAATTTTTTTTCCAGTACCATTTATTTTTTAAAAGAAACTTAGCTTTTCTGTTAAAAAGCACCCTCAGACTTTTGTATCGAATCAAGCCTGTAGTGTACCTTTGCCCAGCAGTCGGGTTGCAAAATTTAAATATGCTTTCAGAAACACTACCATAATTTAATCATGTCGGACTACCACACTGAATGAGGATTAAAACCCCAGACCTAAAGTAACTAAACAATATCACTAGGCCCTTAACCTTTTAGGTAGGTAGTAAAGATGCGAGTGGATTTTCACAAGTTACCTTTAAAAATGAACAACGCTACTATCACAAGTTTCATACTTTTCTATTGATTCTTAAACTATTTTTGCAATTTCTATCGTTTCTTGAAATGGTTATTTTATTACCTACGTTGCGAAACTTTGACATTTAGAATCGGTTCACATTATATCGTTTATTTGTGGCAAGTTCGTGGTTTAGCTATCATCAAATACGTATTAAGTCAATATTCTTGTCTGCGTATAAACAGCATCATTGAAATCAATTTACAAATAAAAAAATATATTTATTACCCGTGATGTCATGGAACCAAGAGCTACGAAAAAATCAATTTAAGATGTTCTATTTTGATCTCAAATGTAGTCAATATTTATTTATTGTTCCAAAAAGTTGACATGTTTTAAAAATAAAATAAAACAATACAATGTGATGCAACGTTTATTCAATCATTTAGTTTGTTGCATCTTTGCCTGCTACAAATAATAGGAAATACATCTTGAACCGTTTGGAGCGCCATGTCTGTTGTGGTGTTACTAATCAACCAACTTCTTATTCTGAATCATCTGCAATAAAAAAAAAAACATTTATTGTAAATAGAGCTTACAAAGAGGCGTCAAGTTGGTTAGTTAGGAAAATGTTTGCATGATATCATGTTCCTGATCTTCGACACCAATTATTTAATGGAAAACATTTTTGTTTAATTTGATTTATAATCTTACATAATCTAAAGACAAGAAAAGAGTTACTTAGATTTAACCCACTTAGTTACAAATACACCATTAGTCCATAACATACGTTTTAAGAGTTAATGTAGTTAAAGTTCAAAGGCCTAACTTATATCGTTTTCACAGTTCCACACACGAACGCAAAATTTAGTATCTAGGTATCACAAATGGAAAACTGTTTGAAGTTAGTTTAAAGAACCTTTTGTTATTGACAATGACATCATACATGCAAGAGGTTTTTTATTTGTCGTTGATAATGATGCAAGAGTTTTCGAATTGGTTATTGATGATGATGCCTTACATGCAAGGGGTTCCTAAACAGTAAGCCTCGATCTCCCGTTGGAGCCCTGCGACGCAGTAGCAGGCCTGACATGCGTGGACATACTTGTCACCCACGTATTTGCACCTACCTGCGTCTAAGACGATAATTTTCATGTACTTATTCGATAAAAAATTTTGGAACTACAAGACTTTAAAATAGATCATGAAACTAGGAATATTAGATAGATGAAAAATATTTCTGTTCACAAATTACAATTGACAGTTGGTCTTTGTCAAAATCTGATACGATTGCCAAAGACTAAGTGCAAGAAAGAGGAAGCTAATAAAAGATGTTTTCATAGGTTTTGATATTGAAAAAATCTAATATAATAGTACGTCGGGTAAGGGATCCAACGGAAGTTTGATTAAATAGGATTTGCATGAGAACCGTACACCATCTGCCCTCGTAATATATTTTTAATTTATGTCCCAAAAGTTGTCAGGACCCAGGGGATTAAGGATACGCTTGTTAAAAATTATACGCAACTTTGGCTTAATAATTTCCTTTTCAAGCAGTTTGGGCGTGTCCCTTGGAAAACAGGGGAATATTTGAGGATGCCAGAGTTTATTATTGCATTATTTAATGCATTTTTCTGTGTAAAAATCTGAATCATTGGTAAATCAATATATTGTTAATTACTGAATTATAATTACCTGCTGATTTGTAGTATTTTGCTTGCGCTGAAGCTTTGGCAGCTAAAAAAATATTAGGTATTTAATTATAATTTTAGACATCTCGAATATAATATTTTTTGACTGCCCCGAATCCTGCGGCTGTCATAAAATATTATGCTATAAAATTATATAGGTAAAAGAATTGATTTAAATTTCATTTTCTGAGTACAATAACAGGATCGTTGTCCCATGAATCATTTTATAAAGTAATCGATTTTTTATATAACTGCGAGTTAGGCTGTATTCTATGTCATAAAGATTTTTAAATATGTTGGAATAGTTGAATGAATTTACCTGAATGGGCATCAGCTGACGCGTAACCATTGCCCGAAGACTGTGCGGTGGCTGAAGATTGTGCACCGGCAGATGAGTCTGCGAAAGCTGAACCGCCTCCTGCGGAAGACGCATTTGCAGAAGCGTCTGCTGAAGCCGACGCTGAGGCGTCAGCCACTGCATTGGCTGAGGCAGAATTGTAGCCGGGACCAGATGGATTTCCTGGAAGGTAACCTGGGTAAGGCTGATAATTCCCACCACCTTGGTTCAAAGCATTGGCTACTGCATTCGCTTCGGCTTGTGCAGATGCGGAACCTTCTTGGCCGTAAGGTGAATATCCTCCTGGTAAATAGCCACCAGGACTCAAACCGCCTCCATTACCGGCGTTAGCTTGTGCTTCGGCTTGAGCTTGCGCACTTGCTGAGCCACCTTGGCCGTATGTTGGTTGATAAAGTCCAGGTTGATATAGTCCAGAATTTCCTCCTGCATTGGCTATTGCTTCGGCCTGTGCTTGCGCTGATGCAGATCCTCCCTGGTTGTAAGGTGCTGGTAAATAACCACCGGTCAAACCTCCTCCATTACCGGCATTAGCTTGTGCTTCGGCTTGAGCTTGCGCACTTGCTGAGCCACCTTGGCCGTATGTCGGTTGGTAAAGTCCAGGTTGATAAAGTCCAGGATTTCCTCCAGCATTGGCTATAGCTTCGGCCTGTGCTTGCGCTGATGCGGATCCTCCCTGGTTATAAGGTGCTGGTAAATAACCACTGGGACTCAAACCTCCTCCATTACCGGCATTGGCTTGTGCTTCGGCTTGTGCTTGCGCATTTGCTGAGCCACCTTGGCCATATGTTGGTTGGTAAAGTCCAGTTGGATAAAGTCCAGAATTTCCTCCAGCATTGGCTATGGCTTCGGCCAGTGCTTGCGCTGATGCGGATCCTCCTTGGTTATAAGGAGTTGGTAAATAACCACTGGGATTCAAACCCCCTCCATTACCGGCATTGGCTTGTGCTTCGGCTTGAGCTTGCGCACTTGCTGAGCCACCTTGGCCATACGTCGGTTGGTAAAGTCCAGTTGGATAAAGTCCAGAATTTCCTCCAGCATTGGCTATGGCTTCGGCTTGTGCTTGCGCTGATGCGGATCCTCCCTGGTTATAAGGAGTTGGTAAATAACCACTGGGTCTCAAACCCCCTCCATTACCGGCATTGGCTTGTGCTTCGGCTTGAGCTTGCGCACTTGCTGAGCCACCTTGGCCATATGTCGGTTGGTAAAGTCCAGTTGGATAAAGTCCAGAATTCCCTCCAGCATTGGCTATGGCTTCGGCCTGCGCTTGCGCTGATGCGGATCCTCCTGGTTATAAGGTCCTGGTAAATAACCACCGGGACTCAAACCTCCTCCGTTACCAGCATTGGCTTGTGCTTCGGCTTGAGCTTGCGCACTTGCTGAGCCACCTTGGCCATATGTCGGTTGGTAAAGTCCAGTTGGATAAAGTCCAGAATTCCCTCCAGCATTGGCTATGGCTTCGGCCTGCGCTTGCGCTGATGCGGATCCTCCCTGGTTATAAGGTCCTGGTAAATAACCACCGGGACTCAAACCTCCTCCGTTACCAGCATTGGCTTGTGCTTCGGCTTGAGCTTGCGCACTTGCTGAGCCACCTTGGCCGTATGTCTGAGGATAAAGACCAGGATATCCTCCCGGTTGGTAGCCC
This sequence comes from Ephestia elutella, assembly GCA_018467065.1. Taxonomy (NCBI): domain Eukaryota; kingdom Metazoa; phylum Arthropoda; class Insecta; order Lepidoptera; family Pyralidae; genus Ephestia; species Ephestia elutella. Next base: position 711,993 of record CM031570.1, read on the forward strand.
CCGTTTCCTCCATTAAGGAAAGCCTCTGCTATTGCCTCTGCTTGCGCTTGGGATAACGTTGTTCCACCACCTAGATTTCCTAAATAGCCTCCAGGTTGGTAGCCTGGTCGGTAGCCACCACCTCCTGCGTTAACTGCAGCGTTGGCACTTGATTGAGCCTGTGCCGATGTACCAGAATTAGGTCCCGGCAAGTAACCTGGATAGCCAGGTTGGTAACCACCTCCTGGTCCTGAGTTTACGACCGCACTGGCTTGAGACTCAGCAGATGCACTTGATCCGCCTCCCCCTCCTGGGTAGTACGGGTAGTCATTTCCTCCTCCGGTTACAACGGCGTTTGCGATTGCGTTTGCGTTTGCCTGTGATATTGCCGAGCCTGAACCCGGGTTATAACCTGGGTTGTAACCAGGACCATTGACAACAGCATTTGCGGACGAGTCAGCTGTTGCTGAACCGCTTCCTTGAACGGTTGCTGAACTTTGTGCTGTAGCCTTTGCACTTCCCCCAGCTACTGAAATAAAATAACAGAATAAGATTACTTCACCTATTGGTAACAAACTATTTTTATAATTTTGTCAATATGTATATTTCATCGAAGAAACATAACCTAAATAGATAAAGAGAAATCGCCCAAACCAACAATCAGAGTCCAGAGAAAACTACACAATTACAATGAAACCCTTGCAATAGCGGTATCACATTCAAGGGTGAACGAATTCGATAAATGGCCATCCAGAAACCAATACACTTAAAGCCCTCGGCCAGTCAATCATTCGGGCGCCAGTTTGTTCCCAATTGTATACGTCTATTGATCGTGGTATAACCCTACCGAATTTAATAGCTCACTCGCCGTCTAATTTCTACTTCGTCATTTCAAAGCTGTACTTTAGTCTAACTTTAAGGGTCGGGTTTCCATCAGAGCGCAGAAGAGATGTGAGATATATTGTTTTGATCGCGTTAAATATAGATACATCTTTCCTCTCTCCTTAACTGTTTCCACAGAATCTAATCTCGAGATTGTAATGAAATACCTTTATTGGTTATTTAATATTTATCTCTCATCTCATCTCCTTTCTAGTGGAGTCGAGCCTTTAGCCTACCTTTTTATCCCTGCTCAATTTTGACGGCGTGTCGCGTCGTAAAAATTTACTTTATTTCGGTGTTTCGAGTTCAGGTGTTTGTTGGTCAATAAAGGTTTTTATTTTTCACCGCTCGCCTCTCGAGCTTAGCGTGTATCGTTTATTGCAGCCATTCAGGATCAGTATCACTCTCTAGTGACTACGTTATTCAACTTTCGAGTGAACCGAGTCAAATTAAAAATATATCTTTATAGTACTCACCGCGGCTTGCTGAAAAGTTGTGGTTAGTAGATCCAAATTAAATTTCAATATTTTTTTTGAAATAATTTCTGTTGTGTTATTATGATAGTTGCATATAAAAGTGTATCATGCACCAAATAAAAAATATGAAATCGTTCAAATGTAAAAAAGTATTATATTTGCTATTTAACTATACAGTGATACCTATTGCTGAAGTAAGTCAAATTAAAAATAATATTTATGGAGTTCAAACTTACCATAAGGTGCTGAAATTAATAAAAAAATATAGTTAATTAACACGAATTTAAAATTAAATAAATCAATTAATTCTAAAGAATTCGTATCTTATACTTACGATATATCACTACAGAAGGTTGCGGAGAAGGAATCACTAAAATAAAATATTACGATTATATTCTTCATTTGAAATATGATAAAATGGATGTAGTTTCATTGGTAATAACTTATCTAAACTTACCTGGTACAACTACATCAGTGATACCTGAAACAAACAAAAAATAATTAATCGAAGTCGTTGCATGTTTGGTTTTGTCCACGAAACTCTATATAATATTTCATTCCACGTTATGACATCGAAAAGAGCATAGCTTTTAAAGTTAAACATAAGATAGATGAAGATCCGAAAGATAGACCTGAATTAGTACTTACAGCATGTTGGATTAGTGTAGCAATGGACTTCAACGTTGACAACGCCTGCGCTGTAAAACTCTCTGCACTCGCAGATCTGGCATTCGTCCCACGGGTGTTGGAACGGAACGTTGGGCGTGAATGGACGGCATGAACGATCTAAAAACAATGGCATATTAAATTGAAATCCATGAAAAGTCAAGTAGTATCTTGTTGTTATTATCCATCAAGACAATATTGAACAGTAATTCGAGATAAGACTCGTGGGCCTAAAGGGGATATCGAATCAGCTCGATTTTCATGCTGTCGAGATTCTGGATAAGCTATATCTTTCCTATGTATGTGGCTTGCATACACAGATCCGACTGGTATTTCCAGCGATCGCATTCAATTCGACAATCAAACTTTTCAGCTATGTATAGATTAAAATTCGGTGTAACATAGAAGGGTAATTTCGTAGATTGAATACGTAATTACCTTTCAACTTGTAAACACCAGTGTATTCCTTAGGATCTAGAATAAAATTGACACTTATTTTATCCTGACAAGTGTAATGTATAAATCTACAATGGTAATGGAATTAAAATAAATATAGTCTTACGTGGAAGTGGTCCTGGTAAGGGATTGACATGCGGCTTGGGCGGTTTTTGAGCTGAAACACAACAAATAAATCTAAAATGTCTTTCACACACTATCGAAACTCAATTGAAGCGGTGATGGTGCAATGACAAAGTCACTATATGGTCAAAAAATCCTAAGTTCGAAAATACTCGTACCTCATAAGTTTATTCACCAATATGTATCTCATGTATGTTAGTTTTCATAGACCACAATTTGTTTCGCAAAAGAAAAACAACATGAGGAAACCGGCGCTCTATTTGATGATATATCAGTTAGTATATGAAATGGACACACTTTATTGACAATGCCAGGAAGTTCTCACACGTATTTCATTCCACATAGTGACTATCACCCTCAGCGATGAGGAATAACATTTACTTTATTTTCGTTGGAGTAATGTGTATTTATTTGATTTATATTTTGGAATATGACTTACTTGGGAATGGATAGGCAGTTGGAGTCAATGTCGGCCCTGGTGGTTGAGGTATAGCTGTTGGCTCAGGGGTTGCTGCAAGAGATTTAAATGAAGATCATGTGATTATTTTGTGTCTTATATCATTTTATTTGAGATCTTACTATATCAACTTCAGGGAAGTAATATCTCTTTAAGCCCATCTCATCATATGTAAATGCGAAAGTCTGGATGTGCTTGAGTATGTCTGAAATCTACTGAACAGATTTCTATGAAATTTAGTAGACGTATATAATATAACCTGGAATGTATAGAGTTAGTTTCTTCCGGAAATTTACACGAAAGCAGAGCAGAGCGAAATAATTCTTCCAAAACTGTGAAATGACAGAGCATTAAAAGATCATATTTTGTACCTAATTAAGAACGATCTTTGCACTTTATTGGAATTAAGCAAGTTACTTGAGACGTTTTTACTGTTGTTACTGTTTTTATTTTGAATGACACTTAATTACACGCCGAATTTTGGACGCACTACAACAGCCTGCGCCATAATTTGACGAAATTTCTTTCCTTTGTAGATTCTGTAGTATTTTTATGAATAATTTTTCTTTTCGACTGGTCTATACAGGTTTGTTGATTGATAAAATTTCATATTTTATCATCAGAATTTTGTCTGTATACCAAAATTATCGACTTATTTTCAATATTATAAATTTATTTATATCTTTACCTCGTAATCGCAATGCCATAGCTGTAATATTATAATTTATAACTAATGATCCTGTGTTTCGTAAATTATTATATAAGTTGCTCTTTTAGTTAATCTCCCCTATTCTACAAGCCTTAATAAGCATGAAAATGTTAGGTTCATTTCTATCTACTTATATTTCATTGATGATATTTTGAAATTAAGCTATTTAGCAAAATAATCATTCAACTAAAAGATATTCAATTTTATATACTTACGTTGAGGTCGTGGCGGCAGCACTGTAACAAAAAATATTATTTTTAGTTATACATTTGTTCTTATAGTCGTAAAAATAGCTGTATAAATTCTATGCTTTGTGCTTATTTAGTTCTTTCTTTGTTTACAGGTAAGGATGTGTCATTTAATAGTACCTACCTACCTACGCACTAAGCAGTCTCTTCATAAAGTAAGTCAATATTCAAATAGCCAAAGTTTTTCTCAACCATATTGTAGACTAGCTGGCGCCCGCTACTTCGCTCTCGTTAATCCTTTCTTAGCGGATGCCTACGTCATAACTTCTACCTGCATACCAAATTTCAGCCCGATCCGTCCAGTGGTTTGGGCTGTGCGTTGATAGATCACTATGTCAGTAAGTCAGTCAGTCAGTCAACTTTGAGTTATATATATAGATCCAATGATCTACATCAACTTCTTCTGCTTATTTAAGAGCCGCGCTCTTGTCAGTGGAGTATACGCTACACTTCTCTATTATCGGCTTTACGTTTAAGGTCTTGATACGACACGACGCCTGCCTTCTCTTTGCAACTATGATTACAAAATTTTCAAAGGTGGATATATCAACAATAAACCTCAAATAGTTCATTTATTGATAAACTGTTTGAGGCAAGTGCCATCTGTCTTTTTCATAAAAACAAAAATAAAGTGAAGTACATACCACACCGTCCGTTGTCGAAGCAGTTGATCTGTATGTCTGTTTGTCCGAACAACGACACTACTTCCGTGCATATGCATGACTGGCAAGGATTAAGTGGATTCTCATACGGCCTGTTGCTTGGTAGAGGACTGCAGGTTACTGTGGACAATTCAAACAAGAAATTAGTTTTACTGAGGAACTAATCCTAGAATCCTACTAATGTTATAAATACGAAAGTTTCGATGTGTCTGAGGATGTGTGGAAGTTTGTTACTCAATCACGCAAAATCTATTTAACAGATTTCGATGAAATTTGAAAGATAAACGTCTATCAACATTAACTTTAGCTTGAATAGATCATGTAGATGTCACAGCGATGGACGCATACGAGTATATATGTAACACCATCGATGTCAGCTAGATCGGCAAATAGCACAAAACAGTTACTATACACGGGAAATCGCGACATAACAGCATGTAGTAAGTGACCCGTGTGTAATAACTATAATGTATTTATTTCAACATTTTTAAATTTTAATGAGACCACGATGGCCCTGCCATGTCTCCTGTCATGTCCCAAATGTAGTATTTTACAATAGAGGACCTTTATGACGACAACGATACGACGGTTTAATTTGCCAAGTGCAGGTCAAAAACAATCTAATCATACCCATTTCGATTCGATAAGAAGAAGTGCGACTAAGGGCATGCCATACTTATTTCTGTTTAACCCGAAGGTTGACTGGTGGAGAATGCTGTTAGCGTTAAGTCCGCCTTTTATACCATTGTATTATTTTGGTCTAATAAATAAATAAGGGGTTACAAGACTTACCTCTGACTGGTTTAGGGGCCGGGCGTACCGTTGGTCTTGGTAGTAAAGTTGGTGGTGGTGGCGGCGGTGGCTGAGGTGGTCGAGGTGTCGTTGGGAAGTCTGGAACCCCACAACCGGCGCAAGAGGCGCAGACCGGCAACAAGTTGCTCAGACAGGCGCAGACGTAGCATTGGTAGTTCAAACTCAAGAAATGGTACATCTCCCCTTCCCTGGTACATACGACATTGTTCTCGCCTGAAACCGTGGTAACATTTATATGTTAGTGTTAGGATGAAAGAAAATCCGGGATGGTTACTACCATGGTGAGAGGTATAATGGCCAGGTATTAACCTGGCCTTTGATTCTACAAATTACAAACGTAGATGTCGTGCCTCAGTTGTGTCTCAAAAGCCAAAGAAATCGTAATAAAACATAGAAGTCTTACAGAGATTTGTCACTTTATTTCAATTTCTTTGGCTCTTGAGACACGATATCGACGTTTGTAATTAGTGGAATCGGCCCCCTGGTCAGACATATCAAAGTCAAAGTCATTTTTTTTTTTATTAAAACTTGGCCTTCAAAGAAGGCTCTTTTTCACGTCGATAACTTATTATTTAATCATAATATATTATGTCTCAAAGCTACAAACTACTAGCATTTCGGAACGACCACTGCTGAGAAGAAATGCCGAAAGAAACTCATGAAACAGTCTTGGTCGCCTATCAGCATAATACTAAGTTCATTCACTTTGAAACTCACCTGATATGAGATATGGTAGTAGAACTTCGTTTGAACCCACTAGCCTCGGACCTGTACACGAAAGTAATTTATTGTTTTACAATGAAAAAGTTATAGGAACTATTATTGAAATAGTTCTATATAAAATTATACGACTATGTTATATTATCCATTGCCTCTACCTACGCTAACGGCCTACATAGATTTGCGGTTGTAAATTGTATAAATAGACACACAATTTAATTGTATAAATTTGACTGTATGTTTAGACAATATATCTTTTTTCATCATGTTATCGTATAGAGTGCCAAATATCGACTTGTTGCAGCCTCATACGTGTCAGATTGGTATACTTTCGTATTGTGTGAAGCCTTTAGAAGAGCATAATGTTTTCAATGAATATTATAAGGATATATACCTGGGCTATATCGCCCTTTCTGTGGCCGCGCAGATCTCTCGTCATCATCCAGCTCATCCTGCAATTGTTCGGCGGTCCGGCTTTCCGCGTTGTCTTTGTGATCTGGTGGTCTGATCAAAATATAGAATTATCGATAGGAGTCTTGTCATTAGCATAGTTGCAATGTAATAGTACTTAATACACTGATAGTATTTAGCTGTAAGACCCCCGAAAAACAAATAAATAAATTATCATTGGAATAAGTATGTTCCCAGGCAGTGTTTTTATTTAGGCATATCCTCTATCTCTCTACAAAATTGTATTGAAAAATCTAATAGATAATCTAGATCTCACTATTACTAGCACTTTAATTTTTTTTCTATTAAATGATTATAATGATTTTTGCTTACCTTTCCGGCACGGAAGGACTTAAGGGCTTTCCTAAAAAAACATAATTACTTATTTATAATTAAATCTTTTAAAATAAATTACGATTTTACTTTGCATTTTAATTGTGATTCTTTATGATAAAATATAATATTATTACCTTCACTAGGAACTAGGATTATTACTAGGTATTCAGTAGGAAAAAATGAGTATTTAATATATTTCTTTGATTCAATATAGTAGTTCTTTTAAAATGCAATTTTTGCAATTTCTTAGCAATAAATTAGCCATCAATTGATGTAAATTTGAATGATCATTGGACAAAATAAGATAAAATTTAAAGTTACAAAAATAAAAGAACTATTAAAATGGTTTACCCTGATCATCGCCCACTGAAAGACAAAATAAAATAATACTCAAAAGTAAAACAAAAAATATAACAATAATTTGATTCCTAAAAAATGTTTCTTTTTATCGTACAAAATCCACGAGGTCGAATCTCCGGGTCACAGTATATCATATCATAAAGGTTTTTAATAACAAATTCTAAACTGTAGGTTCAGTAAATTCGGCCTCTGTAGTTAGAGTCTAGGTATCTATTATAAAATATTATCGTTGAGTAAGTATCTATCCTATATCACAAGGAAATTTATTTTGGGCTAGCTGAATCTGTTATTTGCCTCTGCATATTTATTGAATTTCAAATATCTTACCTCTACTGAGATCATCTGCGAATCCACTCAATACAAGGGCTAAAAAATAAAGCCCTAGTACTTTCATCCTTCAGCCGTTCTTCTCCCAAAGATCTTCAGTTCTGATGAAGATCTGCTAACTGCATTTCACTTCGAGATTTACCCCCTTATAAACGAACTTTTTTGACATAATTCATGTCCAAATTATTAACGCCATGTTTCTAATCAAGTTAGTTACACATTGTTACGGGTCCTATGGATAATTGATTGATATCTGATTTATGTTTCATGGTTTCCAATTTTTCTTAAATAAAATGTAACTTGAGATATTACGTGATTTCATAACTTTTTGAAGGTAATATTTTTTTAATTATTCTATTTTAGTCACTTATGTGTATTATGAACCATTAATGGAGATTTTGTACTGCACTGAGGGCCAGCCAACACCTCTCTTTTTTGGCTTCTTTGATATCCATTTTTACTGCCATTTACCCAAAAATGTACTGAATTTAATCATGGCATTTCATCCTTTGTCTTATTTTACGCTTATCCCTCTAGTATCGATAAAATAAACACAAATTATCCCACTAATTTATTTTCAATCAATAAACAATACAATAAAATATATATTATACAAGAAGCGTGTTACGTCGTTTTCCATGCTATCCTTATCTAAAATGAACAAAGTCAGGTTTCAAGCCGGGTCGTTTGAGATCATTGGGTCGTCAATCTGAAATCGAAAAAAATAAATTATTACGTAGGGGCGTCATTATATTTAGATCGTGTTGACCCAGCGTTGCGTCCAATAATTGTTTTGTCATGTGTCAAGGCATAGATCACATTAAAACTATGCAATATGATAAAATGTTGATTGGCCACGCATACATTAATTTGTCTTCAAATTTATATTCTTGATAAATAACTTTATCATGGCATTCTATAACAATTTCTACTTCAACACAAAAAAGTAAAAAATCTTTCGTGAACTCTTGTTATGAAACACAAAATCTATTCACCTTGGTTTAATTATCAGCTTCATCCGAGGTGTTGTCTTGCCAGTTACCGCTTTTAGTTCGGGCTAGAGCATCTGCTGCAGCGCTTGCATAGCCGCCGGAGGAACTGGCTTGTGCTTCAGCTTGGGCCTGGGCACTTGAGCCTCCATAACCACCAAATCCTCCAAATCCACCAATTGGTATGCCTTGTCCTTGACCGCTTAGATCGCCACCGTAACCGCTGTAAACATCAGGTATTTGCCCTTGTCCTCCAAATCCTCCAAAACCTTGTGCTTGTGCCTGAGCCTGTGCTTGAGCACTAGCCGAGGATCCACCAATTCCTCCAAATCCACCAATTGGTATACCTTGTCCTTGACCGCTTAGATCGCCACCGTATCCGCTATAACCATCGGGTATTTGTCCTTGTCCTCCAAATCCTCCAAAACCTTGTGCTTGTGCCTGAGCCTGTGCTTGAGCACTAGCCGAAGATCCACCAATTCCTCCAAATCCACCAATTGGTATGGCTTGTCCTTGACCGATCAGATCGCCACCAAACCCTCCAAATCCATCGGGTATTTGACCTTGTCCTCCATATCCTCCAAAACCTTGTGCTTGTGCCTGAGCCTGTGCTTGAGCACTAGCCGAGGATCCACCAATTCCTCCAAATCCACCAATTGGTATACCTTGTCCTTGACCGCTTAGATCGCCACCGTATCCGCTATAACCATCGGGTATTTGTCCTTGTCCTCCAAATCCTCCAAAACCTTGTGCTTGTGCCTGAGCCTGTGCTTGAGCACTAGCCGAAGATCCACCAATTCCTCCAAATCCACCAATTGGTATGGCTTGTCCTTGACCGATCAGATCGCCACCAAACCCTCCAAATCCATCGGGTATTTGACCTTGTCCTCCATATCCTCCAAAACCTTGTGCTTGTGCCTGCGCCTGTGCTTGAGCACTAGCCGAGGATCCGCCTTGTGGCTGACCACCCCATGGTCCAATTTGACCCCAAGGTCCGCCTTGACTGGGGACACCTGCCCCACCCCACCCTTGAGCTTGAGCACTGGCCTCTGCATTTGCATTTGCCCCACCACCCCATCCTCCAGCATTTGCATTGGCTCCTGCATTGGCATTCCCGCCCCAACCTTGTGCGTTAGCATTGGCCTCTGCATTGGCGCTTCCTCCATTACCCCAACTTTGAGCATTAGCTATGGCGTTGGCTGTAGCGCTTGAACCGCCATCACCCCAGGCTGAAAAATTGAATAAGGTCAAACAAAAAATTATAAATAGCATACTTATTTCCAGTAGAATATCGAGACGGAATGCATGGTAATAGCGCAATTAATTTAGGTAGGTTGATGTGATTTCATGCAGGTCTGGAAGTAAGGAAAAGGCATAGAATATGCCAGCGCAGATTGTAAACGCGAATCATGGTTTTAAACTGGGGATTTTGACATGGGCGATGGACAAGCAACCTGTCACCTCTGCATCTGAATTTCTGATGTCAACTAACTAAAAAACAAGTATACGACGATTTAAAAGTGCTATTTTGAGCCCATTTAAATAAAATTATTTTCATTTTCCATTCCACCAATAAGCCCTTGTAAGGGATAAAGACGTGATTCTGTAGGTTGATATGCTATTGATTGTACTAGTTATGCTTTGCTATGTCATTTTATTTTAAGATTTACTTACATGGTGTTGGATATGGATAGGGTCCAATAATTGGACTGGGTACAGGCGCAGGTACTGGAGCTGGTAAGTATCCCGGGTTGGGGATGGGATACGGACTTGGTGCTGAGAATGACAAAAATATATAATTGCATTTTATGCTGCTTATATATCTCTGTAATGTAATATTATATTTTAATAGATTTCCTGTGAAATCTAGTGGCAATATATAGCTCGTACACCGATCGAAAAGCCATAATGTAATTTCAGGTTTCACCCATTCTCCCCAAGCTATATCTCTGTACAATAAGTTTCTAGCAGCGGTTTTGACTTTAGAATAGAATATAATGATTTATTTGCAGCAACATGGTAAATTGTTACATGATGTACATGATCAAAAGAAGTAAAGTAAACTTTGCGTTGATATTCCTTCCTATCAGCCAGTCAGGAAGCGTCCAATTATAATGTTTATACCAACACATTATTCTATGTTTGAGATTTAAAAAAATAAAGCACTCACAATAACAGCCAGGGATCGGGGTTGTTTCAGCGTAGACGTAGTTGTATTTGATCTTGCACACGTGGATGTTGCACGCGTCTCCGGGCACTTGGAATGGCTGATTGGGTGCATGGTTTCTGCATCGGTTTCCTAAGGGAAAAAACCGTCTTAATAAAATAGGTAAATATAGATTTAACATCAAAGAATGTCCAGGAACCGAACCAGGTACCCTGGTTCAGAAGCAAGAACTTTACCACTGCGCTACAGAGACCGACAACAAAACCCCCGGCATAACTTCTAAGAGAGATTTTGTATAAGTTTATGTATTTAATTGTACCTAAATTGACAAAAACAAAACTGATTTCATTTCCTTACCTACGTAGATAATGACCGGTACGGGGTAGTATCTGTTATCTGAAAAGAAATTATTTTATTTATTAGTGAATATATTTTTTTTTACAAAACCATTACACCCTAGATATAACTTTACCATGTTGAGGGACCGGTACTGGGACCAGTATATTTCTGCCTGGAACAGGGATGTATCTATTAACAGGAACCGGTATTTTCACAATCGACGGCGGCGATGGAACCGGGTACGGTCTCGGTACTGGTACTGGTATTTTTTCTGGAACCGGATATGGGACCGGTGGTCCCGGGACGTAGATCTTCCTCTCTGGTCCGGGAATTGGTACTGGGATTCGTACAATTATCCTCCTCCCTGGTACTGGGATGTAAACGGTCCTTGGTGGTCCAGGAATGACGATCGGTGGAGGACCTGAAAATTATAAAAAAAAATTTGGGACTTATATATTTGGAATCAAAATTTATTTAGACGATATACTCGTACCTTAACTATGTATCATAACGTATATTAAATGCAAATATGCGAATGATAATATGTTTTTCTCGAAACAGATTTGAAAAAATATTTAGATTTTAAACCTACATTAACTTACAGATTGGATTGGGTGTTGGTACCGGCCCTGAAATAAAAAAAAAATTTTTATACATCAATATTTTTTCTTGGCGTCCAAAGCATACAAACGACGAAACAAACAAAAGGGGAAAGTGAGTCGTGACAGGCGACAGACGGAATAGGAATCATAGTAGGTATGTATTTTATACATTAAATCATCAATTCATTTTTGACCGCTTTTTAGTTTTCGCGTTTTCGCAACGCTGTATATGAATATTTTTATGCTTGTGTGTGAATAGCTTAATGTGGATTGTGGATAGATGGACAGTCATAATTCAAGTTATGGCGAAAGGTAAGAAAGTACTTACAATGTAACTTTTGTCAATCAACTTACATGGGTTGGGTATCGGTTCCGGATTAGGTCCTGGAATTGGATATATTGGTTCTGGTGCTGAAACAAAAAAATATATAAGTATTTTATAGTTTATTAAAATTTTTCTTCCTTTTAATACATGATTCTGGTTAGACTCGGAGCGAAAAGGCATTTTAAATTGTAAATTTGTTCCGCGATGTCTCCCGAATTGTTGCTTCAGCTTTTTATAATTTACTAGCTGGCGCCCACGGCTTCGCTCGCGTTAATCCTTTCTTAGCGGATGCCTACGTCATAATATCTACCTGCATGCCAAATTTCAGCCCGATCCGTCCAGTGGTTTGGGCTGTGCGTTGATAGATCACTATGTTAGTCAGTCAGTCACCTTTGAGTTATATATATGTAGATTTCAGATTTTATTAAAAGCATCATTTATTGTCCTAAATTCATACAATTTTAATCTAGCTGTGCCTCGATGCTCCGCCCAATTTCTAATTTAAAAACAACCTTATCTCTCAATTTGGAGCAAATTACACAAACAAAAGTATCGTATGTGTTCCGAATATAATAATGCCTCTTCTCAATTTGACATATTTAGTGCATCAGCCAATTCAACAAAAATCTCTATGCTTAATGATGTAAACAGATAGTTTTTTATTTTTTTTCAAAATCCAAAATTTTTATTCTAATTTTTTGTAAAATACCTAGTTTTAATTTTAGTTTTTCAGAGTGCAGAAATGTCTATTTTTTTTGTACATGCTGTGTTCACATCAAGAAGATTTGACACTTTATATGAATATTGTTAAGTTTTTTAAGTGTGTGTGTTATGGTATCACGTCAGTTTTGTGGACCAAAAAAAAAATGTGTACAAATACTTACCAGGTATTATTGGGTACGGTGTTGGTCCCGGTGGTATTTGTATCGGAACCGGTAGCGGTCCTGGTGGGATTATTGGTCCTGGTGCTGGTCCGGCTGAAAATTAAAATGTAGGTAAAATAAAAGTGGTGGTGAATGAAAATGTACATATATATATTGTCACAACATACAACAACAACAACATACAACAAAACAACAACATACATACAACATCTAACATGAGTCAGATTGATCTACAGACTCTATACACTGTTGATATACACACAAGTCGAGCCGCGCCTGAGATCCAAAAGACGTTATTCAAAGTTTTCTCGTTGGTCACATCAAATAAAGCGATCTACCCAGGCTTCCTAACCACTCGTTCTTTTCACGAAATCACTCTGCAGGATATAAGAAAGAAATTCATGAAATAATACTTACAGTTACATTGACTGCACGACGCGCATTTGGTGTACAAGCTGCCATCGTACGCGCTGAAGCAGCCACAAATGTCGCATCCCCAGTATGTGTTTCTGTAGAACAAGTCTCCCGCCCGTTGGCACTCGGGTGCTAGAATGTTCCAAATCAAGCATTCATTTAGGTTGGTTGCACCGAAATTGAAGTTTCTGTTAATATTAATGTCAAAGTTAATAGTAACAGTAACGTTTACTTTTGTCATACTATTTGACAGCTTGTGCAAGTCATATTTTGCCTAACCGGTACGGTTAAAGTTGTAGCTATCAAAGTATGACGTTGCAACCCAACGTTAATTTCACATATCACAGTCAGTGCTAATACAACACTATCTCTTATTTAGATTTCATAGGAGGAAAGATGAGGAAGAATAACAAGATGGAGATAAATGACGCAAATAAAGTAAAAGTGAGCGTCGTCGTATAAGGAAGTGAAAGAGTTACAAAGGAGAGAGAAATTATAGAAGGAACTCCACCTTAAATTACACACATGATTTTGAAAATAAATCCATTAAGGGCGATTGATAGTGACGGATAGTTAAACATACCTGGTACGTTTGGAATAGGGACTGGGCCAAAGCCAGAATCAAATCCAGAATCAGGGCTGCCAATTCCTGCCGAGGCTGACGCTGAAGCTTGTGCTGACGCCTGTTGAGCTAGAAAGAAAAAATCATAGAAACACACATAACTAAACATAAGTATAAATGTAGGAATCATGCGTTATGTGGTGTAAATTCAAATTGAAATAATTTATTTGCAAGCAAATGTAACAAGACAAATTTAATACAAAATGAAGATAAATGAATAGGAATTGAGACAATAACTTACCAGATGGGTAGGCATAGATTTGCCCTACGAGTAATGAAAAGAGCCATATTTTCCTCATTCTGACTGATCAGAATCGACCAACTCGAACCTGCGTGAGTCGGAATTGACCCACGAAAGATGACTTATCCATCACTACCTCCGGTATATAAAGGTATTTTCTTTACGCATTGAAAACCGGGCAAAATCGATTCCTTTATTAAATATATTATATTAAATTCCTAACGTGATTATTTAGATTGAGATTTGTAACTGCACATAATTAAATTATGTACGTAGCAGAAAAACCTGTTATCAACCATCGGAAAAGTAGTGGTAGAGTGGTGAAAACGTCCGACGCCGCCTGTAGTTGATAAGTCCTAGGTTCGAATCCTACTCTATCATCTAAAATGTATATGAGTATATAGGAGATTCAACTCTCAATCATCATCATATCAAGTCGAAATTGGCAATATTACTTATTTTTTACCAATATTTGGCCACTTCAACCTTTCTATTGTCAGTTGCGTACTCTCTCAATAAAACGATGAGTTCCCAAAATTCCCATTTAAGGAAAGTTTTGATCAATACACACTATGTAAGCGAAAACAAATCGTTTTCCTCGGACATCCCTTATAAATCATACTAACAAATAACAGATTTGGCGCGCTGATTGATTAAAACCAATCCAAGATGGCGTATATTCGAGATTGATATTGACAGTTGGATGTTAAGAGGATTTTGTATCTGTCTTTCGTTAATCGGGTAGTTTCCAGCTGAGTAGATGTTGCTTGTGCGAGTGAAAACATGTTGTTGTAACTCGCACGTGCAAGTAACTCGTACGATACGACTACACGGTGCGAGTTAGAGAGTACTGTCGCTATTCGGCAGATCACTCGTAATCTCATTAGGATTTAGGATCGGTTCAGGTAAATTAACAAACAAAAAACAAATAAATAGAGATATCTTTATTGTCTATCTTTCCAACGTATAAGTTAAAGTTTCATCTGACGTCCACTGTCAGTATTATAATAGATATATGATTGAAACAGACGAATGGCTTCGGAAAATGCGTTTATTTCCAATAATTTGAGTCCCCAGGTGTTGTAACGTCAATGCGGGAAATCTTTTGTTAACGACATTGAGCGATTATTTTGTAGTGTAACGTATGTAGGATATTTCTTTATCAAATTTATCCATCTTGCTTGTCATCTAGAAGGCGGGCATTTTTGATTGATTTGATTATTTTGTCGGCATTATTATTTGTAAAAATGAGTATTGGATTTCGATGTAAACATAAAAATAATTTTATTTTATTGCTTCTCGTGACTGAAAGAATATTTTTTTAATAATACAAACTAGTTTCGTCTCGGGCATTATTAAGTACAGCATAACACCCATACATTTGCATTACTGATTTTAGTAGATAGAAGGTTAGTATGAATCATAGGAGTTAAAATGAAGCCCCTATCTTTAGTAAAGATACAGGTATTAAAAAAACTGCTATCATCTATAGCTAGCTTTAGAACGAAGAGCTGTGCGCGACAGATAATGCGCGAACCGGAGAGCGAACTGGTTCTAGTCTAGGAGTAGGAGATAGGATGCATTTGCCAATAATAAAGAAAAATTCAATTGTATTTTGATGAATTGTAAAGCTGGATAACAGTGAGTATTTCTGAAACTTCATGGTTTTCTAGTTTTTACGTATCTATGTCATATGTCTATGTGTGTGTAGTCTCGCCAGCCAGACGCCTTTGTGGCTTGTGACAGATATTTCTGTAATCTAGCTTTGTTTATTTCTGAACAAAAGAACAAAGCTGTACAAAAGCCGGTTAAATGATTGTGTAATTCTAGATTAAATATGACCCATTTTTTGTCTTTTAACCTAAAACGTGTCGCTGTAATAAATTTATAAAATTCCGTTTCAATTTTTATTAAATTTTGATAAAAGTATTAATAAATTTTTGTTCACTATAATACAATCGCCAGTCCCTAGTCTACATTGGCCTGGTATCGAGAGTAAACCAACGCTTTGTTTACCCCGCATAAACAGTGCCCACCCTATTACGTTTACACCACAGCGCCGCATTTTAGCGGTCTTTGGGAAACGCTGACTCAGCGAGTTAATAGAAAAATATACGAGGTCATATACCACGTTAATTTAAAGATTTCGTGTATTTTTATTTTGCTTTTATATAATTATCTTAATGTTTAAATTTTATGATCTAGAAACCGAAATATGTGCATAAAATAAATTGTTAAATATCACTTAGTTTATGACAATATACTAATTAAAAGGTGTAATTTCTGATTTGTTTTCTTTCTTTTGTTTCAGGTAAGAAATCTACTATTTAACTAAAACGATCTACGAGATATCACATGTTGAAAATATATACATGGCATGGTAAGTTTTACAAAAATGTTGATAAAATTAGCTTTTGCACAACGCCTAAACTGAAAAATAGCGCATCTATAACGATTGTTATCTTTTTGTCAGTAATCTACTCTATCAAGAAGATTAAGTTATTTCTAGTGACATAACTTGTGTTTTATTCCATGTAATGAAGAAGAACTTTGAAATTTACGCGGTCGAACTATTCAAGTTGTGTGTATTTTTTGTCAAATCCAAAAATTTTTGAAAACTTGAAACTTGGCCTTCTAAGAAGGCTCTTTTTCACGTCGAAAATGTTCGTGTTACTTATACAGTCACGTGCAATAACATACATTGCCACATTCTCTTTCCATGTTTGTGTACATGTAATGCTCGTCACATGACATGTTCTTCATATTTATGTGAACATACGTCTCCAAGCGGTCCTTATAGTCGCTGTGCAGTTAACTGTACCAGAGTAGAAAGGCTTCAATAATAATAATAATAATAACCCCCCTGTGGGGCCACCTTGTCGTGGTAGGGGGGCTTACGGGAAGTACGGTACTGGATAACTGATCAATAACATCTAGATCACTATGATAGTTTAAACTATTGAGTCATTAACACCTTGACAATTGACAACACCCTTCCTCAACTAACGGTCCCAAACCCAAACCCTTTGTAGAGAAAATGGAAAGTAATAATAGGAAGTATAATTTACGGCCGCTTCCCGGGGGTCGCCGGGGCGCACTTGGATCCGATGCTGAGTGCCACAGCATGCGAACCATCGGCGACGGGGGGCTGAGCAGGCGGGCTCCCCTCGAACAGTCAACTACAGCCGATATCATCCCTCATTCACCATCATCATCCAATAGCCTTTTCCCATCACCCAGCTCATCACCATGCTCATTTGAATTAGGTCCCATTTCCCGATCATCAACTATATCACCCATGTCAGTGGACGTTGTGCAGGAGGCATGCGCTGACAATACTGCACCCGCCGCTGGCATTAAACGCGCGAGACAAAAATGGACAGATGACATGAATAAATTCATTCTGCGCACTTATTTGATTGCAACAAAAATGGAAACAAATTCCCGTGGATACCTTGACATATTACACCAAAAATTCAATGAAAAATATCCAGAAGTTCAAGCATCCAAACAGAGATTAGGAGGTCAAAGACGTGCTATAATAAGCAACAAATTACTTACGCAATCTGTAATTGACGAAATTAGAGCCGAAGTATCTTCAAATGTAACCCAGTGTGAAGCTCCATCACAAAATCTGGTACAAATCACGGGAACACGTATGTGCTGGACAAACGACCTAAACGAGTCGATCTTACGAATCTATTTTGAAGTGACGGCTTTGGAAACTAATATTACAGCTTACAGAAAAAAACTACACTCTAGATTTATTGAAACTCACCCACATTTAGCACATATATCCGAGCAGAGATTATCTGATCAAAGACGTGTCATAATTAATAATAGAATGATTTCAGATAAAAGAATACAAGAGATAAAACAGGAAATAGCATCACAAACCCCTACTGATAATGATAACCACAATAATTGCCCAAATCAAAATAATATACAATATAATAGAATAGTAGAAGGTAGTATTGTAGACACTGAAAAAGAAATAGACCTATTACAAGACACCACTACAGACTTAGATCATTCTAACCCTTCTCATGAAATTAGCTACCCTATACAAGACAACAGAAGACAGACCACACTATATACTGCACTTCAAGAAAAAATTCTGACCGAATTTGACAGATCACTAAATTATTTTAACGATACTGAACCTACGTCAAGACCTTACATCCCAAAACAAAAGACTTCACGGAAACTAGCTATGATAGTAGACTTCATAGACAATGACGTAATCCCTAAATATTTAAATTTAGAGCAAGATTTTATAGCCTTACAAACTATCATATACACAGCAGCCTTTACTGCAGCAAAATGTAACGGAACAAAAATTAATATAACACAAACAACAACAAAGAAAGAACAATATATACCAGCATGGCAAAAAAGAATACAACGAAAAATACAAGGTTTTAGAACTGACATAGCCAGACTGACCCAGTACATGCAGGGCCATAGAAGTAGAAGAATTGTCGAAGCGGTAGAAGCTATTAAAGTTAAATATGAAGTCCATGCACAGTATGAAAACAGTAATACTCAGTTAGAACAATACTTAGACACAATAAAACAAAAACTTAATGCAGCTTCCAGTAGACTCAGTAGATATTTAACATGCACAGCCCGTAAGACTCAAAATACTCAATTCGTCAATAATGAAAAATTGTTTTACAGAAACATCATCAACAGCCACAATAACATTTCCACACATAGCCAAAATATCGAAACACCATCCCCAGAAGATCTCAGAGAATTTTGGTCAAATATATGGGAAAACCCAATCGAACACAATACGGAAGCCAGTTGGCTCCCCCAGGTTAGTGACTCTACTACTGGTATAACTGAAATGGAGTTTGACCACATAACATTAGAAACATTTGTTCAAATAATCAATAGTACTCACAACTGGAAAGCCCCCGGAACTGATCACATACAAAACTACTGGTATAAAAAGTTTAAAAGTACTCACCCTTACCTACATAACCACATAAACAGGTTTATACTACACCCAGACATTATGCCCAAGTACATTACAGAAGGACTAACATATATGATACCAAAAGACCTGAATGATGCGAAAAATCCGGCCAAATACCGACCAATCACATGCCTCCAAACTTTCTACAAAATTTTAACAGCCTGTATAAGTAACATTATCAATAGACACCTTAACAAATATAATATACTTTCGGAACAACAGAAGGGCTGTCGAAAAAACAGTCAGGGGTGCAAGGAACAGCTCACGATAGATGCAATAGTTATGAATAAAGCGTTCAAATCCAAAACCAATATACATACAATGTTTATAGATTACCGTAAAGCTTTTGACTCAGTACCACACAGCTGGCTCATACATGTTTTGAAATTATACAAAATCCACCCTATAATTATATCATTCCTTCAAATGACCATGCACTCCTGGCAAACTATTTTAAAGGTAGTAAATAAACAGACTGATTCCACAGTAACTACTGAACCGATTTCAATAAAACGAGGTATATTCCAAGGGGACTCCTGAGCCCTCTTTGGTTCTGCCTAGCTTTAAACCCTTTATCCGAACTTTTAAACAATACTGACTCTGGATTCTCATTAAAGCACGATCAAAAATTGACACATCTCATGTACATGGATGACATCAAACTATTCTCAGCCAGTAAAAATAATCTCTTCGTTCTTGCTGATATCACACAGGAGTTCTCACAAGATATTCAGATGCAATTTGGTGTGGACAAATGCAAGATTATGTCAGTAAGTAAAGGCAAAACTAGAAAATAATACATATCCACTAGATACAGGTGAATCAATAGACTCAATGGACGGTAATGACACTTACAAATATTTAGGATTTAACCAATCGAGACGAATTAACCAAAAACTTACTAAGAACCAACTACTAACTAAGCTAAAATACAGACTTCATTTCATACTCAAATCACATTTAAATTCACGAAATACAGTTAAAGCCATCAATTCTTATGCCATACCCATATTAACTTATTCCTTTGGTATTATTAATTGGTCCAAAACAGATCTAAAAAAATTCAGCGTATAATTAGCACTAACCTTACATCATATAGGAAACACCACCCAAAAGCATGTACTGAAAGACTGACTTTACCACGAGAAGACGGGGGAAGAGGGCTTATAGATATCCAAAACCTACATAATAGACAAATTTCAACTCTTAGATTATACTTTCACACTAAATCCTCTCAATCAACTCTTTACCAAGCCATTGTAGAAAACGATAAGAAACTCACACCATTAAATCTACATGATAAGCAGAAACAACCCAACGAATCAATCACAGATAACCGCCAGAAAGTTGCCGCTTGGGCCACCAAAGCTCTTCACGGAAGACACCGAGCCCACCTGACCCAGCCACATGTCGACAAAGACAAGTCGAACGAATGGCTCAGGAGGGGCGAACTGTTTCCGGAGACTGAGGGTTCATGTTGGCGATACAGGATGAGGTCATTGCCACTCGTAATTATAGGAAGTATATAATTAAAGACTCAAGTCAGCCTACAGATTTATGCAGACATTGCAACGCCGCCTCGGAGACCATCCAACATATCACAGGTGCCTGCAAAGCAGTCGCCCAAAGTGATTACAAACACCGGCATGACCAGGTTGGCTCTGTAATACACCAATACCTTGCACATAAATTTCAATTCATTCCACAAATGACCCCGTATTACAAATATACCCCAAACCCTGTATTAGAAAATAACAACTACAAAATCTATTGGGACAGAACAATTTTAACTGACAAAACAGTCCACTTCAACAGACCAGACATAACTGTACATGACAAGCTAAATAAAGTAGTCTACCTCATAGACATCGCCATTCCCAACACCCACAACTTACAAAATACTATATCCGATAAACTGAGCAAGTACCAAGACTTAGCAATTGAAATTAAAACTCAATGGAAAGCCCAAACCGTCCACATAGTCCCAATAGTACTATCTTCTACCGGAGTTATACCAGTTTCTCTAAAATTTAGCTTAGATACACTTGAAATACCATCCCATATACTCACCTTGATCCAAAAAGCCGTCATTCTCAATACCTGCCGTATCACCCGAAAATTCTTAAGCTCATCTAGATTAACTTCCACTTTCAGTATATAATATCTCCCCTTATATGCTTGGCTTAGGCCCGCATGTATGGTGTATACCCTCTTTCTTCAAAAGAGGAGAAAAATCTTTAAATAAATATAATAATAATAATAATAAGGGGTGCCGCAAAGGCAGCCAAGGTTGCAAAGAGCAACTCGTAATAGATTCAGTTGCCATGAAACAAGCAATAGCTAAGAAAAAAGACATAAGCACCATGTACATCGATTACAGGAAGGCTTTTGATTCCGTTCCGCACACCTGGCTCCTCCATGTATTGCAACGCTACAAAATACACCCAACACTTATTCACTTTCTTGAAAACTCGATGCAAAACTGGACAACAGTATTAAAAACAACAGGACCCACTCCTATACAAACACCCCAAATCCCGATACGCCGAGGTATCTTCCAAGGCGATGCACTCAGCCCTTTGTGGTTCTGTTTGGCACTCAACCCACTATCTCATATGTTAAATCAATCTATTCACGGTTATACCATCACAACACAAAACAGCCAGTCTATCCAACTCACACATCTATTGTATATGGATGATATAAAACTATACAGTAATACAACTGAATCTTTACATTTTCTTGCAGATATTACACAAGTCTTTTCAAATGACATTCATATGGAATTTGGGATAGACAAATGTAAAACTTTTACTGTCACAAACGGAGAAATAACCCCACATAGTTACACACTAACGACAGGAGATACTATAGACCCGTTGGAACCAGACACTTATTACAAATATTTAGGAATCCAGCAAGCTCGACAGATCAGCCAAGAAGAAACTAAAGAAGAACTCCGGAAGAAGTTCAGACACAGGCTAAATATTCTGTTCCGTTCCCAGTTAAACTCCCGCAATTTATCAAAATCAATAAATAGCTATGCAATTCCAGTTCTTACCTATTCCTTTGGAGTAATAAACTGGACCCAGAGCAATCTACTCAGCTTACAACGCACTATAAACACTTTATTAACATTTCACAGAAAACATCACCCCCGATCCTGTTTACAAAGATTAACTCTTCCCAGATATGAAGGAGGCCGCGGTTTAATTGACATTGTTAATCTTCACAATAAACAAAATAAAGTCATTGCGACAGTATTTTTCACGAGTAGACAGTTCAATACTTCATAAGATAATTGTCGATGCAGACAAAAAGTTCACCCCACTTAATCTAGCAGACCGAAATCCACAGAGAAAAGAACAAATCATTGATTCAAGGGAGAAGATTGCGACATGGAATCGAAAGTCTCTGCACGGACGACATAGACACGACCTGGAACAGCCTTATGTCGACAAACAAGCGTCGAACGCGTGGCTGCGGCGTGGTGAACTCTTCCCAGAAACGGAGGGCTTCATGATCGCGATCCAAGATCAAATAATCGATACTCGCAACTACCAAAAATATATAATTCACGCAAATATACCCACCGACAATTGTAGGCACTGTCACTCTAGCTCCGAAACTATCCAGCATATAACTTCAGCGTGTAAATCTCTTGCTCAATCAGACTACAAGCATCGTCACGATCAAGTGGCATCTATCATACACCAACATCTTTCCCATAAACACAACTTTATACCAAAGAAAATTCCGTATTACAAATACAAGCCAGAAACCATCCACGACAATAGCAGCTGTAGAATATACTGGGATAGAACAATAGTCACAGATAAAACTATACATTTTAACCGACCCGACATTACACTCCACGACAAGATTAATAAAACTGCTTACCTCATCGATATAGCTATACCAAACACACACAATATTCAGGCAACCATATCCCAAAAACTCACCAAATATCAAGACCTAGCAATAGAGTTAAAACGTCAGTGGAGAGTAGAATCGGTGCATATAGTCCCGATTGTAATCTCTGCAACTGGCGTCGTTCCCAAGTCTTTACAAAAAGGTTTAGACATGTTAAAAACTAATAAAAACACACTGTATCTCCTTCAAAAAGCAGTAATCTTAAACACCTGTCGTCTTACTAGAAAATTCCTTACAACTTCTTCTATTTCGACTTCATTCAATACAATTCTATGATTTCCTTATTTCCTACTCACGCTTGGCTACGGCCCGTGTGTTTAGGTATACCCCTTTTTCAAAAAGGGAGAGAAAAACTTTTGTATATAAATAATAATAATAAAGTCATTTATTTCAGGCACAATTATAAATTATAAAATAAAATACAACAATACCCATATCTTACACAAACATAAATGTCTAAATAAACACTAAAATAAATAAACAATGAAACAGAAAATGTATAAAACAGGAGAGCAGGAAAAAGTTTAATTGGTCGAGAGTCCCCGGGCATCGCAGATGTGTCTCTTGGGGTCTATAGTCACCTACGTATTTATAAATGTGTATCTCATATGTACCTTACTATCTACACTCCGGGATTGCGCACCGTTGTTGTGATGTTCCAATTTTTGAAAGGGGCGGAGGAGAGGAGTAACGAACGTCCTATAAATCGCATTTTTAATATTACTAATATAATTTTATTACTTTAATAAAAATGTGTTATAGTTCTCTGATATGTCCGCATAACATTTTTTTAAGAACATGAACTGAAATATTCTTCTTCTTCTTCTTGGCGAGTCGAAATGGCATCTATATTTTCCCAGACATGAAATATTTGAAATAACACAGGAAAAATAAAACACGTTCTCTCGTACTAAGATATATAAAATAGTTAAAATTGAAGTTATTGTAAAGTTAGTATCAAAGTTGACAGAAATTTGACATAGGTACCTCCTTGCAACTAGAATTTTGCCTATCTGGTACTTTAACTGGATTTTCGGTTCTAACCGAACCGAAAATCCAAACGTAACTGTAAAAGTGAGAAGGTGCAACAAAATTCTGAATATAGGTTCAAAATTAACTATCTAAATAACTAAAAACAAGTATGTAACTCGTTTTCAGCAATTCTTAAAACCACCACATAAAAATCTTAAGTACAGCGGAAAATAAATTTCTCAAAAAAAAAAAAAACAGGGTTGAATGTAACAAAGTAAAGAGAAACTCATTTCGCGAGATCAACTCAAAAACTGTAACTCAGCAGACACAGGGTAACTCCGCACACACGGGATAATTCCATACGCGTAAGTTTTTAGAGCACTTTACGTGCATTATGTCCCGGCATCTGCCGCCTAATGGAAAGCGGAGTTTTGCTTATGAAAGCGTCCACGATTTTAATTTTTCGTGTTTTAGGACCGCTTTTTTATAGAAGCGTATTCTTAATATTATCTAAACGTGCCCCGCAGCTCTGTTCCCGTGAGAAGTTCCCGTGATAAAAAGTAACTACATGTGCTATTACCGGTATTTTACCCATGTCCGAAATTTCATCGAAATCCGTCTGAGTTTTGTGTGATTTAGTAACAAGCACATCTTCACTCACATACATTGAAACTTTTGAATTTATATTATAGTGGAATTTAGGTAGATTTTTATGCTGTTGACTGTACTTATATTGGTAAATCTAATCTTAGCATTTCACGTCCCTAATTCCAAATCCCAAGCAGAGTGTAATGAAAACTCGCAGATTCCCGCAATCACAATGATTGTGGTGACCCTCACCGGTGACTCATCGCCGCTTCCGACCCTCATTTGGACCGCCATTTGCACGCCCTTTGTACTTGAATTCGGAAAATTCGTATTATGTTTACAAAATGTTAAAAAAATTGAGTTATTTGTGTAATCCGTATTTTTATGTAATTTATTTGAAGTATTTTTTTTTATCTGTAAGGATCGTAGCAGGTGGAAATCGCTAGTCTCTGCCTACCCCCACGGGAAAAAGGCGTGATAATATGTATGTATGTATGTATATGTATTTTTTTATCAAATAATACTTTTACTAGTTTTACTTAAAATATAAAAGTAGGTATTTTTTTTATTATTTTTTCATATAACATACTAATATAAGTATGTTAAAATTATTACAATCTAGCCTAGTTACAAGCTAATAAGTAATTTTACTTTAACCTAGTTTTATAATGAAATTTTATAAGAATGTGTCCATCGGCACTTTTCTTAATGTCTCTATTAAGGAGAAGTCACTTTGTTGTTGTGTCTTTATTCGCACTTTTATTGCACTATGTTATTCATAATATTCACTTAATCACTACACTAATTCGGACGGTTGCAAATTTTTGTATGACTTTATCGACGAACTGTATATTCAGGTCCCGATGCAGGTCGTCATTTCTTGTATACCAGGGCGCGTTCACAATAGCCCGTAATACCTTGTTTTGAAATCGTTGGATAATTTCTATGTTAGTCTTTTTGGTACAGCCCCACAGCTGTATGCCACAAGTCCTTACTGGCACGAGGACTTGCTTATATATGAGTAGTTTGTTGTGGTCTGATAGCACGGATAATTTCTCCCAAGCAACCAATGCATCTTATGAAACTTTAGATCAAGTAGGTAATTAATAACTTTATTATAATCTGTATTTAAATCTACGCTCACAATATTTCAACTTATTGAGTTATAACCATAGGTATAACTATATAACTAATCTTTGATTTATTAAATCAAACGCTCTAATGTAGTGTATGTCTGTTGTCAACGCATAGTTTGCATTAAGACTTAGCAATTTACGACGATTGATTAGATTCTTGGGCCAATATATGCGGCATAAGAAAGCAGGTAGAAGCGTCCACTCAGCCAAGCAAGACCGAGGATGTTGGAACCAAATAAGGAATTATTCTGCCCTTGGGAGAGGTAGAACTGAATCATTGCCATAAGAAAACTCACAGGCGCTTTTGGAAAACGGATGGAAAATAGATTTTTAAGGACAATCTTCGTAGGTTTTGCTTGAAAATGATAAAGTTGAACGTTTTTAAAGAGGTTTAGTGTCCCCTTACTTAATTTTATGAATGAAAATATAGAAAATTGAATATTAACCTATAAATGATTTTTTTATTTGTGATTTTAAATTTAGTACCATTGTCCTTTTTCTTACGGACATACAGGTATATGCAATAATCATTTCTTACAATGAAACAAGATTTAATTGTTTAGAAAACTTCTTCGCCATCTTGATTCCGTCCGCAAAGTTGAAGAGTGTGCGCTAAAAAAGCTCTTTATTTATTAAGCTCTATTCGGAGTAATATTTCAAGAGAAGAAACTTTAACACTAGCTCGACACCCGAGCTTGCTCTATTAAAAGTTTTGTCTGCTGCTCAGCTGCTACGGTATCGAGTTTTAATTGTTATTTACCAAGTATGAAGCCAGCACTAAATCCTATGATAGCTCTATTTTAAGATAAACTATATGATACCTGTTCCCGCGGCTTTGCTCTGTGGGAATTTAAAAGTTCTGGATCGCTTGCCTATACCTTCCCAATGAATGTGTCTATCATACACATAGATATTTTCTTAATTTCGAATTAAATAAAATAATAATATGTCGGAATAAAAATATGAAGAAGTTTTTTTCTAATCAGACCGGTAGTTGCAGCGATAAGCGTGTTCAAACATAACAATCAAACTTATATAATACCTACAAACTTAACTGTACTCGCTTAACTATAATGTAACAATACGTGGATCTTCTATAGCGATAATAGCGGCTTATACTGAATTAGGGTATGGTGTGTGATGCTGACTGTAGTTGTACTGTAATGAGAAAGATCAAAATTAACAATATTTTTATTCAAATTTCTAGTAAAATAATTTATTATTCGACAAAGAAAGAGATATTTATATGTAGATTTTAAAGTACTTATACAAATATACACATACCTTAGCATACTCTAAAGATCCCTTTGGTAGCAGTAGAAATATCCTGAACATCTTCACGAACTTCCGGACCATGTTATCCGGCACCTGATGGTATAAAATATTCTCTCGGAACTGGAAATTATACAGTTTACAGAACTTGGCCCTCCCCCTTCCCCTCCTCCCCTCCGCATTCACACCTGGCGCAGGTGTCCGGACCGAGACTTTGTGAAATGCTCGAGTTATCAGCTGAATAGTTCAAATAAATATGGGAATTTATGAATTTAGAAGTTCGATGAAACATCTGTTCCCCGTTGTGCACTGTTCGCCTGTCAAAAAATCACTATAGAGAAGGCCTGTAAAAAAATACAAGCAAAAACGCAAGAACGTAATTATTTTTATTCCATGTGAAAACGTAAAAACTTTATACATAAAGCAAGCTAACAATTTACAAAAATAAATAAATATTTTCTTGTTTTGAAATATTTAAAACGAAACGTTCGAATTTATTATTCATAGCACACAGCTCTATATTTTTAGCATTTTATTAGATTTTATCCTAAAAGTTCACATTTAATGCTATATTTATCTATGCAACGTTCGAAATTCATTTTTAAGTGGGCAGTAACATGAAATAGAACTCGATATCACGACAAATAACTGCGATTTAGAGCGAACCAATCAGGTAAGTGGGTCGTATTTTCAAGGATTTGCGGTGCCTAGTTGCCGCTTCGGGAAGATGGAGTTCTCTATTTGAAAATCGAATGCCGATAGATCGAATGACAAATGATCGGGAAACATCGAAGGCGGAACGTAGAGAGCCAACGTAAAATCTTAACTTTTTAAACTTTCTGTAAATTCGTCCTCGTTGTTGTTTTAATAGTAAATTCGCTACGTAAGGTTTTTCGTACAGACAGCAGCAAAAATGAAGCACACAATAAGATAAAATCAATGTAAGTATATTATTAAATTTTAATATTAATTATAGTAATATTAATTCTGTGACAATAGCATACATAAGCAAGACTATGTTTAATTACACTGTTTCATGAGTTTCTTTCGGCATTTCTTCTCAGCAGTGGTCGTTCCGAAATGCTAGTAGTTTGTAGCTTTGAAACATAATATATTAAGAGTAAATAATTAGTTTTCGACATAAAAAAGAGCCTTTGAAGGCCAAGTTTCAATAAATAATTTTTGATTTGATTTATAAAATATGTACTTACTTACTTTTGATTGAAAAACCGAAACTTATATATACGAAATAGTATATTTATTTATTTTATTAAGAGTCAGTGGGACCGCTATGTATCGTTTTATTAGTTGGCTGCGGTAAAGAGCTCTCACGCCACTTGAGTGTTAGGGTGTCCATGATTAGTGATTACGGGGATATGGAAACGAATTAGGAATTGGTAAATTTACGGACAAAATAAGTGCGGGTGTTGTGTGTGTTGAGTGTTACTAAAATAATATGACGTGTTTTTACATTATAGGATCATTTTTATCCAGTACACGAAGTTTGATAAAATTTTATATACTTAAATGCCAATTTATTTCTATTTACTTAGGTCAGTTTAAAAAAAATTGCAAAAAACATAATTTGAATATCACAAGTATCGGAAGGATTTGTGATATGTTGAGAAGATACGCCCAAAGAAAATTAGTTTAGTTTTAACACAGAATTAATATAAATACTGTACTTATTAGTATAATATTATCATCATCGTCAGATTCATGTCAGCTTTCCATTTCCAATATCCACTGCTGGATATAAGTGTCCTTCTGTCTACGCGAAGCTTCTCTATCTCGGGCCATCGCAACCCAGTTCTTTGCCAGCAATAATCCAATCACAGACCAGATAAATCCTTTCCCTACTCATGTGCTCGAAAATAATTTCTATACGTCATGTCTTTCCTCAAATATACATATTTGTGGTAACCCTACGCCTGTACGCCACATTTTGCGGAAGATTCGCCACTTGACTCGGAGGGTATCGGCTGAAAGGCACTAGCACCGTGACCCGGTTTCGTTCGCAAACAAGGACGTGTACAGTCAGCATGTCAACTTACCCAACATGGACCCTAAATAGGCGGTATTAGAGACGAATTTGCAATACATTTCGATCGCTTCGTGTATTGTTAACTGTACATACAAAAGGATGTGTACAAAGGGGGAATAGTTCCCCCCCTCTTTACTCTTTGTTTGAATTGTGCGGCTCCTGGATCGTGAAATATTGTGTTGTATCGTGTGTGTTGTGTCACAACACTATATTAGATAGTGTGTTAAACCTACTGGACTCTAGTTTAATTTATTATTTAATCGAATACTTACCTTACAAATGTATATGACGACAACGGTCATCACGCCGGACTGCCACACTGGAGGTTCCGGGTTCGATCCCCGGTCGGGTCAAGATGGAAAATTATATTATTCAGATTGGCCTGGGTCTTGGATGTTTATCTATGTATGTATTTGTTATAAAAAAATAGTATCGTTGAGTTAGCATCCCATAACACAAGTCTCGAACTTACTTTGGGGCTAACTCAATCTGTGTGATTTGTCCGTATATATTTATTATTTATTTATTTACAAATATGAACATATAATTTGCTCTTGCAAATATTTAGGTAACCTTTTATCTGATTCTTTATCGTATGTTCTGTAAGTTTAATAATACATTTTCAAAAATTGGTATTGAATTTATTAAAAATGTTAGTTTAAAAAAGAAAACACACCACATTAATTCATAATGTTGCTCATAACGGTGCATATTATTCAAATCGGTTTGACGATTTTTCAAGTTATATTGTACACGAAACGTAACGTAAGTTTAAAACAAGTCTTGTTTTAATATTGGAAGTTTATTTGAAAACATTTGCAGTCAAATAGATATATAAAAAGCTAAATGGAACACTTCATGTTACCGGTTAAAAATAGCTCTATTTTTCACTCGAGGTAACCACAAGTCAGTGCCTCGCGGGGACATAAAGACGACATTTATACAGGGTGACACATTTCTCAAAAAGTTATTTTTATCGACTCGTCAATAAATAAGAAACCTTTCAGGGAGCGCGAGATGTAAACTAACGTTAACACAGAGAAGAAGACAGAGAGTTAACTCGACCCGGCTGATATTTATCATATCTATCTATACTAGATTCATCCTGGATTGGCCAATGGATCTTCTCAGAATAATCGAAATGTATAAGGAGTCTCTATAGGGCCAAAAGAAACCACGTTGATTATTCTTGAAATTTTTGTCTGTCTGTACTGTGAATTGGTAGAATGGAGATTCAGATATTGTGACAGGTTACTAGTCTATGACAAGAATCTCCAGTATAGTGGTTTATAACCCATTCCCTTGACTTTTAATCTTCTTTTTCAATCTTCGCGGGAAAAGCAGCAGCTGGCATATTTTATACTTTGCTTGTAGGGAACAAATAAAGTTTTGTTAATATTTGATCATGTACGAGTACATATCTGATCTCTCCATATTTTGCACCGAATTGATGGAGAAAAAATATTTAACAAACAATGCGGGAAGAGGGTGCGGAAAATATTTTGAAAAAGCCCGTAGCTTTTTATTCATTGAAGTCTTATCTTGAGTGGCTGTGGGTTTTGACGGTTGCGTTGGAGTTGCTGCGTGACATGGAGCCTGATTTGAATTCAAAGTATTGATAAATTTTTTTTTGTATGTTTGATTGGAAAGACCCGTGACAACAATTGATTTTGGGATAAATATAATAATGTTTATATAGTAGATAACTACGTTTCAATGCTATAAAAATAAACAAATATCCATAATAAGCAAAAACAAATATAAGTAAGCATCCAATCCCGAAAATTATCTACACTTGTTAGCGTTAATTGTGGGCCAGAGCCTTTTCTCGGAGGCTTTTCCTCAAACAAAAAGATAACATTTTTAATAGATACAGCATTCCTTTCGAAATTGTTGTAAATTATTAGCTAGGTTTATAATTTATTGTTATAGGCTAGCAACCTCACTACATCTGAATCTTCATTCCACCAGTAAGCTCACTATTTAGCTAGACTGAGCCGCTATTGATTTATTTTTACGCAAAATGTCTAGTAGTAGTAAAATGCCTCTCTTTTGCAGAATGAACTTCATGCAGCAGTAATAAAATACTTTCCGTTCACTGGGATCCACAGCCGATATCAATGGATGAATGTGAATCAATGGATACATTTTCTCCTCTTAAATATACCATTAAAGGACTCAAATGTAATAGTAAATTTACAAAGCCACAAAGGAGGGAATTTAAAACAATAGTCGTAAGAGCTGAGCTAGGCAGGCTAATAATTAATTTTTTATCGTGTCTTATTAGAAAATCTATTATATTTTACGAACGATATACGTTCGTGCGAAGTCACAAAAAGAAACATTTGATGTGGCACTATTGCACAAACGTTGAAGATCTATTTCATATTATATCAACGGCACCCCCGAAATGATATCGCACACATAATTAAATCAGGAGAGAAAAAGTTTCGGTGACCACAAACCCGGTCGGCGGCGGACACGTCCGACTCGCTCTTGGCATTAATTATTCAGGGCATTAGGACGGACCAGGTTATGTATTAGGTTCCGTCATATCTAAAAGTTATGCTTGCTTATTGAATTATCTATAGAAGAAAATTCTAGGTTTGAAGAAAATAAAAACGCCATAAGCAATTTGGGTGTCACAAGGGACGACTAGAAATCTATACAAATGCATTATCTCGTCTTTATCCCTTACGGGGTAGACAGAGTCTAGAGTCGTGAGACTCAAAGGCCACGTTTAGTTAAATAGTGAGCTTATTGGTGGAATTGAGATTTAGATATAGTGACAGGTTGCTAGAAATTAGTGATGCATTCAAAAGACTTACTTTTAAATACAATAAAATTTAGTATCCGATTAGCTTGGGACTTCGATCGAGAAATCCCTCTCCTACACTACCTAAGGAACCTCCATGCCAAATTCCAGCTTCCTACGCCCAGTAGTTTTGGCTGTGCATCTGTCAGTCACTCAGTCAGTAACGGAAGAATTTTTTATATATTAATTTCTGTGGATATAATTTTGTACATGTAAAGAAAAACAAGTATAGTAAAGGTTATCAATACAAATTGTCCTCAAATTATGTATAACTAGCTTTTGCCCGCGGCTTCGCCCGCGTGAATTTCCCACGGGAACTGTGCTTTTTTCCGGGATAATAGGTAGTGTGCTATGTACTTCTCCCTACTTCCAGCTGTGTATGCGAAATTTCAGGAAGATTGGTTCAGTAGATAAAGCATGAAGAGGTAACAAACAAACAAACTCACTTTCGCATTTATAATATTAGTTAGGATTATTCCAAAATAATGTGAAGTGAATCTTAAAACTCTACAAAGACTTTCGAATAATACTTTCCTTCAAAGAACTTACGCACCAGTTGCTGCAAAAGCTTAAAAGCTCACTCGTGCATTGGATCGTATTACAAAATGCTTTATCCCTACAGGTGCGACAACTAATGATGACAATAACATACAAAAATAAAAATGGGATGGTTTGTTCAATTGGGGTATGTTTTAGATCCACGCAACAAAAAGGTTTCCAATCTTATATAGGCAGAAAGTCTTAAATTCTAATCAATACTAATCTTTCTGATTTTGTACCTTTATCTTTCTTTATCGGTCTTTTAGACCTGATAGGAATAAGTGAAGACTTATGCTCATCAGTATAACCTAAACGGCAATTAAAGAAAATACAGATAATGGTAAAAT
Organism: Ephestia elutella; assembly: GCA_018467065.1. Classification (NCBI taxonomy): domain Eukaryota; kingdom Metazoa; phylum Arthropoda; class Insecta; order Lepidoptera; family Pyralidae; genus Ephestia; species Ephestia elutella. The sequence continues at coordinate 744,871 of CM031570.1, forward strand.
TGTTTCTGCTCGTACCTATTCCCTTTGTTCGACATCCTCTGTTGCCCCCTTGTAGACAACTAGACAAAGGGATAATCCTTTTATTGATTGACCCCTACTGGACATGAGGGGGTAACTGAAAATCAGTGTTTCTGTACTAACGTGCAGAAAGACCGCTGAGTTATGGCCATTTTGCTTTGCTGCAGCACACTTATTAACTATTGTGTTATTTTCAATTAATTTGAGCATTTGTTCATGTTTTAGTGTCTGTGGCAATTCAAATAAACTCTATTCTAACTGTTAGTTCCTGTTGAGTCACTCCAAGATGTTAAAAAAAAATCTCAATATTTAACAGTGCTGTAACAGATGGGTCGACGATGTTAAGAATATTGCTGGCAACAACTGGAGTAGGATGGCCTAGGACAGAGAAGGTTGGCGTAGACAGAAGGAGGCCTAAACCCAGCAGTGGGTCACGGAAGGCTAAACATGATGATGAACAGTGGTGTAATTTAACGGGTACATGTGGGGTCAAGAAGAAAATTTTAACAGCGTTGTCACCCGCTGGTGCAAGATCTAATAGCACTACCTTGGTTGATCCTCAGTGAGAAACATAGGGAATAGACGGTTGTTGTATAGGTAGATATGGGCAGTAATTGAGGACATACAATAGTGAGGAGCGAACCCGTAATGATATTGCTGGGTAACACGGAAAGCGTTCACAGGGGCTGGTATTGTGTTGGTTGGAACGGTGAGATTCATACACATACAGGTATATGTGTGTTTATTCATTAAACAAAAAAAAATAGATTTGTGTAACTATGTATGTACGCCCAAATTAATTGTTTGGATAAAATACAAAAAATGATCTTTCGACCCTCAAAAGTTTTGTATCCCGTGACCACCAGTGGACTTCTTGAGCTGAATTCAGGATGATGAGATTGATCTAGTCAGCTAATCATTAAAAAATAGATTAGTTTCATGCGAAGCCGCGGGCGATCATCTAGTCAAAAACAAATTAGAGTACTTGGCGCCTGTCAAAAACCGGCTAGTGTGACAAGCGGTAGTTGTCAGCATTGACCGGGTGCAATGACAATCAATTATGTTTTTATTTTGGTGCAAGTAATGAGCTGATGGAGATACTAAAATGTTGAGAAACCGAAAAAAAGGAAGGAGAGCTACCTACTTTTGATTTTAAAAAATTTTAGCATATAAAGTTATCCCACCAAAACATTTTCATGGAAAGTGTCAAGAGGAGATATGATTCGCACTGTAAAAAAAATATTGGATCTTATGTAGAGCCAGAGCCAACTCTGCCAAACTAACTTTACGAACCCTGACTCCACCTTTCGCTATCATCACATGGGCGTAAGGTGAAAAATATATTTACCGTTCATTACTTTTCTGTTATACAGTTTTTGTAGTAATTAAACTTAAACTTGACGACCTCCGTGGCCTAAAGATCATCACGCCGGACTGCCACACCGGAGGTCCCGCGTTCGATCCCCGGTCGGGTCAAGATGGAAAATGATCTTTTTCAGATTGACCTGGTCTTGGATGTTTATCTATATATGTATCCATACTAATATTATAAATGCGAAAGTTTGGATGTGAGTTTGTGAGTTTGTGAGGATGTTTGTTACTCAATCACGCAAAATCTACGGAACGGATTTCGATGAAATTTGGTATACGGGTAGAAAAATACTGGAAATAGTACATAGGGTACTTTTTATCCCGAAATTCCCACGGGAGCAAAGCCCCAGGGCGTGACTAGTTTGTTATAAAATATAGTATCGTTGAGTTAGTATCCCATAACACAAGTTCGAATTTACTTTGGGGCTAACTCAATATGTGTGATTTGTCCGTATTTATTTATTTATTTACTTTATTAATCTTCAAATCACACGTATGTTCCAGTCGCTCTTCTCTCTACTCTTGGTACCTACCACTCCGTTATAATAATAACTTATCAATCAAGGCTGTCAATTTGAAACAAGCATTAAATGCGTTATCTTCCATCTTGTACCCCTGCTCTATTACAAGTCATTTTGGAAATTAAATGACTTTTGAAGTCATTATGAAGGTGTGACTGTGTACCTTCATCATGACTTCACTGTCATTATTATGGTAAAACTAGCTTTCGTCCGCGGCTTCGCCCGTGTTAATTTCCCACGGGACGAGTGCTTTTTCGCAGTGCAATCTGATACCAGTGTCATGAATAACATCATTATTAACGTATGATATGTCTTCCCTGTTTTACTAATCCAATATCAGTATTGTCTGAACGGCGATGTAGTCATTTTGAGATTTAGTCTTAATGCTATCGAGTCTTATTTACTAGGTACCTAGTCTTATTGAGTAGTAGTAATAAAGCTTCTAACCCTTAGTAAGACATTTTATCATCTTTTTTTTTTTTCTCTTTATTTTGGCATCAAACAGTCATTACATACAAAATACTACTTATAACTATGTTCATAACAAAAGACAATGAGTGCCGAATTTAAAATTATTATTATAAAAGTTATGAACATGCTTAGTGCAGTTTATTAAAAGTTTATACAAGAATTGTTTTAAGTTTACTTTTAAATGTCAGTGAACTACAGTTGAAACACTTAAGGCTTCGGCAAACCAAACGCGGGACAGTAGCAGAGCAGGTCAGTAGCAGCGCGGGAGTGGGCACACTGAACGCAGCGCCAGGTTCAAAGCAGTTGCAACGCGGGACCGCGTTTAAACTGCGTTCAGTATGACGGGTTAGGCAGGCAGCGCTACAAGATGTCGAACGACACGGACTCGGATAAAGAAGATTCATACTGCAATTTGGCTCTAAGGCGAAACAAAATATTTTGGGTTCATGATATCAATACAAGAAGAGAAGAATATGGGGAATATCATCGTCAATGCAGGGACCTGGAAAGTCTTTAGGATAAAATTTTCACATATTTTCGTATGTAGCACCTTGTATGTTATATTTCTATAATATTTGTCTCAAAAATCACACAAACATTGATTTTTACGCACTAATTCGATTAACTTTTCACTGAAATCCATCACGGAGTTGTAAAAAAATACAAAAGTCGTCAACTGCCTTTGACGCGCCGCGCTGCACTGCGAATGCCCTGCCCCCGGTGAGCCATACTAACATGGCCGCCATAGTTATCCAGAAGCGCGGGCCCGCGCTCGAGCCGCGCTGCGCCGCGCGTGCGCTGCTGCTGCCCCGCTCCCGCGCCGCCTGGTTTGTCGTCCGGCAGTTTCAGAGCGGCGCGGCGCGGAGCAGTTTGAGCGCGGGCCCGCGTTAAAATTTGGTGTACCATAGTTCATAGAGTTTCTTGTATCACAACTTGCGCGGGCCCGCATTCAAACAGCGCTGCTACTGTCCTGCGTTTGGTTTGCCCAAGCCTTTAACACGCGGAGTCCGAGATCCGGAAGTACTTCAAACCGTGTGTTTTTTTGTACTTACCCCAATGCCTTACTCTAGCATCGGGAATTCTGGAGGACTGCATGACCTTAGTAAGACTTATGGAAACTTTATAAAATTACATTCTTTACTATCACAAACATTTACTATCATAAAGACAAACCGAGTGGGCGGATTGGTTCGAGCTACTTGCACCGTGGCACTGACTGAGAGGGGGGTGTAGGGGGAGGGTTGAGTGTATTCAATGGAGCGTGTCCATGAATGAACTCCGACGAATCGAGTCCGTTGGTAATAGTTTTATTTGCACCTTCCTGTGTTCCTGGTTTTGGTGTGTTGTGGAAAGCGACAGGTGAAGCAATATTGTTGTATCTTTTATTATGTAAATAAACACTTAAATTACTGAATTCAGTATATTTTTTTTGTATTAATTCTGAATTCATAACAATTTACAATAATATCGTCATCACGTTTGTATGGGATAAATTATTTATGTATATGATAGATTCACGAGGTCGGTTAGATATAGGCTATCGGGATTAGGTAGATCTAGGTAGTGAAGATGCGTGTATGGCTAGTATCCTTTATTTATTTGTGTGCCGCCAACCATCGCGCCTAACATAGACCGAATAGGACCCTCTTGTTTTTTCATACAGAGAGCGACATTCATTTTCATATAAAATACACAGATGCAATTTCTTGATGTATTATTTGTTCCAATTTCTGTGAACAATAATTTAACATTCCCGGTACTACACAAAGCAAATAGGTTGACAAGTACGCGTCAGTGTTGCCAGCAAATAAATTTAATAATTAGGAAGAAATTACGGTGGTCCATCTCTTCTCTGCCGCTGGTCCATCTCCCGACTTTACTATAGGTCTGAAAATCGCTCGATTTTCATATATTTTTTTTTGCCATCAGATCCTGGTAGACTTATATACACGAATTGTATTTTAAAAATATAGCTAAGTCAATTTTTGAGCCACGAAAACAAATCGATTGGGAACTTGACCTGAAGCCTCCAATTAACCAGTCAAATTCTCCAGTTAAACTGAACTTGGTATTTAAGCCGATAGCTCCCACACTGACTCCTACGCCTGTTTCTTCATTTTTGAATGAAGACGATACGGGATTACCATTGGTTCTCGGAAAGAAGTACATAATTTATTTCTGTAAAAAAAAAGGAACTTTTACATAAAACAGTTTGAAAATGGCACGTCTGTATTCAATTTTTTACAGTTTGAAATACTGTACCACATTATTGTCGAAGTAAGAGAAAAAACAATATACATATATGCACCAACTATAGAAATTATTTACATTTCAAATTAGGTTATCAAGTTCTAATTCCAGTTAATGAATAACCAAATAATACTTTCCTTAAACCTACACAAGTTTTTTAACCAAGAGGTAGCTATGTAACCGTAGCAGATCGTTCATAGAGTCGTGTGGCTCAAAAGAAAAACTTGATATATCAAGTCTTGATATACATACGTATCTGTATTCTCGATCGAAACTCATCTAAAACCACAGCCAACCAATGGTAGACCCCCAATTTCGTTATCGAGAGAAAATATCGGTCATTCACAAGATATTTCGTCACAACAAGCGTGGGTTGTGACAACGCATACCAGTGACAAGTGCCCAGGGCAAGTGTTTCTAACAGTTTACAACTTATTTATAACTTAACACTCTGGGAGGCGCCGTCGAGTCATCTAAAAAAGATTAAATTATGTAAAGACATGCTTTTGCATAGAACAGCATAATTGAATATTACTAATTGTGATTTAAATGTTCGTAAGAAATAACGTAATAAGTTTTTTATAGAAAACTTATTTGAATTTGATTGCAGTTTTGTTACAAACCTTTCTAATAGCATAGAAAATGTACAATCACGAGAGACCACCAACGAATAGTACGGACAGACCGACAGTAAATCTCAATTAGACCAGCGTCACGGTAAGATCGGTCTGCATAGATGCTACAGGGTTGTCAACTCACAAATTGGCAACAAAGATTTTTTTACTAGCTGTGCCCCGGGGCTTCGCTCCCGTGGGAACTTCGAGATAAAAAGTATGTGCTATTCCCGGTATTTTTCTACTCGTATACCAAATTTCATCGAAATCCGTCCAGTACATTTTGCGTGATTGAGTAACAAACATCCTCACAAACTCACATCCAAACTTCCGCGTTTATAATATAAGTTTTTAATTTATTTTCATAAAAGATGGGTTTGTTCTTGAACACAATTTTGCATGAGGTCTACGGTGTAGCGAGCTTACCCAGAAGCAGCCTATTCACTCTGGTTTTGAAGAGAGTCAGGTTGTATGTGCTCGGGAACACAGACGCAGGCAGGGAGCTCCATTGCTTCGCTGTGCGCACTATGAATGTTGACGAAAAGCGAAAAATTTGGTTATCAATTGATAATTAAATTATAATTAAATTATTAATTATATTATTAATTTGACACTTCTTGCCACGTACGACTAATCTGTGGAATCAACTTCCTGCGGCGTTGTTTCCGAACCGATACGACATTGGAACCTTCAAAAAACGAGTCTACGTCTTCTTGAAAGGCCGGCAACACTCTTGCAATACCCCTGGTGTTGCAGTAGTCCATGGGCAGCGGTGATCGCTTACCATCAGGTGACCCGCTTGCTCGTTTGCCGCCCTATGTTATAAAAAAAATAATAATAATAATAATCCCAAAGCTACAAATATAGAGCAGGTGGTATTTGATTTTCGGTTAAACTGATTAAGAGCCTTTTACTCAATCTGATTTTAAATTTTATTTTTTATTTATATTCTTTAAATATATACATAGATCAACACTTTATTGCACCATTAACAGAAAGAACATAGAAAATAGAGACAAAAGTAAATACAAAAATGAGCGCAAAGGCGGGCTTATCGCAAATGCATTTTCTTCCAGCCAACCTTTGGGTGGAAGGAAATATACATGAAAATAATGTATATATATTTTTAAATAAATATTTTAAAATGGATGAGTTTAAATTTAAACATAAGTAGGTACTAAAAATGTTTGATAACCCTATTACTGTATATTTGGAGCAGTGGGAAGTTGATAGAATGTTATTAGACAAAATATTATTTTATTATTAATATTGTAGTTTTGATACGATTGCCCAAATTATAAATTTATCCAATACTAGCTGCGCTCGCAGTGGTTTGCTCCCGTGGGAATTTCGAGACTCTGGATTGTCTATAGCCTATAGCCACAGCTATTGCAATCACCCAAAATGTACTGGGCGGATATCGATGTTTGGTACAGTTATTAGAATCCCACCAAAAACATTCTGTAAAAAACTAGCCAAGTCTCGATGGAGCTGTTTGTTTGTCTCTAAAAAGTAATGAAATCTAGACAAAGTCGTTCCAAGTCTAAGGTTCCTTACTGCGATTTCTTTATTATTATATTTAATGTTGTGTGACTTGGCCGTTGAAGGGTACACAAGGGTACAAAACCAGGTGCTCCATGACACCATTGCACTAATCTGTTGCCAGAACCGCTACCCATTGACAATGGAAAATTGCCACTTGGAAAACGTTGATTCAATAACCAGTCAATTGTAGGCTTGATAAAGCCACTAATGTATAAAGAATGTTCAACGGCCAAGTCACAAAACATTAAATATAATAATAAAGAAATCGCAGTAAGGAACCTTAGACTTGGAACGACTTTGTCTAGATTTCATTACTTTTTAGAGACAAACAAACAGCTCCATCGAGACTTGGCTAGTTTTTTACATAATGTTTTTGGTGGGATTTCACTTCTTTTTGTAGAAACGTGGACATATTGATTTATTTTATTAAATTTTCTTATTTGACACAGTTTTTTCTTTTTAGGAGTAGTTTTTTTATTATTACAAATCTTTCTTTTCTTTTTTTCCGGTTCTGATTCTTGTACAGTAAGCAACAGTTTTTCGTATTGCCCATTCGCGTTCATTATTAAATCTTTTAGACGGTTTAGACCGTTTAATTTCTGTAAGATCGGCGCGGTATTTACGTCTAAGCCGGATGTATTCGGTGATCGCTGAAGCTTGAGCTTTTATACTCTTGAAGTCATCGAGATATAATGTACTACGCACTAGAGGAGCTACCCCAAGGAAAATGTTTGTTCTAAATTTCGTAAATTCAAATATGTTCGATGCAGAGCTGTCACAATCAACGACGAAGATTATACAGTACAGAATGGACATAGGTTAAGTAAAAAATAAAAGAAAGTGAATGGTTTCGATTCTACTTATCTCTTTACTAGCTTTTTGCCCGCGGCTTCGCCCGCGTGTGTTTCCACGAAATCAGTGTTTTTTCCGGGATGAAAGGTACTCTATGTCCTTCTCAGTACTTCTAACTATGTGTATGCGAAATTCAGGAAGATTGGTTCAGTAGATAAAGCGTAAAGAAGTAGATAACAAACAAACTCACTTTCGCATTTATGATATTAGTTAGGATTTTCTCATAGCATTAACGAATAAATGAATAAAACAAGTAATAAATTAAAAACAAACTAAAAATCCCGACTGCATAAAAATACTAATATAAGGACATTGTTAAGATTTGCGAAGTCCTGTGAGGTAATGCCACTCCAACACATCCTTAGCTAATCTATACAATACATACATACAAATACAATACAGTACATATAACTAAAATTGAAGTGTCTATCTGTAATTTCAAAATAACTGTAAATTTTTAATTTCATAGTGTTATTTTGTCGTTACTAGTACCCAAACATTTTTTTGTCTGTTTGTTCAGGGTAATCATTGAAACGGCTAATCCGATTTTGATGGAATTTTCGCTGGGGAGTTATAGATTAACATAGTTTTTATCTCGGAAATATTTAGGGATCAGTAGTGAAAATTAAAAAACCTATAAAAAATAAAACATGCGGGGGAAGCCGCGGGAAAAAGCTAGTTTATAATATGAACTGTAGGTATATCTATACAAAATTACAATTTTCTAGTACCTACTAATGGTTTCTATGCTAAGCCAGACATACGGACGGATGGACATGACGAAACTATAAGGGTTATATGTTTTCTTCGAAAACCTAAACGAAAAAAATTTCAGTTGTAAAGTACACAGAGTCAAATAGTTCACCAAGGCTTTTGTACCTACGTGTCCAATCTGTACTATTTACTTTACTTATTCTATAATTTTTATACAAAATGGAAAAAACAATTGAATATTTTGAATATTAGAAAATAATTTATAATATTTATATAATTATTATGAAAATTAATTTTAGTCATAGTTTTAGTTGATATTTTGGTTACTTATAGATGATAGGTGACTCCACTATCTTTTGTCTGCTTACTCGATTTATTTTTAAATTATTTTAATATGTAAGACGGCATTATGATTGACACAAAATCGGATGCTATCGCGATGTACGTTGGCGAGTGACTGAAGGAGTTTCTGACTCGAGACATTAACTGATGTCACAAACATTTTGTTCACGTCTTCGCTTCTATACGTAGTAGTTGTATTTCGATGCTTGAAGTCAACATTTATGAGATGAACTATACCATACCTATGAAGATTGGTTACTAGAATTTTAGACCATAGAGCTAGCAAAAAAATGTTTCATTGATTTTTTTCTTATGTCTATGTTCTAGAAATTTATTCCACAGAATATTGCGTGGAAGTAGTTAGTACTTTATTGTACAAAGTACTTATTACTTCCATGGAATATTGTAAAGAATAACTGAAAAATTAGCTCGATTCCAAGGAAAAAATAAGACTTAATCGAAGTTTTATTTTTCCCATGCAATAATACAGCCAGTGTTCTAAAAACCAGAGACCAAATAAATTAAAAAAAAATGGTTATTGTCTGTCATTATTGGCCTATCACGAGCAGGGTTTCCAACTTGTGGCTTACCCCAAACAAAAGTAAATAATATTTCGTTTGTTAATTTGATATGTAGGATTTTTTTATTTGACACTTGATCATGACATTGTTTTAGCCCTAAATTAAGGGTCAAAATATACTTGATGAGTATTTTTTATTCATTCCTCAGTACTTTGACAATTTAAATGTAACAATATCATTTAAACCACCATAATCATTACCAATTTTCGACATAATTGGGGCCTCATGCAAGTTGATAACCTTATTTTCGTCATCAAGCATAGGCATAATATTTTCAATTTTTCATACTGAACTTAGGGTAATTTTTGAAGAAGCGGGCAACTCTTAAAAGCAGAATGAAAACAGACAACAACGAAAAATTTGTATTTTAAGTACAATCGAAATACAACTTGGTACAATATCCCGATGAATATGTACGGTTATAACGTATTATAGAGGTAACGAGTATGGCAAATATTTGGCATTTTCTGGCCAGAGATCCAAGCGTGAGCTCTGTGGGAAATGTGCAACGCTATAGATCGGCCACACGCTTCGAAGAGACCCATATACTAGGCAAGCTCTCAGTGGATACCACAGGACAAGAGAAAAGTTGGTCGACCCAAGCAAACCTGGCGGCGGCGTATGGAACGTTGCAGCGGAAAGGCAGTCGTTCTCTCCTGGTCGGAAGCAAAGTGCATTGCCCAGGACAGAATCCGATGGAGAAGCACTAAAACTAATACTTAGATGAAGAAGCACTAAAAATAAAAATGTAATTATTATGGTAGTAATAAACCTATTAAAAATGTAATTACTCTTATATATGATTAAGCAGAAGGGGAGACATTCGCTCAAAAGTGGGACGCTCTAGGCTAGATCAGAGAGAAAAAAATCACAGATTAAATAAGAATGTGTGTCCCTCTACGCTGGACTTTTGCAATGACAGTCGATTTTTTTATGTAGCAATAGAAGGGGGCGTTGCCATAGAGATATGGTAATCTCTAATACAGCTGAGACCAGCTGAGGGTTCTTCATGAGATACTTCAGACCTTCGGTTTTTGACATCAAATGAAGCGGCCCACCAAGTTGAATATTTTTTGTAAAGGCGGTATGTCGATTTCTAATAGTTTGATTGGGCTCTTGTGTTTTCTAATTAGGGTCACCAGGTACTCCAGATCTTCGATTATCCTAGTTTTTATAGTTTTCCCTTTATGTGACCATTAAAACCTAACTCTGTACCAAATTTCAGCTCTCTGAGTTTATTGGAAGTACTAGTTCTATTTTGATGATCATGAGTGAGTGAGTGAGTGTCGAAAATGCGAAACTTTGCTTTCGCTTAACTTCGGAACTAAATGACCTACGGACTTGAAATTTTGGATTTTAAGTATGTGATTATAGCTTACTGGATGACGAAAATTTCTTCGTTCTGGTCTTATCCAGAGGTTCTCAAATAGGGGCCTGAAAATGCGGCGAAATGGTTCCTGTAAAGGATGGTACGGCAGTGTTTGCTTCGCGCTCGACTTGGCGGGGGCACTGCCATGCCCTGATATATACCAGGCATAGTACACAGGGCACTTTTTATTATTTTTAAATTATTCTGAACGCATGTGGACCCACAGGGCGGAGCTAGTATCCTAACTAATATTATAAATGCGAAAGTGAGTTTGTTTGTTTATTTATGTGTTTGTTTGTTACCTCTTCACGCTTTATCTACTGAACCAATCTTCCTGAAATTTTGCATACTCATAGTTAGAAGTACATAGGGTACCTTTCATCCCGGGAAAAGGCACTGTTCCTATGGGGAATTCACGCGGGAGAAGCCGCGGGCAAAAGCTAGTACTGTATAATAAATCTATGGTGATATGTACCTTTGGGTATAAGTTTATTTCTCGAGTCGTCACGACATCTCACACATTCACCTAGCAATGTCAACGAGTTTACCAAAAATCGCTTAGAATTTTATTAATATTGAACCTCATGTGTTTGTAATAAGAGTCCGGGATATGTATTATTGTTTGAGGTGTATAAGTCTGTCAATGGAAAAGTAAAAGTGACAAGAAATCGGTCAAGCTCATGCAAAGTACTCATGTAAGGTACTTGACATACCTGTAAAATTAGTGACTAAAATTAAGTGTATAAAGTTATGTATAAAGTTTGATGGCGTGGCAGCTTATTCTAGCAAAAGACACACTTTATAAAATTGAAGAATTTGTTTCTTTGTTTCAACGTTATTTATAATCTATTGCAAAAAATATTTGACAGACCCATTGTCTATCTATATGCATAGTAATTTTGCTTTCCTGGGACTCCGCTCCCGTAGAAATTTCGGCATGATAATTACCCTATGTGTTACTTCAGCTTTCAATATACTCGTGTACCAAATTTCACCTAAATGAGTCCACTAGTAATATAAATAACAAACATCCAACACACAAATATCCATTCGCACTAATTTTTACGTAAATTAGTACGATTTTAAGGACGCATAGATTTGCAAGCTTAAAAATGTTACTTGCCGAATGTTTCTTACACATTTTATTTACATTGCATATTAACGAACAATGAGTAACATATTTCACAAACATTTGAGTTAAAATTACTCTCCAAGGCCATAATTCTAATCTGAGACTTTGTAACTTATGATGTAGTTATTTCACGTTACTTTACTGCTAATAAAATGCTTCTTTGTTTCAGGTAACAATCTTATAACACCGCTATAAGAATACTAGCTGTATAATGGTTTTAAGGTGCGTATAATATCAAAGCAATGCTTAATAGTTTTTGCAGATACCTTGGTGTCGATTCTGTCGCAGTCACAATCGTGTCTCAATGGATTTTCAATAGTTATTTTTTTACATACTACATAGTAACAATGACTATGAAAAAAACCATGGAAAAAATAAAAACTTCTTGTAAGTTCCATGGAAAAACTGACTCACGCGCGGGCTGTCAGTTTTATCGACCACTACCTTAGCTTTCGGTGAAGGAAAACTTGGTGAGGAAACCTGCACAATTCAATTCAAAACATTTATTGCAATTCACATTATACAACAGTTCTCTTAAATAAGTAAATACTGTTATCATTTCGGTACAATATGAACCTTTAACAATAGTCACATATTTGGGATTAACTAGTGTGTAAAACTTGCCGTTGTTGTTAGATGGCGTTTCATTAGTAATATACATGTCAGATGCCTTTAAAAAAACAGACACCAATACCACTCTTAGGTAACTTAACCATAGAAATAGAAAAAAAAATCATTGAAATTTTTTATCAACTAAAATTTCATTGATTTTTTTTCTAACTTTATTAACTTAACACACTTGAAGAGAAAGATGGTAAACAAGACCCGCCTATTGTGTGGCAATCGGTTAAAAAACCTGTCGCATGTGGGTGTTTGAGAATGCAATGAATAATTACTATGTAGATATGTAAATTATAGACTCAATTCATTTTAATGATAAGCCGGACGTTTGTTTGGGATATATCATTAATTTTGGACGCGATTATACGGGTATATCATTACGATAAACTTCCTATAAATCTTTATTATTAAGATAAAATATTTGTATTTCTTTTAGTTGTTTGAACGCAGCCTAATTCATGGGGAAGGCCCTATATGTATAGGCTATCAAACATCGAAAATACTTATACGTGATCAAAATCGGATGAAATGCAATCGAAATCTCCGTTATGAATGTCAACATATGGTAGTCGTGTTTGTTTATTATTTTAAAATCTTATCCAAATCATGCTTAGAAGCAAAGTAAATGACATTTAAAGTTACAAGAATCAAAACAAACAAAAAAACACATTACATCATAAATGTAACAACAGCCTTGACAGGGTCATGGATGTAAAGACTTTATTATTGTGATCTAGTCTACTTACATAAGCCTGTTTACATTACTACTGCAATAAGCATTACTTACATGAAATAATGTAAGTAATTAAATTTAATTGTGATTAAAATTATTTAAGACCTAAGTACTCTCATATAGAAAATTGACTGCATCTGAGGTGCACAAAAATCCAAAAAAGTAATAAAGTTAGTTATGTTTTATGTTTCCTTTGTATGTATTTGTTGTGTACAAAAATGAATAAATAAAGAAACCTGAAGAAAAACATGAGGAAGCCTGCACTCTAGTTGATTAATCTATTAAGTAGCTGCGCCCCGGGGCTTCGCTCCCGTAGGAATTTCGGTATAAAAAGTATAAGTAATTAAACAATTCTCAGTATTTTTCTACCCGTGTACCAAATTTCATCGAAATCCGTCCAGCAGAGTTTTTGTGATTGACTAAACAAACATCCACACAAACTCACATCCAAACTTTCGCATTTATAATATTAATAAAGAAGTTAATGGCAAAACACTGTCGACCATTGGCAAAAGAATTGCTTTTGGGTCGACCAGTAGAACTTTTCGATCGGACCATCGACAAACGGTCAAGAAAGTCATAGTCTCTCAAATCTTTCATTCCCTGTAATGACAATGACCTTTTTTAATTAACCTATGTTTTCCCGCTGCTGGGCAAAGGTCGACAGTGACCTTAGCAATTAGCAACGAGAAATTCCAACTATTCCGACTCATGTTATAAATGCGAAAGCGAATTTGTATATGTTCGTTTGTTACCTCTTCACGCTTTATCTACTGAACCAATCTTGAACTTTGAACTCAAATTTGGCATGCACAATTTTAGGAGTACTGAGAAAGACATAGTGTACCTTTCTTCTCAATTAAACGCGAGCGAACTCGCGGGTAAAAGCTAGTATGACTAAGGAATTTGCATATAACACAACACAGAACAGTTATTATTATGTTAGTTATTTAGAACAGTTTATAATAATTTAAGGGCAAGATAATAGTTCAGTTTCACAGGCCTCAGTGACTAGTGACCCATTCAGCGTAGGCGATTGCACAGTCACCAGCACATAATCCTACGCCTAAAAATTCGCCTTTATTGCCGTGGCATAGAGATGCAGGTCCATTTGTCATGCAGTTGGCTGTACAAAGGTTGTGTCGAACGTGTTTTGGAGAAACACGTGTGGACTAGTTCGATTATGAGGGCGATGCGTAAATTAAAACCTACGCAGTTAAAGTAAATATATACTAATATAATAAAGCTGTTTTTTATTATTTTTTTAACTGTGTTAATCTTTAGAATTTTTGAAATCTAACTAGTACTTCTAGAGGTTATTGCGTTCAATCAATCTAGTTAATTTGAGATTATATTTGCATAATATGTAGCAAGAAATAGAATGTAGGCTATATTTTGTAGCTTTCTCAAATTCTCTCTTATTATTCTCAAAATAATATTCCTTTCATCATCTACTCTAATATTAATTAATTAAGCGCGAATGTTCAAAATTTACTTTAATTAAAGTCTGCATACATGTTTAATGCGCTTTTATTTATTTTTTAAGCAATGACTATCTAAATTTTCTTTTTACAATTTTGGAACTTTTCCGGCGTAAGATAGGTACCTAATTTATTAACCAAACATAAAGGTAATGTCTTCATTAAATTGACCGCAGCAGTGAGTTACTCTATGCCCCGTTAACATTACGCAACGATAGAACGAGACGCACAGACGGACAGGCCTGCCGTTACTCAGTCAACGTGCTCGCCCGTGCTAAACACCACGTATACAATACCGTGGAAAAAGAAAAACAAAAAAAAAACAAAAGAAGAAAAAACAAACCGGTTTCGCGCGCGGCTGTACTGCGTTTGACAGTTGACGTGAAAATCGAAGTGAGAATTAGAACGCGGATTCGCGATTTGAATTTCGCGTTTTGTTCTGACGTGTGCATTTATTTATTGTGGTGTGTAAGTGGAAAATCTGTGTTGCGTTTATCTGAGGTTGCATTTTAAGCGTCATTCATAAAAAATATGTGTCAATGGATTTGTTTACGCGAGAATGCGTGCGCGCACTCTGCGCTCGCGTTCATTCATCCGTGGGGCTCAATAGGTATGATATTGAATGACTTAACATTACCGAATCAGCTGATTTGTTCCTAATCGTGTTAAATATGTTAGCGGCTTAGCGTCGGCTCGAAAAAAATCAATGTCGATTGTCTCATGACTTCCGTGATGGTTTCGAGAAATAAAAAACTTGTTTTGGTTCTTTTTGATGGTTCGAGGAATTGTCGACCATTTGCCGGTTTACAATTCATCGTATTGATATGCCGAAGTACGACAGTCGTGTTCTATGAAGATTTTTAATTAAAATTTTATGATTGAGCTCTATTTTTATGGATTTTATAAAAAAAACTGCGGAAATAATTTGGTTTGTGGAGGTTCTATTCGTTAGGTAATACTTGAGGTCGTTAGTCTTTGATCAGTGACCCTGAGATGCTGTCGTGTTTTTAGACATTGTGTTATTGCTATCTGACTCAATCTGATCTGAGTGATAAATACTTGGACTGAATTTACAATTAACGATTATCGTTAATATACATAATACGATATGTATTTATGTCACACAGATCATGAAAAAAAAATTATGTATTTTTTACTCTCGGAATGTTAAAAAAATTTTTTGACTTAAAAAATATGTTAATGTTAAAATAAAAGAGGTTATAAGGCAAAACGAAAACACATAACATTCGGCCAAATTAACAAAACGCAATCTGTGATATTTCTGTTTAATTAAAAGGAAACATTTATACAATGTTATTTACTATTATAAGTCATTAGATGATTGTATTTATTTTAATATGTTTTTGCCAAATTCAAATTTT
Organism: Ephestia elutella; assembly: GCA_018467065.1. NCBI lineage: Eukaryota > Metazoa > Arthropoda > Insecta > Lepidoptera > Pyralidae > Ephestia > Ephestia elutella. The sequence goes on from CM031570.1 coordinate 760,868, forward strand.
GTACATAAGTACCTACTATACTTATGTGTTTATACTTTACATAAATTATCTGTAATGACCTAGTGACGGATAGTTATTAGAAATTCGTTTCACTTCCTGTGTTGCACCGAATTTACATATTCATAACTTCATTTGTTCCAAACTATAAACAAAACGCAAATTTGTTACAATGACTCATCTCTATTTTAATTTTTAGGGTCTGTAATTTGTTTCCATTTTGTTTCTAAAAGAGTGACTTTGTTTTTTTTCTAATAGACACTTTTACGGTATACTCTCACGCATTTTTTCGATAACTCAACAAGCTAATGTTTTGGGTTGATTTAACCCTAGTTTTGTGTGGGGTCTGGCCAACCCAATCGTTGACGAACACGCATAGGGTCCAAATGACCCATTACATTAGACTAGGTGGATAGAATGCGGGCGTAATTGTTGGTTTGTGGAAATATTAAAATTGGCCCTTTGTTTTGACGTTATGGTTAAAACGTGTTAACGAGTTTATCTTAATTTCATGGCGTAAGTTGTTAAGAATAATTACTTTATGTATTTTAGGCTAATTATCTTATTGGTTCTTTGTTAAATTTAAGGGGACCCGGCCTTTTTAGCCATTCATAGAGCAACTTGGTAGCTGCTCTATGAATGGCTAAAAATGGCATCATTTAGTTTGTACTAAATGATGCAATTTTACACATCTTTATATACACGTGAGAAGGCTATCATTAAAAGTCATCCCTTAATTTATTTTTGCACTACTACTCGTAATAGACTATTATCTACAGCTGCCGAATTATTGCCTGACTTTGTTTGGGCTATGTGGTTGACATTTTAGTGGGTAGGATTTCTTAAACATTTAAAACTCGCACAAATATTTTAGTTTAGTAGATGGTTTGGCTTTGGTTGTTTGTTTAGTTAGGAATTTCATAATACAGATATCAAGGTTATTTTTTTTTACACTTGGCGCCAACTTCAACTCAAGCTTTAGGTAACTTTATTTTTTTACAATTTTGAGTGTAGTATTGAAGTCATTATAATGTATTTTAGAAAAATATTTTATTTACTTTATAACATGCGCATTAAGCACAGGTACCTATACCTATTATTCTAAGAGTAACATCAACGTCAATACGTATATTGACTGTATGTAGTACATTACCCTACTGTTTCGTGATTAGAACACCTGTATTTGAATTAATGACGTCATTTGCTTTTCCTGTTCTCACAATTTCCAAGAACAATGGAGTTTTTATCGTAAATGTGTATTTAATTTTCTTTCAACTAGTTATTTGGTGTGAGTTAAATTATATAATTATATATAATATGAAACATTTAATAATATATAATATGAAATATTTGAGATATTCAAACTATAGTATTAAAATTATAAAATAAATAAAATATTATAAAAAAGTTGAAGTTATTCTACTATTTTTAACAATAAAATAATAATAAATTTATTAATTGATCAATTAGTATGTAACAATCACGTTTACGACTTATCAATATCACTACAATCTTAAAAATCAAAAGATATAAAAGTGAAACCCGAAGATATAAAAAAGACAATAAATTATTGGTTCTCGCCATCTTTTTCAGTTCATTTAAATGTTTACCAAAGTGACAGGTTTCTGTCGCTTCTGAATCTAATTAACCGATGTACTTGTCAGAAAGAGAAATTCTAAGCTTTGTCTGCGCGATTGTACTTTGTTTTGACAAGTCGTCGGCATTCGTAATTCAATCTTTTTAACCTAATTTTCTTAAAATTTCGGTCAACATTGTCATGTCTTTTACTCTAACGGTGATGACAGAACCTCGGACAGGAGATTAAAGATTTCTCTTAAAAACCATTGAAGATGTTCGAAATACCTCGCATTGCAAGCACCTGAAATATTTCGTTTGTCGTCGAAAGAAAATGTAATTGCTAGGGTTAGCGCTCTTGATCAAATTGACATTAAATTTTGAGACAACTTCCCATTTTTTAAAATCAATTCTATTCTTCTCGTGCTAATCTATTTAAAGGTTCTGTATTGATTTGAGTTGTCTTTTTTGTATTCCGAGTCCCATATAAGTTCAACTAGGTTTTAATCCTTGGACAACGAAGGTTGCGTCTATTGCGAATAATTGTTATCGAAAAACTCGTAAATGAAAAATCTATTATTACTTTTATAAAATATTTTTATGAGAAAACGCCAACATCACATCACATCTAAAATGTGACTACTATTTTTTGCCATTAAATTGTAGATTCCTGCGTACTATAAGATTTGAACCTTGAACCATTGATTCTAAGCATTGTTACTAGCTGTGATCAGTGCGATTACGTCAAGAATTACACATGATGTAACTACTCAATGATTGCTTTGTTTGATCATGTTTACGATTTATGATTAGAGATTTATTGTCTACCTTTTGATATAGCCTTAGATCGAAAGTCTTGGATGAAGGAGAGAGCGGCCTTTGCCCAGCACTGGGACATTGATGGCTATTAAATTAAATTATTAATTAATTTTGATTTGTGGTTTATCGCCCTGCGGCTTTACTCCCTTAGTAATTTCGAGAATCTGGATATGCTTCCTCACTGATGTGACTATCATACTCAGAAAGAGTTCTTCGAATCTCACTGGTACAAGAAGTTTCAGAGTTAAGCGCTTTTAAATAAATAATTCTATTTTTATTAAATATTTATTAAATTTAAATTAAGAATTATAATTTAATTAAGCTGCAGTTTGTAATATTTAATCTAAGTCTGTAATAGATCAACTCAACATTCTCCTTTTAACTATGGATACGTCCAATTGGTCATGCAATAAACGTTATGTCACAAAAAGCACTGTTCCAAAAACGTATTTATTAAAAATAGTCGTTTTTTCGCTTTAATATTACAATTTTTTTCAAATTCTATAAAAAAAAAGTCCCTACAACCAACAATCAAACAATCTACAACCGCAAACAACAAAAGCCCATTTTTTCGGCGTACATTAAAGCCCAAGTTTTTATCAACATTAACTGAGGGGCGTGGTAACTGTCAATCTGTTTCTTTTTTTTCTCCCGTTGACAAGACGTCAAATGAGCTATTAGTTGATAGAAGTTTATTAAATTCTTGGATGTTATTTATGATTCTGTCTTGGATTATATCAACTGATGATAAATGATCCAGGTATGACTCGCTTGTAGCCTTGAGTTTTGTGTAGTATTTGTTATGTCATATTATTTTGGTTTTTGCGACTTGATGTTGTTATTACAACATTTTTTTATGATCATTAGAACTCATTACAACTTGAATGATTAATTGTTGTTTAAATAAATGTAAAATTGTTTTGGAAATTTGGTTAGAATAAATAAATGTTTGACTATCTTTAAGATTGAATGCTGAAATTCTTTAGTCAAATGTGTCGGCAAGAATTATTTTTTAGAAATCCTACTAGACATAGAAGATTAAGTCAAAAGTGAAGTTATTACCTATTAGATACCTATTTGAAGATTTATTAGTTATTACTCTTCAACTGTTACGCTCATTGGTAAACGTGTAAAGATTACCAAATTTTTTTGTGTGTGTATTAAATTAAGTAAAAATATCAGTAGTACTCAAAGTTGTGTGAAGAATATCGTAATACTGACAGCCCTAGCGCCGGTTCCCGCGGGCGACTCCCGTGACAAAAACTGCACAATCGGGGTCAACGACCGCGGCCGCATTGTGTACCACAGTGGGCAAATTGGACGACAGCCCGCCCAAAGTGGTCTTTTTCCAAAACTCCAGCGAACCAAATGAGGTTGAAACTGGGAGTTTTGAAACAGTCCATTTTGGCTCGGACCATTGCCCATTGTGTCGCACCGATTAAACGCATTTCGACAATAAACGCTATTTTGTCGCGACAACTTTTTTGGGAAACTTGTCTTGTTGACGTTTTGATTCATTGGCTTGAATCGTTGATGTTCTACTTCGGTGCAGTTGCCAAGCAGAAACTTTATGAGGTTTTCGTAAACGTCCAAAATTATTCATAACTTGATTTTAACATCAATCATTTTATCACGGCGCTTAAGATAACAATTGTTTAACGGTAGACGCAATACCGCTTGCATATCTTCATCGTCAACGGTTAAATTCTTTTAAGTAATATACTAAACCTTCGCAAAATAATACGTATACCTACCTACCGAATTAGCCAAACCAACTATAAATGATCAATTAAAACTGTAGATAAAAAAACATAGATTTCAAATAGAGATAAGCGCCGACTTGAAAAGGTTCCGACTCTGATAGCTCCTAGCTATTCCAGAGTACCGATCATTTTTTTCAGGTATTCAAGAAATAATTAAAATGTTTTCCTCATAAAGCGTCTCGAACTGAGTAGAGTTAGTTCCTAAAGTTGGGGTCAATTAGGTATCTAGTTCGATTAATAATAAAATGATAGGTATTTTAAGAAAAAAACCTCTACATGATCTTGATTTCCTAGTTGTAATTTTTAATAGTCCTGTTAAGATTTAAAAATAACAGACTAACCATCGAACCAGCTTGTCAATTATATCCCGATCTATTAATTATGTAAAATCGCAAAACACTTCCCCAGCCGCCATGTTATTAAGTGCTTAGAGTAACTATCACTATCTTACAGACTGCATCATCCATACCACATTTATAATGAAATTATCCTAAGGAGATGCTTCGTCGTTTATACCTTAGTTAGAGGCTTGGAGTAAATCTACGTAACATAATATCTAAGCTAACGAGTATAGTATAAACTTTGAACGAACTTTCTTGCCATATTCCTCATTCAAAATCAAATATTTATGGTAAATTTTTGATTTTATAGGCACTTTTATCATTAACTAACTGTGTGGCTTCGCTCTCATGGTAATTTGAGAATTGACTTTAGTCTGTAATTCCAAATTTCTTCATTAAATGAGGGATTAAAATGTGAAACGTCAAAGCATTTATTTGCATCGAAATTTTATTTTGATATTTGTTTGACGCAAGTATGTTTTAACATTATTTATGTCAACAACCACTTAGAAATTGCATGCCAATTATCACTACTCAATAGGCACTTAACTACTTCAAAAATTATTTCAGTCATAGGCGAGAATAAGGCCAAGTATCTAAATCATAAATGACAATATGCGTAAACAACTATGAATTTTAATCTATGACCACTAAAATCGAGTTTTCATTGGTCATTGGTTTTCAAAATAGAATTTACTTTCCGAAACCGCTTAGAATAACTTTATTGCAAGTCAACTTAACAATTCACTTTCAACTTTAACATCTATAGAATAAAAAGTACGTTTAAATGACAAAATTTTGCTGACTTTTCGACGCAATCGTAGACAGTAACTGTCAGGCACATGCGTTTTGATTGTTCTTTGAAAAAAGATTGTTGACTTTGAAACAATAGGGTTGAAAATCGTTTGTTGGTTGATTTCCAGAGCCTTTTAAATCCTCGAGCTAGCAAAAAGCCCGTCATAGATAGGGTTACCAAATGGCTAAAAATCCTGACATAAGCCAGGCTTTCACTAAAAATTTTACGCCAGGTGTGATTATTTTTGAACTAGGACGAATAGCGACTAGACTAGAGGTTCGTAATATTCAATCAATAACTATCTATACATTGAAGTCCACTGTTGGACCAATTTTTCTAAGGCGCGTCAGCCCTTGACAGAAAATGTGCAGAACAACTACGCTCTGCTACCAGAAAATGTGCGCAGAGAATCCGGACTACGTCTACTACAGACTACGTCTGTCCGACTAACCTAACCTAACCTATACGCAGTCTGCTACCACTGTAGTTTACAACGGGAACTACAGAACCCTGTATATTAAACCTAACCTAATAGCTACCACCACCCACAAACCCAAGGGTCACTTACCAAACTTAATCTTCTGCTCTTCGGATCCAATCTTGAGTGTCTTCGGAAAAGGAGGGGGTTGTTCCCTAAATCACCCAAACTACCCCCTGAGATCTCAGTCCCCAGAAAAAATACCTGATCCGTCTAGCAGTTCCACTCGGCAACAGGTTTCGGCGTCCCCAGGCAGCCACGTTTCGCATCTCACAAGAAACAGTCAAAGTAAAAGGTTTCACAAACACCAACTTAATAGTTATTTAGCAACGATGAAGTACAATACAAACGATGATTACAATAAAATTCACACGCCACGCCAAGCGGCTACAAACGAACCATGCAAGATGGTGGCCGAAGCACCTGGCCGTTACTATACGCGACACGGCCTCGCGCGCGCAGTCCCAAAACAATACTGATTCAAAATGGTCGCTCGCGACTCCCCGTCGCCGTCGCGTCGGCGCGATGCTACTAATATGAAACTACCGCACGCGCTAGAATATTACGGCGGCGAACGGACAAAACAACATAGATTTTATTACAAACAGACAAGATATGGTCTTTCGAGGGCCGTCAGAATGGTGGTACTTACTGCTGATCGTATTTTTATCGCTGTTCTTCAAAGTGTCAAACATTCAATTCGTTTGTTAAAGATTCCTTAAAGTTTCGAAGTCTTGAATCCCGACAGAACAAACCTGTCATTTGGCAACCCTGATCCTAGACGCAACAACCCTGCGATCATTAGTTTCAACTTGCATACAGTACATGTAGCCGCTTTGAACCAGTTCCCACTGCTTTTATCTGGAAATATCCGGATTCAGTCCTTTCATGCGAAAGGATCGGATGCGTTGAATTAAACATACTTATTCGACTCATTTTGATCCCTAAAAGGCATGAAGTATGAAAAGACTTTTTTTGAATTTCAATTTTTGATTTGTAGCTTTTACCCGTTTGCGAATAAATAGGTAGGTACAGTCGGGGGGCTTTTTATAAAAATATGTAGGTACAGTCCGATTAGAATCAAAACTTGGGTTGGGCTGTAACAACTTCACTATGGTCTCTTTGACTAATGTATATAAATTTACATGTACCTAGTGAAATTAGTTTCGAATGGTTTGAAATGGTTTTGAATGGCAAGCTGACAACTTGACAAAAATTACAAAACGAGATAGAATTTAAATCGCATAGTAGTACCAATATTTATCCCAATCTAGTCTAGTGGATAACAGCCGTTGTAACACAAATCATCGCATGAATTCAATTGCGTATCCGTCTATAAATCTCGAGTTGAGTGCGCGCAGGATGTCAGTGATCTACTGATCCACTTGGGACGCTGAGTGACGCGGAGATGGGATTGTCACTCTTGGTTATGTTGCACGAGAAAAACATGATTGGTTGATTGGTGAAGAGAAACAGTTGAATGTTGAATAACTTTCTGTATTAAAAATCGATGAAGGAAGAGATGGCGCGACGAACTTGATGTTTTCCAGCGGGTTTGGTCGAGTGTTGCTTTGAATAGGTAGGGATAAGGTTTTCTTTTTATACAAAAAGGGTTTGCTCTTGACCACAATCTTGCTCGAGAGCAGAGATGAGGTCTACGGTGTACAGCTTACCCAGAAGCTGCCTAATCACTATGGTTTTGAAGTGGAAGCAAATGGAGCAGACCTTTGCCCAGCTGTAGGAGAGGATTGGTTAAAAAAAAAACAAAATCGATAGGCTCTCCCAATGGTCCCGTAGGTCTTGTTCAAGTGGGTCGGTTGACGGATCACTCAATCAAAAAATTACGAATATTGGCCTGTCTCCACCAATAGCATTTCATTAAAGTAATTCAACTTTTGAAGAATGACATTCTATTTGTTGCTAAAACACATCTCCTATGTTCTCCACTCTATTGGAGATCGGCCCTAAAGACTGATTTTGACCGATTTTCTGACCGAATTTATATTTTTGGTATATTCAGGGAAGTAAAACCCTCTACAATTTATTTTTTCTTTCAAGGAATTCTTACATACTGTTCATGTTACGTAATTATAATGAATAAAAAAAACTGTTTATTCATTCGACTGTAACAATCAATAGAACAAAAGAATAGGAATCAAAGGTTCAGGAGACGGTGTGTGATTGACAGACAGACAAAACCCTTAATGTTAATTGCTACAATTACTGCTAGACAATGATATGACAGGACTATTACACGCGGCTTTCTTTGTTGTTTAAAAGTCCCTTGTATCTGTATCTCTGTGAATATTTTCTGTTTTACTATTGAACGGATTTTATTCGGGGTTTGACAAACGTACTTAGTTGATGTTATTACTGAAACTATCGTGAATTAATTTACATATTCAGAATTTCACCATTTGCATTTCAAAGAATTTCTTTTCGATTTCAACGCAAAAGTCGAATGTTTCCATCCGAATTTGAACTACCATTTGTCAGTTAATCATGCATCAACCGATGAGCTGATCTTGATGAAATTTAGTACACAGATAGAATATGACTTTGACTAATACCTATTATTATAAAATATTTTATCTAGAAATTCCCACGAGGCCCCAGGACACATTGCAATGGAATAAAAAAAAAGATAATATCCCTATCTCCAAAACAAGCGAAGTGTCCTTGACTGCAATCATCCTGAGGATTTACGAGCCATTATTCTATTAAGGTCGCGTGGTTCACCAAACAAACACACATTATCTTATAAATCTAATATATAGGTTAAAACGGTTAAAACTGGTAAACATGATAACTACGGAATGTTTGTTAAAAGCTTCTTTTCCACGTTAGGTGTCGCGGTAACCAAGGTTTATCTTTTCGTCTTTATAGCTAAGCGTTAATGGCATGAGATTAGCAGTAATTTGATTGTAAAATTCAAATGCAATGACCAAATTCATTGCATCGATCCTCATTACGGTGGACGTTGCGCCCACGCAGTCATAATGTAATGGCCATAGTTGGTCATCGTGGGCTTATACTGAATAGTTTCCTTGTAAATTTACAAGAAAATCAATCGTAAAAAACTAGATCTTCACTGTCGTGAGATGGCGAGATGACATACATACATACATACATACATATTATCACGCCTTTTTCCCGTGGGGGTAGGCAGTGACTAGCGATTTCTACCTGCTACGATCCTTACAGATCTCTCTTGCTTCCTCTACACTCATCACTCTCTTCATACATGCTCTCCGGTTATGGGTGCTCCTAATATCTCCCTTTTTAAGGAGGTCCGCAATCTGGTTGGAGTGCGTTCTTCTAGGTCGTCCTTGACCAACTCTTCCATTCACCTCTGCATTATAAATACCTTTCGTCAATCTCTTTTCATCCATCCTCTCAACATGCCCAAACCATCTTAACATTCCTTTTTCAATTTTGGTCACTACATCCTCTTTTATTCCACACATTTCTCTAACATCAATATTTTTAATTCGATCTTTCAAACTTACAACACACATGCTTCTTAATGCTCTCATTTCAACCGCATTCACTCTACTTTCATTATGTTTCTGCCATACCCAACTTTCACTACCATAGATAAGAGTTGGCATTAACACTCCCTGATGAATAGCCCGACGAGCATTCTTGGACACTTTTCTGCTGTTCATAAAGGAATGTAATGCCCCATTCACTCGGTTTCCAGCAGCTACTCTTCTTTCAATGTCACCCTCGTGCTTGCCATCCCTTGTGACTTGGCGAGATGACATTGAATGTTATCTGCGGGAGCATCTCTTGACAGAGAATTGTGGAAGGAGAAAGGGTAGGCCTTTGCCCAGCAGTGGAATACTTAAACAGGCTAGGAAAAAAATGAATGATTCATCCGCCATACTCGTGTAAAGTACTTACTAAAACTCATCAATCGTTTCTACGACCAAAATGGCATTGTACTGCATTAGTCATGTATTCGTTACGCACGTTAGTCATACTTTACGAATGTTTCCTTGAATTAAGTTCATCTGAGATTTTGATCTCAAAATTTAGTCATCTCAGAAATCAGAAATTCTTTATTGAAACTTGGCCTTTAAAAAGTCAAAAACTAATTATATAATCATAGTGTATTATGTCTCAAAGCTACAAACTACTAGCATTTCGGAACGACCACTGCTGAGAATAAATGAAAATCTCTTCATAGAGTGCGTAAAATCAAAAGCTGTCTTGAAGGTCGACAGGTAATTATAAAATGTGCCTTATCATTTGATTTGTATACCAGCTAAATCCATAGGCTTTGCTTCCAAAGGAATTCGGTATAAAAAAATATTTTACCCATGTACCAAAAATCGTAAGTAATATACATTTTATCATGCCTTTTTCCCGTGGGGGTAGGCAGGGACTAGCAATTTTCACTTAGTACCTACGATCCTTACAGATCTCTCTTGCTTACTATAAACTAATCATTCCTTTTTCCCGTGGGGCTAGGCAAAGACTAGCAATTTTCACTTGCTACGATCCTTATAGATCTCTCTTGCTTCCTCTATACTGATCATTCTTTATATATAACTAGCTGTTGCCCGCGGCTTCGCCCGTGTGATTTTCCCACGGGAACATTACTTTTCCCGGGATGAAAGGTACCCTATGTCCTTCTCCGTACTTCTAACTATGTGTATGCAAAATTCCAGGAAGATTGGTTCAGTAGATAAAGCGTGAAGAGGTAACAAACAAACTTTCCCATTTATAATATTCGGATTAGGATAATATTAGCTAGGATGGTCATCGTTACTTACTTACTTGCTACTGCGGCGCAGTGGCACGAAGTGGATCTTGGCCTCCGACATTAGATGAAGAAATTTTTTGCGGTCTTGCCCCAGCTCTCGCCAGTTGTCAGCTCTGAGGCTCCGTAGGTCTTTCAGAACCTCATCGCTTCAGCGGTAATAGGTGCTCCATAAATCTTCCCTAAGAAGGACCGCAATCTGGTCGCGTAAACATCAGTAAAACATATTATTAGTTTTAATGTTTTAAAAGTCGTCTATCAAATGGAAACTTATAAACTAGTAAGAATTTCAGAATATAAAACTAAAAGAACAGGTTCTTAGTGGTACCAAACTATCGTATATTCCCCTACCTTACGACCCATTTAAATCATATCAATACGAAGATATGTCGAAATTCTCGTACCGTTCGGAAACTCATAAAAATATATATTGCGTTCCATAGGCGGCACCGCTTTATGACCACATAATTTTCGGTGTTTCTCAAAGCAGTTAATTTTATTATTATTACTCTTCAGTTCTGGCTAATAGATGTGTCATAGACTAAATAGTTTAGGGTTCAGAACATGAGGAATATTAGAACCCTTGTTTTGAAGTCACAGTGCACAGGGGCAGTAGCGTCAGCATACATTTTCCTTATTTGAATAAAAATACGAGTATGTATGTAAACTCCATTTATCCTTACCAGTCCTATCATGTAAACAATCTTCACAGTACTTTTTGTTGAATTTTGTTGAAAATAAATCAAATATTAGTTCAAACCTAAACATTCTAAAGTAAAATATTTAATAAAAACGAAAGTAATTTCCTAAAAAGTCTATTTTAATTTATATTGTTGTAAAATCATAAAAAGACATGGTAATATTGCTTACATGATAGGACTGGTAAGAATAAATAAAATCCATTTATTCTTACCAGTTAGATTTTTTGTGGTTTTTCTGTTACATTTATGATTATTCGATGGATGAAGACAATTTTACTTAAATTTCATTATGTCGTATTCACGATGTAGGTACATATATACTTACCAGCTCTATCAAAAACAAGGTGTCCATGTCTGTTAGGAGGTATAAGTAGGTAAGTATACTCTTATAGATTTTTTTAATAACAAAGTAAAAAAAAAATTCCTCAATCAGACGGAACCTTGTTGTGGCCTTGTTTTAATTGATGTTATAAGCCGTAACTAACATGGAACTAGGGTCTATATTAATTTATTAAGACACGCCAATTATGACTTAATTATATTATAGTTAATTATTTTTAAATAACTCACTGTTATAAAAATAGGATATATATTAGGTCTGCCTACTATTATTTTATTAAGTTCAATAGATAAATGAAAATAAAATTTGAAAAATTTAGGTACCTAGCACAGTACTCATTAATAAATAATAAATTTTAATCAAATAAATAATTATTAAAAAATGTAAAATACTTATTCTTTTTTTTAGTTAGCTACTAGGTCCCATAACTGGGCAAAAGGCTCTCTTTTCTATTTTATATATATTTATGATATAAGTTGTAAGCACTGTACTTGTATGAAAGTATTTGTTCAAGTCTAGTCTTAGAACCACTGAGTGCCACCAATTAGCTTCTTAGTTCCCATACAGCAATTACTAGGGTTGTGAGCAGTACAATAATCAATACTTGCACAAGTGCACATATATAGTTTAATTAAAGTCACTTTCCACCTCTATACTAACTTAAATTTCTTCTTCTCGCCTCTCTCTTCTTCTTTAATCTACGCAAAGAATTTTGATAAGGTTTGGATCTTTTAGATAATTTCTTCCGGATCCTGCGCATAAGCAGGGTGGCTATAGTCAATAAAACTTAAAAAAGCCGACTTTAGTAAGTAGGTAAACAATTATTATATTAATACGCAGTTTCCATAACGGTACATATCAAATTAACATTCGAGATGTTAAAATAACAGCATTTAGTAGTAATAGTTTCTTACAGTTTATTTCCAAAAAAATAATCCGCCACCTTTAGTGATGAGCCGTTCTATTTTTCAAAAAACAAGCGGAAACTTTCTTAAAATTTCTCGAGAACGGGAAACAGTGCCCTTCCCAGAAATAAAAGTACTGGATCCGCCCTTGTTTGAAAGTCAAACATTGACAGGAGAAATGACAAACGGGTTTTTAAATTAGTTGCCAGTTTAATAAATTAGTTCTATTGCTTTTCCGCAACATGGCGAGGGTTTTTATATTCCTGGTCAGGCTTAAAAACTTTAAGTATAAAAATTGCCATGGGGCAACCCTAGCAACGGCAATGCACTAATGCAAGGCGTGTCGTTTGCACGAAATAACTGCAACATTACTTGCATAAACTTAATGGGTGCAATGCAAGCCTAATTATGTTATTGTATGTTTCGTATTGTGCATTTTGTTAGCCCATTCAGAAAATTAGGTTCTATTTCGACTGTAGACTTGGGTTTATACACAAATTGTTCTTAATGTGTAACATCTTTACTCTCGCTTTCTCTATCTTTTTAATCTGTGGGGTTATTTGGTAAAAAGGGACGGATGTGTTTAATAGGGAAATGGGCAAATGTGCGCTATTTTTGACCAATCGCGCGTACCTTACTAAGGTCAGATATTAATAAGTCATCAGTAAGACTTTTTAAGGCAACATCTGTAGGATGTAAGTGTTCCCTATGACCTTTATTGAGCTCTAATGTGGGGTGGGTTGCAATGAGGACGATAGGTAGGGGACTAGGGATACCTTGGGACCTCGTAATACGCAGTTCCCAGGGCACGTGCCCCATGTGCCCTTTGGAAAAGAACTACCTGTTTACTACGTAATATCTATTATTTACGTTTACAATAGGTCAACGACTTATCTTCTATTGTGTAGTTTTTGTGGAATAAATTAATATTATTGTACGAACACAAAAACACGTCTGCACGTTAATTGACATTTATGTTTACCCGCCACATTTCTAAATCCTTTTTTTCCATATTTACCTTTTAGTTTGCATATCAGGTCCGTCCACTTTATATCAAATGGCTAGTATTTTCTCTTAGCTAAGTGAATAACAAGATGTTAAGAATTCAAAAAGCCAATACTCAAACACTTACTCTAATTACCTAATTCAGATCAGTTTCTATTCGTACTAGGTCGTAAAAGTTGTACAGCAGTCGTACAGTAGTCGTATAGTGGTCATAAATACTAATGGGCCAAGCAATCGATTTATTTTAAAAGTCTCTTCAGGAAACAAGGAATTTACGTGTTTTTAATGTATATTTGAGGTTCCAATTGGACGAGTAGACTCGACTACTAAATTAGCTTCAGAAGATTTAAATTGGACGAGAAGACTCGACCACTAAATTAGCTTCAGAAGAAAATATTTATTTAATCTTTCACGCAGAAAATTAATTGTACTTGAAACTAAATATGAAGTTAAGTTTTATTATACTTTAGAATGCCGCAATACTTATTAGTTTAGATGCGCATTGCCACATAGTAACTTTCTATAAATACATACTCAAAACTATAGAAATGCTTTGTTTATACTTCGCGAACCTCTCGTTCGATCATATCTTGAATAAATAAATAATTCCTTTATTTCACAAAAGGAAATACATATATAGAGCTTCATTTAGGCCTTATAATCGACTCGCCATTCTTCTCGCCCATTGTAAACCAAACTCATCCACACAAGAAAGGTTTTTTAACGCCGTTTGAGTGGCAAACAGATGGACAGAAAAGAATGCAATTTTAGATGCAATTTGCTCCGGTCTTGAGAGTAATTGTCACTACTCTAGGTAGTTCTTTAAAAGGAAAAGTAAATGGCACAGAACTTGTAGTCGAACAGCCAGAAAGGATTTATTCCTTCATCATCAGTTAATGCCATATTTTCGAAAGAGTGAAGTCAGTCAAACCGGACATTTTGGTGTCAGAATTTCGAAACACATAACGACTTTTGATATGGTTTCTAAAACTATTGTCATGGCGACCAGGACCCATGGCTTAAACGTTTCTTCCCAACGACTATGATTATCTAATTTTAGATTCTATGAAAATTAGGTAACATTGATAGGATATAACTCATAACAAATGTATAGTTTCACACTTCTAGATAGCGATAATAAGGCGTATTGAACCTGTAAGATTGCTGCTAACGATATTATTGTAACGATAATTGGGAATGAGATACGATGCTAATAAATCATCGATTTTGTAAGAATTGACCTATTTCCAAAGATCTAATTGTATGAAAACATAATTTGGCTGAAGGATGTTATTACTGTTAATACTGACTGAATTGAGGTTCGTAAAAAATAGGAATTATTAAATCGTGATTTTAACAATAACAGTGAAAGTCTAAGTAGTTTGTATCAAAAGAAATATTTGAGATTCTTCCAATTTAGATCTTTCTGGGGCGACAATCAATAGATGTTCAAAAATGGTTTTTTTTTTCATAAAATGTTGTTGTTTCCCGCAAAAACTTCGTAGTATTCATACTGTATTTTTTTGTTGTATTATTATAGCGCGTGCGTATCTTTTTAATATCAATAAATAAATTATCTAACTATCTATTTTTGTCTTTATCAAAAACAATTACTTTCACTGCCATAGCTTCCTTCCGATTGGCCGTAATAAATCAAGTGTTCATATCAACTGGGTCGCATACAATGTGTTACAATGGCCCCATAAAAATCTGTTTAACTGCCGACGATATATGGACTGAGTTAAAAGCGATAAAATGTCACACACTTACAAAATTTGACTATAAATGCGTAGCGCTGGATTTGTAATTTTCGCCTTGGAAATTGTGGCAAATTTTGGTAAATGTAAATTGATTGTCGTCATCGTCAACAACTGATATTATTATATTTTATATCCTTTTTGTTTATAGGCGCAAACATTTGTGAGCATTTACAGTCAAATTTGTGAGATGTTTATGTTCTAAATCTACTGCTAGATTACAACCAGAAAGAGCACAATTTACATCTCAATATTCTGTTTGGAAAAATGTTCTTGATTGTTCCTATCCGCTCACCGCTTATAACTTGAACCAAGCCGTACCTTGAATATATCGTAAAAGCGTGAACTTTTATTGCCTTACAGATGCACCAGGTAATTACGCCTTTACGACATCTCTTAATGAATATAAACAATTACTGTATGACATATTGTCTACCTACAATTTTCGTAATATGACTGTCATATAAGATAGATAGATAGATAGATAAACACTTTAATGTACCATTTACAGAAAGAACATACAAAGTGAAGTATAAGATTTGTTAGAATTCCGCATGTAGCTTATTTCGTTCAGCGGGTATGAATGACCTGTTTGTCCGTTTATGGTGGAGAAACTTTTTTGAAAAACTTGAGCTATTGTCCACTAGTCTTGGTCAGCGACACAAATTTTGTGTCGTAGTCCCACCCACTTATTTAAAAGTTCTACCGTAGTCAGCAGTGGACCATGATATTTAATTTAATTAGGTACCTACTTCTTTCTGAAAATTAAATTCGTATGTACTCCAAGCAGTAATAAAATCATTGCTTATTAAAATAGGTAGGGTTTCTTCCTAATTTCTTTACAAAATTAACCTTATACTGCTTCTCATAAGGTCGATTTCACATTATTATTTCTTGTACTCTAAAAAAGGTCAGGTATCCCATTTCGTCATATAAAGGGCCTTATAGGGAGGCCACGTGCGTTCTCGAACCTCTTTAAATGCTCTTATGTGCCATTTAAAGAACCGTTAGTTGTGGATGTTATAGAATGTCACTTCTTCATATCTTACGTCTCAGACAGAGTCGTGGGCCAGAAAGCTTGCGATTGAATATGAGGATGTAAATAAATTGAAAGGTCTTACATTAAATTTTAGAATAAAACGCCTGGATTAATTAACTGGTTTTTAACTACAATGCAACAATCGTCAAATTAAAAAGACAACAATTCTAAAATAGTCCTCTCGGCTCCTATTGGCTCCTATAAAAAACTCCAAATATCGTAACATAGACCGTAATCTGTTGCAATTTGTTGTTATAGTAGGGTAGAGATAATGATAATCCAGGTTATCAGCATAGTGAATTTCTTTACTCACATTCTGCAATCGAGGCGTGCTTCAATATTAAACATCCTAAATTTGATAAGAAATTCATATTTAAAAAAAAATATATGCTGTAGGTATAGAATTTTACGGTTTTTGTCAACACAAACTCATTTTCGTAACATTCACAAACCACTCTTGTTTATTTTTTTAATAAACACAATATCTATATGTAATCAAAAATTCAATTTGCTAGGGTGACAAAGCCAAATCTCGCACCGGGACAAAATTTGCAAAAAGTAATAGCTTTTTGTCATAAAAATGGATAGTGTCGTATCGTATACCTATAAAATCGTTTTATCCATATTCTATGTTTATTTCATAGTTTTTGCGATATGCGACACTTCCTACTGCGTCGTAAAAACTACATTAATATTTAGTTTTATGCGTTTAACTGTGATTGTCACAGTGATAGTGGTGTACGTCGTAAAAATGCATATAAATTCGTATTTATAATATTATGTCTACCACATATCTGTAACATACAGGTATATTGGGTAAAATTTTATTACTCTTGAATTAACAGCTTTATTATTTCTCGTGTAAACAAACAAGCTGTGCCATGCGGCTTTGCTCCATTAGGATTTTCGGGATCCCGGATAATCTGGCTTCATTATGAATACCCAGAAAAAAAAATCTAATCGTACCTGTTGTTCCAAAAATTTGTGCGAACAAACAAGCGTACAAACTCGTCAGCTTTATTATTGTTTAGATTTTTTATTGGTCCTTCGTGGTGACTACTACCCGGAGGTCGAGTATTAACAATAGTACTGTCGTTACGTAGTCTTTATATTATAACTCTTACGAAATATTGTGGTCGTTATGTTGATTTATTTCAGCATTTATTACGTGCTTTTCATGACTGAACTCTAACAGTGGCACATTACAAGATTGTAATATGGGTTACGATTTATTATAGTTGCATTACACACTACTGCCTCTGTTTTCTTACAGAAATAGCAAGTATGTCGGTTTCTACCCAATATTATTATGTTTTGGTATAATTTAACTAATAGTAGTTTGCTTCTACTCAAATTTACTATGAGCGCAGTGATTTCGTTAAATACGATCACACTAAACAGGAATCCTCTTGACGACAACAATCATCGACTTATCCTAAGGCCAAGCTAAGTCCAAATACCTACCTTCACATAAGACATCTCGAAAAAAATTATAACAATGTAAGCTTTTAGGTTCAAAACATATTCTTCATTTCTGATGTTTATTTTTTTTCTTATACATTTTCAGTGCTTTATATAAACTTTTACGCCAACTATTAGAGGTTTTTTGTTCTGCCATAAAAACATCGATAAATCTGTCGCTTTAGACTCAAATAAAAGTAAGGAACAGATGTTTAACTTCATATTAAGTCTACTAAGTACATCGTATGTATCTATAATACTTTCCTATGAGGATAGGCAAATACCAGGATTTCCCATTTGCATCGATCCTTACAGTTCTTTCTTGTCTTTACTACACTTACCACAGGAACAGGCCCTGTTCTTTAGATATTTTGTGCTTGAGATAAATCTCTCGTGCTTAGAACAGCTTTATTTCTAATCGACGTCGTTATCGTCTCTTTATCTCCATTTTGCGGACTCATCTAAATTGAATTTGATTTTTATTGACTTTTTTTGTTGCAGGTAATACCAGTTCTTTGACGCTGAGCTGATTGAGTGGTAAATGTATTAAGTCTTTCTTCGTTATATTCTGCATCATCATTATTTTCGTTTATTATAATAAATAATTGTGTTTTTTCTTATAGTTCAAAATTATTAAGTAACTACTCAATATATGTTTTGCTAAAATTTGTGGTAAAGTTAATGTAATTTTCAAAAAAGGTTCACTAGCAAAAGTCTAATAAAACTCCCCAAGTGGCAAAATAGTCTCAAGACAATACAAATGTTATACATAAGACGAGTCTCCTACGGTCGAAGCTCTGCTGTGACCATTAGGAGAGCATTATATGCAAATGAAAGTGTTCTTTGTGGATCTAAATTAGATTTGTGCGGCTTCAGAGCCAGCCATTTAGAAAATGGACGTCCCGGCTCATTTTAATATTCGTTGATGAACGACATCCTTTATATTGTTCGTTCTGTAGCTAGTTATGGGTTTACTTATTAGATGGTGTAGCTTATTATAGTATTAATTATTCTGAGAATTGATGTGAAATTGTGTCACTGATAGTCTTGTTTCTTTTTATACAAATACGAGTAGCTGCATCCCGCGGCTTCGGGGCCGTGATATTTTTGGGATTCTAGATAGCCAGCCTTCTTCATGAATTTGTATAGGTACTTAATAATAGTTTCATTCAGATATTGGCGCGTTAGTGAGGGGAAAATATTTTAAAATGACCTTTATACTGTCACAACCGGCTACATTCTAACATTAAAATAATTTATTTGTAGGTTGAAACAATAAAATAACTTTTCGGCTTTATTTATTACTAGCTTTTGCCCGCGGCTTCGCCCGCGTGAATTTCCCACGGGAACAGTGCTTTTTCTCGGAATGAAAAGTATATCCTTCTCCGTACTTCTAACGATGTGTATGCGAAATTTCAGGAAGATTGGTTTAGTAGATAAAGCGTGAAGAGGTAACAAACAAACTCACTTTCGCATTTATAATTGTTTGTAATATATTGGGTAAAACTAAACGCGGGCGTTTCGCATTGCTGCCGCCAGAGGGCGTTCGGGGTTTTCACACTGCTCGTGCGAATGGCTCGCGGACGGTCGCCTTTGCCCTATGCGATATCGGTTTGATTTTTAATACGCGAGAGGTTCCGCGTTCTTTGATTGCTAATTAGCTTGAGTTGTGTTTGTGAATTTCCTGTTTGTTAAATAACTATTGAACTTTGTGTTTGTGTACCCGTCATGGTGACTTTTTCTTGTGAGAGGTGAAACGTGGCTGGCTGTTCACATCTGACTGTTCCCGAGTGAAACTACGGGAAGAAATCTATTTAGTTGTCCTGGGGAATTGAGATCTCAAGGGTTAGGTAGGGTGATTAGGAATTCCCCTTCCCGAAGACCCTCAAGTTTGGATCCGAAGAGAAAGAAGATTTAATTTGGTAAGTGTTCAATTGTAGTTAATTTATAGGTTAGGTTATCATATAGGGCCCTGTAGCTCCCCTTCATAAGCTACGGTGGTAGCAGACTGCGTATAGCTTAAGTTAGATTCTAGTCGGACAAGCGTGGTGTCGCGTGGAGATTTTTTCCCGGTACTTAATTTTACCGGTAGATTTTTTCCCGGTAAAGTTCCGGTACAGAATTCTTCCCGCCGCTTCGTTTGTCCGGATTCTCTCTGCCACATTTTCTGGCAGCAGAGCGTAATTGCTCTGCACATTTTCTGGTAGCAGAGCGTAGTTTATCTACCCTCTATTTGTTCGTTTGTAAAAAAAATAATTAATTGTTTGTAAAAATTATTAGATTTTTCTTAGTTTGTTTGTATAAGAATATTTGTAACCTTTTTTGTATTTGTTTGCGGTTTGTACCGTGCGTTCCGGGTTTGTGCCATTCTCATACCTACCGCGGTTCTTCGTGTAGTTGTTTGATTTTGTTGTTTTTTATTTACCTTTTGTTATTTTTTGTTTGTGACTTGACGCGATGGCGAAGGCCTCCAATGCTAGGGCGACACTCGCCAACGAATTGAGATGGTTTGTGACGGTTGAGGACTCCTGTCCCGGAAGGACAGGGAGGGCGCCATACCGCTAAGAGCGGATCACCTCCACTCACGATTGATTAGCGCGGAAGCGGCCATGGCGGCGCTTACCGAAGCCGATCTTACCCCGGAGGCCTACGCAGGTCACATGGCGGACATGGACCAGATCCTGAGTCTGCACGATGATATCGCGGAGGCGGTGACCGCAATAAGGGGCGAGACAGGCTGGCGGACCAGCCCTCGCACACCTGTTAGACAGGAAGGACCAGCGGTTACTGGTCGGCTCCCCACCCTTCAGCTGTCCCACTTTGGGGGTAGGATGGAGGAGTGGGTAGCATATAAAAATATGTTTGAGTCCCTGGTCGTAGCACGACAGGATTTGTCGAAGGCCCAGAAGATGGCCTACCTCCTCTCCACTCTTGAGGATGAAGCGCGGTCGCTCATCCAGCACCTCCGGGTGGAGGACGACCAGTACGATACGGCTTGGGAGTTATTGAACTCCCGCTACCAAAACTTACGTTTGTTAGCGGATGCGCACGCCGCACAGTTGATGGCCCTGCCCAAGGTGGCCAACAGGGCACAGTTGTGCCTGCAGTTGCTCACGCCCGTTACAGTGGCTCTGTAACGCGCTCCGCACACTGGGGCTGCCGGTGGACCAATGGTCCTTTTTGCTGGTGCACATTGTATTGGGCAAATTACCCAATGACATCCGCTCGCGGTTTGAGCGCGAAAATGCGGAGCGGGATAGCACCACCCTACCAACATTCACTGACTTGGTGAAGTTTTTGGAGTTTGAGGCACGGGCTGCTGAGAATACCATGACGGACTCAGCGCCATCCAGAGCGCCTGAACGTAGGCCCTTGGAACCCTCATGGCGAGGGAAGCCCCAACAGGGACGGCAACCGCCACCGCGTGGAGCTGGTGTGCGGGTTGCACACACGGCAGCAGTCGCGGGGGACGCGGACTGCCTGCAATGTGGCCGGATGGGCCACAGCCTGCTGCAATGCAGGGACTGGCAGAGACTGCCAGTACAAGATCGGCGCCGCATGGCAAGGCGGCATGAACTATGCTTTTACTGTTTGGGCAGTCACTATGCACGTGACTGTCCCAGGGCCATACCATGCAGCATGCCGTGGGCTGCACCACGTGATGCTCTGCATGAACCGGAACGGGGATGGCCCCCGGTTGTTGAGGCAGGGGTCCCCTATGGGCGGGGGCGCTCCTGCGCGAAGCCCTCCACCACCGGACGGAGGACGCGGCTTCGCTCGTCGCACCCCCCTCGGGAGGGGGTCGCGTACCTGCGCGGGTCTTGGCGGACCGGGACCACGCGCCCCAAGGTCATGGCCAGTATGTAGCTGGCCAGGCCCCGGATAGGGCCCCCATGGGCGGGGGCCCTAGATCGGACGTGAGAGTGGGGACACCCCTCCACGCGGGTTACCAATACCCAACACATGCAGCCGCAGCGGTTTTCTCCGCCGCTGCACGAGTACCCACGGCTGGAGTACCACCCGCCGTACCATATGTATGGCCGGGCCGCGGGTTATGCCCCCCTCAGATGGGGATGTGCACTCGCCCGCCATATTATCCGGGTCAGTGGCGCGCCCCTGGTTTGGAGAGAGTGGGGAGCCCGTAACTAGCTTGCTCCCTTGCTGGGACAGAGCCGCGGACGGTTCTGCTCCCTACCGCGGTGGTCCGCGTATGGGGTCGTAGGGGGAAGCCATTAATTTGAGAGCTCTGTTGGACTCAGGGGCTCAAAGCAGTTTGGTTACCACTCGAGTGGCACACCAGTTAGGTTTAGTCGTGGAAGACTCGCCTGTGCCACTTCTTGGAGTTGGTGGCATACAAGTGAAGTGTCTGACGGGCCAGACACTTGTCACCTTTTCTTCGCTGAAGTCCTCCACAATGAGGATCACGACTTCGGCTATGGTAATGGATACCATTGCGGGTTGGCACCCCTCGACAGACATACCGCCGGGTGTGTTGTCTTTGGTTTCGGGTCTGGATTTGGCCGACCCCTTTGTCTTTCATCCCGGCCCAGTGGACTTGCTCCTGGGCTCGGACGTATTGGGTTGGATTTTGTTGGGTACACAGAAGGCTCTGGGTTCGTCTTCACTGATGGCAGTGTCTACGATTTTTGGTTTCGCCCTGATGGGCCCTGTGTTTGATAATGGCACCGCGGAGGAGCCACCGGTTGTCGCATCTGCGTCCTTGGCCAAGACCATGCAAAGGTTTTGGGAGGTGGAGGAGCCACCTATGAGTTCCAGGATGGATCCGGAACACGCTGAGTGCGAAGCCCTTTTTCGATCGACCACGGAGAGGTTGCCCTCCGGTCGGTTTGTAACTAGGTTACCCTTTGTTGCCTCTCGTCCTAGCCTAGGGCAAAGTAGGGCGCTTGCGGAGAAACGACTGCTGTCCATGGAGCGACGTATGCAGCGTGACCACGTACTTCGCGATAAATATATTGAATTTATGCGCGAGTACGAGGATTTGGGTCACATGTCTCCGGCTCGAGTTGATTGGAGCTCAACTGAGCATTATTTTTTGCCCCACCACGCGGTGGTGAAGGCCTCAACGGGCAAGTTGCGGACTGTCTTTGATGGGGTCTCGCACCCACTTCGAACGGAGTTTCGTTGAATCTATGTTTGCATTCAGGTCCCAAATTGCATAGGGACATAATTGACATCATCTTGAACTTTAGAAGACATCAAGTGGTTTTTGGCGCGGACATCCGGATGATGTTCCGCCAGACAGTCATACATCCTGAGGACAGGCGATTCCAGTTGATACTCTGGCGTGAGCGCCCTGAGGATCCTGTGACGGTGTATGAACTCAATACAAACACCTATGGTTTGAAATCTAGTCCCTATATCGCCATCAGATCATTGCTTGAATTGGCAGAGCGGGAACGGATCCGCTTTCCCCGTGGGGCTTCCGTGCTGTCACGTGACTTGTATGTTGATGACGTGTGCACCGGAGCCCAAAGTATTGAGGAGGCCCTCCTACTGCGGGATGAATTGATTGAAATATTGAAGACAGGTGGCTACGAGCTACGTAAGTGGTTGTCTAATGAGCCTAAAGTTCTAGAAGGGATCCCGGAGGATCACCAACAGAACCCTCACCTGTTTGAGGATGTGGATGATCCCAACAGGATAGCGGTGCTGGGCATGCAGTACCAGCCGCTAACCGATATTTTTACCTTCCAAGTGGACTTGGAAATACCAAAGGTCTGGACTAAGAGAACGGTGTTGTCCGTAATAGCTCGTATGTTTGATCCAAGCGGTTGGATCAGTCCAGTGATATTCTCTGCGAAGTGTCTTCTTCAGAGACTTTGGACTTTGGGCGTCTCGTGGGACGAGCCGCTGTTTGGCTCTCCATTGGATGATTGGCTCGAGTTGTTTTCATCGATTAAGGAAGTCAATCGGATTGCCTTGCCTCGTCGAATATTGCCACCCGGGAAATATCGAGCCAGCCTGCATGGCTTTTGTGACGCGTCGGAGCGAGGCTACGCCGCGTCAGTCTATATGCGGACAGTTGACGCCGATGGCCGGGTCAATGTCTCGCTTTTGTTAGGGAAGAGCAAGGTCGCCCCCATCAGGACTAGGCTGACTATTCCCAAGCTTGTGTTGAGTGGAGCTCACCTTCTCTCTAAATTGTTGCATCACGTTGCCAGTGAGCTGGCGGCCACGGTCGAGATACGAGACATCTTCGCCTGGTCGGATAGCCAGGTCGCGCTTGCATGGTTGCGCGCGGCCCCACATACCTTGGAGGTTTTTGTTGGAAACAGGGTTTCCCAAATCCAGAATATCGGAATTGATATAACATGGAGACATGTGCCGGGAGAGCTTAACCCAGCGGACTGTGCTTCCCGAGGTTGTACGGCACCAGAATTGGTGTCACACCCGCTCTGGTGGGGTCCAGAGTGGCTGATGGGATCAGAAACATCTTGGCCGGTCTGTCAGACAGATGTTACTTCTTTGAGTTTGACTGGGCTCCGTGTACATGCTGTAGTCGCTGAGACGACGTCGGAGCCGGATTGGCTACTTGCTCGGTATAGTAGCTTGGATAAGCTTCTGGGTGTTACCAGTTGGATTAAGCGTTTCATACATAATTGTAGAAACCCACAGGCAAAGCGGTTGGAGCCGATTGCAGGTGCAGAAGAGCGCCGGAGCGCATTGTTGCATTGGGTCCGTGTCGTGCAGACCGGACGGTTTGAGTCAGAGCTTCGTATTTTGCGCGACGGACGCGCTAAGTTGAAGGGCGCGGTCGCTCGTTTGAACCCGTACATCGACTCGGATGGGCTTCTTCGGGTTGGAGGCAGGCTCCGGAAGGCGGATCTTCCATATGAGACTCGCCATCCTCTGTTGTTGCCCAAGGGCGGACCCTTGGTGCAGCTTTTGGTGTCTGATCGACACATTCGTAACGCCCATGCTGGGTGCAATGCTTTGTTGGCTATTTTGCAACGCGAGTTTTGGATTTTGTCTGCCCGAAGAGCAATCCGTAGTGTCCTGTTTCGATGTATTGCATGTTATAGGTTGAAGGCATCCACGATGCAACCACAGATGGGTGATTTGCCCGCTGATCGAATCCGACCTTCGAGACCGTTTGACGGCGTTGGAACCGATTTTGCCGGTCCCTTTTCGATCAAGGCTTCTCCCTTTCGTAATGCCCGTATTGTGAAGGGCTATTTGTGTGTATTTGTTTGTTTGGCCACCAAGGCTGTCCATTTGGAGGTGGTATCGGCTCTGACTACGGAGGCCTTCGTCGCCGCGTTGGATCGCTTTGTTTCGCGTCGAGGTCTACCTTCCTTATTAGGTCTGATAATGGCACAAACTATAAAGGGAACTGTAAATTATCTTAAGGATGTTTCTGTGTTTATTGATAAAAATTGTACTAGTTTAAGTCAAATTGCTGCCCAAAGGGGAATAACCTGGAAGTTTAGTCCCCCAAGTTGCCCCCATTGGGGAGGGATTTTTGAAGCGGCTGTGAAATCCGCAAAGACCCACCTCCGCCGCATTATCGGAGAAACGGCTCTAACTTTTGAAGAGCTGGCCACAGTGTTTTGTAAAGTTGAGGCGGTCCTCAACTCTCGTCCTCTCTGTCCGCTATCTCCAGATCCAAATGACTTGGAAGCTCTCACCCCTGGTCATTTTTTGGTGGGAGGGCCGTTGAATGCCCTGCCCGAATACCCGTGGAAGGATGAACGCGTATATCGGTTGTCGCGTTTTCAAATGTTGCAGCAAATGAGCCAGGACTTTTGGCGTCGCTGGTCGCTTGAATATTTGCATTTGCTGCAGCAAAGAGTGAAGTGGACAGACAGGACTGAGCCTCCCAGGGAGGGTGATTTAGTATTGTTAAAAGAGGCAAATTTGCCCTCATTGCTTTGGCGACGAGCTCGCATATTACGTTTGATTCTTGGCGGAGATGGCACTCCGCGTGTGGCTGAGGTGTTGGTCGACGGTTCGATTTTAAGGAGAGGTGTGACCTCTCTCGCCCGCCTTCCCGTAGAGTAAGCTAGCGGTCTGCTTCTCAGACCGGGACGGGGGGATGTTTGTAATATATTGGGTAAAACTAAACGCGGGCGTTTCGCATTGCTGCCGCCAGAGGGCGTTCGGGGTTTTCACACTGCTCGTGCGAATGGCTCGCGGACGGTCGCCTTTGCCCTATGCGATATCGGTTTGATTTTTAATACGCGAGAGGTTCCGCGTTCTTTGATTGCTAATTAGCTTGAGTTGTGTTTGTGAATTTCCTGTTTGTTAAATAACTATTGAACTTTGTGTTTGTGTACCCGTCATGGTGACTTTTTCTTGTGAGAGGTAAAACGTGGCTGGCTGTTCACATCTGACTGTTCCCGAGTGAAACTACGGGAAGAAATCTATTTAGTTGTCCTGGGGAATTGAGATCTCAAGGGTTAGGTAGGGTGATTAGGAATTCCCCCTTCCCGAAGACCCTCAAGTTTGGATCCGAAGAGAAAGAAGATTTAATTTGGTAAGTGTTCAATTGTAGTTAATTTATAGGTTAGGTTATCATATAGGGCCCTGTAGCTCCCTTCATAAGCTACGGTGGTAGCAGACTGCGTATAGCTTAAGTTAGATTCTAGTCGGACAAGCGTGGTGTCGCGTGGAGATTTTTTCCCGGTACTTAATTTTACCGGTAGATTTTTTCCCGGTAAAGTTCCGGTACAGAATTCTTCCCGCCGCTTCGTTTGTCCGGATTCGCTCTGCGCACATTTTCTGGCAGCAGAGCGTAATTGCTCTGCACATAATATTAGTTAGGATGATTAGGTTTAAAGGTAGCCACAATTTGTTGTTAGGTACCAAAATAAACTTAAAATAAGTATACCTATAAATTCAGAAGTTTACGAACCGTATTTCAGACAGGAAATATAAACGTCAAAGTGCTATTCAAGCAACTGATGGCAATCGTATCTGTACAGGACCCTTCTCATAACATATTGGGAAGATGACAGACCACCAACAATCTCATGTGTCATAGAGAAGATGTGTAGGAGTCAACTCCACACAAGTAAACTTTATTTTCTTATGTAAATCAAGTAGAAATTATCTATAATATAAAAATAATAAATTTATTTTACATTGGTTTAGATAAAAGATAATTTGTGTACATATAAGTTTTTTCTTCTGAAATAATTGCTGCTTACTACTACTACTCTACTCTAATAATAATTCACACGAAGCGTAACTGTAGAAAGACACCCCCGCTCACAATATTTGTGTTGCGTACACAAACATGTCCCACTAACGCTCGTATAATGGACACCCTAGCGTTGAAGTTTTGGGTTTCAAGTTTGCGTAGGCAGCTGTTGTAGGTGAAGCTCTTTTCGTTGTTCATGTAGTTTGAAATGAGTACACTTGAATTTTTTAAAGGGCATTATTTAGCGGTCGCTATGTAGCGTCGAATGTCATCACTGAAGTAAATAATGTGAATAAAATCTTTACATTGCTCGTTTTGTAATATTTAAAAAGAATTAATAGGTACATTAAAATACTACTACTAAAAAATTATTTTTTTAGTACAAACTAGGTGCAAGGTATATTTTATAAATAGATACATATAAAGATAATCACCCAATACTCCACTTTCGTGCTCCTTATCTATATTTATGTACATATGTATTTATTTCTTAGTAAATGTAAAAAACAAATACTATCTCATTATGTTCACTGCCAGCCTAAGCTACTATCATCACGTCCATCGCCGTAATATGGTCAACTGATATGGTCAACCAGACCCTGTTATGGTCAGTCCACTCAACCTTATTTAAAATGCAGCGACCGAATACGGAAGTGCACGTGCGGATAAAGGTCTTTTCACACGGTCCAGCAAAAGTAGTTGCCAAATGTATGGATTTAAAACAGGGATTTGTGATTTTTTTCTATTTTGTAAGAATGAAAAAGTTGAAAAGAAAATGTTTTTTTTACAATCAAACATATTTAAAAAATGAAGAAAAGACTAAAAAAAGGAAAGGTCCAAAAATTGAACCTTGAGGTACGCCAATCATAACTTTTGATCCTTTAGATTTTAGGTTATTTAGGTCGACAACTGCAGCCTATCATATAGCTTAATTACGATTTTTATTAGGCTGATTTAAATACAGGTGGCAATATTTGATTGCAGGCAAAAACATGACAAATAATTTAATAAACAGCAACTAGGTAGGTACATTTTTATTTTAATCGTTAAATAACATATTTTAAAGAGTAATAAATCTGAGCCAGGATACATATCCTGTCTTCCAGTTACTTTTAATTCATGATAAATAAATATCACAAACACGGGGTGGTCTTAATAGATAAACAAAGTTCCGAATATGGTTATCATAAAAATGAACCAGTTACTGGATACCAGGAATACATTTTTTATTTCGTAAGAATTTAAATTATTCAATCGAGCCGAGTGAATTTACAGAATATCTTAAGTACGTGACAAAATTTAAAATGAGTGTTTTAAAATTCAAAAAAATCTTTCGTTTATTCATTTTCTAATAAAAATATGCATAAGTTTGAGAGGAAGCAGAACTGGATCGCAGGGATTTGAATTATACTGATTTTGATAACTTACTTGGCGCACTGATCAATTTTTCTGATCGTTTTGAGATCTTCCGTACTCAGAAATATATTTATCTTTATTAAATTTACCTAACTGTTCACCGTCAAAATGTATTAGGCAAGAGGAAGTTAGACAATCTTAGATAGCAAGAAAAAATCCCATCATCATCGTCAGCGTTCCATTACCCACTGCTGGGTCCCTTTTGTCTACGCCAAGCTGTCACATACCGTAAGAAAACCCAACAATCAGGGTCACCCGACACATAATACGTGCAGTGGAGAGGAAGCGCCGCAGACCTCAGGTGAACTGGTTCAGTTCCCAGGTAACCGGAGCCGGCATTTGATAGCGGTTGTCTGGAGTCTAGACTAGACCATAGGCTTTGGGGTTATCCTACATTGTTTTTCAATCCAATTTTGTATTATATTTTACTAGCGCCCCGCCCCGCCTTGGCTCGGAAGGTACATAAATAAATTGTAGTCTATATCACTCAGGTATAATGTAGATTTATATTGGTGAAAGAATTTTTGAAATCACACACTTCCTGTTTATAATATTAGTATGATTATTGTGATTGGGGAATTAGAATACGCATCGAATCAGAGATACCCGTGTCTCGGTAAATTGCAGGATTTCGGTGAAAAAAAAGCAGCACCAGAAGATCTGTGATTATTATTAGCTAGAGTGTAAAATGGAGAAGGCAATAAAGTCACATTACACAAGAAAGACGTGATAACCACGAATCAGAGGAAAGAGAAATACGATGGATATGATAAAATGACTTTATATTTTTTGGTCTTTCACCCATAAAATACAGCTTTGCTAATAGTCTGAAATATATATAAGCAAGTCAATCTATGTGGAACCTTTGAGTGTGATTCCGTCAGCCCGTACATTAAATCAGTAGTACCAAATAAGGCAAAGCATCCGCCAGCTGGCACTTGAATTGATGGGTGGGAAACAGGTCGTGTCACCGGGTGTAATAGTGATGAGGAAGGATCCGTTAACTCGAAACTATTAAAAGTTTCGATTTATCTTGGACAAGAAATGACATTCTATATACACATGACTTGTGTAAAGGCAAGAAATACTCTTTGCGTGTACCAAATTTCCAGGAAAGCCGTTCTTCCTCTTCTTGTCGAGTCGAAATATCAAGAATCTTTATATTTCCCGTTAAGGAAAGCCGTTGATTGATTTTGTTTTGTAACTAACATTCCGAACATTGACCAAACAAACTTTAAAGGTTATAAAATGAGTATCTAGCAACCCATCCCCTGAGGTGTTGGTCTTACTCTTTTAACTTTGCACGAAAAAATAACCATATTACAAAGATAAATCGCAATATGAACTGTGTCACCTCAAGACCACCCTCACCTCGAAACCACCCATAACTCATCAGTTCCCATGTCAGTTCTGTCTAATATTGTGTGAGCATTCATGTCATATAGCTAAGAGTTGGCGTACACTTTGCTATTATGTACTGTAACTCTATCATTCTATTAATCTGCTCATAAATTGTTGTATTAGTAGGTAATAAACGTATCGTTTTTACTTTGATAACATCTCAAACATGTGAAGACTGTTACCGTGAAAACTCACCATTAAAATTAGACGGTAGGCTCTACTGACATTTCATAAATTCAATGTACATTTATTCGTCCACATAGATAGTTCTTTAATTGTAAGACACATATGTTGTAAATGGCGAAAATGCAGCAGTGGAGTTTGTTGCGCCGCCTATTCTCCACTTGCGCTTTGGGGGTGGTAGTAACCTTTAAGTAATTTTCTGACGTCACCTAACTAAAAAACAAGTATACGACTATTTAAGGGGGTTAGGCGGTCAGCGAAAAATTGAGCTGAGGCGGGGGGACGTCCCGGTTGCGCGCCATTCACATTTTTATCAAAAAGTTAATAGAAACGTTTAGTTTTTCAAAAATTTAAACCAGTCACGAAATCGAAAAGGTAAAATACCTTTGTGTTGGTGATTTTAAAACATTTTTTTATTATAAAACACGGATGTTATCTATATTCATATGAAATTTTAGAGGTAACTTCAGGATTTTTTTCTATCGAGCAAAATTTTTCCCATCGTGTTTTGGAAACAGTCCTCCCTTTAAACATACGTTCTACAATACATATCAGAAATTTCAGGGCGAAACTTCTTCAATTCTTTAAACAGCAGCTTATAGAAAACAGCCAATATTGCCGTTTTCACTTACTGAGAGCCCTTAAAAGTGCTATTTATAAGCCCATTTAAATAAAATCATTTTACTTTTTATTATCCTCTAAAACATTTGTAATAATACTGTTCTGTTCTGTTCTGTTCTGTTCTGTGCCCTCCCCAGCCAGTGGTTAAACTGCAAGAGTTTAGGGGCTGGGTCCACCTCCGAGGAGTGTACTTTCCGCGAGAGAGCCGAGCCTGAGCGTTATGGACATTCTCGGTTTCGTGCCGTGGAGGAGTACTCCGCTCAGACGTGAAACCCTAATCCCCAACTCGAGAAACCAGTTGGGCACGTAGATAGGATTGGGAGTGTAGGGCGGGGCAGCCAGGAAATTGGAAAGACAGGAGTTTTACAATCGACCGGATTCTAGCACCAAGCCAATAAATTAGGAAATAGATACTATACTTGGTGTGTAATATATATATGGAAGGGAAATAGGCTGCGTTGATGTTGTCTGTGCCCAGGTCTTCATATCCGGATGTCCCTGTCTGCTGTGTCCAGGTCTTCATGTGCACATATCCAACGTCTCTTGCGAGGCTGAGTTGAAGTCTATGCCTGATGCCGAACTATGCTTTAGTGTCCATGTCTTCATATCCGGATTTCTCTATCTAGGTATTGTGTATAGGTTTTCATTTTCAGATGTCAACGTTTCCTGTGTCCACCCGAATGTCCTTGTCTCTGTGTCCAGGTCTTCAGATTTAGATGTGCATCTTCATTTCCAGACGTTAAAGTTTTAAATGTCTGCAGTATTATGAGGCAATTAAATTCTCTGGTCCGATATATGCTGAGTAATTTATCAATTTCATGAATCAAACAACTCTCGATAATTTCGCCCGCTAGTGCACGTAGCTATTTTCTAAAAACACGACAAAATAGTCATGTGGTCAAACATCTGGCCGGCCCAGGTCAGATTTCTACTTTACAGCGATTCGTAAAAGACAATGCGCGACCCATGCCTTTGTGCATGTGTTTTTAGAAAAAATATTTAACTGTTTTTGTAATGAAGCGTTAGCAGTATAAGTTGTTTTTTTTTATGATCTTTCTGGCGAAATTTTAAAATGTTTTAGTATTATATTATTTTTTAAAATCCAAAATATTTCCTTGAAGATGTTTAATGAATGGCAGGGTTGTTGCGTACCTACAAGTAGTTGTAGTTATTTGTAAGAATGTTCACCCTGGGTGTAAAAGATTTATTCTTTTCTGGTGAGAATAATGACTGTGTGAAGAATGATTTTTGTTTGTAATATATTGGGTAAAACTAAACGCAGGCGTTTCGCATTGCTGCCGCCAGAGGGCGTTCGGGGTTTTCACTTTGCTCGTGCGAATGGCTCGCGGACGGTCGCCATTGCATTGCCCTATGCGATATCGGTTTGATTTTTAATACGCGAGAGGGCCCGCGTTCTTTGATTGCTAATTAACTTGAGTTGTATTTGTGAATTTCCTGTTTGTTAAATAACTATTGAACTTTGTGTTTGTGTACCCGTCATTGTGACTTTCTCCTGTGGGATGTGACGCGTGGCTGCTCGCTCACATCTACCTGTTGCCGAGCCGATTTCGGGAAGAAATCTATTTATTTGTCCTGGGGAATTGAGATCTCAAGGGTTAGGTAGGGTGATTAGGAATTCCCCCTTCCCGAAGATACTCAAGTTTGGATCCGAAGAGAAAGAAGATTTAGCTTGGTAAGTGTTTTTTAAGTGTAATTAATTTATAGGTTAGGTTATCATATAGGGCCCTGTAGCTCCCTTCATAAGCTACGGTGGTAGCAGACTGCGTTAAGTTATTTAGGTTTTAGTCGGGCAAACGTGGTGCCGCGTGGAGATTTCTTCCCGGTACTTATTTTTTACCGGTGGTTTTTTCCCGGTGAAGTTCCGGTACAGGATTCTTCCCGCCGCTTCGTTTGTCCGGATTCGCTCTGCGCACATTTTCTGGCAGCAGAGCGTAGTTGCTCTGCACATTTTCTGGTAGCAGAGCGTAGTTGCTCTGCACATTTTCTGGTAGCAGAGCGTAGTTTATCTACCCTCTATTTGTTCGTTTGTAAAAAATAATTAATTGTTTGTAAAAATTATTAGATTTTTCTTAGTTTGTTTGTATAAGAATATTTGTAACCTTTTTTGTATTTGTTTGCGGTTTGTACCGTGCGTTCCGGGTTTGTGCCATTCTCATACTCTACCGCGGTTCTTCGTGTAGTTGCTTGATTTTGTTGTTTTTTATTTACCTTTTGTTATTTTTTTGTTTGTGACTTGACGCGATGGCGAAGGCCTCCAATGCTAGGGCGACACTCGCCAACGAATTGAGATGGTTTGTGACGGCCGGAGGACTCCTGTCCCGGAAGGACAGGGAGGGCGCCAGACTGCTAAGAGCGGATCACCTCCACTCACGATTGATTAGCGCGGAAGCGGCCATGGCGGCGCTTACCGAAGCCGATCTTACCCCGGAGGCCTACGCAGGTCACATGGCGGACATGGACCAGATCCTGAGTCTGCACGATGATATCGCGGAGGCGGTGACCGCAATAAGGGCGAGACAGGCTGGCGGACCAGCCCCTCGCACACCTGTTAGACAGGAAGGACCAGCGGTTACTGGTCGGCTCCCCACCCTTCAGCTGTCCCACTTTGGGGGTAGGATGGAGGAGTGGGTAGCATATAAAAATATGTTTGAGTCCCTGGTCGTAGCACGACAGGATTTGTCGAAGGCCCAGAAGATGGCCTACCTCCTCTCCACTCTTGAGGATGAAGCGCGGTCGCTCATCCAGCACCTCCGGGTGGAGGACGACCAGTACGACACGGCTTGGGAGTTATTGAACTCCCGCTATCAAAACTTACGTTTGTTAGCGGATGCGCACGCCGCACAGTTGATGGCCCTGCCCAAGGTGGCCAACAGGGCACAGTTGCGCCTGCAGTTGCTCACGCCCGTTACAGTGGCCTGTAACGCGCTCCGCACACTGGGGCTGCCGGTGGACCAATGGTCCTTTTTGCTGGTGCACATTGTATTGGGCAAATTACCCAACGACATCCGCTCGCGGTTTGAGCGCGAGAATGCGGAGCGGGACAGCACCACCCTACCAACATTCACTGACTTGGTGAAGTTTTTGGAGGTTGAGGCACGGGCCGCTGAGAACACCATGACGGACTCAGCGCCATCCAGAGCGCCTGAACGCAGGCCCTTGGAACCCTCATGGCGAGGGAAGCCCCCAACAGGGAAGGCAACCGCCACCGCGTGGAGCTGGTGCGCGGGTTGCACACACGGCAGCAGTCGCGAGGGACGCGGACTGCCTGCAATGTGGCCGGATGGGCCACAGCCTGCTACAATGCAGGGACTGGCAGAGACTGCCAGTACAAGATAGGCGCCGCATGGCAAAGCGGCATGAACTTTGCTTTTATTGTTTGGGCGGTCACTATGCACGTGACTGTCCCAGTGCCATACCATGCAGTGCATGCCGTGGGCTGCACCACGTGATGCTCTGCATGAACCGGAACGGGGATGGCCCCCGGTTGTTGAGGCAGGGGTCCCCTCATGGGCGGGGCGCTCCTGCGCGAAGCCCTCCACCATCGGACGGAGGACGCGGCTTCGCTCGTCGCACCCCCCTCGGGAGGGGGTCGCGTACCGGCGCGGGTCTTGGCGGACCGGGACCACGCGCCCCAAGGTCATGGCCAGTATGTGGCTGGCCAGGCCCCGGATGGGGCCCCCATGGGCGGGGGCCCTAGATCGGACGTGAGAGTGGGGACACCCCCCTCCACGCGGGTTACCAATACCCAACACATGCAGCCGCAGCGGTTTTCTCCGCCGCTGCACGAGTCCCCACGGCTGGAGTACCACCCGCCGTACCATATGTATGGCCGGGCCGCGGGTTCTGCCCCCCCTCAGATGGGGATGTGCACTCGCCCGCCATATTATCCGGGTCAGTGGCGCGCCCCTGGTTTGGAGAGAGTGGGGAGCCCGTAACTAGCTTGCTCCCTTGCTGGGACAGAGCCGCGGACGGTTCTGCTCCCTACCGCGGTGGTCCGCGTATGGGGTCGTAGGGGGAAGCCATTAATTTGAGAGCTCTGTTGACTCAGGGGCTCAAAGCAGTTTGGTTACCACTCGAGTGGCACGCCAGTTAGGTTTAGTCGTGGAAGACTCGCCTGTGCCACTTCTTGGAGTTGGTGGCATACAAGTGAAGTGTCTGACGGGCCAGACACTTGTCACTTTTTCTTCGCTGAAGTCCTCCACAATGAGGATCACGACTTCGGCTATGGTAATGGATACCATTGCGGGTTGGCACCCCTCGACAGACATACCGCCGGGTATGTTGTCTTTGGTTTCGGGTCTGGATTTGGCCGACCCCTTTGTCTTTCATCCCGGCCCAGTGGACTTGCTCCTGGGCTCGGACGTATTGGGTTGGATTTTGTTGGGTACACAGAAGGCTCTGGGTTCGTCTTCACTGATGGCAGTGTCTACGATTTTTGGTTTTGCCCTGATGGGCCCTGTGTTTGATAATGGCACCGCGGAGGAGCCACCGGTTGTCGCATCTGCGTCCTTGGCCAAGACCAT
Source organism: Ephestia elutella (assembly GCA_018467065.1). Classification (NCBI taxonomy): domain Eukaryota; kingdom Metazoa; phylum Arthropoda; class Insecta; order Lepidoptera; family Pyralidae; genus Ephestia; species Ephestia elutella. The sequence goes on from CM031570.1 coordinate 795,941, forward strand.
GCAAAGGTTTTGGGAGGTGGAGGAGCCACCTATGAGTTCCAGGATGGATCCGGAACACGCTGAGTGCGAAGCCCTTTTTCGATCGACCACGGAGAGGTTGCCCTCCGGTCGGTTTGTAACTAGGTTACCCTTTGTTGCCTCTCGTCCTAGCCTAGGGCAAAAGTAGGGCGCTTGCGGAGAAACGACTGCTGTCCATGGAGCGACGTATGCAGCGTGACCACGTACTTCGCGATAAATATATTGAATTTATGCGCGAGTACGAGGATTTGGGTCACATGTCTCCGGCTCGAGTTGATTGGAGCTCAACTGAGCATTATTTTTTGCCCCACCACGCGGTGGTGAAGGCCTCAACGGGCAAGTTGCGGACTGTCTTTGATGGGTCCGCACCCACTTCGAACGGGGTTTCGTTGAATCTGTGTTTGCATTCGGGTCCCAAATTGCATAGGGACATAATTGACATCATCTTGAACTTTAGAAGACATCAAGTGGTTTTTGGTGCGGACATCCGGATGATGTTCCGCCAGACAGTCATACATCCTGAGGACAGGCGATTCCAGTTGATACTCTGGCGTGAGCGCTCCTGAGGATCCTGTGACGGTGTATGAACTCAACACAAACACGTATGGTTTGAAATCTAGTCCCTATATCGCCATCAGATCATTGCTTGAATTGGCAGAGCGGGAACGGATCCGCTTTCCCCGTGGGGCTTCCGTGCTGTCACGTGACTTGTATGTTGATGACGTGTGCACCGGAGCCCAAAGTATTGAGGAGGCCCTCCTACTGCGGGATGAATTGATTGAAATATTGAAGACAGGTGGCTACGAGCTACGTAAGTGGTTGTCTAATGAGCCTAAAAGTTCTAGAAGGGATCCCGGAGGATCACCAACAGAACCCTCACCTGTTTGAGGATGTGGATGATCCCAACAGGATAGCGGTGCTGGGCATGCAGTACCAGCCGCTAACCGATATTTTTACATTCCAAGTGGACTTGGAAATACCAAAGGTCTGGACTAAGAGAACGGTGTTGTCCGTAATAGCTCGTATGTTTGATCCAAGCGGTTGGATCAGTCCAGTGATATTCTCTGCGAAGTGTCTTCTTCAGAGACTTTGACTTTGGGCGTCTCGTGGGACGAGCCGCTGTTTGGTCCTCCATTGGATGATTGGCTCGAGTTGTTTTCATCGATTAAGGAAGTCAATCGGATTGCCTTGCCTCGTCGAATATTGCCCCCGGGAAATATCGAGCCAGCCTGCATGGCTTTTGTGACGCGTCGGAGCGAGGCTACGCCGCGTCAGTCTATATGCGGACAGTTGACGCCGATGGCCGGGTCAATGTCTCGCTTTTGTTAGGGAAGAGCAAGGTCGCCCCCATCAGGACTAGGCTGACTATTCCCAAGCTTGAGTTGAGTGGAGCTCACCTTCTCTCTAAATTGTTGCATCACGTTGCCAGTGAGCTGGCGGCCACGGTCGAGATACGGGACATCTTCGCCTGGTCGGATAGCCAGGTCGCGCTTGCATGGTTGCGCGCGGCCCCACATACCGTGGAGGTTTTTGTTGGAAACAGGGTTTCCCAAATTCAAAATATTGGAATTGATATAACATGGAGACATGTGCCGGGAGAGCTTAACCCAGCGGACTGTGCTTCCCGAGGTTGTACGGCACCAGAATTGGTGTCACACCCGCTCTGGTGGGGTCCAGAGTGGCTGATGGGATCAGAAACATCTTGGCCTGTCTGTCAGACAGATGTTACTTCTTTGAGTTTGACTGGGCTCCGTGTACATGCTGTAGTCGCTGAGACGACGTCGGAGCCGGATTGGCTACTTGCTCGGTATAGCAGCTTGGATAAGCTTCTGGGTGTTACCAGTTGGATTAAGCGTTTCATACATAATTGTAGAAACCCACAGGCAAAGCGGTTGGAGCCGATTGCAGGTGCAGAAGAGCGCCGGAGCGCATTGTTGCATTGGGTCCGTGTCGTGCAGACCGGACGGTTTGAGTCAGAGCTTCGTATCTTGCGCGACTCACGCGCTAAGTTGAAGGGCGCGGTCGCTCGTTTGAACCCGTACATCGACTCGGATGGGCTTCTTCGGGTTGGAGGCAGGCTCCGGAAGGCGGATCTTCCATATGAGACTCGCCATCCTCTGTTGTTGCCCAAGGGCGGACCCTTGGTGCAGCTTTTGGTGTCTGATCGACACATTCGTAACGCCCATGCTGGGTGCAATGCTTTGTTGGCTATCTTGCAACGCGAGTTTTGGATTTTGTCAGCCCGAAGAGCAATCCGTAGTGTTCTGTTTCGATGTATTGCATGTTATAGGTTGAAGGCATCCACGATGCAACCACAGATGGGTGATTTGCCCGCTGATCGAATCCGACCTTCGAGACCGTTTGACGGCGTTGGAACCGATTTTGCCGGTCCCTTTTCGATCAAGGCTTCTCCTTTCGTAATGCCCGTATTGTGAAGGGCTATTTGTGTGTATTTGTTTGTTTGGCCACCAAGGCTGTCCATTTGGAGGTGGTATCGGCTCTGACTACGGAGGCCTTCGTCGCCGCGTTGGATCGCTTTGTTTCGCGTCGAGGTCTACCTTCCCTTATTAGGTCTGACAATGGCACAAACTATAAAGGAACTGTAAATTATCTTAAGGATGTTTCTGTGTTTATTGATAAAAATTGTACTAGTTTAAGTCAAATTGCTGCCCAAAGGGGAATAACCTGGAAGTTTAGTCCCCCAAGTTGCCCCCATTGGGGAGGGATTTTTGAAGCGGCTGTGAAATCCGCAAAGACCCACCTCCGCCGCATTATCGGAGAAACGGCTCTAACTTTTGAAGAGCTGGCCACAGTGTTTTGTAAAGTTGAGGCGGTCCTCAACTCTCGTCCTCTCTGTCCGCTATCTCCAGATCCAAATGACTTTGGAAGCTCTCACCCCTGGTCATTTTTTGGTGGGAGGGCCGTTGAATGCCCTGCCCGAATACCCGTGGAAGGATGAACGCGTATATCGGTTGTCGCGTTTTCAAATGTTGCAGCAAATGAGCCAGGACTTCTTGGCGTCGCTGGTCGCTTGAATATTTGCATTTGCTGCAGCAAAGAGTGAAGTGGACAGACAGGACTGAGCCTCCCAGGGAGGGTGATTTAGTATTGTTAAAAGAGGCAAATTTGCCCTCATTGCTTTGGCGACGAGCTCGCATATTACGTTTGATTCTTGGCGGAGATGGCACTCCGCGTGTGGCTGAGGTGTTGGTCGACGGTTCGATTTTAAGGAGAGGTGTGACCTCTCTCGCCCGCCTTCCCGTAGAGTACGCTAGCGGTCTGCTTCTCAGACCGGGACGGGGGGATGTTTGTAATATATTGGGTAAAACTAAACGCAGGCGTTTCGCATTGCTGCCGCCAGAGGGCGTTCGGGGTTTTCACTTTGCTCGTGCGAATGGCTCGCGGACGGTCGCCATTGCATTGCCCTATGCGATATCGGTTTGATTTTTAATACGCGAGAGGGCCCGCGTTCTTTGATTGCTAATTAACTTGAGTTGTATTTGTGAATTTCCTGTTTGTTAAATAACTATTGAACTTTGTGTTTGTGTACCCGTCATTGTGACTTTCTCCTGTGGGATGTGACGCGTGGCTGCTCGCTCACATCTACCTGTTGCCGAGCCGATTTCGGGAAGAAATCTATTTATTTGTCCTGGGGAATTGAGATCTCAAGGGTTAGGTAGGGTGATTAGGAAGTCCCCCTTCCCGAAGATACTCAAGTTTGGATCCGAAGAGAAAGAAGATTTAGCTTGGTAAGTGTTTTTTAAGTGTAATTAATTTATAGGTTAGGTTATCATATAGGGCCCTGTAGCTCCCTTCATAAGCTACGGTGGTAGCAGACTGCGTTAAGTTATTTAGGTTTTAGTCGGGCAAACGTGGTGCCGCGTGGAGATTTCTTGAACTTATTTAATTACCGGTGGTTTTTTCCGTACCTACAAGTAGTTGTAGTTCCGGTACAGGATTCTTCCCGCCGCTTCGTTTGTCCGGATTCGCTCTGCGCACATTTTCTGGCAGCAGAGCGTAGTTGCTCTGCACAATTTTAGTATTTTCTTTGTTTATGTCCATTAGAGTAGATTTTTTTTTTTTTTATGGCAGGCTGAAGGTAGGTTTTTTGTGTCTGTAGCTGCAAGAATATTACTCTAGTCTTTTGTTCCCATGCCTTCCCAGCCTATAACATGTATTTTATCCGCAATTTTAGGTTTTTCTAAATTACAATCAATCAATCACGTTTAAATTCGCATTCTTAAATTAATTTGGCCCTGTTTTCGCAGCCGGTATTGTCTTTTGTATAGGTTGTTGATAGGGCTGATCTATGTTTTTATGCTTTGGATTTTATATCCTCACTGGATATTTTTCGGTTTAGGATGCGTAAATTAAAACAGTTATTTTATGATATCTACTGTACTGATATCAGTTTGTTTATACCACCAATCAAGCATGCTCCTAGAGCAATACCCGTGCCGCGCGCGGAAGTCCTTGTTGCTCGAAGAGCGTGCTCCTTTCTTTGGTTTGTTGCCGCTGCTTTATGATATGAAGCCAATTACATTTGGAATCATTATAGTATTCAAAAATGTCTTAAATTAAGGGTCGATGGATTAAGCTTATTACGCGTTTCTTAGATTCCGTGCCATTATCCACTCTCGCACTCGCTGAATTTATGACTGTAGATATGTGTGTATGATATCAATTCAATTTAATTCAAAACATTTATTGCAATTCACTTTATAACTACACACACACAACACAACACACACACAACAACACACTACACTACACATTACAACTTCATTCACTAGCGAATTCAGAGAAAATTTGCCGGGGCTTGGCTAATTTATTTATTGAGGTTTTACACAAAATATACCAATTTACATAATCATAAGATGAGAAACAAATCTTTTCAAAGAAACAAATATTTTAGTTTTATTTAAATTCGCTAAATACCTGAGAAAAGAAGGGATACTTATAATTAATATAAGAATTAAATAAATTACTAAAAGTCGTTGAATAAATAATTGAAATATTCTGTATACGTATACGTGTCCCGTACGGAGACATACAAAACCACCAAGTTATCAAGTTAAAGCAAGCATGTTATGTAAAAGTAAAACAAGAGGACATACATAGCGCGTGCATGTGCTTATAAAGAGCTTTATATGTATCTGTTTGGGTGATTTCTATAAATCACACCGATATTGCAAAGGAATTGATAGTTTTGCTCGTATTCAGAGACTAGCCCTGAAAAAAGTTTTTCGGCCTTTTTTCCCCCGGTTTGTATTCAGTATAGCACAGTGTAGCTTGCGCCGGCGCCGTGTTTTAAAAATTCAATTTGTGATTTTTTGTGAATTTACAGTAGTAATTTAGTTCGTGAATTTTATAGTATCACAATTCAGATGAGTGAGTGATTAAGCGGCTTGCTTATATTTTTAAAATCCTGATCAAGTCTAAATAATTTACTTGTGTGCGCATGCGCATGTAGGTACATATATGATGGAACGCTCTCACCAAATCCTTCGATACGCCTTCAAGCACTCCGCCGTCGAAGACGCCGAGACGCTGGATTTCTCATTCACTGATTTACTGTAGTCCCGAAAAACGATGCAGTCACTTTGAAATTATTTTATAGCACTGATTAAGGTTATATTTTAATTTACGGGGAAGTCAATCTAAATCTATTGGAAATTGTAAACGGACCGAGCCATAGCTTTAAAGAAACGCGCGCGCTTTTATGACGGTGGGCTTGGAGAATCTGGACGCGCGCCTTTGTTATCGGTTCTATTGTTTACGAGTTAAGGACAGACACGACCTTCTCGGACCGCTCCCCGATTGAGACTCCTCTAAAACATTTGTAATAATACGAAGAAATATTATTTACTCATCTTCTATCTTGAACAGTTGACTGTCATCGTGTGAACTCTCTGTTAAAGATAGACGGAAGGCTCTATGCTTCTATTTATCACTGTCTGGGACGCGATTAGTGTGACAAGTCGGGAATTTGCTTATGAATTCAGTTGGTTAGTGGAGTACGCTTTTATGATGGATGCCGGGAGTTCTTGAGTCTTTTTGATTATTTAGCACTATAGCTTTAGTCATCAAGTTGTCAGGAGAAAATAAGATTTTTGAAAACAGTTATTTGCATAAAACGATTTTTTTGTACGTCTAAAACTGTTTTAACCTTAAACTAATGGTATCTAAACGTGATAGTTATCCCAGAGAGGATTTAGATATCTTTTTCTAAATCTTACTTCCTACAAAATATAAAAAAAACATGTTAGTGATCTAGTGTGGATGTTTTGATGATTATTAATCTATTGCGAAAAATCCATAGCGGATTTAAATAAAATTAGATATAAAAGTAAATACCATTATAAGTAGTAAACCGGGAATTATAAAACTGTAAATACCATACCATTATTTTACCCCAGAATTGTATGCCAACGTCTATATAATTACAAAGCTGTAAACTGAAACCATTTCCAGATAGAACGAAGCTCGACGCAGAGATATTGAAAAGTCATAAGCTGTTATCAAAATAACAACAAATCAAGAGGTCGCATCACACTCGCAATAAATTCTTGCTATCGGAAATTGAATCTGAAAATCTGCATAACTTTCAGAACAACCACAACCTAAAAGCAACTCTGCAACCTTCATGATAAAGTTCAAGCTTGTAACATGGTTTGTGTTGTGTAGCATTTTTTTATATCGATTCATTTTTCCTCTTTTCGTTGTGATGAGAATAATGCTCGCGTTTCTCTGTTTACTTAGGCTCGTTTTTCGATACTCCTTCTGAAATATTCATCGTAACTTTGATTTTATCAGTGTCTCAGAAATGTTTCATTAATCTTGTTGTTCTTGCTGTATTATTGTGAAAGGTATCGTTACATACATTTTCTAGATTAAATTCTTTCTTCTTATTAAATTGTGTTATGACGACCTCTGTGGCTCAACGGTCATCACGCCGGACTGCCACACCGGAGGTCCCGGGTTCGATCCCCGGTCGGGTCAAGATGGAAATGATCTTTTTCAGATAGGCCTGGGTCTTGGATGTTTATCTATATATGTATTTGTTATAAAATATAGTATCGTTGAGTTAGTATCCCATAACACAAGTCTCGAACTTACTTTGGGGTTAACTCAATCTGTGTAATTTGTCCGTATATATTTATTTATTTAAATATTCAGGTATTTGCCGGTGTCACGTGGAATGAAACAAACCACGAACTTGGCAACCTTAGGTAATTTGTTGCTATTGCATTCTCCATTTTCCACAGAAGATGATGTAGACATTAAAATATAACAAGCTAAATGGCTATCATTGCAATATTAGCTAACACATCAAAATGTTTCATAGCATTCGGAATTCCCTTGCGTATCCGCTCACCAAAATAGCAATTATTTTATGATTGGTGCAGTATGCAATAATTAATATTGGCTTTTAGCAATTTGTACGAGTTAGCCAGCTTTCAATTACAGGTAATTTGGCTTTTGCGTTTTGAGATCCCAGTAATACTCGTATTATAAATGTAAATGTTTGGATGGTGTTTGTTACTCAAATCGACTGGACAGATTTCGAAGAAGTTTTATTTTAATATCTGAGTTCGCGGCGAACTATTTATCACGAGTCTGGCACAGAAAAGGACAAATCAATAATGTAATATTTATTAATGGAAAAATAAACAATGACTTGAACTGGCTACACACTGCCCAGGATAAAGCGAATTGGAGGAGGTTGAAAGAGGCCTTCACCAAAGTGGTCGAGGAAGGCTTGAGATGATGATGATGAATGAAAAAAATATCCAAGTATCACCCAAAGATAAAATAGAAAGGAAAAATCACCCAAAGTGTTTGTGTATAGACTAGTTCATATATAACGTTTGATAATTGAATTTTTGACTTTATTCAACCAACCACTCTCACAACGAAATATGAAATGCAATCAAGGCGTTATTAAAACGGTAACGAAATAATAAACCAATCTCCAAATTCGATCAGGAAAGCGAGCCTCATAATTAATATATAATTACATTAGGGTTCCCCAAGGAATATGGCTAAATAGCCGGGGGCAATTACAAATATTAACGCGGCAATCCCGGATTTCTTGGGAGATACTCCTGAGGGGATCTGACAGATTAAATGTGGTTGCCCTTTTTTGCTTGCTGGAGCGAATTTTTTGTAGATGTTTTAAAAGCTGACAATATTATTTATGTTGATTTTAATTTGAAATTATGTGAATTTAAAAACATTTTAGCATTATAAGCGTTTATGTGACGTGGTAAATTAAAAACGTTAAGACTTTTATTATTTCTGGCATTTTATAAGCTAAAATATAATGCCCTTTTCAATCCTATGAGGGATTTTCAGAGACCCAAATTAAAAAAAAAATAGTTCCCGATGACTTCATAGATAGCGCTTAGTAAAAGGAGAGTCCATTCAAAAAGCAAAAATGCACGAGGTTGGCATTTTTTTGAAATAAAACCTAATAAAAAAAAACATCTAAAAAGTATCAATATTGTGATTTGTGCAACTGTCCAACTGTTAGGTAATTTTTTCTGCCTCTGGTTGACAATAAAAAGCGCACAATATAGGTACAGCCATTATTACTACTCGGCTTTCATAAAACACCATCTGTTGAGACTTTTTTATACTGATTTTTATTTTTCTTAATTAGATGTCAGAAAATCGCTCATTGAAAAAAACTAAAAAAAAATAAATCATAAATTTAGTTATGCTATCCCTAAATATACATTTTTAAGTAAAACTATTATAGATTCAATGCTTAAGGCTATTCAGCAACTCTTTAAAATACTTACCAGATTACTACTCCAGAAAACACTACTTTGTCTAGTAATAAAAGTAAATACTAAATCATATCGCTAAAAGTGTTGCTTCTATTCCACGATTTAGCCCAAGTTGCATAAAAGCAAGACGCTCATATCAAGACAAACAAGATTTGCATGCAAGAAACTTAGCTTTATTACAATATTCCAGAACACACGCTGTCATCCGTTTCAAAATGGCGGCGGTTCAAAATGGCAGCATTTCGCCTCGATTCGCTTGTGCTGTTCTTGCGCATTATATGTTGATTTAACAAAACACAGCTAGATGTATTACGGCTTAGTAGTATTTAGATTAGGCAGATTAACGTGTTCAGAAATATTTGTCTTGATAATATGAACTAGCTTTTGCCCATGTGAATTTCGTATTTCACCAATTTCACCATTTTAGACGCATTTCCCATATTCCTTTATTAATTATCACTTAACTTTATAAAGACCCTGTCTGCGAAATTTCATATGCTATCTCTAATCTCAGCTACTACTTTTAAGGGGTCCAAAGAAAGTCATGTTTGAATTATGGATGTAGGATATTGTCAGATTCGAGTTTAATAAAACGAATGGCCAATTTCCTCCGTGGATTGCTCGCGAAATCTAAATGATGGTAACATCTGGCCTTTTTATGTTTACACTAATTTTTAGATTACTGCCTGCGACGGTTGATGTGGCTGTTATAAACTTTGTTTATGTTGATGATATCGTAACGATTTCGCAATCTGAAAAGTGCAGCGTTTTCAGATCGTTTGCCAAAATGTATAAATGTATGTATACATTTTGGCATTTTGGTAGGTATGTGTATTTATGTATATATTTTTTAGATAAAGAATAATCTTTTAAAGATTTTTATTAATCTATGGATTATTTGTTTTAATATAAATAAAACTAAACTAATTAAACTAAATGTAAATTTGGAGTTTTATTGTTTTGGGGTAAAATATATAATTTTTAATTTATTAGTAACCAATTATTTCCGAGTGGTAGAGGCGCCCGCCTGTGGATGCATAATCCCAGAGTTCGAATCCTGCCCGGGCTACATGGGTTTGTATACCAATCTGACTCATGTTAGTTTTCATCGACCACCACTTGCTTTCGGTGAAGGAAAACATCGTGAGGAAACCTGCACTCTGATTGATGATTATCAGCTAGTGTGTGAAATGGAGAAGGCAATGGCAAACCACTCCATTAAAATTGCCAAGAGAGTCGTTGTGTGTGTTTCATTCCATATAATGACCACGACCCTCAGTCATGAGGAAATACGACTAAAGAGAGATTTATTTTTATGTAGGTATATTTCTCGGAAATAATACAACGAATAAGGGTTAATTGTTAATCATTAATCACTTAGAAAATTAAATAATCTTAATATTGTTCGTGAGAGAAACACCCGCAAATCTGCGTAAATCTGAAATAGAGGAACTCGATTTAATTAAATTAATTAACAGAGGCGCTTACACCGACAAGGTTAAGGTGGAAGCTGAGCGCAAAATACAAGCTGTAGCGAGAATTTAATTCAATTCATTTTATTGTTTCTATTGTACTTAGAAAGATCACATGATAAATACAGTACAACATGGAACCCTGGTAGGGCACTACAATTAGATTATTATAACTTTACTATTAGACTACAATTCGATTCAAATAAAAAAAAATTGGTTATATAAAAACGTCAAATTAAAACATACTGGTACAAATTAAATAAGATGTCAAATAAAAATTTAAAATAATAATAAAGAAATAATATTAAGGAATGTCTGCTTGGTAGTAATTTTAACAAATTATTCGAAAAAATATTTTAAACAATAGATACATTTTTCAATCAAGTGTGGTCTAAGCTATTTGACAAAAGTCTTTAAATTTGTTTACACCTACTAGCACATAGTAAGGAACTTTTAAAATTGCCTTTGCATTGCTGTAAATTTGATGAAAGCACATCGCAAGACTTAGCTGTATGATGATGATGTCCGACCGAATTCGGTCATGGCGACCACTTCATGAATACTTAGCTGTAATAAATGGAAAAGAACATGTCTTCTTGAGTGTTTGATATTATTAATACTATTAACATTTCGTTTTATTTTGATTATTTCTAATATACTGGCTCAATAGATCAGAACATGAATTTCAATTATATAATTACCATATTATAATGTTAAATGCAATAAAGTGCTTTGTAAGTACCGCCTCTTCCGTGGAACAGTGTATTTCCTTAAGGAGTACCTATATTTTTTTGGCTTACCTCTCGTGTGTACCAAAAATCCACCCAATGATTCAGACGTGACTGAGTAACAATCAATAAGATTTTTTTGTCTTTGAAATCCATCCTCTAATAACTTGTTCTCCGCTTAACCCACCTAATCTCCAATTTATAACAGCGGTTGTAAATGCGTGTTTGCTGTTATAACCTCGGCTTACTCTAAGCTAAATATTTACAAGTTGAAGGCGTGAGATTTGGTGTGAACACATTCTCTTATTAACTCCAATTGTTTGAATTGTAAATATAATATTGTGTTTTAGCTAATTCGTTTTTGTACATTCCACTCAACAATTATACTTGATAAATTCCCGTAGAGTCCCTCAATGTTTTCTTTTGTTGAATAAAAATACAAATTAAGCAGTTACTATACCTACTATTTAATTTATATTTTTTCTTTCTTTCTAAGACTATAAAAAATGATTCCATTGTCGTAGAAATTTTGTAATAAAGTCCATTCTATTCTATTGCAATAGATTTTGATCTAATTTGCAAACTTGCGCTCAATGACATCAAAATTACATTATTTATTTCTCATATTTACAAATACAAAAGCATTTATGCTATAGACGACGCAAACGAAAGTGTAAAACTAAAACCTGACAGTAATGATAACCAAAGCAGTTCAAGTGCTTTCTAATTCCACACCATTGCAATCGATTTTGATCTAATTGCAAGCATCGCCTAATTTGCATCAAAAATCGCATCAACCGCATTCGGCGCGAAATCGGTGATAATTCGACCGATTGACAAATAGTCAATTACGCTAAACTTCGATTTTGCACCATTCCGGTCATCTGTTTTGCCGGTAACATCAGTTTCGGTGTACGCACCACGCGCATCCTAAATTTCGTCCGTAATTAAAGCAGTGTAACCACTCGTCCCCTTTGAAATGTTTTCTGCTCTTCTTCAATCATTGGCTAGTCATTGGTCCATATGACTCAACAATGACTAGCCAATACTTCTGCACATGCCATGATTGATATGATATGTTTGAGGTACTGCAACTAAACTAACTGACATCAACGCAGGGTCAAAATTACTGGAGAAACATGAAATTTTGCAGACAGGTTCTTCATTTACAAAATTCCACCTCCTTGGGAGTAAAAGGTGTGAAAATGTTATTTACGCGGGCGAAATCATTGGCAAAAGCTAGTTAATTATAAAAGGCATAGGACCTACCATGTGAGTGGTGCGTCGACCATCAATATTACCGGTAAAACGCGCGAGTGGACTTAACGCAAACATAGATTAAACTGGATTATAGCGGATTTCGTCGGATTTAACCAGATCGAGTTGCGTGTAAGTTGGCGTGTTAACAAAATGCTAGATTATTGTTTACACGTTTAATTTGGTCAATACTTAGTTGGGTGCTATTTTAGTTTTCTTTTTGGCATTTTCCTTTCAAATTTAATTATTTATATTGAATAAATTATTTGAATGTGATTGAGTACCAAATATCCACAGACGCATATCTTATCTTTACATTCATAATAAGATTTCAAGCTTTACCGCGCTAAATATGGCCCTGTATTTAAAATTCTTCCAGTTTTTTATCAATTTTCACTACAATTCAAATAATTGCAATTTAAAACATTTATTGCAATTTATATTATCTTTCAGGAACTAGTTTCCGGTACTAATTGGGCATCCGATTCAATCGTCAACATTTGTCGGACGCCGGTAATCGCTTGTTACCGGTAATGTCCGGCACTAGTTACGGACAGTGGATAATGGCGAGTATAATTGTCAGATTTATTATAGGTGCAAGTGGAAATTACAAACCTAGCTTTATACCCGTGGGAATAAATAATTTCAGTTCAATTTAGAATAAACCCTATAATTTAAATCAAATTACAGGTCAGCAAACAATTAACACGAAATCCACTAACCCAATCCAAAATAGAAAATGGCTGCCATAAATAAATTTAACGGCATTTACTCAGTAATACGCGGTGGCTTGAGCCAATAAATTCTGGCAATAGACAGGGGTTGAACAGTTGTTATTTTCCGGACAAACCGGACCAAAACCAGGCGATGTCCGGACGGCGGGATTAACCTGTCCGCGGGCCGGATTATCCCGGTTCGTCGGTGGAATATCCGGATGAAATTTACAAGTGTAGTGCACGGTGGACGGGCTGCAAGTTTTTAGGGACCCAAAAGATTTTAAGAATTTTAATTAGCTTACTTACTAGGATTTTAATTAGGATTCTATGAAATAATAGACGTGCTTGTAGTTTTAGAAACGATTTTTTTTTGTATCATGTTGAATTTGGGCAAATAATATACGTGAAAACCTAAAACGGGATTTTTCAAGCATATCGAGTGATAGATTTTCTTCATAAATAAAATTATCGTATGCGTAGATTCTCTCGCTCGATGACCTATGTATATTTATGGTTGAAATCGTTTATTTGTTCGTTGAATCGATCGAATACTAAGTAAGGTAACTGTACGGAATTCCGGAGTATTAAGGCGTTTTTGTTTTTCTAAGCAATTTCTAGTAAAACCGAAAAACTCAGCGATTTGAAATTAGTGCTGTCGTAAAAAGTGGTTTTCAGAGAGGAGATTGATATGCAACACTACTGTATTAAACGATGTTTTAGAAGACTAATCATAATTTATCTAGACCCCATAAAAGTCCATAATTGCGGTATAAAATTTTACTATGGAGTTGATTCCGTAAATGCGTGCTCGTAATTCCGGTATATGCTGAAAAATGTCGTTCTGCTGCAGAATTATATATAATTTAATAATTAACTGAAATTATAAATTTAATTTAGGTCTGAAATAAAATTATTTTATTTAAAATGTGGTTTATTTATGTTTCTAGGTACATTTCAAATCAACTTACTTCAAGCAGGGTTTAGCGAACAATATTATATTAATTTATTATTATTTTTATTTGTATTTACATATAATATAATCCGTTTATAAGTCTATTACTTTTGCCAGTGACTTTCGGGGATTCCTCTCTTAAGTGTTGTCACGTTCCTACGGAACCTAACGGGCACCTAAGTACTTTGTGAAGGCATCGTAAAGCAATTATCAAAATGCACAATGGCTTTGCAACAAAGGACCGTACGGAAGGTTATTTTTATACTTATTTTATGATACATATCTTTATTGTTATTGCCGAAGGAACTTTAACTAATTTGTACAACCATTTTTTATCACAAAATGTTCCGTTATTACTTCACTCTCTACACAGAGAACACGCATTTCTATTACCGTCCCTTCTGATACAAACCCACCCAATACTTATCCGAACCCAGTAAGTACTAAGTACAGTGCTTCGGTCAGTTATTTACCCTGTATATGAATAGGCTGAATACGCAAAAATATGGTATAAAAATGGTATTCTCTAAAAAAAACGTAACGAAATTTACAGTTAATAAACCACAATGTTTGCAATTTTCATTAAAAACTTGATTGATAATTGATACTAATTTAAAAATTAACATCTACTAAGTTAAAGCTTCCTAAAAGTTCAAAATTTCCATAGCTACCAAGACCGTTGTACTATAACGTAATAAGAGATACAGCTAAAACAGTGTAGGTAATTGTGTTAACTGAAATTTCTAATGAGTTATTATTCTCAACAACACACAATGACTTGAAATCTGTAGCAATATCATCTTGCTAGTAATAGGTAACAAAAATTATACTGGAACATCGAAAAGTTTCAAATAAATTAGCGATTTTGTACCGAAGACATTAGTGACGAATTTGTAAAAAGTAAAAAATTGTTCACTTTACACACGTTTTTTTATAACAAAGAAAAATAAAATCGTAATACGTAATTTGGTCACACGAAACCATGATATACTTTAGACCCGTAACAACATTCTTCGTTGACTTTTTTCATCTCTGTGCCTGAATAATTACAAAAACAAAATCAATTTATTGTCCTTCATTCCGTAATAGTAACGTATTAACGGACATGGTTGGTTCTTCGTGTATGTAAATGCGGCAATCAGTAAATTAAGAATTAACTAACAAAAAACTAATTGAAGTAACTCGAGACAGTAATCAATCAGTTTGTTTTAAGAACCTTAATAATAATTGCGACATTTTGTTATGAAAATACTTACAAATCACTCATAATTCCCTTATGAAAATCCGCGCGGCAGCTTGCATTACGCAACACTCGCACTAATAGTAATGGCGATTTGGCGCTGACTGACCTTAGGAGACATCATAACTGAATCAACAATGTCTGTAATTCTTTTTTACCAGGTGTAATTAAATCTTTTTTGTTTATACTTGAAAGATAATTACATAAATAATTAAAACAATTAGTAGTTTTCTTATTTTTTGGCCTAAACCGAAAACTTACGGAATTCCGTACACTTACGTAATATGGTACACCTACCTTAGGTTATCTTTGAAGTCGAGATAATAAATTTTGCTAGTTTCAGCACGCATTCATAAACAGATAAATAGTCCGTACTACTCCAAATCTCGTACTAACGTAAAATCACAGCATTTACCACAAATCTTAATCTTTCCCATCTATGTGACAACAAATAGTCAAATGAAATTAATTCATTATAATAATATTTAATTCAATTATCCGTATTAATTTCATTATTAGTAGTCGATCGAATTCTCATTAAAATTTATTGTCCGCAATAATATAGATATTTTTGTATTTGTCTACGAAAAGGTTTTAAACATGAATATGAAATTCGAAAATCGAGGATATAGGATATAGGATGGCTAATCTAGGGGTTCGGCAGTAACCTCGCCATGTTGAGCTAAACAAGGCACAGCGCGGTACCATCTTTACTCCTATAATCTAACTCCATTAACTTATTACCATATAGGAATAGGCAAATATTTAATTAATCTTCCCAGGCTAGTTCAATCTGGGCAATCCCAGAGTTAGTCAGTGTTCCGGCCTGGTCTTTTCCAAAGTGTCCACCTTCAGTCCCATTTACATTTATCGGACTAAAACCGGTTTAGTCCAGTTTCGGCCAAAAGGTAGCCCAACTGTGCACAAGCCCACATTCCATGCAAACTAGATGCGCTAATGAAAAGCCTTGGAATGCATTGTACGCTGACGCTTAGGCTCGCTAATTGGTAAGTTGATAAGTATGGTAAAGTTTAATTATCTTGCCTTTTTCGGTTGGGGTTAGTTAGAGAATTAACCTATTCAACGATTAATTCAATTATAAGTCTAGATGTAGAGGTAGATCGCGAAACATAGAAATTGAAATATTTATTTGCAATAACATATAGCATATGGACGGTGTCGAATTTCTCTATGATTAGCAGCAACTTGCTAGTCTCTCTCTCTTACTCTCTCTCTCTCTGTATACTCGTATTCCTCATGGTTGAGGGTCGTGGGTCACAATGTTAATGGTAATGATCAACTAATGATGAACAATGTTGTTATTAAAGATTTTATGGCCGGAAATATAAACAATAAAATTTAAAAGTAGGTACAAAATAAATAAAATAGGCTACAAATATTAGCTAATAGACTTTATATCTAAAATGTCAGAGGTCCGTTTTTGTAAAGCTAACATTATTATTATATTTAAGGCTACCTGAGATGTGGCGTAGATAAAGCACGCCCGCGCGCGCAACTATGTTTATTTTTAGAGACCTACTGAGTATAAATCCAGATTTTTTTATCACAGTGTTACTTTTGTCTTACTTGGAAATTTTGTACGTATTTGATGTAATTTCCTGTATCTTTTTAATACAATTTTCAAGTATTTTAGATTTATTATATATTTATTTTAGATTTATTTTTACTAGTTTTTGCTAAAAGTATATTATTTTTTCTTCATACAAACTTATAAAACTCCCTTGATAATGAAAATATAGAAGCTTATTTTTAACCTCATTTTAAAAATTGGTCCAGTTTTTTATCTATAAAAGCTTATTAAGTAATCCATAGAAGTATGGATTTTTACAGCCAACCTTATTAATACGGACTTGGGGTAAATCCCGCACAATTCTGGACGTCTCGTAATAACCAGCACCTCGTATCATTACTGCACGGGAGGGGACTTATTGCGTGAAACGTTTATTAGGTGGCCCATTTCCTAGCCGGTTCAAAAATAACTGGCCATATCTGGAGATAACCGGTTATGTGACCACATGTGGGGAAATAAATTAACAATAGATTAACACATTATGATATAAAACTATGTGAAAGTAATTTGTGAATTTGTTTTGGTTTTATTATTATGTGCACTTAGCAGCATCTCGTGGCTGAGCTCCCGTGAAAAGTTTGAAACCTTTGTGTTTTTCCGGGGGTTACCTGTGTACGTACAGTTAACTACAGAACAAGTAAACCTTTGTTGTTATAACGGTGAAATTTGCAATGAATTTGGCTAGGTTGATGTGCTCTTGATCATAACAAGTTTTATCGAAAATATCGAAATCTGTCTAGTAGATTATTTGAGAAGGAGTAAAACATCGTTTACTTTCAACCTCTCACATGTATATACAGGTCCGAAAAGACAGCCAAATAATAAATCCATTACGAAAGTCATTATTGTAACACATGCATACCAATAATAGTGAAACAAACAAATTTTCACTTCATTCGGCAACAATTATAAAAAAGCTATTTCCTCAGGCACACTCCATACTAAATATTTCTAGGGTTGCCAACCCTCATTACTATTAATGTGACTATCAAAATTCCTGCGTCGTACAGCCCTTATGGTGGAAGAAATTTGCGCATGACGTCATCATACCGCAAAGGCAGGGATGTAGAGCAAAATGAATGTACAGTAGGGAGCTGATAAACCTGACCCCCCCCCCCTGAGATAAGATTCTGTGAGGTAGGGGGGTCAGTTATATCTTCCACATGGGACACGATAACGATAAATCAATCAAATATCAATTATTTCGTGTTTATAATTTAATTGGAAATACTTAATTACAATTAAAAAACCTTAATGATATCCTTTCATGGGATAAGTCCGTTTCATTGCCATTTCTGTCTTCATGATAATTGTAATTTATTTATGTTAATTGTGCAATAAAGTTATTACAAATAAACAAACAAAAATTGAATATTGGCAAAAAAAATACATAAAACCAGCGAATTCGATGCATATTAGATTAGTTTACTTTTTAATATCATTTATTTTCTCCATTATTTAAATACAATATAGACTTTGATAAAATGTATAGTAAACCACTACCCGGCATAGTGGTATTACTACGATCACCATATCATTACATAACACTTCCTTCTTTTGAAGTAATTCAAAAGTTCAGTAGATAAGAATGAGCAGTAAGATTTAGATACCTAATCGTTGCTTGCTACCCATAACCCTGAGTTTCTTTTCATTCTTTAAATTTCTACGGGTCTTCATCAAACACAGAACTATTAATTTTCTTGACAATGTTTTCTACATCTTTAGACGCACGACTATTAATAACACTTCCAGATCTTCCATCTTGACGTGCGCTGTGAGCCCGTAGGTTTTACACCGAGTTTATGGAGTACTTCAATTGAAACCGGCACGTGCCGCGGATTGCGCTCACGCCACTCCCATTCTCATCATTTTGGCTTTCACGCCGCTTTTATTATGTAGCCTTTTGATTTTTATTTACTTCTGGGAAATCATATTTTACTCCTTAATTTTTTCGATGTATCCTAACTAATCCTAACTAATATTATAAATGCGAAAGTGAGTTTGTTTGTATCTTTGTTTGTTAACTCTTCACGCTTTATCTACTGAACGAATCTTCCTAAATTTTTTCATACACTTAGAAGTACTGAGAAGGACATAGAGTACTTTTCATCCCGGAAAAGGCACTGTTCCCGCAGGAAATTTACGCGGGTGAAGCCGCAGGAAAGAGCTAGTGAAATGGAAAGGTGTCACTTATATTTTTCTATTTTGTAATAGCCACATACACTGATTTCATTCACCACTAGACAAGAGAGATAACGACTATTTTTAGCCATCAAACTTAATTTTTTTCCCTATAAGTAGGTATGTTTCTCAATAAGGCCAATAACAGCTTTTGCTAGGTTGCTGTGGCCACTGGCCGAAGAAGAAGAAGTATGTACCAATAAAACTATTTTAAAAATCCTTATTATACCTAAACCCAGTAATGTTTTATTACCCACTAATATAACATTATCCCGAGAGTTGCTGATTGATCGTCCTCGGTCCAGGGCTGTCTCTCGCAAGTTACAATAAATATAACCTTTTTGTGTGTAGCTATTGTGTCTACAGAAATCTTGATTGTATAATTTTTCTTAATATTTCTGTGTTTGAGGCAAATATTTCGGGTTAAAACGCACACTACTAATACATAGTTACTTAATAGATAGATGTTATTTAGCTGTAAGACCCCCGAAAAACCAATAAAATAAACGGTTTACTCACGCGTTATAAACGCAACTTGTGTCGACTAGTTTCAATCCCGTTAAAACATCATTTTAAAGACAAATGAGAATTGACACATATGACTAAATAGTTACTTCGTAAGTCGAAGTGTAGTGGTAAAATGTAGTGGTTTTCTATTGTAAGGAGTTTTTTTTTTCTCATAAATCTGTTGCACGACTCACACTGCGCAAGCGTGTAGTACTTACTCTACTCTTATATGTGGGAATAGCTCATACAATGTAAGCTAGACGGTGAATCCACATTTAATTTTACTACTAATTCTTCTTTCATCATCGTCAACAATTTTAATGCCTCCACTGCCCGTCTTCCAAATGGATGGATAAGGAGTATGTGCCAAACATGACTCGCCACGAGTACTCATAATTGATGACGTATTCTTCTTCGTTTTATTTTTAAGAGCCGCGCTCTTGTCGGTGGGGTATACGCCACACCTCTCTATTCTCGTTGATACGACACGACACGCCTGCCTTCTCTTTCATGACGTATTATCGATAACTGTCGTAATTAACTTTTTTTTGGGAGTACAAGTAAAGTAGTAAAGTTGTGACAGCCCTAATCCGGGAATAGGGGACAGAGTAAGGAAGCGTGTTTCTCGACGACTTCTTAATCTGTGCGCAGTAGGTCTGCAAGTCTTGAGCGAAAAGCGGGTTTCTGTTCCGCTAGATTCCTAGTGTAAATCCCTAGACCCTGCCTACCCCACGGGAAAAAGGCGTGATAATATAAATTTATGTAACTGGAAAAAGAGTTTTACATGATTTTTCAAACAACTTTCGTCCCTCTTTCAGCCCCTCAGGGGTTGATTTTGAAAAAAAAAATCTTATAATTTGCCATAAAAGAAATGCCATCGCTCTCTTCTGTATTCTTGCAAATAAATTATGATTGATTAATTTATTGATTGATTCATCTCACATCCATTAAAAATAATATAAGTAAACAGCAAATAGGAATTTAAAATTTAAATTCGAACGATACCTAATTCAGGCTGCGGCAAAATGTTGCGTCCTTGGACCCTATGCTTGGACCAATCCCGCAAAGTAATCCTTTCGTTTCGACTCGCAGAAACTTTGCCATCACGATGTGACGGTTCCACTGCGTCTAGATATTGCAATATTATCGAAGTCTCTTCATTATTTATTACTTTACTAGCTTTTGCCCGCGGCTTCGCCTGCGTGTATTTCCCACGGGAACAGTACTCTTTCCTGGGATGAATGGTACCATATTTCCTTCTCAGTACTTTTAACTGTGTGTATGTAAAATTTCAGGAAGATTGGTTCAGTCGATAAAGCGTGAAATAGTAACAAACAAACTCACTTTCGTATTTATAATATCAGTAAGGACTAGGTGTAAAGAATATACCCTGAGAGTACAGATAAAAAAGATGGCACTTATTTTCTTAAAAAATCTTGTACTCTCCAAAAGTTTAAATTTTTCTCTGTAATTGTAATTAAAAACATTACTCTCCATTATATACTGTCGTACATTCTTAAAGGCACTAAAGCACAGAGTACAACTTGGCATGCAGTTGACTCTACACTGAAAACATCCCTTATTTTTGCACATTCGAAAAAAGGACTCTCACAAACTTTACCTAGGTACTTTACTTAGGTAGTAACCTTAGCTTTAAGTAGTTTTATGACGTCAACTAACTAAAAAACAACTATACGATGATTTAAAAGTGCTATTTTTTAGCCCATCTAAATAAAATCATTAGAGTACAACTTGACATGCAGTTGACTCTACACTGAAAACATCCCTTATTATTGGACACTCGAAAAAAAGGACTATCACAAACTTTACCCTACAATATAAACATGAAATCTAGGTTTTCCTCGTACAATTGTTGTTCCAGGATATCCCAAAGCCATTTATCTCCCGTAATGCAGTCCAAAAACAAACCACCTGCGTCTATACATCTCCGTAATCCGAGAGCCGGGGCGGAGTAGTAGTGCAATTCTAGGACAGTCAACTGCAAAGTTATCCCGCACATGGACCTCTATACGATGTTAATAGGGGCCAATTTGCATTGCATTTGGGTAGGCTGATGTGTTATCGGCTGTACGCTATAAAATCATTCATCTAGATTACGAGGCGAGATCTTTGGACAATCGTCTTAATAGAGATAACGCTCGACATAGTTAAATAATGTTACTTTGTTCACAATTATGTCTCTTTTGTTTTATATTACACTAGCTGTGTCCCCGGGCTTCGCATCCGTGGAAATTCTAGTAATAGATAATTGTTACAAGTCCTAGTATAAAAGCTAAAGTTTGGGAGATGGATGGATGCTTGTTACTCTTTCACGCAAAAATTACGTGTTGGATTTCAATGAAATTCAGAACAAAGGTAGAATACAACCTAGAAAAGCACATACAGTACTTTTTATCCCGAAATTTTGACGAGAGCGTAACTCCGGGGCGTGAATAGTTCGGGATAAAAATCAAATCGAAATCAAGTCATTCATTTACATGTAAATAATCAATTGAGACATCTATTAACTTTGGGATGTAATAGGTACGTAGGTAGTTTGCATCATAAGCTTTAAGCTCACATTACTCTCTACATCTGAAGAGTAGTCCACTCGGACCAGCTTGACCAGACTGGCTTACCTCAGAGCGATTGACCCCAGTATAGTACTATTTTCAAAATGGCGCCTGAAGAAAAACAGAAGTGGAAATTCGCGACTAATCCAGACTTAAGTCCTTATTCTTATAAAATTGAGTTCTACGCAGTATTGGTTCGTACATTTCCGCAGATTTAGCTAACGACCTCGGATTAACAGGACTTATAGGGGGAGGTATAATGCGGTTTTTAGGGATGAATAGAATGTACTTTTTTATGGAGAAACGATACTTAGGTAAATATTTTAAATTTAAGCCGCGAGATTATGTAACATTTTTACCCACGACGCGATGGAATGGAATGGAAATGGTATACCTATGCATTTATGGTGCGTTTGTTTGTTTGTGCAGATTTGAATGTTCCTAATTTACCATTTATTTCAATAATGGCTGTTTAAAATTTTATTTATACCTATGATGTTCTGCTGTTCTGTAATAAATTCGTCATTAATTAGCGATGGCTCTTAGATAGGTATCTTAATTTAACAAAAGGGACTGCAACATTCGGGAAAGTGTAAAAAAATTAAAAAGTAAATTGAAAATTATAGTAGGTCAGTACCTATAAAATTTTCGGGTCCGGCCATTACGCCCTCAATCCGCCACGCACTCGGCCGCGACGCTCACGAATTTTAAAATTTGTTTATCCTCGATGCTCTTGGCCGCGACACCCACGATTGTAAATCAACTTTTTTTTAACTTGTAACTTGAGGAAGTATTGTTGAGGACAAAAATGTTGCGTTATATTTTTTATTTTCATATAAACCATGTAACCAAAAAATACACATAAGTATATTTTTTACACTACCATTCATAATAATTTCATACATACACCAAGTACTTATATAAAAAACAGAACCAAATATGAAATAATTGGCAAAAATATAGAAAGGTTACTACCGACATACTTAGATGCCATCTTGCCTCATCTTTTATTTATTAAAATGATTTTTATTGATTTTTTAAAGTTCCGAAAATTGGAATAATATATACTTAGAAAAGCACTGTACCGTACCGTAATTAACACGAAAAATAAATGAATGTCTACACTAACATAAATTACTGATTTTATATGTGTATGCTTAAAGACAGTTTAAAATGATATAAATATATATATTGATTCATGAATACATAACTTTGGTAATACTTATTTTAATTGTAACAATTCTGGTATCAACAGTACTCATTCAAGTTAGTTGCAAAAAAAATATTAAATTGTGAGCGTCGCGGCCGAGAGCGTCGAGGACAAACAAATTTTAAAATTCGTGAGCATCGCGGCCGAGAGCGTGGTGGAATGAGGGTCTAACGGCTGGACCCAAATTTTCAAGATCCACGAAAGGAATTGAAATCTAGAAAAAGCTGAATATTTTTTTTGCAAATCCCATGACTAAGCTTCGGGGTATACCCCGATTACGATCACGATCGATAATCAGAAAATGGTACCCCCGATCAATAAAAAATTATAATAATAAAAAAAAAAACATTTTCTGACCTGAAAAAAAGAATATGGCAACGGAAACCCCGACGGTATGACCGTACATAATTATACACAACATGGAATACCAAGGATTGTCGTTCAAAACTAACATTACTATTTATTTCCAACCACACAAGTTCGCCACTGTAGTGTTGTGACTATTATCGATAACGTTCAACGGGAAATAACAGTTGAATCGATGTCGGAATAGCCGTCGAATGGCACTGTCCGGCGGTAACTTATGTGCCAATTTTGCCGCTTGTAAATCAACAGTCGGAGATTGCAATCTGTCCAGGAGATTATAGTGCACAATATAAGCTTTCAAATTTACTAAAATTAGAGTTTTACTATAAAAAAAATTCAAACGTTCCTAAAAGTAACAATTTAAACAAGACCAAATCCAGAATTTCGTGTTAATGTGTATTTTCAATTGATTTTTTGAGTATTTTCAACCCTTTAAAAAGTACTGTAGTTTATTTGCGGCTTGCCCTACTGAATTATATACTAACTTTTACACAAAAATGTGTAGTTACTAAAAATTTATACCTAATAATTTTGAATTACCTAAAACTACACTCCTGTACCAATATTCACTCTGCTGAACTCGGAGAATATAATAGTCTCCCTAACACTCATACATGTACCTAAGTTCTCTAAGCCTCAGTAAGACATTTGGAACGGTGAGACGTTAGGGCCACACACAATACCGACTTGTGTTTAAACACCAATAGTGATGTGAAGTAGAAGTACAATCGATAGTCAATAATGAGAAAACTAACGGAGGCAATCACCATTAAGAGCTTTTCTCATCCTCTTCGTTTATGGTATGTTGTTTATGCATACGAATGCATGGTTTAATAGAATTTCTGATAGCATTTTTATTTACATGATCAGTTCCTAAATAATGAGAAATCTTCATTACACACGGTATATAATATTAACACATATGTTTTACAATATAAAATAATACAACTAAGATTTTTATTTAATTTAGCATTATTTATGAATAACAATCAGATAGTACAATATTTACAGACAAAAAGGTTTTAATTTTTCAATATATTGTTTTAATTTCTCCATGATTTTTTTATTTTTCAAATAGTTTAAATCCTGTTGTTGCATTGGTATTGTAAAAATAAGTATACTTTTACGATACTTCATCCATAGCTGAATATCACCAAAATAGCGTAGACACAATCTATTACCTCGTTGTCACGCGTAATCGATATTGACTCAGCAATATGCGGTCGATTGCGATGTAACTCGATTATCGATAGTCGATAGATATTAGGATTCATTGCATGTCGATAGGATTAGTGCTATGATGCAGAAATAAAGGTTATGTTAGTATATCCAATAGTCTATTAAAGATATGATATCTACTATTTATTGATGAGGATTTCTTCACCTTTCTATAGGTATATATGTAACAATTTTAAGTTTGTGTCGAACCATCAAGTTTAGGTTAGGTATGAAATTTTGATCAAGCTTAATTGTTGCACTTGAAAGATTGCATTTGCAGATCTTAAATCATCAAAACATTAATATTAACTTTTTAATTAGTGCTAAATACATTTGATAAATAAACCTAATGTGCTAATCTCATTTTTTTCATAACCTGATATAGATATATGTATGTTCCTGTCAATAATAATGATCCAAATTATCGATAATTGACCCATCCCTAGTCCCCAGGTGTGGTGCTGCGATCAATTAGTCGATAAGCGTTGTGTTCGCAGCTCCGTACTCGCCGTGAGGATATTTGTGTACACTCGGGCACAGTCTGTACACAGGGATTGGGGTACAATCGTGTTCATACGTAGTATAATGACTTTAGTTATAAATACAGTCGAAACATTTCAAGCTTCTGTATTTCTCATAAACTTGTAGTGTAATTCGCTTTCTAGAGAAAACGTGGTATGAGTTTGTTTAGTTATTTGAGAAGATTAGAACCTTAAAATATAAACGGATAAATGGACAGCATAGTGATGCTAAAGAGATTTCGTTAGAACCTTTTGGCTGTATGGAATCCTATGAATAGTTACGGAGGCATTGATGCAATCAATTACTGGTGTCGTATCGTAATCGATATTGACTCAGTCACGCGGTCGATGCCGCAACTCGATTATCGATAGTCGATAGACGTCGGGATAGCATGTCGATGAGATTAACTTCATGGTGCACAGACGTATAATCTTTCGTGTTAGAACTGTAACGGAAATTCAATCACATATAATATATAGTAATCTAGCTCATTCTGTGTGATTTTTATTAAATGTTTATTTTTTAATGTTATATTCTAAAAATCTTTACTAGGTACCTATTTAAAATGTACTTAAACCAAAATTTAGTTCTGACACGACTTCGTTCTCTATGCACCTATTTAATTTATGTACATACTGAAAAAAAAAATCCCAATATCCCCCAGTAATCGCAATCGGCGTCCAAATCGCAAAACATTAGCATCCGACTGTATAGATGGGTGCTATTAGCTCTAATGCCGAGTGCCTCGGTGCCTCAGTGGAGACCACTTCATCTGGCCCGCCTATCAGACTGATTTCTTCTCAGCAGTGGTCGTTCCGAAATGCTAGTAGTTTATAGCTTTGAGATTTTGATACAATATGATTAAGTATATAATTAGTTTTTGAGTTGAAAAAGTAACTTCTTTGAAGGTCAAGTTTCAATATTTTTACTTGGATTTTTTAGGTTCTGTAGTTCCGTCCATACCCAAGTTTTCCAACGCTCCCCTTAGAAGTTCAGGGTTCTGGACTGTAGCCGTTCTCGTAGTGTGTGGCTCTCACCAGAAATAAATTTATTTATTAATCGGACCGGTGGTAGTTCCGTAGATTAGCGCGTTCAAACTCTTCAGCTTTATTGGCTGTTTCAGCTTGGCCAAAAATGCTTTGGTATATAAGGTTCTCCTCTAGAGGTTGCATTTCTCAACCGATTTGTTTGAAATTTTGGGAGCAGTGTGTCGATAAACATATGAAAATCGATAGTGAAGCCATTTTTGGAAATTGCAAATGGCGGAGTTGGCACAAGGGGCCTGAGCGACCTTAAATTTAACGGCTCTTACGACCATTTTGAGGTTTTAAGACCATTCTCGCGAGGTCTACATCTCACAGAGCCACTAATTATATTTGGTATAGATAGAGAGATGGCAGACGCGGAGGTGGGGACTTTGTTATACATTAATACCTAGCGATAATTTATATTTTCGTATAAAATATCCAAAACAGACAACGCGAAATCAAAGTTCAATCTTGTCTTAAACCAATCTAAACGTTCAGTTTCTTCCCATACCTTCCCGAGACGAGGGTATGTGGACATCAATCAGTCCCCTCCCTCTCCCCCTCTGAGCCCCGCTGACATGGCCGTGATTTGTCAAACTACATGTTTTGTTTAATGGTTCGTCTGGGAATGGATAAGGAACTCCGTTTTTCGCGTTCTTTTTCTTTTGATTAGAAGATGCAATAGATTAATACACATACACAATATACAGCTTGATTATAAACGAATCTATGGGATAGTAACGGAAATTGTCAGGAAACTTTTTTTTGCTTGTTGCGGCTGACGTTTCAATGGTGTTGCATTCTGTAATCAACAGTACATTTATTTATTTATTTATTTATTTTCATATAACAATTTACAATATAAGTGAACAGTGTACAATGTTTCATAAACCAGTTTTGGTTTTTCTGAACATCGATCAGTACATCGAGTGATCAATCTCTTATTGTAATGTCATCATACAATAACACGCCAGCTTCTTGCTTTGTTGTTTTATGAATTGTTTTTTAGACATATTTATCTTAAATTTTTATAGTTATTCTAAAAGTCGACCTTGCAAAGGTATTATTTGTCATTTTTTTATTTTTGTAGACTGAATCTATTTTCATTTTTAACTTGCTATAAAAACTATAAACAACTAGGTGTAACATTCCACTATAAGCCATTCTAACAATTTTATTCCATTACGCCTGCCAAAACGTTCAGAGCAATAACACAGAGCGTCGATTTGTCGAATAACCATTAGGCCGTCCCTTTCAGGCGCTAACGTCGTTTATATGTGACAAGTTTTTAGGTCCAAGCTTCAAGGCTACGTTCCAAATAGAACATACTTACATTTATCTTTGTGACCTAGCCTTAAAGGGATTCTTACTCTAAAGGAAATAGGTTTCCTAAATTATGCTTTTTCTTTTCGATAATATTATAGTTATAGGAGAAGGGTAGAAGGCCTATTTTTATATTTTGTCAAAGGCTGAAAATGACTGTACGTACGTATATGTAAGCTTTATTTACGAACTCAAAGGTACTTGTAGGGCATTGTGGGGCCTCACGAAGCTATCAATCTATTATTATTAAGAAGAATACTCTTCACGCTTTTTCTACTGAACCAATTTCCCTGAAATTTCTCGTAAATTTGGGTACACATAGTTGTAAGTACTGAGAAGGACATAGGGTACCTTTCATCCCGGGAAAAAGTACTGTTAACTGGGAAATACAAGCGGGCGAAGCCGCGGCAAAAGCTAGTTTATTAACAAATCTGAAGGATATTACAAAATTAAATTAAATATGTCGTCCCATTGCTGGACAAAGGTCCTCCATTGCTACGCCCGTCTACTCATGCTTGAATTTTCTACAAACGTCGGTCCTTAGGACGTTATCGGGTCCTTATCTCGTCGACAAATATAGTCTATTAGCTGCGGCTGAAAGATCTCTGTAATCAATGTTGCGATTTGCTCTCTCTTTGTCTTCTTTTTTCTTGTTTTTACGATGATCTATTTGTTTGAGATTATCTTATTCCCAACTGACCTTCCTCCTGTACCTTGGAGTACCTGAATGAAGCCAAATACTGGTCGAAAAAAATCTAATTTTTGCCATTTCGACTCGAGATGATGATAATGATCATATTCTTGTCTAAATGGATTCATCATATTCTTCTCTATGGATTAATGTTAAAGTTAGTAAATATATCTTAGGTTGTTTCTTTAAAATACCTCGTTAATTTGCTTGGTCTATGTAGAATACAATTCAATTTTCAATGTATCAAATACAAATAATGAGAGTTAACATCAAATCACGTAAAATTACATCAAGAATATCTCCAAATCCATCGCCGCGTCTCCCGTCCCCCGTCGTAATCGGGATCTGAAAGAATATCGTCATATCGCATTCATATAATTCACAGTCGATCGGGTTTTCAAACTCGATGTCTTTGGATTTCCCACGCGTGACACACGGGTTGTCTGTTTGGATTTCGGATTTTTCGTTTCAACTAAACTTGGCGACCCTAGTTGCGTTATTTGCCCGGTACGGTAAAAAGTCTGGAATAAAAATAAAAATATGCTTTTCCTGGTTTTAGTCATCGAAATTTTGTATGTTGTGCATAAAAGAGTATCGAACATCTATATTTGTTAGACAGCTTCATTGTTTATGTTTATTGCGTTTATTAGGATTACAAAAACATTGTTTATTTTTAGAAAACGATTTATGATAGCAATAAATAAACTGTCATACATATATAGAATCACGTCTTTATTCATTACGGGGTAGACAGAGCCAAGAGTCGTGAGACTCGAAGGCCACGCTTAGCTGAATAGTGGGCTCTCTGATGGAAAGGAGATTCAGGTATAGTGACAGGTTGCTAGCCCATCGCCTATGAATGGAGGAATCCCCAGTTTAAAGCCCTTTCCCTCGATTGACTTTTACAATCTGCGTGGGAAGAGTAGCAGCTGGCACATTCTATGTTCCCAGACCAGCATGGTAGACTATAATATCAGCTTACACTAATTCTTTCTTAAATAAGTTCCAAATATTAGGTATCTTATGCAAGTCCCAAACACTGCTCTAAGGCTTCTAAGCCTGTCTACCCCTTCAGTACCCCTTCAGTTAAAATATGAATTTCTGCTGATTATTAAGGTGGCCCAAAGGAGCCGTGTATCCCAAACCATTTCCCTAATGTAGCATGTGTGAAACCGTTCGCATCAGGAAGCTCCGAAAGCTCATTGCGTTCACGAGTGATTTGCTGCAGCCATAACGGCATCAGCTTCCCAAACAAACGACACCGTATCATCGGCATTATGGTAATCGATATATTTTGCATTTGTTTCTATATGTTTTGTTATTTTGTTACTTATTTTAACTTGTTTTTTGAATATTACATTTTTATATGCGGGAATGTTTATCTAGTACCAAGTATCAATTTTTAAGTCATCTCAAAGGCTTGCATTTTTTTATTTGTAAACTTTTTATGCTTTTCTGTCTTCGACATCGGATCAATTATATATCGATGTAAGCAATATTCTTATGCGTGCTCATTTGGAAATAAGGAAGTAGATCTAATTTAACTCGCTAGATTTGATTGTAGACATATTCCGGGACCGAAATTAGATGTCTTTGTCATCTAATACATTTAATAGGCTATAAATACCCCTAAATGAAGGCTATTAAATTCAAAACTATTAAAGCTGATCTGATGATAGTGTCGACTTTTAAAACGAGGCAACACCTTCAAAATCCGACTGTTAGGGCCAGAGTTCATCGCTTTCAAACAAATACTTTAGCTTTATTATATTACTTTAGTTACTGAGAAATATCCACATAAACCTGAAAGTGGAGTTATCGGAAATGACGTAACGGCCACAGCAACGCCTGAAAGCTTATTTCCTGAGTCTCCAACATTCCCAGTAGTCTTTGAACAAATCATCCAGAAAACTCACTACACGGCACACGTCCCACAGATATCTGAAGGATTTGCTTTTAGGCTCCAAAAAATACTTATGTTCTGTTTAATAAAATACTGATTTAGACATAAAACTATTGCTATTTTTTGCATTATTAACTAAAAATTATTAAAAAATTAGGCATTTGGCTGATCTTACTGATATTATTTAAGGAATTTATCGTATATTACCTTCCACGAAATAAAACATTGTACTGTCTCTCTGGTAGAATACACTAACGAACTAATCAGAAAAAGTGCCATCGTTACATCCTTACAGCTGCAAAATAGGTGGAAATGAAACCGTTGTGGATTGCGAAGCCGAGGATATACGAACGGTGAATAAAACAAATTGCCTTCGCGGCGTTTAGCTTCTGAGAGTAACAGACGTAGTTCTTTGTAAAGTGCACATTTAAGTTTCAATAATACTGCTAAACTTTATGGAAGTGATGCTACATTGAATATCAGAAGAAAGAAATGTTTCCTCAGCTGATATATTTTAATGAATAAATAAATATATACGGATAAATCACAAAGATTGAGTTAGCCCCAAAGTAAGTTCGGGACTTCTGTTATGGGATACTAACTCAACGATACTATATTTTATAACAAATACATATATAGATTGGCCTGTGGTGTGGCCCTAGAATAGCACCAACCCATCTCTTCCCGTGGGTGTCGTAAGAGGCGACTAAGGGATTAAAAACACCGGAGGATGGGCAGCAGCATCTTTCCGCGTACTATGCCATCACACTGCGATCGCCAACCCGCCTGCCAAGCGTGGCGATTACGGCAAAAACCCCCATGGATAAAATCCTTGGGGAGGCCTTTATCCAGCAGTGGACGTCTTTAGGCTGAGTATGTATGTATGTATGTACATATATAGAAAAACATCCAAGACCCAGGCCAATCTGAAAAAGATCATTTTCCATCTTGACCTGACCGGGGATCGAACTTAATGAAATGAAATGTTTAACCTCGTGAGCTTGATACTGACAAAATTTGTTTTTAAATCCATACTAATATTATAAATGCGAAAGTTTGGATGTGAGTTTGTGAGTTTGTGAGTTTGTGAATTTGTTTGTTTGTTTGTTTGTGAGTTTGTTTGTCCCTTTAAAAATCATTAGTACTTTTCTAGTTAATTACAGATGTTTTTATTTGAACTTTACACACATTAACAACAGCGTTTATTTAGTCTTCATCGTACTTTTCACACAAAGTTACATAAGCATCCGAGAGTATCTTCAGGAATCTCATCCCCTTGCATCGTTGGAAGCCATTTCCTCCGCGTCATCCGGTAGACACGCCAGTTGCTTTAACAACTATTCCCACATTCTTTAGACTGTAAACTTGAGATGTTATATTTACTAGAAATTTCTGGGTATAAACTGTGGACTCGACGTATCAAATATTATTTTTGCTCTATAGAATTAAAAGTACGAATAAACAAACAAAGATAAAATTTGGTAACGTTATCAATCAAATTGTTCCTATTTTTCATTAATTTCTCCAGGAGTTTACTTAATTGTCATTGTATAATAGGTGCATTAACTATACCTAACGTTTGTTGACTTTAATCACCAGGTGAATTCATTAACCAGTAAATAATACATGTATATATTATAACGTCAAGTATTTACCATCCTCCAACATTGTAGATAAGGCTTTCAGCTGTGAAAGCGATTATTTCCAATGTGGCTTTAATATAATGTCATCCTAAACTAAACTAAGAAACTTTTGCTAATGTAATTTTGCCTGTATAAGTATCTCTATTCTAATAACTCAACCTCTAAAAGCCAAATTTAATTCACAAATCGACATTACTATTTTGACAAAAATCTTTACCAATATCCTTGAAACAAATGAGCAATTTGCCATTTTTTGACATCCCCAGTTCTAGTCGATGATAATTAATGGCTTACATAAATCCAAACACATTGGAGTATCAGCAAGGTACCTGTTGGCTTAGGACCAGGGGCGTGAAACTAGCACTTTAATATCCGCTCTCAACTAACAGTAAACATAGGATATCCTGTGCGAGGTATTGGATTTATGAGATTCGAGCCAGTAGGATGTTGTGAAGCGAATATTTGAAATTTGATAATACAGAGTCTGTGGGTTTATTCGCACCGTGCAGTTTATAGATTTTTCAATGAAACGTTAACTTACTACATAATAATAAAAAGATAGAATAAAATAGAAAGTATAAAAAAAGCTAAGTACGTAGATGTTTTGAATATCTCTTGTTATCACTTTCTTTTTTTAGACGATGTTGCTAATTATTGCTATAGATCCTAAGTGCTTCGGTTTCCGCTGCCATTGGTGGTTGTGAATTATTTATGGCCCTGAAACGACGCTGTAAAAACTTAAAAGTGATCACTGTTTTACGAGGCAGGCTCGATTTCAGATAAATGACACCCCATATCAGTTTATAATCCTGCAAGTCTTGCTTCTAAGGAACTTAGTTTGTTATTGCTATAATGATGTAAGAAACGCCCGAATTTAAAAAATATAAATTTCGTAATGATTAATTATGTATCATAATTTTATAAATATGATATGGCTTTTGTTTCAACTGCTACTTACCAACTGTAATGTCGTCTACAAAATAACGAAAAGGAGAAATAAATTTGGGTCGCTGAATCCGCATAGTAAGTTGCCATAAAACTGGGTGAAATAGCCCCAGAATGGGAAGACCGATCCCATAACCTGTCTGGTACATGCACTGGTGTTACCAACTAGTAATAATAATAATAAATAAAAGTATGCTACTAAAAATTACACAAAAGTATTTTAACTGTATCACGTAAATTTAATATCCTAAAAAGCACCATTTATTACTAAAATAGCTACTAAAGAAGATCCAAGAAATATCAAGTTTTTTGATTATTACAAAACTAATATTCATATTATATTAATATTTTTTTACCACCGAAATTAATTACTGATAAATTATATTATAATTAAAACTAATAAAATTATCTTTATACAAAATCACGTAGCAATTTAAGCTTTTAATATTATTACCATCAATAGTGAAATCATCGACAATGCGAGTAAGAATAAGTAACGAAGGCAAAATGAATATTTAACATTACAAGAAACCTCGTGGAGCTAAATCTCAAAGAAATTCCGGCAATACGGCCAACCTCCCGCAGGACTTACCAAATTAAATCGGGACCACATAACTTGAAGAATATTTCTTCCAGTTTTTGTGGAACTCGTTTTGTGTATTGGGCTGGGATTGTAACCTTAACTTTTGTACTTTGATTTTCTGTGTGTTAAACATACGAGTTGTATTTTTTGTTTTTATTTTTCTAAAGGCATGCTTACTACACTCTAGATTACCAAAAATGGGAAATTGATCTTTATTTCATTAATATCCATTAGTTTTTAAATAGTAAATCGCGATTAGAAAATTGATCATCTGCGTAGTAGGTAGTAGTTTGTAGCTTTGAGACATAATATATTATGTTTAAATAATTAGTTTTCGACGTGAAAAAGAGTCTTCTTCGAAGGCTAAGTTTCAATAAAAAATTTGACTTTGACTTTGATTAGGTAATTTACGTTTGTAAATTTTTGCGTACATTTTAACCTGATAAGTTTTTCACCAAAAGGAAAAAACTTAACGTTTTTCTTAACTTAACTTTAAAAGTTTTTCTTGAGTTTGTAGTCTGACACTCCAAGTCAATAAACAGTCTCCTTGGTCTAATCTAGGTCTTAATCGCTTTATCATTACGACTAATAGGTTTGATATTAAAAATCAAACCCATAGAACTGTAAATAACATTTATACCACCAATATTATTAACAGAAACATTGTTTTCTTTGTTCCAGGTACACAGGCGGCAATCGAACCACGGACTGACGTAAACAAACCGCTCGCTATACCCTCGAGGGCTATGATTGAATCTCGCTTGATATATTTGTTTAGGGAGTAATGAAAATTGTATGCTTAATTAGCTTTGCGTCTTCGGGAAGATTTTGGGGTTTTTAGTGGTTTTATTATAAAATTGAGACATTTTGATCATTATAATATTTTAAAAAATGGCAAAACTTTTTCTAATCGTAGGGAATTGATTCTCAATTTTAGACAGTTTTTTTTCTTATTAGTATCGTAAAAGTTATGTAAAATAGGTACCAATGATGGTCAAGATAGGTTCTAAAAGCGACATTTCTTAGTTTATTTTTTAAATTTTGACTTAAGTCATCAGTTTCTCAACTAAAAAATTACAATCTTAACTCACGAAAGTTGCTTTATGTACCTACCTACTTTTGCTAAGATTGGCACATCACCAGGTCAAATCTCTTTTTAAGATGTCTCAAAACGAATGATAAACATTTTTAACAGACATCTAAAAATCTGAAGTAAAACATCTAAGAGAGGTTTTCTCTTCCCACCATTTTTATAGGTATTACGGTCATAAAGCAAGTCGAGCGGTAAAACGGTGGAATGCACCATATGTCCTAGTTTATGTTCTGTGACGCCCCGCCTTTTAATCATTTCAGCTTGTCTCTGGATTTTCAACTTGCAACGTCTAAATTATGAGATGTTACTTGGAAATATTATCTGTTAGAATGTCGATATCATTAACGATATCTAAAATAAAAAATATCAAAGCGCCTGCATTATTTCAAGAGCAAAAATGAGTAGACTTGTTTATCAGGGGTCTTTAAAAAAATGGACCATTTATCAGTATCGTCTTTAATAATACCACAATCATGCTTGAATTTTTTCCAAAGACCAATATTATACAAACTCGATGTCGCGTGCTGTGCAGGGCAATTAGAGAAAAAGCAGTTCCGATTGCACGAAATATTTTAGGGAAATTATGAAAAAGTCATCTACACTTAAAAAAACGCTTGATTTTTTTCCAAAGACCAATATTATACAAATAACTAAGTTCACTGCCAGTAAGTTTTGGAGGTAAAGTTTGTGCTTCTGAAGTTAAGCCAGATAGAAGTCCGATAGCTTATCGCTTATCGGCTCTAGACCGCGACAGTTCAGCACAATGTCTGAAATTGTTAGTTGGAATTTGTGGGATCCCACTCGGATTATGTTCTGTAGATAAGGATGTGTCTTCTGGATAATTTTGCACTTCATATAAGTTATAATTTGCTGTGATAAAGCTGCTTCAGAATTTGTTGATTTATATATGACTAATTGGGTACGCTCTGTTGGCTCTAATGCCGATCTAATGAGAATTTCACAATAAAAAGTCTCCTGTGTTAATCAATCTAGGTTGTCACTTTACTCATTTAGTTTGCATGAAGGATATACATATCCAAACTTTATCCTAAAATTTCGAGTTTATGGTATTAGTTTATGAGAACTTCAGTTTTTGAACTTGCAGCTTAAAACAATAATATTTTGAATGAAAAATAGATCTTGACAAATCTCAAAAGATTTTGAAAAGGAGGACCATAAAATGTTTTGCGTTTATTTCCCGAGAGGATGCCCTGAAGCGACTCTAGCAAACGTCTTTAGAATATTTTGCGTTAAATATAATATCGAAAGTCAAAAGGTAGATATTAGTCAATATTTAGTATGTATTTATTAAGGATTTGATGAATTTTTCCTCACTTATTTACTTTGAGATCTTACTACTTTAACATTAATGACTGTACGGACGATTTTTTACTGTGATTTCTCACAAGTCTAAAACGGCCGATTAATAACAGCTAATCCTGAGAATTTCCTTGAAAATAACCTAGAAAATTTTCATAACGCCTGGAACAAATTCCATTAATGTAATGCTGGTCCTTCGGACCGGATCTCTTAACTTCATTTCCGACGGGTAACTAAACTGCCCTGGGGTAGTCTCCAAGATATTTATAGAGGGTAGCGTCAGCATGAGATGATTCGCTGATAGGGTTGCCAGCTCGCTCGTTCTTGAACTTGGAGATAAACCTATCATAACTGACCATTCTAGATGATGTCTAAGTAAATAGATTTTATTTAATCAGCATTATTACACAAATGCGTTATTTTATTCAATTTCGCACTAATGTGTATTTAGTAATCTGCGCACTAAAGTGTGCCTTGTTATAAGAAGCATTATTTTTTCTTTCAGCCGAAATTTTTCATCTATTCTAGACTTTTTCTTTATTAAACTCACAAAAAATACAAAAATATATAATAAGAAGAAACGCCAGAAATAATTAAAGGTAAAAAAACTAACTAATTTCTAAACTTTTGGACTTAGCAATTGGTACTTAAATGTACCAATTGTTTATTTATTTATTTTTTTGTTTAAGAGTTTTTCCTTTATGATTCAAAATAATATGTTCTATTCGTTGTTCTATTTCTCGAGTTAAACGAATTTAAACTGATCTTGTTTTTTGCCATGTCAATATATGTCCAGCATCGCAAAAAAATTAAGATTTGGCAACCCTAGTTTTGGCGGTAATGGGCCAGCAGACCAAAATATGATTTAGTGAGTGTCGTAAATAAAAATAAACTTCCTGCCTCAGAACTCAGTGAGCTAGAAATGAGAACGCTAGAACTAACTGCAGATGAAAATGCTACAGAAAAATGTACAAATGTAGACAATATATTTGTTGCAGACAGTTATAAAGTATGTTGTATGTATAGAGCTGTAACGTTTATTTAAAAGGGAGTGAATAAACCGGTTGACATTTATGATACAACAGAAAAAAAAAATCAAAAGGCTATATTACTTTTTTAGTGAAGAAATGAATGTATTACGTAACGTAATATATGTAGTTGATAAGAAACAGCTTTTTAAAAGAGAGACATACACGCTAACAGACAGACACTATGTAGAGGTATAATATTATACTAAAGTCCAATAGTCACCCATAAAGGGAGTCCCGAATCAAATTATAATAATCAGACGACGGAACAATGTAGCAACCCCACATAAGTGGAAAATATAAAGAAGAAAGTTCTGTAATGAGAAAATTGATGCGTATCAGATTTTTATACTGTTAAACTCTTAGTTATTTTTGACTCGGAAATCTAAAATCTTTCACTTAATTCGGTAAATTTCAGCAGAAGATTCAAGCCTTCTCTCGACTTTAAAGAACAAAGATGTAGCAAACGCTGTCTAATTGAGCTTGAGTTCAAGTTTCGGAGGAACGGTGAAGTCGTTCAATAATTCAACGGAATCAATTGAACGTGAGACCGTTTGGTTTTAGATAACGTAGATGTTTGTATGTATGGAGTGATTTTCTGGGTTTGTAGGTGCTAAATAGGTTATGTAGGTGCTATAGGGTAGGTGGTCTTTATGTTAGGTTGATTTGTGAACAACACTTTAGTGTGTTTATCCCTTACAAGGTAAACAGAGCCAAGAGTCATGAGACTTGAAGGCTACAATTAGCTGGATCCCTCATGGTTAAGGATCGTGGTCTTGCTTAGAAGAAAACACACACTAGCTGATAAATTATTAGCTATGTTTTCCTTTACATAAAGCAAGTGGCCGATGAAAATGACCGCACTAAAAAAAAACCTTTTATCCTGTACCTGTGTTAAAGTTTTTTTTTCTCCTTTTCCTTAACCTTAGGACCTTAGAACGATAAATGAACTAATGATAAAAATATCTAAGAAACTACCGAATTCGATCCATCTTGTGTTGTAAAGGAAATTCGTTTCTTCCCCGATAAAGATTCCGTGGAGAAATCTCAGCGACTATCCGTCTATTTGAGACGAAAGCTTGATGTACACAAGTAGAGTAAACGGGATAGTAGTACTACGGTAGAGTACTTAGCTTCTTACTAACTATACCAATGTTAACAATATTGGCAAATAGAGTATATTTTAGCCTAATCATATAATCAATAGTAGAAAGTACTACTTGACATTCTTTACTCTGCTACTCTACCGTATATTTCACCGACCAGTGTAAATGCGAGCACAGTTAAACTTTTTACATATTCATTTAAGCATTTATAATGTTCTAGCAGACCACGACGACCACTACGAAATAGAACTGTTCTATTTCATAGTACTATTTAGTAGAGTAATCAGTGTTTTATAAAATGCCATACGGGTTATTAGTTACTCTACCTAAAACTGGAACTAGTAGAGTAATACTTTAGTAGATTCTACCCATGTACTCGCTCGTAGCTTCAGCTTTTTCGTTTTCTGCATTTAAATTTACTAAACTTTGAAAATTTGTTTGGTGAATAAACGACTTAGTTTTGCATAAATTGATTTCGAACAACCACTCCATTGATATTGCCAAGAAAGTCTTTATGTGTATTTTATTCCACGCAATGACCACGATCCAAAGCGATGACGAATACGACTAAAGCAGGAAAAATACTATCGTCAGCACTTCTGGAACAACTTACCATCAGAATTTGGAAATGTAAAGTTAAAACATAACCGTATTATAATCCTTTAGGATGTCTAGGTGGCTTAATAAAATTGCTGAATTAAATAAAATTGAAACGGCCGTCTATCTCCTGCCATTAAGAGGACTCCAATCTGTTACTTCGTTGGGCCCATTGGTCTGGAGACATTCTGGTGACGTGCCCCGACTATTTCCATTTTAACTCTAGCCACAGAATTAATATAAGTACCTACTACGTACAGAAAGGAAACTCCCTGGCCCTCCCGCAATATGGCACCTCCCCGCACTTATCCCCCGTTCTTTTGTGGATTAGGACGCTGTGACTATGAAAACGCACACATTGACATGTTACTGACGTGTTCACGGATGTATTTTCATTTGTAGTAGTAGTAGGTTGGCCTGTGGTGCGGCCCTAGAATAGCACCAACCCATCTCTTCCCGTGGGTGTCGTAAGAGGCGACTAAGGGATCTAAAACACCGGAGGATGGGCAGCAGCATCTTTCCGCGTACTATGACATCACACTGCGATCGCCAACCCGCCTGCCAAGCGTGGCGATTACGGCAAAACCCCCCTATGGTTAATACACCCACAACACGGCCCCTAGTCCCCGGCGGCCCCGCTATCCCGGACTCTGGTAGCGGTCACGGTAACGGCGGGGCAGGGGGTGCTAAGAATCCCCGGCAGATGCCAGGCTACCAACCCCGACGACCCTTGGCCCTGGCAACGTACAACACGTGCACACTGCGGACCGACGAGAAACTCGCTGAACTGGAGGAAGAATTGAGCAGGTTACGATGGGATATTGTAGGATTATGTGAAGTCCGAAGAGAGCGGGGAGGACACCATGATCCTCAAATCCGGAAACCTGCTCTATTTCCGGGAGGGCGACCAACTGTCCCAGGGTGGTGTCGGGTTTATCGTCCACAGGTCCCTCATCAACAACGTGGTCCAGGTCGAGAGTGTTTCGGCGAGGGTAGCGTACCTTGTACTCAGAATTACCAAACGGTATTCGTTGAAGGTAATACAAGTGTACGCACCGACCGCAAATCACTCCGACGACGAGGTGGAGACTATGTATGAGGATATTTCTAAAGCCATACATAGCTCCCAGACCCACTATACCGTTGTGATGGGGGACTTTAACGCGAAACTGGGCAAACGAAGCGATAATGAGCTGAGAGTGGGGAATTTTGGATATGGAAGGAGAAATGCACGCGGTCATCTGCTGGCCGGCTTTATGGAGAAGGAGGGCCTCTTTATGATGAACTCCTTCTTCAAAAAGCCAAAACAGCGAAAGTGGACGTGGTTGCATCCTAATGGCGTCATAAAAAATGAGATAGACTTCATCTTATCGACAAAGAGGCACATATTCAATGATGTCTCTGTGATCAATGCCGTAAAAACAGGAAGCGATCACCGAATGGTAAGAGGCACATTGAATCTGAGAACGAAACTTGAAAGGTGTCGACTGATGAAGTCTACGCTCCGACCAGCGCCCATCCAGCTCCAAAACCCCGAGAGCTTTCAGCTCGAGTTGCAGAATCGCTTTGAATGCCTGGGAGACTGCGAAAATCTGGACGATTATAATGACAGGTTCGTGCAAATTGTTCAAACAGCTGGGTCTAAAGCCTTCAAAACCCGCTGCTCAAAAGGAACCAAAAAGATCTCGGACCTCACCAACAAACTCATGGAAGAAAGACGAAACTTGGTTCTGCAGTCCTCTGATGATGCTGCTCAGTATCGACGTCTAAACAGACAGATCTCCAAGTCCCTAACTCACGATTTGCGCCAATTCAATACCGACCGTATTGAAGAGGCGATTAAGCGTAATAAGGGCTCAAAAGTTTTTGCAAGGGATCTGTCTGTTGGTCAAAGTCAACTGACCAAGCTGAAGACTGAGGAAGGCAGAATCATTTCGTCGAAGCCGGAGCTGTTGGAAGAGGTTGAGAAGTTCTACGGGCAATTATACGCGAGCGTACGCGCACCTGTCATAAATCTGGCCAAAGATCCAAGAGCCAGATTGACCCGACACTACACCGAAGATATCCCAGACGTCAGCCTATACGAGATTAGAATGGCTCTCAAACAGTTAAAAAACAATAAGGCACCGGGTGACGATGGAATCACGGCTGAGCTTCTGAAAGCAGGTGGAACGCCGGTATTAAAAGCTCTTCAGAAGCTATTTGATTCCGTCATACTCGAGGGACGAACGCCTACGGCATGGCACAGAAGTGTGGTGGTACTTTTCTTCAAAAAAGGGGACAAAACCTTATTGAAGAATTATAGGCCTATCTCACTTCTGAGCCATGTCTACAAACTGTTTTCGAGAGTCATTACGAATCGTCTCGCTCGCAGGTTTGACGACTTCCAGCCTCCCGAACAAGCCGGTTTCCGAAAAGGTTTTAGTACCGTGGACCACTTACATACGCTGCGGCAGATTATACAGAAGACTGAGGAGTATAATCAGCCATTATGCTTGGCGTTTGTGGACTACGAGAAAGCCTTCGATTCGATCGAGACCTGGGCTGTGCTACAGTCTCTCCAACGGTGCCAAATTGACTATCGATATATCGAAGCGCTGAAGTGTTTGTACGAAAACGCCACCATGTCGGTCCGCCTCCAGGATCAAGGCTCGAAACCTATCCAGTTGAAGCGAGGGGTGAGACAGGGAGACGTTATATCTCCAAAACTGTTCACCGCCGCCCTGGAAGATGTTTTCAAGCTTCTGGACTGGAGCGGACTCGGCATCAATATCAACGGCGAGTACCTCACTCACCTTCGATTCGCTGACGATATCGTAGTCATGGCTGAGACCTTGGAAGACCTAGGCACAATGCTCGATGGCCTCTGTAGAGCCTCTCAACAAGTGGGTCTAAAAATGAACATGGACAAGACGAAAATCATGTCTAATATCCGTGTCGCACCCACTCCTCTAAAGGTTGGAGACTCTACACTCGAAGTTGTTGACAATTATGTATACCTGGGACAAACAGTTCAGTTAGGTAAGTCCAACTTCGAGAAAGAGGTCAACCGTCGAATCCAACTCGGCTGGGCAGCGTTCGGGAAGCTTCGCGATATCTTCTCGTCCAAAATACCGCAGTGTCTCAAGACTAAGGTCTTTGACCAGTGTGTGTTGCCAGTAATGACATACGGAACAGAGACGTGGTCGCTTACTATGGGCCTCATAAGAAGGCTCAAAGGTCACCCAAAGGGCGATGGAGCGCGCTATGCTCGGAGTTTCCCTGCGTGATCGAATCAGAAATGAGGAGATCCGTAGGAGAACTAAAGTAACCGACATAGCCCGCAGAATTGCCAAACTTAAGTGGCAGTGGGCGGGGCACATAGCTCGCAGAACAGATAGCCGTTGGGGCAGAAAAGTTCTCGAGTGGCGACCACGAACCGGAAAACGTAGTGTTGGCAGGCCTCCCACTCGGTGGACCGACGACCTGGTGAAGGTCGCGGGTTGCGCATGGATGCGGGCAGCGCAGGACCGGTCGTTGTGGAAATCCTTGGGGGAGGCCTTTGTCCAGCAGTGGACGTCTTTCGGCTGAGAGAGAGAGAGAGAGTAGTAGGTATACATCGCCCCGTTTCTATTAGGCGCCCTCCCTGTTCTATCGGTCTGGAGACATTCTGATGACGTGTCCCGACCTTTCCCATTTTAACTTTAGCACTACTATTTAAAACTGTTTTATAAATTAATTGCACAAACAAAAGCGAAACAAAACCAAGAAATGCTACCACTGCGACTGAATGCCAGGAAGCTATTTGCGAAAAGTTAAAGTCCAAACTAATTTAAGCACGAAGTAGCAGAGGCTTGCTCTGGAGAACCCCCATTTCCAAGGAGCTGGATACTTCGCCAGGGGCTTATGTTTATATAATTAGCTATTTTTGATCGTCTCGGGAAGAAATAAACACACAGGGGTTTTTAACGAAAAATGTTATTAAGTTTAAAGGTTTTACTCATGGTCCTATCAGTATGACCCCCTGGTAGATCATTGACATTTTGTATTCTTTACTCTTAAACTAAGTGCATCAATTTTGAATCGGTTATTTATCTGATAGCTGGTGTCTAAGCACTACTTGTCATGAAAATTTGAAAACTAGTTTTTGAAATCTTTAGAATATATTTCATCATTTTGAAACAAATGTTTTTTTTAAAGTACTTACTCTTATTTCAGAGGCAATACTTTTGAGATTAATTTTGCTTCACAATTTACACGATGATTGGCAGTCGCTATAGCTCAGTCCACAAAAGGGTATTAATCCTCAACGTCCCGGTATCAAATTCCGCGTCTTCTAACCAAGAACCCATTTTCCGGATAACTGCGCATGCGGTATTCAGATTATAGTCGGAGGGATCAAATGAGATTAGGTATTTGGTATAATTTGTATAATTTTTTTTAATCTAATATATTTCGCTACTCTTTATGCGGTGTAAGTAACATAGCTCATGCATGGCAAATGGCAACTAATAAAATTACTTTAATACACACATGCACTCCATTGTGCGGTATTTAAAAAATCATTAACTACTAGGACACACACATGTAATTTAGTCAAATGCAAGCATTCTTTTTTAATTATACTTAAAACTATACCTATATTTCTTTAATTTTTGCGCTCAAAATTTTCAATCAACTATATTACCGTAGTAACAAGGGTCATGCTTCCCTAAATAAATTATACTTATCATTTACATTTTTCATTTTACTTTGTTGCTAACGATTTTCTGAGAAACTCAATCGTCTCATCTCCTCCGATCATCACTCTTTTCTCCACATCCCCCGCCTCCCTCTTTTAATTTTAGCGATTTCGTCCTAATTGCTGATTTTGTAATTAATCACGGGAGAGTTATTTGATTAATAGGCCACTCTGATGGCTGCTAGGGGGATAGGTTCATAATCGTAGCAATCATCAAAATGTACGCAACAGTTTTCAGAATGTCCAATTTTATAAATGTTTCAGCTCTCAGAAAATGTCCTAATTTGGAAACGATTCTGTCAACTGTTTTCTTGACAAATATGGACACTTCTGCGTATTCTTCGAAATGGTTATTTTGCAATTGGGCATTTCAAAAACTAAACATTTTGTACAAAAGTCAGACATTCAATATCCGTTTGTAATTGAACCATCTGACATCTGACATTTGACATTTTGAAACCGTTGGTCATTTTGATAGTTGGACATTATGAGCCTTTATGCAGGGGGAAGAGGGGGTAAGGAGACGATGATTTATGACTTCCACTGAAAGACTCAGCTTTCATCGGCCGGTTCTAATTAATAAGTAACAGTGTTAAGATTTTAAAAGTTGTTTTGTTTCGCATTTTAGCTGCTTTTCTCTTGAGATGTCTTTGAGAATGAGTTTTTAAAAAATATGCATTATTTTTGGCTCAAAGAAGATCCTATCGGCTGAAGATTTGTATCTATGCGGAAACCAAGACATAAAACGTTTGGATTTGTTTCCAAGATTTTTCTGACGAGTCAGCCTTTTCTTTTAGTACCTTGACCAAAATTTTGACCTATTGTGAAAGGGTTAGCACCCAATTTCTTAATCGACCTGTTACTGATCGACTGGTATCATTAAAAAAGATACGATAATATATATAAGATAAATATTTAACTAATGTAGGTACATTTATGAACCAGTCAATTATTGCATCACGTATTGAAGGTACAATGATTAGGCACCCCTCAGACCATCTAACCAAATCCCACTACATGGCTACAGACTACTAGAATCATCTAATGCAGGGAAGTGTATTTTACAAAATGACAAATCATGTACGATCCATTGACACATATTTTTCAAATGACGCGAAAATCAATCTCAAACAAATATCAACGTTATAGTGATAAATGTATATGAAAATCAGCCAAAAATATCGGACTAAAATCCCCATGTCAAGTTGGACTCACTGAAGAGAATCTCCGAAAAAACCATTCGTGATATCAAAATGGCGATGGAGACCACCAGCTGACGTTAAAACCGAAAATTGGAAGCTGAAACAGGCTTCAACAAGCTTTAAAACATTTGACAACTCCGGGACATGGCCCGGCCGCCCCGTTGTTTCCGAATGCCAAATGGGAGGGTTGAAGCCGGGAGACTATAAAAAAATTAGGCCAAAAAAAACTGCATCTTTTGGACTGGGAGAAGTTTTTGACCAATGCAGGCGCTTGTGCTATGGGTGTGGAGGTGACTGGGACTTCAAAGGTGCTTTGAAAGTGTTGGATATAGACAGTTCGGAGTATACGCGGGTTATAGGTATTTTTTTAAGAAAACCTGGAGT
Organism: Ephestia elutella; assembly: GCA_018467065.1. Taxonomy (NCBI): domain Eukaryota; kingdom Metazoa; phylum Arthropoda; class Insecta; order Lepidoptera; family Pyralidae; genus Ephestia; species Ephestia elutella. The sequence goes on from CM031570.1 coordinate 840,853, forward strand.
GAGGAGTGAAGTCTTAGGTCATGTGAGGATTGCCCAGGTTCATACACCTCAATTATGTTGCTAACATTGGCTGAAGTCCGCCATTTTGGAGAAGGTAAGTGGCTTTTTCTCCTGGTTATATCTTACTTCCTAACAGTAGAATATCTGAGAGACCTACACCATTTTTGTCCGTTAATGTTTCTATAATCTGGAGTTCGATACAAAAAACTTCAAATGACAATAGAGTCGAATCTACCGCAGTTTGATCATTGGTATTAAAGTGTATCAGAAGATTTTTAAACATACATTTTAATTATAGTATCATGTATGTTTTGTCCCTCAGTTCTTTCGATGCTCAAATTTTGAATAATCAAAGATCAATAAAACTAATTAAAAAGCTTAAAGTTTAAAAAAGCTACGCGAAGTGCTACGAAAAATTATGAATCATTACAATCAATTTTATTTTTTAGTTCTTCAATGTATTTATAATACTTTTTCGACACGTAACAGTTAAAATACACATAACTTTTATTAATTTATAATACATTTTATTTTCATTTTACCATGTCCAATTAATTAATAACTTTCAGTAGATTCTTGCTGTGGAATATTCAACTTTGTCCCGTTGGAAATAACACAGCATTTTGAATGCATTTTGTTGGCAAGTTACCAGCTTTGAATCTTGACACGATTTTGAAGGAGAAAATTATTTTTAAAAATATGAATTTTATTAATTGGGTTTGATATAAAGTTTTCTGGGTTTGGCTGTACATGCTGCTAACACTCATATTGATTAATTTTTGCAGGCTATTAAAAAGCAAATAAGGTTTAATATGCACTCAATTATATATTTTTTGGAGTAAATTCGCTTTGATGAAACAAAGGCCATCATCGTCCGCGTTGTATAAATTTACTGTTGTTAATATTTCAGGTTTTGAGCGGTGTACATGATGATCCATGTGAAAAGAAAGATAAAAGTCGAAAATTATGTAATAAATTACGGATTCAGGTAAAATCTAGAACACAATCGAATTTATGAAACGATTTAGCTACAGGATAATAATGATATTAATTACACTTTAAGATAATTATATGCATAAATCAAATTTAAAGGTTCAAATTATTGGATGCTCTTCAAGTTGGCTGAACCTTATTTTATCTAAAGTCAGTGCTTGACTTATGGCAATTTGCTATCTTTTGACACAGGTTTACCCTATATCCTTTTTGAGGTCAGAAGGGTCAAATTTGCCCCTAATTCGAACTGGCTTTTGTTGACCCTTATAGCTTCCGAAGATTTTTACAATCAATAACAAGGGCAAAGATCCAATGATTCGTTAGTGAATATCATTTGATAGTCGCATGATTTCTTACATTCTATCACACTTTTCTAGTAAGCAGATGTCTTCTACTGACCTTACATGAAGTTAGATTATTCTGCAGGGTAGTATGTTAAAAAAAAAACTATGACCTCTTGACCCATATAAAAAAAGCAGTTCTTTAACTGAAGACATATATAATCCTTTATTGTCAAATGGAAAGCCCAAAATGTATAGAACGTTTTTGCTTGTAAAAATTGAATTTGGAGCACACGTTCATGAAATAGTGTGCTCCAAATTCAGCCCCCCATTTTTTTTACAGATTGTTCATTTAATTACTATGGAACAAAAACACACCAAAAATGTTAAACTTGACAAAAATGAAGCTTCACAGAAGTCTGTATCGCAGCACCTTTCCTTCACCAACATAGGCAAAAACCATCATCTGTTATCCCATCGCTTCCTCAGCTGCTCTGTGCCTCTAAGTAAAATTAGAAAAAAGCTTTACCAGCTCTCCCAAACTCTTTCCAACTTCTCTCCTGTCTGATAGTGAATGCATCAGAATCTGGTGCATTGAGGAGTGCCTAATACCGCATCGAGGACAATTACTGGAATCAGAGAAGCGCCAGTGTAACTATGTTACTGGCTCGCTCACGATCCCGTTGATTACCAATTTCCAAGTCGCCTTTTTGTCTGGACTGAAGTAAAATGCGATACAGCATTCTAACTCTATTAAATTTCAGTTGTCTCACCTGTCTCGCTTTTGCTGTCTCATGCTTTTTACATCATGAAGTAATCTCTACTTTCAAAAATCATCGAACAGGTTCATCTTGTAGTAACTTTTCGCCTGTTCGTTTCTTCTTTGCCTATGTTTAAATGCGATAGCAGAAGATTTAGCTAATATGTAAAAGTATATGAAGAGCATATGCAAATACTACAGATTAACATGGACTAAAATGATTATGAAGAGGGGACAGAAACCTTAACAGTTGATGAAATTCACTTCCTACCAAAAGAGCTTTCGCATATTTAAGATGTTTTCGCAAGATTCAGAGGAAGTGAATGGAAGAAAATAGAGACTACTACAGAAGAGATAGATTAAGCATCTAAAAAGATCAAGAAGTATGAACGATGAAAAACTAAAATACTACACGGATCCTATAAAAGTGGAAAAAAGTAAAAGTACAAAAGGCAGATAAAAACATAAATTTCCATTCCACTCGTGAGAGATTTAATACAATCAGTGCAGCTAACTATATCATCCGGAGAATTCCGTAATGCAAAAATTCAATTCTCTTGTTGCTGGTATTTACTGCATGTAACTTAAAGAGTTAAGTTTTGAAGGAGTGGATTTTTGTAATCCAAAATTAAGCAAAGCAACCCTTAAAAGTTCACCATTTCTTGAAAGTGGTTCAGCTCAGATACTACAAACATTAAAAAGTTATACAATTAAAGGAGTCAAGGATTTTTGGAGGTCTTTACAAACCCACAATAATTAACTTTTCCAGAGTTTATGAAGTCGAAGTTTCTAAGTTTTCAATTTAGTTATGTTTATTGCTTCGCCTCCTCTTTACCTACCAAGATTATTTTTGGACACGGAAAAATACTTGGAAATGTTAAAGTTATGATGAGTTAAAGTGATATCAATCGCAGGGAAGTTAAAATCGGATTTGATTCAATTCTAAACTATTGATAGTAAATTCAGCACACAGTTTATATGCAAGAATCGTATTCTCTAGAGTCACGTTTAACCAAAGCACGTGGCGGTTATATCCGGAACAGACTGGTTCTCGCCAGGATGAAACCACAGATAAAGGCGGGCGTTTACAGCCCGTTATAGACGACAGATTGTCAGCAGCAACTGTGTTAGCTATTTTGCAATTGATACTGCCAATTCTGAACGCATTTCAAATTCAAATTAATCGATTGCTCGATTCGATAGTACCTGAGGAAGCGTTTTCGGGAAGTAGTTGAAAAATCAAATTGGTAAACATTACCCTAATTTTATTCATAACTAGCTTTCGCCCGCGGCTTCGCCCGCGTGAATTTTCCACGGGAACCGTCCCTTTTCCCGGAATGAAAGGTACCCTATGTTCTTCTCCGTACTTTTCTAGCTATGTGTATGCAAAAATTCAGGAAGATCGGTTCAGTAGACGAAGCGGGAAGAGGTAACAAACAAACCAACAACAAACAGACAAACAAACTTACTTTCACTTTTATAATATTAGTTAGGATAAAATTAGTTAGGATAAAAGCATTATTGATTTTTTTTATAAATTGGGGATTCTTCTTGTATCTTCTTTTTCAGAATTATCACAATTCTGAATCTTGATTCACTAATAAATCCATTAGACGTGGCTCTTTGGATTCTAGATTTCTAATTTATTGGCGATCAAATAATTTGTATAGTTTTTGGTGATAGGTACCCGCTTCCCGGAAAACGCTTAAGTCATCAGTATCTCCATAATTATCAATAAATATTTCGTTCTGTATCTTATTACCATAACGTGGTAATATTTCAGATGTTCGTTATTTATAGTTTAAAGTTGATTTGAGCCAGTTTGATTCGCTTGATAACCGGTACTATCCAGATACTAACCAGTCACGCGCGTACACGTGACTATGACGACCGTTCCCCTAGCACGCAGCCTGCATTCAGATGCAAGCAAGCCAGTTGCATAATAATAGTCGGTATTTAGAAAAATTGAGAGTGAATTTAAATACAGCACGATTAATAAAGTGGAAATGCAGGAGGAATTGTTTTAAACAGATTTTGTTTTAATTTTGCTATTTAATATAGTGCATTCTCTTGTAATTAAAAAAAAATTGTCATGTTAAATTATGCATTTCCTACAACCTCGCTATTTTGCACCTTTTGCAGAAGTAAGTTTGAAAAGGACTTTTATTTTAAACAATCAATAATATTACGAAATTCTTCCGTTACTGAGTGACTGACAGACAACGCATAACCAAAACTACTGGGTGTAGGAAGCTGAAATTTGGCATGTTCCTTATGGAGCACTATTAGAAGATTTCCCGAAATTCCCCTGCGATCAAAGTTCCGGGCTCGTGCTAGTTGCTTTAAAGCGAATTCCTAATTGGTACAAAAATAGCCAAAACGTTGCACTTCCCCAAGACCACGCTATCGCAGGTGTCCGACCCAGTTGTATCCAGCTAAATCCGGTTACCAGCGGCTGCTGTCCGGGTATTACCGCCCTGATCCGGTTTACTCGTTTGCAACTTGATTTATTTACTCCAGCCTATTTTTGGCTAGGTTATTACAAACATTTTGATATTGTGCCACTCTACGACGAGTTATGTTTTTTTTTAAATAATAAATTGCGAATAGATTGTACAATGACAGTGTGCAGAGCAACTACGCTCTGCTGCCAGAAAATGTGCGCAGAGAATCCGGACAAACGAAGCGCCGTGAACCTCTTCACCGAAAAAGACCAGATTTTAAGTGGAGACCTATAGGTCCCCAAAAAAGCCCGATGATACCCGACGGTAAAGATTATATACGGCACTGCGTCTGTCCGACTAGAGCCTAAAACCTAACCTATACGCAGTCTGCTACCACTATAGCTTATAAAGGGAGCTATAGAACCCTATGTACTAATAACTAAGTAACTAAAATTCAAACCACTTACCAAACTGAATCTTCTTAATCTTCGGATCCAACTTCGAGTGTCTTCGGAAGAGGAGGGGGTTGTTCCCTAAATCACCCAACCTACCCCGAGATCTCTTCCCCAGAATAAATACGTAAGGTTTCTTCCAGCAGTTCCACTCGGCGACGGGATTCGGCGTCTCCAGGCAGCCACGTTTCGCATCCTCACAAGAAACCGAGTCACAATAACAGGGTTTTCTCACAAACACGAACGTTCAATAGTTATTTAACAAAAGGAAGCTCACAATTATAACTCAAATCAGTTATTACAAACAAAATTAACGCCACGCCGCGCGGCTTCAAAATGCAACAAACCAAGATGGTGGCTATATCACCGCGATATTTCCTGCGACACGGCCTCGTGCGCGCGCGCGTTCCAAGGACGACTGGCAGATGTCGACGGCCGGAAGCCGTCCGCGGCAATGTTGCCAGCAGGCATAAACAAAGGCCTGCTATTCACGACACAGCACACGCTCAATGCAATGCTTAGATTTAATAAACATCAACAAGTTTATTACAAACATCCCCCCGTCCCGGTCTGAGAAGCAGACCGCTAGCTTACTCTACGGGAAGGCGGGCGAGAGAGGTCACAGCTCTCCTTAAAATCGAACCGTCGACTAACACCTCAGCCACACGCGGAGTGCCATCTCCGCCAAGAATCAAACGTAATATGCGAGCTCGTCGCCAAAGCAATGAGGGCAAATTTGCCTCTTTTAACAATACTAAATCACCCTCCCTGGAGGCCTCAGTCCTGTCTGTCCACTTCCACTCTTTGCTGCAGCAAATGCAAATATTCAAGCGACCAGCGACGCCAAAAGTCCTGGCTCATTTGCTGCAACATTTGAAAACGCGACAACCGATATACGCGTTCGTCCTTCCACGGGTATTCGGGCAGGGCATTCAACGGCCCTCCCACCAAAAAATGACCCGGGGTGAGAGCTTCCAAGTCATTTGGATCTGGAGATAGCGGACAGAGAGGACGAGAGTTGAGGACCGCCTCAACTTTACAAACCACTGTGGCCAGCTCTTCAAAAGTTAGAGCCGTTTCTCCGATAATGCGGCGGAGGTGGGTCTTTGCGGATTTCACAGCCGCTTCAAAAATCCCTCCCCAATGGGGGCAACTTGGGGGACTAAACTCCCAGGTTATTCCCCTTTGGGCAGCAATTTGACTTAAACTAGTACAATTTTTATCAATAAACACAGAAACATCCTTAAGATAATTTACAGTTCCCTTATAGTTTGTGCCATTATCAGACCTAATAAGGGAAGGTAGACCTCGACGCGAAACAAAGCGATCCAACGCGGCGACGAAGGCCTCCGTAGTCAGAGCCGATACCACCTCCAAATGGACAGCCTTGGTGGCCAAACAAACAAATACACACAAATAGCCCTTCACAATACGGGCATTACGAAAGGGAGAAGCCTTGATCGAAAAGGGACCGGCAAAATCGGTTCCAACGCCGTCAAACGGCCTCGAAGGTCGGATTCGATCAGCGGGCAAATCACCCATCTGTGGCTGCATCGTGGATGCCTTCAACCTATAACATGCAATACATCGAAACAGATCGCTACGGATTGCTCTTCGGGCAGACAAAATCCAAAACTCGCGTTGCAAAATAGCCAACAAAGCATTGCACCCAGCATGGGCGTTACGAATGTGTCGATCAGACACCAAAAGCTGCACCAAGGGTCCGCCCTTGGGCAACAACAGAGGATGGCGAGTCTCATATGGAAGATCCGCCTTCCGGAGCCTGCCTCCAACCCGAAGAAGCCCATCCGAGTCGATGTACGGGTTCAAACGAGCGACCGCGCCCTTCAACTTAGCGCGTGCGTCGCGCAAGATACGAAGCTCTGACTCAAACCGTCCGGTCTGCACGACACGGACCCAATGCAACAATGCGCTCCGGCGCTCTTCTGCACCTGCAATCGGCTCCAACCGCTTTGCCTGTGGGTTTCTACAATTATGTATGAAACGCTTAATCCAACTGGTAACACCCAGAAGCTTATCCAAGCTGCTATACCGAGCAAGTAGCCAATCCGGCTCCGACGTCGTCTCAGCGACTACAGCATGTACACGGAGCCCAGTCAAACTCAAAGAAGTAACATCTGTCTGACAGACAGGCAAAGAAGTTTCTGATCCCATCAGCCACTCTGGACCCCACCAGAGCGGGTGTGACACCAATTCTGGTGCCGTACAACCTCGGGAGGCACAGTCCGCTGGGTTAAGCTCTCCCGGCACATGTCTCCATGTTATATCAATTCCGATATTCTGGATTTGGGAAACCCGATTTCCCACAAAAACCTCCAAGGTATGTGGGGCCGCGCGCAACCATGCAAGCGCGACCTGGCTATCCGACCAGGCGAAGATGTCCCGTATCTCGACCGTGGCCGCCAGCTCACATGCAACGTGATGCAACAATTTAGAGAGAAGGTGAGCTCCACTCAACTCAAGCTTGGGAATAGTCAGCCTAGTCCTGATGGGGGCGACCTTGCTCTTCCTAACAAAAGCGAGACATTGACCCGGCCATCGGCGTCAACTGTCCGCATATAGACTGACGCGGCGTAGCCTCGCTCCGACGCGTCACAAAAGCCATGCAGGCTGGCTCGATATTTCCCAGGGGCAATATTCGACGAGGCAAGGCAATCCGATTGACTTCCTTAATCGATGAAAACAACTCGAGCCAATCATCCAATGGAGAGCCAAACAGCGGCTCGTCCCACGAGACGCCCAAAGTCCAAAGTCTCTGAAGAAGACACTTTGCAGAGAATATCACTGGACTGATCCAACCGCTTGGATCAAACATACGGGCTATTACGGACAACACCGTTCTCTTAGTCCAGACCTTTGGTATTTCCAAGTCCACTTGGAATGTAAAAATATCGGTTAGCGGCTGGTACTGCATGCCCAGCACCGCTATCCTGTTGGGATCATCCACATCCTCAAACAGGTGAGGGTTCTGTTGGTGATCCTCCGGGATCCCTTCTAGAACTTTAGGCTCATTAGACAACCACTTACGTAGCTCGTAGCCACCTGTCTTCAATATTTCAATCAATTCATCCCGCAGTAGGAGGGCCTCCTCAATACTTTTTGGGCTCCGGTGCACACGTCATCAACATACAAGTCACGTGACAGCACGGAAGCCCCACGGGGAAAGCGGATCCGTTCCCGCTCTGCCAATTCAAGCAATGATCTGATGGCGATATAGGGACTAGATTTCAAACCATACGTGTTTGTGTTGAGTTCATACACCGTCACAGGATCCTCAGGGCGCTCACGCCAGAGTATCAACTGGAATCGCCTGTCCTCAGGATGTATGACTGTCTGGCGGAACATCATCCGGATGTCCGCGCCAAAAACCACTTGATGTCTTCTAAAGTTTAAGATGATGTCATTTATGTCCCTATGCAATTTGGGACCCGAATGCAAACACAGATTCAACGTAACCCCGTTCGAAGTGGGTGCGGACCCATCGAAGACGGTCCTCAATTTGCCTGTTGAGGCCTTCACCACCGCGTGGTGGGGCAAAAAATAATGCTCAGTTGAGCTCCAATCAACTCGAGCCGGAGACATGTGACCCAAATCCTCGTACTCGCGCATAAATTCAATATATTTATCGCGAAGTACGTGGTCACGCTGCATACGTCGCTCCATGGACAGCAGTCGTTTCTCCGCAAGCGCCCTACTTTGCCCTAGGCTAGGACGAGAGGCAACAAAGGGTAACCTAGTTACAAACCGACCGGAGGGCAACCTCTCCGTGGTCGATCGAAAAAGGGCTTCGCACTCAGCGTGTTCCGGATCCATCCTGGAACTCATAGGTGGCTCCTCCACCTCCCAAAACCTTTGCATGGTCTTGGCCAAGGACGCAGATGCGACAACCGGTGGCTCCTCCGCGGTGCCATTATCAAACACAGGGCCCATCAGGGCAAAACCAAAAATCGTAGACACTGCCATCAGTGAAGACGAACCCAGAGCCTTCTGTGTACCCAACAAAATCCAACCCAATACGTCCGAGCCCAGGAGCAAGTCCACTGGGCCGGGATGAAAGACAAAGGGGTCGGCCAAATCCAGACCCGAAACCAAAGACAACACACCCGGCGGTATGTCTGTCGAGGGGTGCCAACCCGCAATGGTATCCATTACCATAGCCGAAGTCGTGATCCTCATTGTGGAGGACTTCAGCGAAGAAAAGGTGACAAGTGTCTGGCCCGTCAGACACTTCACTTGTATGCCACCAACTCCAAGAAGTGGCACAGGCGAGTCTTCCACGACTAAACCTAACTGGCGTGCCACTCGAGTGGTAACCAAACTGCTTTGAGCCCCTGAGTCCAACAGAGCTCTCAAATTAATGGCTTCCCCCACGACCCCATACGCGGACCACCGCGGTAGGGAGCAGAACCGTCCGCGGCTCTGTCCCAGCAAGGGAGCAAGCTAGTTACGGGCTCCCCACTCTCTCCAAACCAGGGGCGCGCCACTGACCCGGATAATATGGCGGGCGAGTGCACATCCCCATCTGGAGGGGGAGCATAACCCACGCGGCCCGGCCATACATATGGTACGGCGGGTGGTACTCCAGCCGTGGGTACTCGTGCAGCGGCGGAGAAAACCGCTGCGGCTGCATGTGTTGGGTATTGAGGTAACCCGCGTGGAGGGGGTGTCCCCACTCTCACGTCCGATCTAGGGCCCCCGCCCGCATGGGGCCCTATCCGGGAGGGCCTGGCCAGCCACATACTGGCCCCGACCTTGGGGCGCGTGGTCCCGGTCCGCCAAGACCCGCGCCGGTACGCGACCCCCTCCCGAGGGGGTGCGACGAGCGAAGCCGCGTCCTCCGTCCGATGGTGGAGGGCTTCGCGCAGGAGCGCCCCCGCCCATAGGGGACCCCTGCCTCAACAACCGGGGGCCATCCCCGTTCCGGTTCATGCAGAGCATCACGTGGTGCAGCCCACGGCATGCACTGCATGGTATGGCTCTGGGACAGTCACGTGCATAGTGACTGCCCAAACAGTAAAAGCAAAGTTCATGCCGCCTTGCCATGCGGCGCCGATCTTGTACTGGCAGTCTCTGCCAGTCCCTGGATTGCAGCAGGCTGTGGCCCATCCGGCCACATTGCAGGCAGTCCGCGTCCCCCGCGACTGCTGCCGTGTGTGCAACCCGCACACCAGCTCCACGCGGTGGCGGTTGCCGTCCCTGTTGGGGCCTACGTTCAGGCGCTCTGGATGGCGCTGAGTCCGTCATGGTATTCTCAGCCGCCCGTGCCTCAAACTCCAAAAACTTCACCAAGTCAGTGAATGTTGGTAGGGTGGTGCTATCCCGTTCCGCATTCTCGCGCTCAAATCGCGAGCGGATGTCATTGGGTAATTTGCCCAATACAATGTGCACCAGCAAAAAGGACCATTGGTCCACCGGCAGCCCCCGTGTGCGGAGCGCGTTACAGGCCACTGTAACGGGCGTGAGCAACTGCAGGCGCAACTGTGCCCTGTTGGCCACCTTGGGCAGGGCCATCAACTGTGCGGCGTGCGCATCCGCTAACAAACGTAAGTTTTGGTAGCGGGAGTTCAATAACTCCCAGGCCGTGTCGTACTGGTCGTCCTCCACCCGGAGGTGCTGGATGAGCGACCGCGCTTCACCCTCAAGAGTGGAGAGGAGGTAGGCCATCTTCTGGGCCTTCGACAAATCCTGTCGTGCTACGACCAGGGACTCAAACATATTTTTATATGCCACCCACTCCTCCATCCTACCCCCAAAGTGGGACAGCTGAAGGGTGGGGAGCCGACCAGTAACCGCTGGTCCTTCCTGTCTAACAGGTGTGCGAGGGGCTGGTCCGCCAGCCTGTCTCGCCCTTATTGCGGCCGCCGCCTCCACGATGTCATCGTGCAGACTCAGGATCTGGTCCAGGTCCGCCACGTGACCTGCGTAGACCTCCGGGGTAAGGTCGGCTTCGGTAAGCGCCGCCATGGCCGCTTCCGCGTTGTTCAATCGTGAGCGGAGCTGATCCGCTCTTTCCAGTATAGCGGCCTCCCTGTCCTTCCGGGACAGGAGTCCACCGGCCGTCACAAACCATCTCAATTCGTTGGCGAGTGTCGCCTTAGCATTGGGGACCTTCGCCATCGCGTCAAGTCACAAGCAAAAAATAACAAAAGGTAAATAAAAAACAACAAAATCAAACAACTACACGAAGAACCGCGGTAGGTATGAGAATGGCACAAACCCGGAACGCACGGTACAAACCGCAAACAAATACAAAAAAGGTTACAAATATTCTTATACAAACAAACTAAGAAAAATCTAATAATTTTTACAAACAATTAATTATTTTTTACAAACGAACAAATAGAGGGTAGATAAACTACGCTCTGCTACCAGAAAATGTGCAGAGCAACTACGCTCTGCTGCCAGAAAATGTGCGCAGAGAATCCGGACAAACGAAGCGCCGTGAACCTCTTCACCGAAAAAGACCAGATTTTAAGTGGAGACCTATAGGTCCCCAAAAAGCCCGATGATACCCGACGGTAAAGATTATATACGGCACTGCGTCTGTCCGACTAGAGCCTAAAACCTAACCTATACGCAGTCTGCTACCACTATAGCTTATAAAGGGAGCTATAGAACCCTATGTACTAATAACTAAGTAACTAAAATTCAAACCACTTACCAAACTGAATCTTCTTAATCTTCGGATCCAACTTCGAGTGTCTTCGGAAGAGGAGGGGGTTGTTCCCTAAATCACCCAACCTACCCCGAGATCTCTTCCCCAGAATAAATACGTAGGTTTCTTCCAGCAGTTCCACTCGGCGACGGGATTCGGCGTCTCCAGGCAGCCACGTTTCGCATCTCACAAGAAACAGTCACAATAACAGGGTTTTTCACAAACACGAACGTTCAATAGTTATTTAACAAAAGGAAGCTCACAATTATAACTCAAATCAGTTATTACAAACAAAATTAACGCCACGCCGCGCGGCTTCAAAAATGCAACAACCCAAGATGGTGGCTATATCACCGCGATATTTCCTGCGACACGGCCTCGTGCGCGCGCGTTCCAAGGACGACTGAATGTCGACGGCCGGAAGCCGTCCGCGCAATGTTGCCAGCAGGCAAAACAAAGGCCTGCTATTCACGGCACAGCACACGCTCAATGCAATGCTTAGATTTAATAAACATCAACAAGTTTATTACAAACATCCCCCCGTCCCGGTCTGAGAAGCAGACCGCTAGCTTACTCTACGGGAAGGCGGGCGAGAGAGGTCACAGCTCTCCTTAAAATCGAACCGTCGACTAACACCTCAGCCACACGCGGAGTGCCATCTCCGCCAAGAATCAAACGTAATATGCGAGCTCGTCGCCAAAGCAATGAGGGCAAATTTGCCTCTTTTAACAATACTAAATCACCCTCCCTGGGAGGCTCAGTCCTGTCTGTCCACTTCACTCTTTGCTGCAGCAAATGCAAATATTCAAGCGACCAGCGACGCCAAAAGTCCTGGCTCATTTGCTGCAACATTTGAAAACGCGACAACCGATATACGCGTTCGTCCTTCCACGGGTATTCGGGCAGGGCATTCAAAGGCCCTCCACCAAAAAATGACCAGGGGTGAGAGCTTCCAAGTCATTTGGATCTGGAGATAGCGGACAGAGAGGACAAGAGTTGAGGACCGCCTCAACTTTACAAAACACTGTGGCCAGCTCTTCAAAAGTTAGAGCCGTTTCTCCGATAATGCGGCGGAGGTGGGTCTTTGCGGATTTCACAGCCGCTTCAAAAATCCCTCCCCAATGGGGGCAACTTGGGGGACTAAACTTCCAGGTTATTCCCCTTTGGGCAGCAATTTGACTTAAACTAGTACAATTTTTATCAATAAACACAGAAACATCCTTAAGATAATTTACAGTTCCCTTATAGTTTGTGCCATTATCAGACCTAATAAGGGAAGGTAGACCTCGACGCGAAACAAAGCGATCCAACGCGGCGACGAAGGCCTCCGTAGTCAGAGCCGATACCACCTCCAAATGGACAGCCTTGGTGGCCAAACAAACAAATACACACAAATAGCCCTTCACAATACGGGCATTACGAAAGGGAGAAGCCTTGATCGAAAAGGGACGCGGCAAAATCGGTTCCAACGCCGTCAAACGGCCTCGAAGGTCGGATTCGATCAGCGGGCAAATCACCCATCTGTGGCTGCATCGTGGATGCCTTCAACCTATAACATGCAATACATCGAAACAGATCGCTACGGATTGCTCTTCGGGCAGACAAAATCCAAAACTCGCGTTGCAAAATAGCCAACAAAGCATTGCACCCAGCATGGGCGTTACGAATGTGTCGATCAGACACCAAAAGCTGCACCAAGGGTCCGCCCTTGGGCAACAACAGAGGATGGCGAGTCTCATATGGAAGATCCGCCTTCCGGAGCCTGCCTCCACCCCGAAGAAGCCCATCCGAGTCGATGTACGGGTTCAAACGAGCGACCGCGCCCTTCAACTTAGCGCGTGCGTCGCGCAAGATACGAAGCTCTGACTCAAACCGTCCGGTCTGCACGACACGGACCCAATGCAACAATGCGCTCCGGCGCTCTTCTGCACCTGCAATCGGCTCCAACCGCTTTGCCTGTGGGTTTCTACAATTATGTATGAAACGCTTAATCCAACTGGTAACACCCAGAAGCTTATCCAAGCTGCTATACCGAGCAAGTAGCCAAATCCGGCTCCGACGTCGTCTCAGCGACTACAGCATGTACACGGAGCCCAGTCAAACTCAAAGAAGTAACATCTGTCTGACAGACAGGCCAAGAAGTTTCTGATCCCATCAGCCACTCTGGACCCCACCAGAGCGGGTGTGACACCAATTCTGGTGCCGTACAACCTCGGGAGGCACAGTCCGCTGGGTTAAGCTCTCCCGGCACATGTCTCCATGTTATATCAATTCCGATATTCTGGATTTGGGAAACCCGATTTCCCACAAAAACCTCCAAGGTATGTGGGGCCGCGCGCAACCATGCAAGCGCGACCTGGCTATCCGACCAGGCGAAGATGTCCTCGTATCTCGACCGTGGCCGCCAGCTCACATGCAACGTGATGCAACAATTTAGAGAGAAGGTGAGCTCCACTCAACTCAAGCTTGGGAATAGTCAGCCTAGTCCTGATGGGGGGCGACCTTGCTCTTCCCTAACAAAAGCGAGACATTGACCCGGCCATCGGCGTCAACTGTCCGCATATAGACTGACGCGGCGTAGCCTCGCTCCGACGCGTCACAAAAGCCATGCAGGCTGGCTCGATATTTCCCGGGGGCAATATTCGACGAGGCAAAGGCAATCCGATTGACTTCCTTAATCGATGAAAACAACTCGAGCCAATCATCCAATGGAGAGCCAAACAGCGGCTCGTCCCACGAGACGCCCAAAGTCCAAAGTCTCTGAAGAAGACACTTTGCAGAGAATATCACTGGACTGATCCAACCGCTTGGATCAAACATACGGGCTATTACGGACAACACCGTTCTCTTAGTCCAGACCTTTGGTATTTCCAAGTCCACTTGGAATGTAAAAATATCGGTTAGCGGCTGGTACTGCATGCCCAGCACCGCTATCCTGTTGGGATCATCCACATCCTCAAACAGGTGAGGGTTCTGTTGGTGATCCTCCGGGATCCCTTCTAGAACTTTAGGCTCATTAGACAACCACTTACGTAGCTCGTAGCCACCTGTCTTCAATATTTCAATCAATTCATCCCGCAGTAGGAGGGCTCTCCTCAATACTTTGGGCTCCGGTGCACACGTCATCAACATACAAGTCACGTGACAGCACGGAAGCCCCACGGGGAAAGCGGATCCGTTCCCGCTCTGCCAATTCAAGCAATGATCTGATGGCGATATAGGGACTAGATTTCAAACCATACGTGTTTGTGTTGAGTTCATACACCGTCACAGGATCCTCAGGGCGCTCACGCCAGAGTATCAACTGGAATCGCCTGTCCTCAGGATGTATGACTGTCTGGCGGAACATCATCCGGATGTCCGCGCCAAAAACCACTTGATGTCTTCTAAAGTTTAAGATGATGTCATTTATGTCCCTATGCAATTTGGGACCCGAATGCAAACACAGATTCAACGTAACCCCGTTCGAAGTGGGTGCGGACCCATCGAAGACGGTCCTCAATTTGCCTGTTGAGGCCTTCACCACCGCGTGGTGGGGCAAAAAATAATGCTCAGTTGAGCTCCAATCAACTCGAGCCGGAGACATGTGACCCAAATCCTCGTACTCGCGCATAAATTCAATATATTTATCGCGAAGTACGTGGTCACGCTGCATACGTCGCTCCATGGACAGCAGTCGTTTCTCCGCAAGCGCCCTACTTTGCCCTAGGCTAGGACGAGAGGCAACAAAGGGTAACCTAGTTACAAACCGACCGGAGGGCAACCTCTCCGTGGTCGATCGAAAAAGGGCTTCGCACTCAGCGTGTTCCGGATCCATCCTGGAACTCATAGGTGGCTCCTCCACCTCCCAAAACCTTTGCATGGTCTTGGCCAAGGACGCAGATGCGACAACCGGTGGCTCCTCCGCGGTGCCATTATCAAACACAGGGCCCATCAGGGCAAAACCAAAAATCGTAGACACTGCCATCAGTGAAGACGAACCCAGAGCCTTCTGTGTACCCAACAAAATCCAACCCAATACGTCCGAGCCCAGGAGCAAGTCCACTGGGCCGGGATGAAAGACAAAGGGGTCGGCCAAATCCAGACCCGAAACCAAAGACAACACACCCGGCGGTATGTCTGTCGAGGGGTGCCAACCCGCAATGGTATCCATTACCATAGCCGAAGTCGTGATCCTCATTGTGGAGGACTTCAGCGAAGAAAAGGTGACAAGTGTCTGGCCCGTCAGACACTTCACTTGTATGCCACCAACTCCAAGAAGTGGCACAGGCGAGTCTTCCACGACTAAACCTAACTGGCGTGCCACTCGAGTGGTAACCAAACTGCTTTGAGCCCCTGAGTCCAACAGAGCTCTCAAATTAATGGCTTCCCCCCACGACCCCATACGCGGACCACCGCGGTAGGGAGCAGAACCGTCCGCGGCTCTGTCCCAGCAAGGGAGCAAGCTAGTTACGGGCTCCCCACTCTCTCCAAACCGGGGGCGCGCCACTGACCCGGATAATATGGCGGGCGAGTGCACATCCCCATCTGAGGGGGCATAACCCGCGGCCCGGCCATACATATGGTACGGCGGGTGGTACTCCAGCCGTGGGTACTCGTGCAGCGGCGGAGAAAACCGCTGCGGCTGCATGTGTTGGGTATTGGTAACCCGCGTGGAGGGGGGTGTCCCCACTCTCACGTCCGATCTAGGGCCCCCGCCCATGGGGGCCCTATCCGGGGCCTGGCCAGCCACATACTGGCCATGACCTTGGGGCGCGTGGTCCCGGTCCGCCAAGACCCGCGCCGGTACGCGACCCCCTCCCGAGGGGGGTGCGACGAGCGAAGCCGCGTCCTCCGTCCGATGGTGGAGGGCTTCGCGCAGGAGCGCCCCCGCCCATAGGGGACCCCTGCCTCAACAACCGGGGGCCATCCCCGTTCCGGTTCATGCAGAGCATCACGTGGTGCAGCCCACGGCATGCACTGCATGGTATGGCTCTGGGACAGTCACGTGCATAGTGACTGCCCAAACAGTAAAAGCAAAGTTCATGCCGCCTTGCCATGCGGCGCCGATCTTGTACTGGCAGTCTCTGCCAGTCCCTGGATTGCAGCAGGCTGTGGCCCATCCGGCCACATTGCAGGCAGTCCGCGTCCCCCGCGACTGCTGCCGTGTGTGCAACCCGCACACCAGCTCCACGCGGTGGCGGTTGCCGTCCCTGTTGGGGCCTACGTTCAGGCGCTCTGGATGGCGCTGAGTCCGTCATGGTATTCTCAGCCGCCCGTGCCTCAAACTCCAAAAACTTCACCAAGTCAGTGAATGTTGGTAGGGTGGTGCTATCCCGTTCCGCATTCTCGCGCTCAAATCGCGAGCGGATGTCATTGGGTAATTTGCCCAATACAATGTGCACCAGCAAAAAGGACCATTGGTCCACCGGCAGCCCCAGTGTGCGGAGCGCGTTACAGGCCACTGTAACGGGCGTGAGCAACTGCAGGCGCAACTGTGCCCTGTTGGCCACCTTGGGCAGGGCCATCAACTGTGCGGCGTGCGCATCCGCTAACAAACGTAAGTTTTGGTAGCGGGAGTTCAATAACTCCCAGGCCGTGTCGTACTGGTCGTCCTCCACCCGGAGGTGCTGGATGAGCGACCGCGCTTCACCCTCAAGAGTGGAGAGGAGGTAGGCCATCTTCTGGGCCTTCGACAAATCCTGTCGTGCTACGACCAGGGACTCAAACATATTTTTATATGCCACCCACTCCTCCATCCTACCCCCAAAGTGGGACAGCTGAAGGGTGGGGAGCCGACCAGTAACCGCTGGTCCTTCCTGTCTAACAGGTGTGCGAGGGGCTGGTCCGCCAGCCTGTCTCGCCCTTATTGCGGCCGCCGCCTCCACGATGTCATCGTGCAGACTCAGGATCTGGTCCAGGTCCGCCACGTGACCTGCGTAGACCTCCGGGGTAAGGTCGGCTTCGGTAAGCGCCGCCATGGCCGCTTCCGCGTTGTTCAATCGTGAGCGGAGCTGATCCGCTCTTTCCAGTATAGCGGCCTCCCTGTCCTTCCGGGACAGGAGTCCACCGGCCGTCACAAACCATCTCAATTCGTTGGCGAGTGTCGCCTTAGCATTGGGGACCTTCGCCATCGCGTCAAGTCACAAGCAAAAAATAACAAAAGGTAAATAAAAAACAACAAAATCAAACAACTACACGAAGAACCGCGGTAGGTATGAGAATGGCACAAACCCGGAACGCACGGTACAAACCGCAAACAAATACAAAAAAGGTTACAAATATTCTTATACAAACAAACTAAGAAAAATCTAATAATTTTTACAAACAATTAATTATTTTTTACAAACGAACAAATAGAGGGTAGATAAACTACGCTCTGCTACCAGAAAATGTGCAGAGCAACTACGCTCTGCTGCCAGAAAATGTGCGCAGAGAATCCGGACAAACGAAGCGCCGTGAACCTCTTCACCGAAAAAGACCAGATTTTAAGTGGAGACCTATAGGTCCCCCAAAAAGCCCGATGATACCCGACGGTAAAGATTATATACGGCACTGCGTCTGTCCGACTAGAGCCTAAAACCTAACCTATACGCAGTCTGCTACCACTATAGCTTATAAAGGGAGCTATAGAACCCTATGTACTAATAACTAAGTAACTAAAATTCAAACCACTTACCAAACTGAATCTTCTTAATCTTCGGATCCAACTTCGAGTGTCTTCGGAAGAGGAGGGGGTTGTTCCCTAAATCACCCAACCTACCCCGAGATCTCTTCCCCAGAATAAATACGTAGGTTTCTTCCAGCAGTTCCACTCGGCGACGGGATTCGGCGTCTCCAGGCAGCCACGTTTCGCATCTCACAAGAAACAGTCACAATAACAGGGTTTTTCACAAACACGAACGTTCAATAGTTATTTAACAAAAGGAAGCTCACAATTATAACTCAAATCAGTTATTACAAACAAAATTAACGCCACGCCGCGCGGCTTCAAAAATGCAACAACCCAAGATGGTGGCTATATCACCGCGATATTTCCTGCGACACGGCCTCGTGCGCGCGCGTTCCAAGGACGACTGAATGTCGACGGCCGGAAGCCGTCCGCGCAATGTTGCCAGCAGGCAAAACAAAGGCCTGCTATTCACGGCACAGCACACGCTCAATGCAATGCTTAGATTTAATAAACATCAACAAGTTTATTACAAACAGACAGGAACGAGTCGGTTATTTAAATTCTATATCCGAAACATTTGGCTGTTGGATCAAATCTATCCGGTTTTTATTATATAATAACTATAAGTTAAATGTTATTTGTATTTTTTTTGGTATAATCAAAAAGGTTAATTGGTATCTAAACTATTTAAATTTCTTCCGTTACTGAGTGACTGACAGACAATAATGCACAATTAAAACTACTGGGCGTAGGAAGATGAAATTTGGCAACTACATATGCCAAAGATTTAATTTCATTTTTCCTTGGGAGTGTAGGGGAGTAGGGGAGCACTA
This sequence comes from Ephestia elutella, assembly GCA_018467065.1. NCBI lineage: Eukaryota > Metazoa > Arthropoda > Insecta > Lepidoptera > Pyralidae > Ephestia > Ephestia elutella. Next base: position 859,944 of record CM031570.1, read on the forward strand.
AGAGAGGATTTCGCCAAATTTTCACTGAAATAAAGTCCCAAGCCCATGCAAGCATTAAAATAAAACTTTTAATAAAACTCGCTAGGCTTTACTTTAGATTAATCCTAGCAGCTAGGGTGACCAAAACTTTCTACCTAGGAAAATCCGGAACACTGTGGTTGTCCAACGTTTTATTAAAAAAATCTCCTTTTCCTAATTTGGCGACAGCCACAAACACAGATTTAAATTAGGCTAGATACCGCAAGTTTGTTTGATAGTATGAAAACCGAGCATGCCATTATTTTCTACCTACGACGACATTACGCCAGTCATCTTATGATGGGTGGATGCGGACGATTATGATGGGCGCAACATAAACGCGAATGAAGGCTAGCTGAGTAGCAAATGAGTGATAGTTTGTCCATCGGACATACGCAGCGCACGCTTAGATATACTGTTTGCGGCATCTAGAGTATATCAAATCTGCGCCCACAAAGCTTGAGGTCCAAAATAATGAAGCGAATATTCCAGTCAACCCCAAATTTCTACGTAAACACGTCACATACATCGCAAATTATGTAAATCAAGACAGACAAGCGTTAAGGAGTCGAAAATTAACAAGGAATTAGTGGCTGGGCAGGATCGGCCGTGACCGAAATCGGCAATAAACCGGATTACACGGGTTATAACCGGTTACGGATTGAATGGCTGACGGGCCTGGGTCTTGACATTTTGCGGTGATGTTTTAATATGGGGATTTGTTATGACGAATGTTGGGCATTTATCTGTTGGGTTTGAAAATAATTTATTACGGTTACATGTATCAAATTTTAATGCTCGAAATTAAAAATCCGATGAAAAGCTCTAAGTATTACTTACATAGTATTGATTTTGATAGAATCTTGGTACTTACCGTTACGTCGTGCTAGAAGTGGCCGATGATTTTGAAACACATTAATTCAAAATCCCAGTGATTGTATACAGGTAAATTGATTTAGTTATTCAGAAATCTAAACGAATTTTTATTATCTTGGCTTTGTCTACCCCTTAAAGATTTACAGACGCGTCGTCGTGATACTACATGTAACTAAATTGATATTTTTGTCGCAATCTATCTACATGATATCGTTGTAACTTCGGTAAACCAAATGCAACAAAATTATATGTTAAAAATATTATAATGCAATCAGAATTACTATATCAGAATGCATCCAAAGTTCAACTGCAGCTCATATGCAAATGCCAGTGGTGCACTAATAACTTGTTTGCAACTTTGTGCATATGTCGTGAATATTATTATAAATATTATATAATGTCCTCAGTGTTACTGAATTGCTATTTGGTGGTCTGGAAGCGAAGAAAAAACATAGAATGTACCAGCTGCTTCTCCTCCGCAGATTGTGAAAGTCAGTCGAGGGAAAGGGATTTAAACTGGGGATTCCTCCACTTATAGGCGATGGGCTAGCAACCTGTCACTATACCTGAATCTCCATTCCATCAGAGAGCCCACTATTCAGCTAAGCATGGCCTTCGTATCTCACGACTTTTGGCTCTATCTACCCCGTAAGGAAGACGTGATTATATGATGATGATATTTGGTAAAATAAGTAGATTACTTTTATTATTTATTTATTTTTTATTTACATGGAAGACCAACAACTTTCTTATAGATTCTATAGAAAAATATAAAAAAAATAAAAATATATTATTATTGAATAAAAAAAATATATATTGTTATTGAACAACAACTAAATATTATTATTTTTTTTATATATTTTTTTTTATATTTTCTTTATTTTTATTTTTTTTATATTTTTCTATATATTTTTCTATATTATGTTGAGTAGATTTTTAATCATATATTTAGGTAAAAAAAAATTAAGGTGAAATACGATTAAGATTAAATAATATTAATACAATAAGATTGCTCTAAAACAAAAGATATAATAATCACCTATAAATATCTACTCGTATAACAGGTTAAAACAATACCGATATTACCTCGGCAGCGATTCGTCTTCCTGTCTCGGATAGTCTTTTAGGAGATTTATTAAGTCGGGGATTTACCGGAGTACTTTCAGGGCGGCTTGGCAAAGATGAAATTATGTTGACTGATATATTTTTTTAACCTCTTATTTTACTTGACTGCTGGTAAAGGTCTCTGACCAGTTTTTTCTTAAATATCCTTAAAACTTCATAGCTCCATCGCGTCCGCGGTCTTCCTCTCTTTCGGTCACCGTCAGGGTGAGAAGCAAATATTATAGAAAATTTCGATTGTGGAGTATAATTATCTACTAGCTGCACTCCGGGATTCCGCCCGCGTGGGAATGTCAAAATAAAAAAAAATGTTTTATTTCAGGAATTTCAGGATTTTCCTGTGTATCAAACTTCATCAAAATCCGCCCATTAGTTGAGGCGTGATCCTATTCATCCATCCAAACTTTTGCATGAGTAATGAGTAAGATGCTATAAAATGAGGTGATAATTTTTGGGTTGCAAACATACACTGAGAATTTAGTACAAAATAGAAGATTTTTAGTGAAAAAACAAACGTGGCATATTAATGTCGATAATGATGTATAAAAAGTAAATAATATTAATGAATCACACTTCGACTCCTAAAAGAAACTAAATTATAATAACAACAGTAAAAGAAGATAACAAGGATAGGTACTCTACAAAAGATTGTCGCATCTGCGTTTTATAAAGCTAATCTATGGACGATCACAGGTGTGCATCGACCCTACCTTGGGCCTACCACCAAATTGGCAAGGCCCGGCTTATGGGTAAAATATGGGCCATGATTTACATGAAAAAATTGCACGTTAAACAAGACTTGAAAAGTAGGTCTCATCCTGCCGTACTTTTTAATTAAATAATCGCTTAACTTTCAAAAAGTAATATAACTGACGGGAGTTTGTATATCAGAGACAAGATTCTGCCGAAACTGGTATAGTGGCTAATTTGCCTTAAAAAGAATTCCGGAACTAATACTGTAATCCATTTCATCTGTCTGATAGCAAATGCGAAATTTTGTGCTGCTTATGATTCTTCTTCTTCTTCTCTCAGCCGAAAGACGTCCACTGCTGGACAAAGGCCTCCCCCAAGGATTTCCACAACGACCGGTCCGCTTATGATTATGACTTTTATAATACTACTAGCTTTCGCCCGCGGCTTTGCCTGTGTGAATTTCCCACGGGAACAGTGCTTTTTCCCGGGATGAAAGGTCCCTATGTCCTTCTCCGTACTTCCAGCTGTGTGTATGCGAAATTTCAGGAAGATTGGTTCAGTAGATGAAGCGTGAAGAGGTAACAAACAAACAAACTCACTTTCGCATTTATATTATTAGTTAGGATTTAGATGAAAATTCAACTCTTCATCCAAATCACAAATCATGTGGCAAAGCTTTTGAAACAGAAAAAATCGAAATAAAAAAACCTCTACATGCAAACAAAATCAGACGTGAAGCAATAAACGAATGACAGAATTAATGCCGCCATCGAATTCCCCCAATCGAATTCCCGTGTTTCGGTTTCATTTCACGTATTTTTAATTAATCCCCGATCCTGATGTACTGTTGATGCATTGTACACGATTTTTCTTTTGAACGCTGGAATTTTTAATAATTGATTGCAAAAATTCATTATCTTTTGACAGATCGATGAAAAAATGTGCAAGCAGCGGCAATAACGACATAAATATGATATGTTCAAACTATATGACTATTTTTGTTGTGGAGATATGCTGGTCGTACTATGATACGTAAGTAGAGAAAAATTAGGAAAAGAGAAGAAAGTAGGTAGTTGTATAATTACCAATGAAAATTTTTATACTTTAATAGTTTTCTTTTAATTAGAAATGTGTTTTTTTCTAGTAAAACACGCCAAGCAGCTTAATCCCTCTCGCCAATTAAATATCAAACTATCCATTTAAAACAGGGAACAGGCCGTCTGTCACGTCGGAAAGACGGTCCAAACTCACCTTGAAAATGACTTTATTTTCCTAAATTCTGATGTAGGCATATCACTTAAACAACTTTTGGGTATTTTTCCCAAATTTCAAACCAACGACCGTTGCAACCAGTATTGGTAAATTCTGACTAAATAAGCTTCCCCGCATTGAAGCCTGAAAGCTCTGTTTGCTCAAGCTAGGTTCGTTAGCGGTCGCAATCATCATGCACGTTCATTTTACATGGATATAGGTCGCTTCATGATGTATAGAATTTGAGATTTAGGTCGAAATTGACAATATTTTAGAGTCGTAATAAAGTTCGATATTTTAGAGAAGGTCAACCATCAGAAATTAAGTTACTTTTTTACTTTTTTGGATTTTTGTGCACTCAAGATGCAAGTACTCTTAATTATTATATATAATTTAGATATAGTGTGCAGGATTGAATTGCAATAGAGCAAGATCGTATAAAGATCTGTCGCGGGTTCAAGTCCTGCTCGCATGGTATTTTTTCACCATATCTAGTTTCTATATAATGTATTTTTCTATTTCAACATGTAATATATTGAAGTGAGACTTTACTTATAATTCATACTAAGTTACTTACAATCATAACGTTTTTGAGGTGCAAGTGGCGAAGTAGCGGCGCCGGTGGATTATATCTTGGCATATATCATCATATTCCTTACCTTATGTGAGGTCAGCGCAGTATGTCTTTATAACCTTACACATTCCTCTTTTTCCTATCATACTCACATCAACCAATACTTTCTTCACGCAATCCGTTAATCTTCTATCTCATGATCAGAATGATGACACCACCGCCTTTATACCACACTAGATTTCACCCGCGGCTTCGCCCGCGTTAATTTCCCACGGGAACAGTGCTTTTTCCCGGGATGAAAGGTACCCTATGTCCTTCTCCGTACTTCCAGCTATGTGTATGCGAAATTTCAGGAAGATTGGTTCAGTAGATAAAGCGTGAAGAGGTAACAAACAAACTCACTTTCGCATTTATAATATTAGATAGGATTAGTTAGGATGAGTAGTTTTTAAGTAATCTGTGTTTTTACGGTCTGCTGAATTGTCAATGATGACTAAGAAGAAGCAATAGTATGAACCTATAGTTTAAGCAGTTAACCACATTGTCAAACCCAGTTCCAGTATCAGATAAACGCAAAAACATATATAGAATCCAATTCGGTTCGTTCAGTAAAATCCACGGACCACGAGGTTTAATTAATCGGCTACCTTTGATCAATATCGGATGACGTGATTGTTTTTCTGTGGTTTGGTGATCTGCACCACTTTGCTGATGCTATTTTTCATCCTCATTTGACCATTTCAATCGCTACTAATCTATAGTATTTTTAATTTTTGCTTTGCACACCCATTTATTTAGACCTTTATTGCGGCAAACTGGAGTATTACTGGGGTCAACTTGAAAGTAATAACGACTCATCCGTAGAATAAAGTCCGATCTGTTAAATTGCAAGTTTTCAGTCTTCTTCTTCTTCTTTACCGAGTGTGTTATTACTAACACTGGTGTCAGATTTTATTCAAATCGCCTAAAGGCATCTGACATGACTTTTACGACTACCGCCATCTAGTGGCAGTAGCTGTATACACACTAGTAAACTAAATAGTCAGCCAATGTGCAGGTTTCCTCACGATGTTTTCCTTCACCGGAAGCAGGTGGTGGTCTATGAGAAAACTACCATACATGAGTCAGATTGTCTACAAACTCATGTGACACAGGTAGGATTTAAACCCGGGTCCTATCCGACCTCAGGCGGGTATCATTACCACTTGGCCACCACCGCTTCAAGTTTTCAGTAAAGGCAAGAGAAGTTGTTGACTCGCGTAACTATTAAACGGTGAGACTTGACATTTAGAATTTTTGGTATGTTGTTACAACGCCCCGGCCTAAATAAATGCTTTGCAGTGTATATTTCTAATCCTTTAGTTTCACGAGTTAGTGCGTTCCATATCAATATAGAACGATTTATGGCGGAACAGCGGGGGCGACTTCTTAATTAAGTAACGGTCCATTATAACATCGGTCATTTTTTATTTTATATTAACTCTCATTGAGAGATTTAATCTCTTAAATGATAATTTAGAAGAGAATTTAGAATTATTTTTTAATTGAAATTGAAGTTTTATTCGACATTTTATTCGATTATTCGCTTGCTAGTTTTATGTAACTTTAAAATGCATTGGGAATACGACCAGTTTCTTTAACCACATTACAATTATGAGAATTTCCGGTATAACAGTAACAAGACAGACCGACAGCTAAAGTTCAACTGTAACCCTTTGGGGACTTGGACAGTTACCATAGATAGGGTTGACACTTTCAGAAATTAAATAACATAGTATTGCCACTAGCGTATTATTGCTCATTTTGTGCTGCGTTAATTGATCTTGTCTTCTCTGGAAGAAAGTACCGTCTAAAATTAAAATTAGCAAGAGACAGCAGACTGTCTTATTACTGCAGTTTTAAAAATTTTTTCATACTACTAACTACTAGGCAAACAGCCATGCGGCCCACCTGATGAAAAGTGTCGGTGACGACTTTCACCACACGAAGCCTATATTTGCGATACCAAGGAAGTCACTTTACCAAGAGATCTCCAACGTTTATTTTATAAATTTCGTTATAAATCATAAAATATTTGGTTCATTTCGAAGTGTGGATGATATTTACATAAGTGATATTTTTTATTAAAAAGTACTGATGCCACGTCTCTTTGCTTTATTTGAGGTACATACATCCTTGTTTTCTATTTCAGTAAACATTTCTTTCTTGATTTCTAAGGATACCATAGCACAGCCCTGCTTGTTTGAGGGTTGTTTCAAACTTTTTAATTAAATCTTGTAACACGTTCAGCGTTTGTCGGTTCATTTTCGGTCGCGTGGTAAATATGTTAATCTGTTTTGACACCTTGCAATTGATTTACTATGGTTAGGGCATTATTGTTAGGAGGGAAAATTAATCGCCTTATGAAAATGACAACATTTTAGAAGAGGCAAAGATCAAAACTTCGTGACAAAAGTATGACTCTCTTAAAGTAATAAGTTATAATGGTAACATGATTTAAAGGTTGATTTTCACATGTTGACAGAAAAGGGTGGAAAATGATGCATGTGTACACCCTGCAGGTTAAAATTAAAATAAGGCAAATACTTGTAAAAGCACTAGCTAATAAATACATTAGTACTAATAATTTGGTAAATTGAAAAGTAATCTCTAAAATTAGGTGTGAGCACAAAATTTTTAATAATAAGGAAATAGCAATGTTACATTGCTAAAGAAAATTCTGTGAGCGTGTAACAGATGAAATGATCAATGATACACAAAAAACAAAAATAGAATACTCCGATCGCATCTAATATTCAGTAGGCAAAAGCTAAAGGCTACAAAATAGGTAGACTTTTTACTTATTCGTAGGTAAATGTAATAAAATTCTACCTTTTTATGACTTCAATCTGTAAAATCAGCCCTTTTGCTAATCCAAAAATATATCAATGCAACCAGGCCTACAAAATCGAAGGTGGCATTTTGTATGGCCATAAAACGTTAATTTTATTAAGGTCCGGCGTGGAGCGATAGCGGGTGTAAACAACATCAATATGGCTGTGTCAACCCTACCGGATAGGGATGTGCCATTGTCCACGTAGCTGGTTGAAAATTATATCGAGGTTACCGATATCTTTTCAGTTTTTTCGTTAGTTGCAGCGATTCATCTATTACCTTTTTCATCACTTTCTTTAATTAGAGATTATCCAAAAGATATTTTCATCTTCTTGAATTGTATTTTTGCAAATAAGTATTAATTGATTGATTCCATTTTCATGGAGAATTCAACGTAATTTTTTCATAGGTGATATAAATCTTCGAAGTCCTTATTATGATTTCAACAAGGACTTTGAAAAGTGGTGTCATTTATTGTCCCTTTTCTATATGTAGACCTCTCATTTTGCACACCCTCCATTGTCCTGTTTTATTCTTATCCGACCTGCGATGATTATTTTATCGACTTTTTAATTGTATCGATAAAACTAAAGTGCCGACCTCATCACTACTCAACCCTTTACCGCAGATGGCAGGTTGTGTGCAAAACCCTCGGCCGCTCTGATAGGTAAACTCATTATAACCTCCAAATAAGGAAATGAGGCACTATGAAACTTGTCTGATGTTACGGTTGGTAAATTAACTACTCTAAAGAAGAATGAGTTGAGTTTTTGTAACTAAGTATAAACTAATATTGCTTAGATATATGAATAATACAGTCTCCATATCTGTGCTTTCTTATGTTTATGATGCGTCATTCATAGTCATTCTATTTGGAAAAATATGTTGTGGTTTTTGTTTAGAACTTTTTAGCCAACTTATATGCATCCTTTTGTTTTTTTTTTGTTGTCAGTTGTCACTGCTTCAACTGAAATGTCTATGACATCTGAAACGCATGGAAGTAATAAGTACTTTGTACAGCAACGGTACTTATTACTCCATGCTGAAACGTCAGTCATTGCTCCTAACCTAAAAAACACCAGGTCGTTCGAGACCGGTCTCTCTCAAAATAAAATCTATTTTCATCTAAAACATGTGAACCTTATATTCCCAAGTGTCCTGTGCCCCCGGGGGATGAGAAGGAGAAAGCACAGTATCCTGTGAGTACCTTTCCCCGAGTCGGCTATATTTATTTTTGTTTCAATTCCATACAGTTTTTACACCCGAATCATTATTCGATTCGGTTCATAAACAATCATAAATTTTACCATTCCTATAAAAAATCTTTTCACAAAAAGTCCCTACTAGAAATATAACATATGAAGCTTTTACTAAGGAAGTCTTACAATTCTGCTTATTTGTGACTGGAATCTTCCAGAATTTAAAGCCGCATCAGACAGAATAATTCCAATTCCATCTTCGTACATTAGTTTTACAGGATCGCGGCTCCTGGCACAAATTATATAGAGCATAGAAGTATACTTTGTTACAAAGATTACACATTTTGTATCATTCATTATTTCATTATCATTATTATCTCGAACTTACTTTGGAGCTACTTGATCTGTGTTATTTGGCAATAAAAAAAATATTTAAACTCATTGGCATATTTTTTGATCTACCTATTAAAATGACGCCAAATATTATGACTCTTATGGTCACAATAATGTTGGCGTTATTAGTAAAAATGCCGATTTTCACATTTTTTTGAGTACTGTTGCATTTATAAATTAATCATTCAATCGTGGCGTTTTGGTTAACAATTGTTTAACAATAGACGCAATACTGCATGTGGTCTCTTTGTCTTTAAAGGATTAAGTAGTTAGAGCGATATGGAATGTTTAATCTATTGGCAGCAAACAAAATATATCCAAGTAGGGCTATAGCTTGGAAATCGATTGTGTTTATGCTGCCTCTCCTTAAACTATGGCACACTTTTTATCTTGCCCTGTGTGTCCTACCGTCTTTATGACGCTACAAATAATGCTGTATCACAAATTTGACACGCATTCGACGCACTAAAAAGGACTCCACAATATGGTTGTAGAAATCTTATAGCGTTGAAGTGTCATAAATCTGTTAACAACTTTAATTTGGACCCCAGTTAAGAATAACATTAGTTGCAAGGACATCAGACAGCGGACAAATCGCCCGTTTATGTCGCAACTTATTGTGGCTGGAGTTATGGAGCAAAATGTTGTTGTCAAACAAACGGATGACATTTACTGTGAAATTAAATTGTCGGAGTCTCGTTTGACATATTTTAAAATCTAATTAAAAACAGTTGAAACAAAAACAGAAGTACTATTATAGTGAAATCTACGTAAGTTTACAAGTAGTAAAACTATAAATCCTAGTTTAACTGCATTACATTATGAAACTTTTGGATGTTTTTCTCAGTGACTTCTTAACCGCTTCGCGGATTTTGATGAAATTAAGGTTATTATAGAAGTTTTCTTATCTCGTAATTACGACATAACCAGAGTCCCCAAGTGCAGCTAGAGGATGAGTACGTAACAGACTCGCAAGCAAACTTTCGTATTTTTAATAAATAATTTATTGATGATGGTGATGATGATGATGATGACCGACCAATTTCGGCCTTGGCGACCACTTCGACTCGTAGCCGTTAATTTATCGCTTGAAGATAGCTACGTGGCCAATGATTTTATAAAATTTAAGTGTGTAGGTACACAAAGTACACATTTTTGACTTAAGAAAAAATATCTAAAAACCCCCAAAACTTTGTATGGTCACTCCCCTGGCCATACATTTTGCATGTTCGCTTGCAAATCTCCGTTGGGGCCTGATAGATACCCCCATTTGTCTTCGTTAGAAGGCGGCCTTTCGTCGGCAAAAAATGTACCACTATCCATTTGGTCCGATGTTATTCGGTCGCCGGATCTTTTTCAGCTTGTTTAGACTTGCTTTTCGGATTTGTATAAATTATAAGACATGATGTAGGGAGGGTAAAAGGGACGACGTTTCTGAGCTGTAAATAGACGAGTGCTTAATGTAATTTTATACTTATATTTTGCAATAGTTTTTTAGACAATTCTTTGTATTCTTCTGAAGATCTATCAACGAACTTAGTTTGTTGAGATCTATAGACTAAAGATACATAACCGAAGATGTAGTCCACTTAAACTTGCTGCTGTAACTTTGCGTTAGGTCAAAAAAGTTTGAATGGCGAATACCTACGATTTCATAAGTGAACCACGAAAAAATGAAAAAAAAAGCCAAAACACCTCACGACACAACAAGCCGGAAAGTGATTATTTTAGTTGCTGCAAGCAAATATCAAAAGAAAAGTAATCAAGATTTCTTTAGCTAAATACTTTACTGATATACTCTTTCTTTGTCAACAGGACTTACAATCCGAGATCGAGACTCACCGCGATGTGTACGCATCCCTCACCGGTACGGGGCGAAGGCTGCTCGGCTCCCTTTCGTCCCAGGAGGATGCCGTCATGCTGCAGAGGAGGCTGGACGAGATGAACCAGCGGTGGCACCATCTCAAGGCCAAGAGCATGGCTATAAGGTAAGTGGATGTGCTGTAATTAAAAAAATATTCGAAGAAAACTCCGCTAAGTATGAAATGCCGATGTACGTTAGTTGTATTCAATGTCGAAGTATGCGAGTACGATATCGAAGAAGTGGTAGAACAAAGATGCTACTTGGGAGCTAAACTTGGGACTATACCAACTCTAATCCTATCTGTTAGTCGTCACCCTTTTGCAAGCTCAAGATATACAGAAGTACTGAATCAATTCCAACTTTTATTAAAATAAAAAGTCTCAAGTCGGGACCCTGTCAAACTCCATAATATAATATGTTACTTTTCAATATATTACAAAAACAGAATAGAACGAGTTTGTAAACTTTGGGAACACCTTCAACTGAATTAATTCCGTTTCAACCGCCGCTGGCGAGATTTGTTTTTCCGTTTTATTAAACATGCCCCTTGTTTTTCGGATTGTGGAACTTTCGGTTTGTTTAAGAATTTTATTGTTTGCCCCGTCCGGTGTAGAGAGAGAGGAATAAAATTCAGGTGTGTTTTGTTTTGATTTAACATTAATTTCATTTTTATTAGCTACAGAATGTTTTGATCTTGTTGACAATTCTTGTCTATTTGTTTTCTTATATAAGAGTTTATAGGCGCAAGGATTTTTTTGTATTCTGATGATGCAAGATATTTCCTTACATTATACACAAGATTCCTTGATGCACCTGTGGCTATGGTCCCATTAAAAAATTATGATAAAAACCCCTGTTTAGTTAAATTAAAACTTCTTTTAATACTGCTAACCAATTAAACGATGAAATCAGTATAGTTAATAACATGTTTATTATTCTCCGGCTTGTAATTACTAAATTAGATAATTATGCCAAATTGCATACCTGCTCATATGATAAGTGACCCAGTTTCAGTTAAATCAGATAACATATTAATATCATCTGCCCTGATATCTCAGTGTCGACCTAAATAACGAGGTACAATAATATAACAAACTAGACTAAAATCCATAGAGTACGTATACTAAATGGCAAGACAAGACTTTTTCTACGTAGTTATGAGTAGAGGTTGCAATTATCATTTTCTGCCGGCATCTTCTCTTCAATACAATTTATCTTAACTAATATTATAAATGCGAAATTGAGTTTGTTTGTAATTTGTTACCTTTTCACGCTTTATTTACTGCACCAATCTTGCTAAAATTTCGCATACACATAGTTGGTAGTACTGAGAAGGACACAGGGTACCTTTCATCCCGGGAAAAAGCACTGTTCCCGTGGAAAATTCACGCGAGCGTAGCCGCGGGCTAAAGCTTGTTTCCTATTAATAGGGTCATAACTATTTCTTCTAAGGGTGTTGTTCAAAGTTAGCGAATATTGGAGTGTATATAGGCTCAACGAAACCATGCAGCTATATTTCTAACCCGGGCCATTCTCGAAAACCCCGTAATCAGGATTTTCACATCATCATCATCTCACTCATCTAAATCTCCTTTCCACCCCACCAATAAACCTCTGTCCAGCTAAGTGTGGCCTTTGAGCCTCACGACTCTTGGTTCTGTCTACTTCATAAACGAAAACCTGTAATTCTGTTTTCTGTGTCAGATCTCGCGATGTGAGTCAAGTTGTACATGATTGTAGTTATTGTCTTGTTTAGTCTGTTGACAATCGCAATATCAGGATATCAATATTGAAAATCTGCATTACAAAAATAGCACTTCCAAACAGTTTTCAATACTCGACAAGGAAATTAAACAGATTGTAGCCCAAAAGCCATCACACGACGGAAATTTGAAAGCTTCTCAACTTACAGCTAATATCTTTTTGAATAGCATCTTCGCGTTTATGGTAAAGGAAGTTGAATAATTAGTTCGTGTAATATAGTGTTTTCTTGGAAATGCCTCTAGATGGCGATCTTATGGATGAGCCAGATTCATTTCGCTTCTTACATCAGTGCTGGGTTGTCACTAAAACACAAATGAAAGTATTTAAAAAAATTAAAAGGTCATTTATAAAAGACATTGTTCATCGCCGGCTTACTGCGGACAGTTCGTGCAATAAATAAAAGTATTATCATTCATCATAATTAATGTCAAATAGATTTTCTTAATATATATTGGAGTATGAATATCTATAATTAAAATATACAATTTAGTAAGTATTTTTTGCGTTTCCGTTATTAAAATCAAAGATGTCGGCCTTTACGTCTGTGCTGGGATGCCATTATCTAAAATAATATTACATTTAAGTAGTTTATTTTTTATTCTTTGATGAAAGACTGGATTAATTAAGTAATTTTTTAGCATAATATGTTAGTTATGTATTAAGTACACTCATATCATTTCATATTTATATATTTGAATGAAGAATTATGTATTTATTTTAATTTTTACTTAAGTAATTCAATATTGCATTTTCTTTACCTGGTAACACTCGATTCTTCAGCGCGGCTTTATTTTGACGTTGATGCATGTTGTCTTCTGGTCGACATTGACACTTGGATACTTGTCAACAACTGTCAACGTCAAAAATAAAGCCGCGCTCAAGAATCGAGTGTTACCAGGTAAAATAGGTAAATGCAATATTGAATTAAAGTATTTAAAAGTAAAGAATTAAAAATAAAAAATGAATTCATTCTAAAAAATATAAATATGAAATGATTATGCATGTAATTAATATAAAACTAACATAATATGCTAAAAAAATACTTAATTAATCCAATCTTTCATCAAAGAATAAAAAATATACTACTTAAATGTGATATTATTTTAGATAATGGCATCCCAGAACAGACGTGAAGGCCGACATCTTTGATTTTAATAACGGAAACGCAAACAATACTTACTTAATGGTATATTTTAATTACAGATATTCATACTCCAAGATATATTCCGAAAATCTATTTGACATTAATTATGGTGAATGATAATACTATTATTTATTGAACGAACTGTCCGCAGTAAGCCAAGCTCCCATACATTTTGAACGAAGTCCTTTGGTGGTAATTTGAAATTCGTATATTTTGCGTGATTGCTTAACACACATTCACACACATCCAAACTTTCGTATCAATAAATTAGTGGGAAATGGGATTTTGGAGATAACAAATACAAGAACAATACACTTCGGAGGCAGTAGATGGTCTATTCTACTAATGCCATTATTGAAAGGATCCGTTGTAAAGTGATTCGTGATTACAAAGGTTTTATCCCTAAAGGGGTCTAATGGGTTTCGATTTGTGAAGTGCCATTTGTATGTTGCTATAATTATGTTTTTGGTATTATCTACACGTCTAATTGATGTAAAGAGATTCTCTGAAATCGGTGATATATTGGAAGATACTTAATTTTCTTTCTACAAATTGAAGACTATTTCATGCTAAATTTAGATTTATGAAGTCGTGCGTGAATTTGTAAGAACTGAAATAAATACCGTATTTCTTCATCTATGTTTGGTCTCTTTTCTCTCTCATCTTCATCTTTGTTGATCGTTTGTTCAAATAAATTATTGTTTTGGATGATTTGGTCAAAATATCCTGCAAGGGAAACAAATAACATATTATCACGCTTCTTGTTTCTTCTTCTTCTTTCCCTTGGAGGTGGAGAGACAGAGCAGAGACTAAGGATTTCCACTTGTAACGATCGTTACAGATTGTTTAATCGTCCAACTCTTATTCTTCTTCCGTGGCTTATCCCATCCGTTTAAACGTCTAAAGTCATCATTAAAACACACTTCAATGGAATTAATGTAATAAGATCTAAATTCAATAATAAATCGTCCTACTACAATGTATTACCAATATCTACGCAGAACAAGCTCATGAATTCAGCGTTTCGAATATAAATCAAGTTGCTGCACGGGAGTGGATTAAAACAGGAAAAATTCAAATTCAAATGGGCACGCTTAAAAAAAAATTGATGAATTAATTGAACAGAAATATAAAGGGTGACTGTGCTGATGTTGGAATTTTGACTGTGCTACTTTCGTTTTAGAGTCGAATTTGAAATTAGCCGGAAAGGAAAAAGATTTATGACACATCGTTAAGTTCGAATGATTAATTCACTGCGATGTTGGGCCGTTAAATAGGCGAAAATTTTCGGATTTTTTTTAACATGAAGTTGGTAAAGAATTACATCATCTTAAAAATAGCGGTTTCTTCAATATATGGAGCATTTAATGTTACTTATTGAATTTGAAAAATTGGATTGATGTTTATGGCTCAATAACTGCAGATTTTCATGAGTTTTGGCATACTTTGTTACACAAGTAGAGTAAAAGTTACAATTTCCCAGTCGCGCATTTCATGGCCCCCTCCTTTCAAAATGGCGACTAACATTAAGAATGACCGTTACTGTGCGAAAATTAAATTTCCCAGTTATTTATGGCCCTGTCAATTGGTCCGATGTTAATCGAGTGTTGATCTGTTAATCTCAAAAATTGAGTGTGAAATTTGAATTCAACAACGTCATATCCAGAATTATATATCGAGTTTAATTTAACTGGACAATCAATCTCTCTCTCTCTCTCAGCCGAAAGACGTCCACTGCTGGACAAAGGCCTCCCCCAAGGATTTCCACAACGACCGGTCCTGCGCTGCCCGCATCCATGCGCAACCCGCGACCTTCACCAGGTCGTCGGTCCACCGAGTGGGAGGCCTGCCAACACTACGTTTTCCGGTTCGTGGTCGCCACTCGAGAACTTTTCTGCCCCAACGGCTATCTGTTCTGCGAGCTATGTGCCCCGCCCACTGCCACTTAAGTTTGGCGATTCTGCGGGCTATATCGGTTACTTTAGTTCCTCCTACGGATCTCCCTCATTTCTGATTCGATCACGCAGGGAAACTCCGAGCATAGCGCGCTCCATCGCCCTTTGGGTGACCTTGAGCCTTCTTATGAGGCCCATAGTGAAAAGCGACCACGTCTCTGTTCCGTATGTCATTACTAGGCAACACACACTGGTCAAAGACCTTAGTCTTGAGACACTGCGGTATTTTGGACGAGAAGATATCGCGAAGCTTCCCGAACGCTGCCCAGCCGAGTTGGATTCGACGGTTGACCTCTTTCTCAAAGTTGGACTTACCTAACTGAACTGTTTTGTCCCAGGTATACGTAATTGCTCAACAACTTCGAGTGTAGAGTCTCCAACCTTTAGAGAGGAGTGAGTGCGACACGGATATTAGACATGATTTTCGGGGTCTTATCCATGTTCATTTTTAGACCCACTTGTTGAGAGGCTCTACAGAGGCCATCGAGCATTGTGCCTAGGTCTTCCAAGGTCTCAGCCATGACTACGATATCGTCAGCGAATCGAAGGTGAGTGAGGTACTCGCCGTTGATATTGATACCGAGTCCGCTCCAGTCCAGAAGCTTGAAGACATCTTCCAGGGCGGCGGTGAACAGTTTCGGAGAAATAACGTCTCCCTGTCTCACCCCTCGCTTCAACTGGATAGGTTTCGAGCCTTGATCCTGGAGACGGACCGACATGGTGGCGTTTTCGTACAAACTTCAGCGCTTCGATATATCGATAGTCAATTTGGCACCGTTGGAGAGACTGTAGCACAGCCCAGGTCTCGATCGAATCGAAGGCTTTCTCGTAGTCCACAAACCGCCAAGCATAAGGGCTGATTATACTCCTCAGTCTTCTGTATAATCTGCCGCAGCGTATGTAAGTGGTCTACGGTACTAAAGCCTTTTCGGAAACCGGCTTGTTCGGGAGGCTGGAAGTCGTCGAACCTGCGAGCGAGACGATTCGTAATGACTCTCGAAAACAGGTTGTAGACATGGCTCAGAAGTGAGATAGGCCTATAATTCTTCAATAAGGTTTTGTCGCCTTTTTTGAAGAAAAGTACCACCACACTTCTGTGCCATGCCGTAGGCGTTTGTCCCTCGAGTATGACGGAATCGAATAGCTTCTGAAGAGCTTTTAATACCGGTGTTCCACCTGCTTTCAGAAGCTCAGCCGTGATTCCATCATCACCCGGTGCCTTATTGTTTTTTAACTGTTTGAGAGCCATTCTAATTTCGTATAGGCTGACGTCCGGGATATCTTCGGTGTAGTGTCGGGTCAATCTGGCTCTTGGATCTTTGGCCAGATTACTGACAGGTGCGCGTACGCTGGCAGGTATAATTGTCAAACGTAGAACTTCTCAACCTCTTCCAACAGCCTCTGGCTTCGACGAAATGATTCTGCCAGCCTCAGTCTTCAGCTTGGTCAGTTGGCTTTGACCAACAGACAGATCCCTTGCAAACACTTTTGAGCCCTTATTTCGCTTAATCGCCTCTTCCAATACGGTCAGTATTGAATTGGCGTAAAATCCTTGCGCGTTAGAGACTTGGAGATCTGTCTGTTTAGACGTCGATACTGAGCAGCATCGTCAGAGTGACTTGCAGAACCAAGTTTCGCTCCTTCTTCCATAGAGTTTGTTGGTGAGGTCCGAGATCTTTTTGGTTCCTTTTGAACAGCGGGTTTTGAAGGCCTTAGACCCAGCTGTTTGGACAATTTGCACAAACCTGTCATTATAATCGTCCAGATTTTCGCAGTCTCCCAGGCATTCGAGGCGATTCTGCAACTCGAGCTGAAAGCTCTCGGGGTTTTGGAGCTGGATAGGCGCTGGTCGGAGCGTAGACTTCCATCAGTCGACACTGCTTTCGAGTTTTATTCTAAGATTCAAATATGTGCCTCTTACCAATCGGTGATCGCTTCCTGTTTTTACGGCATTGATCACAGAGACATCATTGAATATGTGCCTCTTTGTCGACAAGATGAAGTCAATCTCATTTTTGTAACGCCATTAGGATGCAACCATGTCCACTTTCGCTGTTTTGGCTTTTTGAAGAAGGAGTTCATCATAAAGAGGCCCTCCTTCTCCATAAAGCCGGCCAGCAGATGACCACGTGCATTCCTCGTTCCATATCCAAAATTCCCCACTTCCCCAACTCATCATCGCTTCGTTTGGCCCAGTTTCGCGTTAAAGTCCCCCATCACAACGGTATAGATGGGCCTGGCGCAGAGCTATGTATGGCTCTAGAAATATCCTCATACATAGTCTCTGCACCTCGTCGTCGGAGCGATATGAGGGCGGTGCGTATACTTGTATTACCTTCAACGAATACCGTTTGGTGATTCTGAGTACAAGGTATTGCTACCCTCGCCGAAACACTCTCGAACTGGACCACGTTGTTGACGAGGGACCTGTGGACGATAAACCCGACACCACCCTGGGACAGTTGTTCGCTCCACTCTCCGAAAATAGAGCAGGTTTCCGGATTTGAGGATCATGGTGCTCCTCCCTCTCTTCGGACTTCACATAATCCTACAATATCCCATCGTAACCTGCTCAATTCTTCCTCCAGTTCAGCGAGTTTCTCGTCGGTCCGCAGTGTGCACGTGTTGTAAGTTGCCAGGGCCAAGGGTCGTCGGGGTTGGTAGCCTGGCATCTGCCGGGGATTCTTAGCACCCCCTGCCCCGCCGTTACCGTGACCGCTACCAGAGTCCGGGATAGCGGGGCCGCCGGGGACTAGGGGCCGTGTTGTGGGTGTATCAACCATAGGGGGGTTTTGCCGTAATCGCCACGCTTGGCATGCGGGTTGGCGATCGCAGTGTGATGTCATAGTACGCGGAAAGATGCTGCTGCCCATCCTCCGGTGTTTTAGATCCCTTAGTCGCCTCTTACGACACCCACGGGAAGAGATGGGTTGGTGCTATTCTAGGGCCACACCACAGACCACAATCAATACATAGCATAAAATACCGAGTTGACTACTAAAGTTTATTGGCACTATGAACCGACACACGATGTCCATCTGTCTATCTGTCAAGCAATACTCTCTTTCTCAGAAACGCGTTGAGGTCTCAAGTAAGTAAGTTTAAGTTCATATCAGATCAGACAACTATATAAAAAAAAACAAATTTGTCAGTCAACGCAATCAAAAGATATGGCCATCTATGTCCAAACCCACCCTTTCTAGAGGTAGGTAAAACCATAACAACCTGTCTAGAAGCTGGAGTTGTCATACTCTGTTTTTAAGGTTTGTCACCGATAATAAAGATCATTCATCAAATGGAGAAGAAACGGAATAACACATTGCAGCATATTTTCTCATTAAGTACTACAAAAACCGCACTCCAATATGGCAATGTTTATTAAAACCGTCAACTCTAACTAAAAAGCCACTTACCTCTAGATCAGAGGTCACTAACAAGCGACGGACCCTCTGAGAGCCCTCCTCATAACGAGTCCACACGGCAGACTGACTTCTAAGAGGACAGTCCGACTTTGAGGGCCGTTCGGTTCTTGTGTCAGGCTGAAATTTCAGGAAACTTCTACTTTGTTTTAGGACTTTACTGTGGGAAATTCAAGAGAATGTGTCCAGATTTGTTCGAACCTTGTGACAAATCACTCCGTACATGAAAATCTATTAAGATTTTGAAAAACTAATAATCATCTCTACAAAAACTTTCGCGTTTATAATACAATGTTGTAGAAGTCCGGACTCAACGTTCACTGAAGATCAATCCCTTCTTTATGTTTCTTTTTTTAAGCCCCAAAATGGATTATTTTTCCTCATAGAGTTTAAAGAAGCCTGTAGCTTTGCAGCCAAAATTTATTTAGTGACACTTTGGACCACGAGCGTAACCTGTACTCTCATGCACAATTAGCGTCCGTCAGACTGCAGTAACAGACTAACAGGTCATCAGCCGATTAGCTTTCGGCTACATAGCCATAGCCCTTGGTAGCCTCAAAGCTATTAGTCCTATAACTGGAGTTAGCCACCGCTGTTTGAGGCGGGGTATCGAAATTGATTGATATTTAATTACACTGTGTGTGGTGTGTCCTGAAATAGACGTAGAAATACAGGAGCGATTGAGAAGACAAATGTACGGTGAGCTATATACTCGTAACTACCTTTTATGTTTATTAAGTTTGCTTAAGCAGCAGTTCCGTGCTTTATTTTGTACAGCCATTTGAATATCATCACTGCTAGAGCCTTCCTTATCTATGGGTAAGGATGATAGGTCATGAACAACCACGCGGTCGAAATGAAATGGATTCTAACGACTGAAATATAGCCCGGAACCTAACGTGCCTTGCAAAGCATGGAGGAGCTCGAGGTTATATATTTTTGGTCTATATCATCCATCCCGTGACCGACCATTGGGTAAAGAAAGGTTGCTTAATCGCCACTATTGTAGGCCGAGCGCGTTCACCTACAATAAAGATTCTGCGCTTCTACTAAACTCCTCTACAATAAAGATATCATAAGCAAACTGTGTAAAGATCGTGTAAATGTTGTAATAGTAAAACAATTAATTCAAGTCCTATTTATTACCCACTTGTGACGCTGTTTATGTATCTACTATCTTCGATATCGGCAGTTGTGGCTAAATTGATTCGATAAGTAGAAATTAGAGTACACTATCAATCACCACATTGGATCGAATGCTGGGAGCATTCGCCGTTAATATGCGTTACAGACGATTTAGACAATAGAAACAATGCACAGATCACTTACCATGTAGGCAGGCTTCGAGCACGATTCCTCACGAATAGTTCTTCCTTTAGACACCTGGCCGGCCAGCCACACACGATTATAAAGTTCCAAAAAACTGTTGAGCACTTGAAGTTTGATTAGGATAATTGAGTAAAAAAGATGTAATGTTTGGTGCGCGCGCGCCTTCGATTCAACGTCCAGACTCAGAATAGTTTACTGGTTCTGCCACCAGCCTATGGCGCTGTATTCCAAGACGCCGGTAGGATAGTACATGCGCCGGCGGTAATCCGGGCGCTCCATTGGCTAAATCGCCTGCAGCACGACGAATCATGATGATTGACAAGTGCGTCGATAACACGCGCGAAATTCGAATTGAAAAGTAAACGAAGTTTACGTTGAAAACGGAACATTCCGCCCACCAAAATACCAATGGGATTTTCCCAGAGTAAGAATAAGAAACGGTAATTAACGATAAATATGTTTAAGTTACTATCCTAAACTTAAAAGCTAAGAAATGCTAAGTTATAACGATTATACGGATGGTAGAGGACATAGTTTGACCAAAGGTCTCTTAAGCGAGTGATCTCTGGCTGTTCTAATGGTTGCGACTCTAACTACCCCATCAGGGCCAGGATGCAAAGAAACAACTCGTCCTAATGCCCATTGAAGAGGAGGCCGATTGTCCTCTTTTATAAGTACGATTGAGTTTACAATTAACGGTGTTGAGTCCGTGGTCCATTTTGCTCGCTGAGTTAACCCATGTAAATATTCATTTTTCCAGCGTTTCCAAAACTGTTGTAAAATCAGATAGTTGGTTGTGTTCAGACCGGGATGAAAATTGTTTCGATGAATAGATTCGATTAC
This sequence comes from Ephestia elutella, assembly GCA_018467065.1. Taxonomy (NCBI): domain Eukaryota; kingdom Metazoa; phylum Arthropoda; class Insecta; order Lepidoptera; family Pyralidae; genus Ephestia; species Ephestia elutella. Next base: position 881,262 of record CM031570.1, read on the forward strand.
AGCTGATGTAAGAACACTCTTTTGGGCAATAATGCGGGATACTTATGTTCGAAGTCAAGATCGGAGCGCGATAGGCGCCCGCCTACTCTGAGTATACCCTGCTCGTCCAAAAACGGGTTTAGTTTACGAAAACTGCGAGGTAACTGTATCTTTGATTGTAATTTGGATATGACATCCAAAAAACAACGATGTTGGAAATGTTTGACGATAATTAGTAACGCACGATGACGCTCAGCGTCCGTTACGAAAAGATTATCTGATCGCGGAACAGTGTTACGCATGTTATTACAAAACCTGCGAACGTAAGCGATAATGCGACAGATTTTATCTAAAGAAGAATATTTTTCGAATAGCCGATCAATTATAGACGTGTGATTAACGCTTTCGATTTGATCCGAAACGAGAACCGTGGTGCGACGCTGCTCAGAGAGCACCGCATTGTCGTCGTTTGAACGATTTCTCGATGTATCGATTGGCCACTCAGACTGTGGTTGAGACAACCATTCTGGGCCCGCCCACCATAGGGCATTGTTTAGCAAATCGTGAGGCAATTGCCCACGCGAACAAACATCTGCAGGATTTGTGACAGATGGTACGTGCCTCCAGCACTCGGTCGGTACGATATCTTGAATGTGACTTACGCGGTTTGCAACGAATGTCACCCAGCGAGAAGAAGGAGCTCGCAACCAGGATAAGGTAACGGTGGAATCACACCACAGATAAGTGTCATGGACAGGAATCCGCAGCGTGTCCTTGACAAATTTGATAAGGTCTGTAAGCAAAACTGCACCACACAGCTCTAAGCGAGGTAACGATTGACGTTTTAAAGGAGCTACACGAGCCTTTGCACATACGAGAAAGACGCGAACGGAGCCGTCAGACTCGATAACACGCAGGTATATAACGGCGCCATATGCTGCTTCGGAGCTGTCACAAAATCCATGCAGTTGATATGATTGAGCGCTATCGGTAGCGTATTTACGTGGAATTTTAAGATTCCTAACTTGAGGAAGCTGTTCAGAGAACTTTTCCCCATTGAGAGATAATTTCCGGTGGGGGCTTATCATCCCATGAAAGACCTAGAATCCAAAGCTTTTGAATAAGACATTTGGCATGAATTGTCAAAGGAGATAGAAAACCCAGAGGATCGAAAATTCTGGCAACCTCACTCAAAATCGTTCGCTTGGTGCACGGTTGATTAGATGGATTAACGGTAAAGACGAACGAATCCGAAGCAGGCTCCCACTTAAGGCCCAGAACCTTGATAGTTGTGTCTTCAGTTTCGGTAAAAGTGATTGCTTCTGAAAGACACGCCTCCGCGGGAAGATCGCTAAGTAGCTCGGGTCGGTTACTCACCCATTTTCGGAGCTCAAACGAGCCAAGACCGAAAAGAGCGATGAGTTGAGTTTTGATTTCTCTGGCGTCCTTCAGCGATGAGCTTCCGGATATGACGTCATCAACGTATATGTCGGAAGTTAAAACGGTTTTGGCCTTTGGGTACTTGTGACCCTCATCGTTGGCCAGTTGCTGAATAGAGCGGCACGCCAGGAATGGAGCGGAAGACACTCCGTACGTTACGGTATTTAATACGTACTCTTGAAGAGGCTCATCTGGGTGAGCTCGCCAGAGAATACGTTGATAATCACGATGTTGAGGAGCTAGGTTGATTTGACGGTACATTTGGCGCACGTCTGCCATGAAGACAATTGCGTGCTCACGGAAATGAAGAAGGATCTCTACGATATTTGATTGTAGCTTCGGTCCCGTCAGCAGCGAGTCGTTTAGCGATTTGGAAGTTGCATCTTTAGCCGAGGCGTCGAATACAACGCGAAGCTTCGTTGTAGCGCTGTCGGGACGTAGCACACAATGGTGCGGTATATAATACTTGCCTTGACCCATTTGCTTGGCAGGTACCAGAGTCATGTGACCACTGTCGATATAGTCAGTCATGAACTCCACGTATTGTTGGTTTAAATTGTGATCGCGATACAGACGCCTTTCAATGGCATGAAAGCGTCGTAAGGCTATCTCTCGAGAACCTTCAAAGACTGGCTCCTCGTCGTCCTTGAAGGGGAGACAAACTACATATCTACCTGTCTCGTCACGGTAGTGATTACTGAGAAAACTATTTTCACAGCGTTGCTCTTCTGGGGTCAATCGGGAAGATTGTGGAACGTTATCGATTTCCCAGAAACGTTGAACAATTTTGTTTAAACTATCGTCTACGGTAGAAGGGGCTACTCCTAGTAGACTGGACGATGCGAGTCTGGACTTCCCAAGAAGAAGCCAGCCGAAGACTGAGTTGAAAGCTCGCGGTTGAGAGGCGTTACCCTTCAGACGTTGTTCGAGAAGTGACTCAGCAAAGACGTCGGCACCTAACAAGACGTCGATCGGACCGGGGATGTCAAAACCAGGATCAGCTAGCGGTAGTGTTTTGACCTCCTCCCATCCTTTCGTATTTAGCCTTGCTATCGGTTGATCTCCGCAAATGCTCGGTATGACGAGCATTCCCAGACGAAACTTTACGTTACAGTTGGTGCCAATGTCGCATGTAACAAAGCCACTGACTGAGGCAGGGCTGCCCCTAACCCATAAACGTTGATATTACCAGTTATAGGTTTTAGATTTAATCGTTGAGCGGCGTGAGCCGTGAGAAAATTGTTTTGACTGCCGGTGTCAAATAACGCGCGAAATGTATGAAATTCACCAGAAGCATCACGAATCTGGACGAGAGCTGTTGCCAGTAACACGGTTGTGGTTACGGTTGGATCAGACTGAGTCAACGAATCCTTAGCCACTAAGGTCGCCGAGCTTGCCGCCGACTCCTTATGTAGCAAAGTGTGGTGTTTACGTCTACATTGTCGACATGAAAACATTGATGTGCACTCTCGCACTGAATGGGATGCGTTAAGACAATTGTAGCACCATTTCTTTTCAGTGGCCACAGCCATGCGCTCATCTATTGATTTTGCCAAAAAATCACTACAGGCCGAGATGTGATGTTCATTACGACAGTAGGCACATTTACGAATCGGAGTGCTCGAATTATGAGCAGGTTTCGCTTGTTGTTTATCACCAACATTTTTATGAGTAGTGACGGTGGGAGCGACAAGCGAATGCGTGACGTTATGTCGCTTGAACTTCTGAGAAGTTCCCGGTGTGTCCTTTGAAACGTTAGCGGTTTTATTGGTAACATTCGAAAAGTGCGTGTCGCGAATTAATGCTTCACCTTTAGAGTGTAAGAATGCCCTTAAATGGTTATACTGTGGAAGCTCAATATCGGTATGTTTTTCCTCAAACTCGCGTCTTAATTTGGTATCGAGTTTGGCCAGAACATTATAACAAAGAACAAAACCCCATTTATCGGTGGGTAATTTTAAAGTTTTTAAAATTGTTAAGTTCTCATCGATCGTGTCTAAGGCGCGTCGAAAATCTTGAGCGTTCGAAGTCTTTAAACTAACGTCCAAGATATCACGCCAGCACGTAAACGCTAATTCGCGTTTATCTTCATAACGGGACTTGAGAGCCTCGTACGCACTTAAATAATGTTCACTTGCAACAGGAAAAGTTCTAATGAACGATAAAGCATCACCACTTAAAACTGACACGAGATAGTGAAATTTCTCAATATTACATAAGGAGGTAGAATCATGTATCAACGCGTTATAAGTTGCAATGAACTCAGGCCATTCCTTGATAGCACCGGAAAAAGTTGGCAACGAAATTTTTGGTAACCGCATATTTCCACTGTGCGAACCGGTCAATGAATTATGTTTCGAAGTGTCAGCTTGTTGAGATGAACGTTGTTCAAATTTTCGTTGAATTGCCAACACTTGAAAATACAATTCGTCAAATCGATCCTGAAGTTCATCGTCCTCCTCATCGGCATCATCCTTAAGAAGGTCCAAAATAATAAAATGGGAGTCATGAAAACTATTCAGCAATCGTTTTTATTTCATGACAATATGAAAGAAATAACCCTACTTGTGATTCATCGGTATTGGCTAAGGTACCTACTTCCAAAGCCTTCGTTAAGCGATTATATGCTATAGTTCGTTTACGTCGCAAACTGGGCAAATTATTAATAGTGTACGTATTTTCGATACCCTTTTTAATAGTAGGTTTAGATTTACGCCTTGATAGTAAAGACATAATTAATATCAAAACAATAAAACCTGATAGCAACAAATATTCGGATTCGATAAAAAAGTTTAGTTGCGAACGTCTTCAGCGAGACCGCGTTCACAAGAATCGACGAGAATCACTGGGGCGGTATTACACGACAACAGGTAATATTGTCACCTCGGTCACCTGAGTTTTAAATTGAAATAAATTAAATTGATAAGGATGAATTAAATGAGCGTTAGGAACACTAAAAACGGTTTGCGATATTCGTTAATGTACGGTAAATAAAAAATAAAAATCAGTTTTTTTGTAAAAACAAAAACTATGATTTTTAACCTAAAACGGTAATAATGAAAATGTGAACGCACCAAAATTCGTTGAAAATATGATACGATAAACGATACAACGTCACGATAAAAAATATTTCGTAATTTGAAACGAAATAAATTTTCGATAAATAAATATCAAGAGGAAACGTTGAACGGTTGGAAAAAGTAGTCGAGTTATAACGAACTATCAACATAAAATTATGAGAAGGTGGATTTGCAATATTGTATTATTGCGAACGGTAAAACGGTAGATAATTTTATGCTAATAAGTATAAAACGACAAAAGAATTTATTTTCAACAAATATTCTAGAAACTGATGGAAGCCATCTTAAATCGATAAACGGTAGGTAAGGTACTCAACAAAACAAAATGGAACAAAGACTTGTTTTCCGATTAGTAATTGAAACAAAATGTTATGTTTATTCGTTTTAGCTGTACTAGTAAGTATAATAAGCGTGGAATACGGTAAATGAAGTAGCAATTACTAAATCGAATTGGTATTTGGCGGCAGACTGAAGGTAGGTATCCAAAGTTCCCGGGTTTCGGCACCAAAAAATGTGGCTAAATTGACTCGATAAATAGCACTTGTACACTGTCAATCACCACATTGGATCGAATGCTGGGAGCATTCGCCGTTAATATGCGTTACAGACGATTTAGACAATAGAAACAATGCACAGATCACTTACCATGTAGGCAGGCTTCGAGCACGATTCCTCACGAATAGTTCTTCCTTTAGACACCTGGCCGGCCAGCCACACACGATTATAAAGTTCCAAAAAAAAACTGTTGAGCACTTGAAGTTTGATTAGGATAATTGAGTAAAAAAGATGTAATGTTTGGTGCGCGCGCGCCTTCGATTCAACGTCCAGACTCAGAATAGTTTACTGGTTCTGCCACCAGCCTATGGCGCTGTATTCCAAGACGCCGGTAGGATAGTACATGCGCCGGCGGTAATCCGGGCGCTCCATTGGCTAAATCGCCTGCAGCACGACGAATCATGATGATTGACAAGTGCGTCGATAACACGCGCGAAATTCGAATTGAAAAGTAAACGAAGTTTACGTTGAAAACGGAACAGCAGTGGTAGTACTATCCGCAAAGTGGCACTAAAACAGATTTATGTCCGATATCAAACAGACATTGAAAGAATCTTGTTTATAGTTTTTAAATTACGAATACAGCTACGTACAAAACAATAGTCAATTATTGTTTTATACGTAGGTATTCAAGTTTATGAATTAGGGCATCAAGATGTTTAATTTAGAAGCCATGACTTATTGTTATTACCATTCTGAACTGCTTTCTGAGCAAATCGCAAAACTGTGTAAACCTTCCACCATCCCGTCCATTGATAAAAACCACATGAGTATCGTTTAGTAGTTTTTGATTTCATTATAGAGACATTTTATTTTATAATTATGTTGTCATTGGTAAATTTTGTTTTCGACTACTCGACTAAGTATATAGGTATACGAGTATTGTTTTAGTGCTTTGGTTCAATCTTCAGAAAATAGCAGTCTATAGATTTCTCAAATACATAAAGGCATTTCAAGTAGCAGAATGCAGTTACTTCAGCCATTAAAAGTCACTAAAAGCAATCTGCATGCGTGGCAACATAAAACTGACAGTTGGCGATAAAACAAGATGGCGGTTTAGATCCAAAATGGCGGAATCACTTTAATGGCGTTATAAAAGTATCAGACGGCGCTGGTTTATTGTTTTAGATTAAGATCTCAGTTTTTATTGCGTTAAAAATGATAATTATTTCAGTTATTTTAATTAACACTGATGAGATAACGCTTTGAAATTAAATATTCTGTGTTTCTTTTCAACCGACTTCCCAAAAAAGGAGGAGGTTATATGTTTCGATGTATGTATGTTTTTTTTATGTATGTTCGCCGATTTCTCCTCCAATTGTGGACTGATTTCCAAAATTGTTTTTTTATTCGAAAGGGCTTATTCCCAAGTTGGTCCCATTTTAACCACGTCCGAATCTGTTCGGTAATTTTAAAGATACCTAACAAATAATAAAAATATCAATATTGCATTATAGAGCAAAAGCCCGCGACAGCATGCCCTTTCTTATTTTATTAAAACTCAAGATTTTCTGTGTATGTCCCCAACATAGATATAGCGATTAGCGACTATAAAAGTTGGATCATGATTACTTATAGGCAGATAATTTGTAGCAATAGCATATAAAGTGGTAGCTCAATTTCCTCAAAGTAAAATTTTTTAAAGATTTTATTCAGAATAATATTAGAAATCACGCCATCCATTACCAGGCAATTGGTGCAGATATAAACCCCTGCCAGACATAGTTACTTTACTAAATTATAGTTATATTTGTTTTATTACAAAATCTGAATTTAATGTTACTTTGGGAGGCCCCAAGGGTGCTTTTTATACCTACACATTAAACTACCACACACTAAACATTATCCTTGCTAGCCATATTACCTGCATAAGCAACTAAGATCCAAACTTCATACCTAGTCGCTAATATTTTTACCCGTATATACCACGCAGAGAAACATTCAGCATTTTTAAAATAAGGAAGGTTTGGTCGTCGCGGGCTCCTCGGTCTATTTATGTGCCAAAAAATAATAGACAATTTGACATTTGCAAATCAGACTGGACATAAAAAGTTTCGAATTCTTAATTCTTTATTTTCGGCCAGAAGAAAAGTTTAAGTTTTTATTAAAGAAAATAAGTGTAGAAGCACTAAAAATGATAAAAATAAAACTTTTTTCCAAAAAAGTTAACCGACTTCCATCATAAAACTTAAAATCATGAAATAACAATAAAGAAAAATGTATTGGCATGCTACCTACTGAATGAGGTGAAGTCGGTGCCGAAAGCGAAAAATAAATAATCTAAATTTACATTAGAATCGTGTATACATATACGAGTATATAAAATGCCTAGCTAAACAATTACATAACACCCTTACTCCTGCACTTGGCACCGACTTCCACCTCAATCCAGTAGGTAGCACGCCAATACATTTTTCTTTATTGTTATTTCTTGATTTTAAGTTTTATGATGGAAGTCGGTTCACTTTTTTGGAAAAAAGTTTTATCAGCATTTCTTTTTATAACTGAAATAATAATACCTAGCTAATTTCCTTGATTTAACCTTTTATTAACTTCACTAGCTTTTTGCCCTGGGTTTTTGCCGCTGTGAATTTTTTTATCGCCGCTTTTCACCCTCTTAGAGGAGGAACTTCAAAATTACTTTCTTGTTATTTACTTACGCTATATAAACTATCTGCAAAATTTCAAGTTTCTTCGTTCAGCAGCTTTTACCTATGCATTGATTAAGTACCAATCAGTCAATCAGTTTCCAACTAAATATATTCCTACTATAGTATTTAGTAGATTAGTTCGCTTACCAGGGCGAGTGAAAATACCCACAAAAAACACAAATTTTTTTCTATAACTCTGCCTCAACTTCTCTTTTATTATTCTTTATTCTCAACCCAAAAAAATATAATAACATTAGTAGAAATATAGTTTTAGTAAGTACTTATTCATTTAGGATTATATAGTGATAAAGTTCAAAAAACCAGACCTGATAAATCCTGTATGTTTTGAGGGTCCAGGTAGGGTCGCGGAGGGTCTTCGCGGTCAGCCCTTTGGACGAATCTCCACCTTTGATGTCTGTGTGAACTGCACCCACTGTTATATGCGGGACTTTTTGCCAAAATTCTGATGCGGACATTCCAGTTATTTTGTTTGGTTATACTGGTTGAAGCCTATGACGTCGTTTACATAATCTATGCTATCTATATCTATACCTAGTAATAAAGCGTTTGATTGTTTGAATGCGCTAATTTCTATAAATATCCTTAGGATTTGAAGAATTATTTTTGCGGTATATTTCTTTTTGGTTGCTAGATCAATCAACCTAACTGCATCTGGTGTCAATCATGTCTGGTGAATATAAAGAAGTCTAATCCTTTGACGAATTTTTGTTTTCTAGAAGATACTAGTTGTATAGTTTCCTAGTACAAAAATACTACGATTTTATCATAAAACTTTGACGGTAATTGAAATTGTTATATCCGTTTTATAACGTAAATTTATGCACTTTATCCAGATTTTATATTACGGAATAAGTCTGCAGCATTGCAGAGAGATTCTGTGCTAATTTAAATAATATTGAGACGAGAAAGTGTTAAAAGTGACTGCAAGTGGCTAAAGTGCGCCGAGATTAATGTTGTAGGGCGGAGGATGTTTTTCACTCCTGTTATCGATATTGTAGTCATTGTTTGTTTTCTCTAAGTTCGATGTGTCGATAGAGTTATCGTTTTTACACGACTAACCAAAAAAGGAGTGTAATGTTTCCAGGGTTCATGTATGTATGTAAGTTTCTTTATTCCACACTAATTACTGAACCGCTGAACAGATTTTTATGTGAGAGGTATTTTTAGATTCCTTTCATTCCTCCGATCCGAGTGACATAGGCTATGTGAGTTGTCAGTCGTGTTACTTATATTTTAAATAATTAGCTTATTCCGCTCACTAGTTGACTCTACTACCGAATGAAGTCTGTCAGATAGTACAAAACTGTCATCAATTGTCAAATTCAAATCAATGACAGACTTCACTCACCGTAAGCACCAACTAGTGAGCCGAAATACGATAACCCTCATTAAACATTTGTGTTTGATTCAAAGACAAAGTCAACATCTTTTATTGAAACTTGGCCTTCAAAGAAGATTCTGTTTCACGTCGAAAACTTATTATTTAATCATAATATATTATGTCTCAAAGCTACAAACTATGTACTAGCATTTCGGAACGACCACTGCTGAGAAGAAATGCCGAAAGAAACTCATGAAACAGTCTTGGTCGCCTGACATGCCAGAGGGGCTATTTGTAAACTTTATACATACACTAGATTGTGTACAGTCAAAAATAATATATAAGAAACAAATATATAATAATAATAATAAAACATGTTATGTTTGTGATCGATTAACCAAACCACTATGAAATGGTTAAGAACAAAAAATAAAAATAAAATTCGAATCGAGCAGACCAGTTCCCCCTGGCAACACCCGTTCACGAGTTGACGCGATTCAACTTAATGACAATGATGTGTTCGTTGACAGTCGACAAAAGCCAAGCATTGCGATTAGAATTTAGAATTTATTTAGTTTAAAACAATTTATAAATATGTACCTACTTAGTTGTAATTAGGTATTTAAGAACAATTTGATTTTAAGTACACTAGATTAAGTTTTGTAATAAATTTAATGAGAAATGTCTGTTTCTTTTTCTTTTACAATAAATAGGTACCACTTATAATACAAAGAAATCGGGTCCTGTAAATTTAAGCTATCAGTTACTAGGAAACTAAATATTAATTTAAATATATTATTAAAGAATAAAGAATAAAGAATAAAGAACATTTATTTGTGAGACATAGGTAGGTACATAAAAATACAGATGGAGTTTCATTATAGTAGGTATCACTATGCTCTGTCTTTTAAGACTTACAAAAATTTGACTTAAAAATATTGATCATTAATTAATTGATTCATTAAATTGGACATAACATTATTGTTGTCATAAAATTGTACATTTCACTGTCATAAAATATCAATGTCAAAAAATTTAAATTAATTTATCTTCTAGAAAATAATCTATCTTATAATAAGATTTTTCTATTAGGAGAGAAGTCAAGCGTTTTCTGAAGGTTTTTAGATTTTCTTTTTTAATTCTCGCGGCAATTTATTAAATAGTTTAGGAGCCATACAGATAAAACTATTTTGCTTCATAGCCGTTCTAGAAATTGGTACATAAAGTCGGTGATCATGTCTTAGATTTCTTTTTGTTTTATTTAATGACGATAGCGTCGCATATTGGGAGTGATTTGACTTTACAAAACTAGCAGCCTCTAATACATACAAGGATGGTAGTGTTAGTATACGAAACTTTCTGAAATATTGTTCACAGCTATCGGTACTTTTCAAGTTAAAGATTGCTCTCACACACCTTTTTTGCGCCTTAAATAATATATCTTTATTCACGGAGTTACCCCAGAAAATTAGACCGTATCTTAGGATCGAGGAAACAAATCCGTTATAGGCTGCCAGTGCTGTGTTGACACTTGACACTTTTCGGAGGTTTTTGATGGCGTATGCAAAACTATTTACTCTTTTACATAACTCTTCAGTGTGGGCTTTCCAATTAGTTTGATAATCCAGTTGTATACCCAGAAATTTAGATGTGGGCACAGATTCAATTATATCTTCCTTATATTTTGCAACAACATTTGGTGTTTGTGTGTATTGTCGGAAATGTATTATTTTTGTTTTATTAATATTGATATTTAAATTATTTATTTGCAACCAGTCAATAATTTTAGCAATAGTATCATTTATCTCTTTTTCATATGTCAGTTTATTAGTACATTTAATCAAGACTGTGCTATCGTCCGCATAAAGTGTCATTGGGTGACTGATATATTTTGGTAAATCATTTATATACGCAATAAATAGAAGGGGTCCTAAAATACTCCCTTGTGGAACACCATATTCAACTAGTCTCGACTGAGAATAATATTCTTCTTCTAACTTATCTTTGGTATTTATTCTTTTAACTACAGTCTTATGTTCCCTATTACTTAAATATGATTTTATTAGTTTTAAAGCAACCCCCCTTATACCATAAGCATAAAGTTTATGTAACAGTAGTCTGTGATCCACATAGTCAAACGCACCTCGACATATCCATCAGAATTGCACACATATATGTTTTTTGTTGTCCACGGAATCCGTGACCAACTTAAGTAATTTATAAATTGCAACATTTGTACTAAAGCTTCCTACGAAAAAGCCATGCTGTTCTGCGACTAATACGTTGTATTTTTCGAAGAAGTCATATATTTCATTATAAATAACTTTTTCTATTATTTTAGAGAATATTGGAATTAATGCAATTGGCCTATAATTTTTAACTTCATGCGGATCACCTTTTTTATGCAGAGGTTTAATTATAGAAATTTTTAGTGCTTCAGGGAAGGAACCTTCACTGAGACACATGTTTATTATATGGGATAGCGGTGACGCAAAATAATCTGCACATAACTTAATCACATGTGTCGTAATTTCATCATATCCCGTGCTATTTGTGTCTTTCAGTGCCTTAATAATGTCATGTATATCTTTAGGGCTTGTCGGTTTCAAGAATATAGATTTAGAATTAAAATTACTCATTTTATATGTACAATTTTTGTTTGTGCAATTAGTTTTATTTTTTATGTCAATCGAGGTATTTTTAATGTCATCTACATAATAATTATTAAAAGAATTTGCTATGTCAATAGGATTGGTGATTTTCCGGTCATCTTTGTGAATTTCTTGAATTGTATTAATTGGATAGTTTTTATTATCATTTTTTATTACATTCCACGTGGCTATTGTTTTATTTTTTAGAGTTGTTTATATAATAATTATTTTGTGCTTTCGTAAGGGTAATTATATTTTTATATTTATTTGAGTATATTTTAAACGCATTTTTATTCACTAGTGTCGGAGATTTCCTATAAGTCCATAGCAATTTTCTTTTTTTATTTTACTACATTTCTGAATACCGCGCGATACCCATTTTGGTCGCTTCTTACTATAGATTTTAATGAACTTATAAGGGAAACACATGTCATAAAATAGTTTTACCAGATTATAAAACGAATTATATGCATCATTTGAATTTTTCGCTTCAAACACTTCAGAAAAACTTAAGCTTCTCATGGCATATTTGAATTTTTTTAAATTTTCTGTACAAAAATCTCATTTTTTAACTCGCCACGAGGTAAATATAGCTGTTTTCTTTACAGGACATTTGATTATTTGTGCTGTATGATCCGATAGAGCAAATTCCTTTACTATAGTTGTACATCCTCTAATGTTAGTTGCAAAGTTATCTAAGCATGTGAGACTTTTTGGGCGAGTTACTTCCTTTACTTGTAATTTTAAATTAAAGTTTAACAAAAGGTTTTCAAAAAGATGTCTGGCTGTTATTTTTTAAGATATCTACATTGAAGTCGCCACAAAGTATAAATTTCTTTTAGAATTCTGACATATTTTGCTAAGTAATTGCTCCAGTTTTTCAGTAAACAAATCAAATTTTGAGCTGGGAGTTCTATAGATACATATTATAATAATATTGTGCAGTGTAAGCTCTGCCGCACAGCATTCGAATACATCCTTTTTTGAGAATTTTGATACATCGATTGTTTTAAATTGTAGGCCGCTTCGGACAAATATACATGATCCGCCTCTGTGGGTTTCTCGTGTGTAACAAGTTGCCATTCTATAGTTAGTTGGATTAAAATTTTTTGCGTCTTCTTTTGTCATAAAATGTTCCGTAAAGCACAGGACATCTATTTCCGAGTTATTTTTCTGAAAGTTCTTCCAGGCAAACAGTTACCGAATCTGCCTTGTTTATTAATCCGGCTATATTTTGATGCATCATATTGATACATTTAGTCACGAAAAAATGTATCTGAATCTGTTTTACAATCATTTTGTTGTGAATGTTCTTTTCCATCTATATATGACGAACCGTGACAGTGACAATTGTATTCTTGCTGAATTGTTTCTATCAGATGAAAAGTTCCTTCAACAATATTTAACATGCCTCTATGATTGAGTTTTCCTGACGATTCCGAAAACATATCATAAGTTAAGTTTAAATTTGAATCAAATATTCGTGCATATTCATGTGTATGTACGTCCAAGCAAAGCAAAGAGTTAAAACTTTCAACTCTACAGTTATACATAATTGCTCCACATATATATGTAGGCAGGGCAACAATTATATTCGTATGTTGTTGACTTTGCAGTGCATTTCTAATTGAGTATACTAGCTGTAAGTAGTTTTTCGTTTCCTGAAAATCTGCTGGTCCTATTAATAGTATACAATAATCATCCTTCGTAAATCCTTGTAGTTTTTTGTCAATTCCATTTAAAACGTCGTGTATCGAAGATCCTGTAGTAATATAATGACAGTAATCATACTTCTCGTGCACGCCTATTTTTTCTAACATGTTCGTAACCTTATGTCTATTCGTAGTGCTTAATATACACATCTTATTTTTATTTCTAATATTATCATTCGATTTTTTAGGTGACGGTGATATTATAGTGCTATTGCTATTTCTGTTTTGTGATGAGTTTTTTACAGTCTTCTCGTGTTTAGTATTTCGGTTTTCTTCAGAATTAAGCTTTTTTAACACTGTTATCGATTTCTTTTGATACTTTCTGTTTTTTCTTATTTTGTGTCTTAGTTGTAGTCTTTGTACCATCTATATTTGTTTGTAATATTTTTATTTGCTGTTCTTGTTCTGATATAATTCTACATAGTTCATTGTTTTTTAATGTTAACTCTTGGATTTTAGAACGAGCAATTTCGAGTTCTCTTTTGTGATTTTCTATCTGTGTTTCATCATTCTTAGAGGCTGATAATTCCGGTAGACTAGTATTAAGTTCTGAATAAGTAGATGTAGACATGAATGAACAATTATCTATCGACTCCTGAGATATCGTTTTCTTTGTTCTATATGTAACATTGTCATCAGTCACCATATCCATTTTTAATTTTTATTTCCTTTCTCAACACGGCGGATTTGAACTCGGGTACACGTATTTCGATGCAAAAACGTTAACCGCTGGGCCACGAAGCGAGTAATCACGACGATGAAAATTGGCAAGCTATTATGCAGTTGTCGTTGTATGTGGTAATAGTTATTTCTAAAGATAATAGATGGCGCGATTAATCAAGTAGCAGCGATCTGTAATGATAGCTGTCTTTTCCGGTAGATGGCGGTAATATCTGCTTCTTTTAGCAATATAGATCAGCTGATTGGTCGATTTCTTTGTTTACTTAAAATTGAATATGTAACGACACAATATTTTGCTTTTTGGTTGTAAAACGCCACAAATGTTTGTTATTCACAGTCACTCGATGAAAATGTTATTGTTTATAGGTTTAGAATTTGTCAGCACTGTAGTTTTTGATTTGACACTAGTTATAAGTAAATTTCAACTGTTCACTTTTTAGTCACTTATTTTCCTTAATCTTTTATATTTTTGTTAGATAACACTTGATGTAGTCAAAATTAATATAGTTCACTTGTTTTTGTTAAAATTTTCCCAATATCTTTTGATTAACTATTTTTAATGATTAATTTTATACAGACACGATTTTACTTGCGCTACAGTGGCGCCACCCTTCATTATCTATCTACCTTCTTTCTGCCATTATCTATCTACCTTCAGTAACCTTCTTCATTTAACGGATATTTACACTTGAAATAACTAGAACCTGCAGTCACGACATTTTCCTTCAGCGGAAGAAAAATTTAAAAGATTTTAGAATGGTTTCAAACAAAGATTTAAATTTGCTAGAAAATAATGTAAAAATAACGAATTATTTTAGTCTATTACTGATATCATAATAGAAAGGAGATTATTTCTGTCTAAATCCTGACAAAATGTAGCAGCAAAATTAAAGATAAGATCGCACGATGTGCCAGCACTAGCGGAGTTAAACACATAAGACTTCCCGCCAAAATTTCAACAATTGCGCTTGTTGCGAGCCAAGTTTTTGAATTATATCCGTAGAAGCCTCCTTGATTCCAGATAAGCCTGCAATCTCGACTTGCTCTGTTTTACAGACTTCACTTAGTTTGGTTCCTTGAGACGTTTTATTAAGATATGAAATTTCATTTTTACTATATTACTAAAATATTAAATTGATGTTCACAATAATTCGTCTTTTATGATCTCTATCAAAGGGACAGTTTGCGACGTTACGAGATATCAGCCCTAGGCATATCATTAATTTATTGTTATTTAATTTAACCATTACTAGTTTTTGTGCTCAGCTTTGCCTGCGTGAATACTCATCTGATTCACGCTTCTATTCCTACTTGGCGACCCTGCCAGGATAATCATCGTCACATAGATAATGAATCTATTTCATTTCATTTATTTTCATTAATTTTAAGAACATTGTTCTTATCGTTGGAGTTTTTTCCATCTCTCCCTATAACATCCATCGTTTAAACCTAAAAATTTAATCTTCCACAGGAATCGACTAGAAAGCAACGCGGAACACTGGTCAGCCTTGCTGCTATCATTGCGGGAGCTGACCGAATGGGTGATCAGGAAGGAGACTGAGCTGAACGCTCTAGCTCCCCCTCGCACGGACTTGGCTCACCTCGTCAAGCAGCAGGTAATTTTAATGGCAGAGCCCTAACCATTAATGAAAGAAACAAAAAATCCGAGCGAGTAAAATAATCGCATATGATTTGTGACATCTCGCCTCGGCTCAGTAATATCATCGCGTGCGAGAATCAAACTCGCGATCCCCGTCTCACAAAATCAAATAAAATGATATAAGGTTGCGTAGTAGTCACAATCAATATAGTAGTATTCGAATTGAGGATAAAATTAGGCAATTTAAATTAACTACGTAGCCTCATGATTATGATACTTGACATATTATGTATTTCCAAATACAGCGTACAAAATTACAAATCGAATCATCCAAAATTTATATGTCGACATCATGCTAATATTAAATATCTGCTAGCACCAAAACGTGATTTGAGCTACAAATAATTTCCACTAATTCCAGGGATGCGTCAAATTGTTAACAGATTTTGAATCCGCCATTTTGTGTGTGCTGTAAGCTGTGATTACAGAGCACGTTAGCGTTATTAATATAAATTTTAGAATTTAGGCTCTAATGTAGGCCTAGATCTATTTTGGGGTCACTGAGCCAGCGGAGTAAGTAATGTTTTAAGTAACTTTACTACTCATGATTTTACACTCTTATTCTGTAAGTATATCTATAGGAGAGTGTGTAAAATCCTACTAATAGTATAAATGCGAAAGTTTGGATGTGAGTTTGTGAGTCTGAGTTTGTGAGGATGTATGTTAGTCAATTACGCAAAATCTACAAGACGGATTTCAATGAAATTTGGTACACGGTTAGAAATATATCGGGAATATCACATAGGGTACTTTTTATCCCGAAATTCCCACAGGAGCGAAGCCCCGGGGCGTAGCTACTATCAAATATGGTTTGTTTTGCTTTTACGAAAATTTTATACTCGTAACATTGAATCAAAGTAAAGTCGAGGACATTGTTTAGAAAAAGGTTACAGCAATATTTCACCACTCGCTTCATTTCACATAAATTCGCTCACGTAAAGTGGAAAATGAAGAATAATGACTCTCTTATTATATGACCTGATACCTAATATGTCTCCTACACTTTGTGATACTAAATATTTAGAAATTAAGTAAAAGTCATGCTAATAATTTTTCATTTAGCATTGTGTATTATTTATTTTTGTTTGTTGAAATAAAAATTTTGGGTTTGTTTATGATTTGTTTTTCTCCAATCCGCTATAACAGTACCAGTAGCATTATTACTATAGTACCTAGTACTTATTGTATGTGTATTGGCATCTGTCGCCTCAAAGACTATTTTGCTTTTTCGGCTGCGCTAGGAACGAATAGTAGTCAAGTATTTTTGTAGCGCAGCAGTGGAAGTAAAATAAATAATTTATGATATAAAAATCGATATAATTCATTCAAAAGGTCATGGTCATTGCACGTATTTGAAACAAATAGTTACAAAAAACAGTTTTCATAACAAATTATTGTTTGTCTTTTTAGGATGACCACCGCGCCTTCCGAAGACAGCTGGAGGACAAGCGACCGGTGGTCGAGAGCAACCTGCTCAGTGGACGGCAGTACATCGCCAATGAGCCTCCGCTATCTGACACCAGTGATACTGAAGGTAGATAGATAAGACGTCTATTTGCATCAACTGAGACACATACAAACATAACAGAACTGAAAAGCTATTCTGTGAAGTGGTCTTTGGCAGCCTTATGACAGTGGATATCCATTTAATGTGCCTAACCATTTGGTTACATCAAAATTTCCAAAGTGTAAGTAAACTAGACTCTGGGGCTCCGCTTCTACGGGAATTTCCATTTTATTTTACTCGTGTGAGAAATCTCAAAATCCATCCAAGAGATTTTTCGTAATTCCAATTCCAAGTAATATACTGAAATGAGAAAGTGTTTGAGGACCAACTTTTATATTATATTTCTTTTATTCACATTTACGATTAATACTCCCATTAGAATCAGGGACGGAATGCTAGTAACAATTATTTGCAAGACATGACAGACATCTCCCGGTCAGTCCCGGTCCGATGCCTTCAGTTCAATGCATGATGTGTACATTGTTACTGTGTCAGTGGAAGCTATATCACATATCGCAATACCTGCAGATGCATTTATACTAAACAGATTATGGACTGCAGGATTCTTAATTTTAACTGTCTGTTAAGTCCTTAAACTTTCACCTTAAAGCACGTACTTAACGTGCTTTATATCTTAATTTTATATGGGAGCGGAGTTTTGAGGCGTAGATCCTGATCGTTTGCTTAGGCAAAATGAAAAATTTACCACTGATAGGCCAACAACTAACACACAAAGTAAAATCCATCAGCAATAACATTCCTTATGCCCTTTGAAGGCTGCAAGTTTAATGAAAACTGATTGGCCATTAGTCGCCTGTACGGTCACCAGCACATGCTTCTAGCCAAATTCATTGGAAATTCGCCGCCATTACCACCGCATAGCTGTTCATGCGGGATAACTTGATGTGCAGGTGATTGTACAATATCGAAACTGATCGAGCAATCGCGTTGCCAATTAGAACAGCGATTGATTGGAGCTTTGTTTCTGATGCAAGATTTAGTATTGTTTTGGATTCAATTTGGTATGTATCTACTTGGTTCGTTGGCTCAGCGACCCAAAGAGGATCTTGGCCTCTGATGCTTCAATTATTAATTAAATATCGCCCCTATGTGGTACCTCTCTGAATTTCTTTTTCTATCAATCTAATAAAGGTAGCATCATGTTACTTAGGTACAAGTACGTAAGTAAGTAAGGAAAAATACTTTATTGCACCGAAACATGATGTGGACTGAAACATTGTGACTTAATCCGATTTAATTAGAATATAGACATTTCCTCTCGGCCAACTAAACCACAAAAAGAAAAGGAACGATAAATTCATAGATTTAGAAGATATACGCGACCTATGATTAATGTATGGATATATTATTATGTACCGCCCAATACAACGCGTGAATTTCAAATGCATCCTAACGTTCTAACCGTCATTTTGGATAAACTGCCAAAATGGCGGACTTACGACGTTGAATGGAGACCATTTGAAGCCATTCAAACTGACCTTGTCGTCGGACGGCGATATTTTGCGACAACTATGTTATAACTTTCGCTTATGGTGCGTGATTTCATAAATTTTATAGTTAAGGGAATTTGTGGAAATTTCGTTATTTTGGCGTTCGGTTATGGAATTCTAATAAGATTTTTCGTTTTTGAATTGCTTATTCATTGTTGATAGGAGTAAAAGCTACTAAAAGAATACAGATTTAAATAACATCCTGATCTTAATTCAAAATCCTTGAAAACACAACACAATACAGGGAGCCAAACTAGAGCTATAACATAATTAACCGCACATCCACTGTCTGTTACTAACCAGAGATTGTAGAGCTCACATTGGTAAAGTTGGATATGTTTAGTCTAGTATTTAAGCGATATTTGAAGAAAGGAGGTTTTCTATTACAATTTTATATAGTGTATAGTCTCTTTTTTTCACTAGCAGATCAAAAACTTGAGTGTTGGTATGAGGATACTATATTTTATTGAATAACATGAGGATATTATTCACCAGAATCAAGAGTTACGCATTAAAACTACCGAATATAATGAAATAAGTTTTCAAACTCACAAAAATTCCTTCCGGACTGTTGGTTCCATCCAATCCTTGGTTCCACTGATAAGTTGGTGGGTTCAGTAGGATTTTAAATACTCATGGGACCATTTTGACAGTGGGGCCTAAAGCATTAGCCTGGGGCAGTAGACAGTCATCTCGCACAATGTAACCATTCACTTGCAATGGGAGACTTAACGAAGCGGCAGTTTCTATGAAAATTGACTTGGACGTATTCCTGGCTCGATCTATCTATGCCCATATCACTGCTTGTATGTACAGTCTAATGCATTTCAAGATACATATCACTCTCCGTCTCCAACTCATAGTTGGGAAAACTGAGGCATTCCTTTGCCTACTTTTGTGCAATTTAGATACAAGGCATATTATAAGTAGGTATGCAAATGTTAGTATGGCAATGAATTACTTTATTAATTTATTTATGGATCTCTATACGGTGAATCAAAGAGGCGAATTTGCAAACCATTTAAGGCGTTCCATTCATCAAATGAATTTGGACACGTGGATGTGATGTTGACTGTACCTTTACATTATTTACGGCGTGATGCACGAATAAGAGAGGTTTTAAGTTCGATATAAATGCAAAATGCATTTTAATTAAATTCTGTTGAAACTCGTAAAGAGAAGTTAAAAATTAATTCGCAATGCAATATAAAACATGTTTTTTGAAGTTTCTCGCTGAACTAGGCTAGGCGTAAAATGGAAAGATGTAAAGAGAGAAAAAATGGATTTATTGAGTCAAGCTAATCCTTGCAAAAGGTGCCTCGTTTGAATAATATTTCGGGAGCAGACTAGTATTTATTTTATTCAAACTAGTATTAATTTATGCATGTAAATATGTAAATGAATTCTTAATTGGAAATTTTGACATTAAAACGATTTTCTTTTTGATCCGTTGTGACATAATCCTAACTAATTTTATAAATGCAAAAAAGAGTTTCTTTGTTTGTTTGTTAGGAACCTCTTAACGCTTTATTTACTGAACCAATCTTCCTGAAATTTTGCATACACATAGTTAGAAGTACAGAGAAGGACATAGGGTACCTTTCATTCCGGGAAAAGCACTCTCCCGTCGGAAATTCACGCGGACGAAGCCGCGGGGAAAAGCTAGTTAATTATAAATTTTGCTGGCAACTATTTCTGGTAAGAATTCAAAATCCATTCAAAAGGCTTATATTTATTGAAATAAATACCTAAGTATTTGAAATTCCAATCAAAATTGATTGTATTTGTGAATAACCTTTACATCTTGTAATTCATATAATTGTACTTTTAAGTATGTAAATCCTTATATTGAGTCAAACAGTGGTCTTTGAGTTTAAGTTAACATTTTCAACTCGCCTGTTTAAACGCTCCTGGAATTCAGTGCGGAAGTGACGTCGTAATTATTAAATTCCCGCCTTTTTCGCGAGCCCCCGAATATTACGCGCGCTTTCCATGCTTCGCCTTGTTTGCAACGGTTCAATAACTTTTATGGGTAATAAAACTATTAAAATACCAAATACATACTTTTAGTTTTAATTTTTTTTTCATGAATATATCGGTCATGAACGCCATTCTAGTGTGTAGTGTATGTTATCTATTCTATGTGTACTACCTACCAAACCACTACACTTTGATTTGAAAGACCTTTATATCGTCATAGATAATGCTTTTACAATGAACCATTTCCTAAATGTGCTTTTCCTAAAACTGTAAAATCAAAAATACAACCTGTTATAGTTTTAAGGTGCAATAAAACCTGAAAAGTATCTACTGCTTAGCTAATAGCGATAGAACTAGTAAGAGACAGAAAGGGGAGACTTTTACCCAGTACTGAGACCTATTGTCTTTTTTTTAAATAAATAGCTAATCTCATATTTTTTTCACTAGCGAGCCGCGAGAACGAAGGCGACTCGCGCGGCTACCGCTCGGCTGAGGAGCAAGCTCGCGAGCTTGCTCGCTCGATCCGACGCGAGGTTGCGAAGTTGGCTGACAAGTGGAACAACCTGATCGATCGCAGCGACACCTGGGGCAGGCTGCTGGATGATGCTGTACAGGTATGTCGACTTTATTTCATGTATTTAAGATTGGTTTTCTTTTGGCAGCGGTACCTATAGATTCATTTTGACTGGAAGTTCACCGATCGGCCGGTATTAATATATTATATTTTGAATCATTAAAAATGTAGTCTAATATAATTACAAGTATAACTAATAACTACTAAGTCGACTAAACGTGGCATAAAAATTATAGCAATACTACCAACGCCATCTATGCGCTACTGATGTAAGCGTCTGTTAACAAGAATCAATACAAGTTTAGAGTTACTCACTAAGCTCAGAGATGGCGCTATATGTCGTAACAATCGTATTTCAATGGGTCTTAAAAAGTAGTGATTGTGCTACTTTAGTAAAAGTTTAAGTTCTTACCTACTACTATTAAAAAATCCACAATAAAACACAAAAATATTGTTATTCTGTGAACACGATTTCGACATGACAGGAATTACTTACTCTTCACTACCTACACGTTTATACATATATTATTTCTTTTTACATTTCATTAAAAATGCGTAAGTTGAACAAACTGTTCAGCTTTATTAGGGTAAATATATTAGTTTACATAGATTGAATAATATTTTAGTACTTACATACCTACCTATAGATAGCAATTTATATCTGTTCTCTTCTCTCAGACTACGGATGTTAAATGAATACAGCTCAATTGAGTGTACTTAGGACATCCGGTTCTTTGATTAACTTTATACACTCGGTGATTAGTGCGGGGTCACGTATTTTTTAACCATTTGCGCTTCTGTGCAGTTCGCACTTGGCTTGTTTTCTTTCATGATCTTGAAACAAATATTATAATTTCTGATCAATATGAAGATCCGTAGTTTTATGATAAACTTCCTGATATGCTTTGTGCAAAATGTTATAAATTCTAGGATCTATTCAGCTTTCTTGGCTGGGCTCTGATCAATCAGTTACATCAGTGAATTGACTATAGATTAAACGATCTAAGTGTGGAAAACATACAACGACAACATACTCATATAACGATATTATTCGACCAGGATTTAGATATAATCCTTATTATAAAAAATCCTTGTACTTATTTGGCTCCCAACCAAATAATGTTTTTTTCCTCCAGATTATTAAAAAGGCAAATTCAAAAAGAAAACATCACTATATAGAAACATGCAAAACATCAATAATAAAACTGTTTCCATAAACTCAAGTTCTAGCAAAAGACTGCTTATTTCCGAACGCAATGGAAGTACCTACTGAAGTACTTTTCCAGTGATATGAAAGCAATAAATTGCTTTACAGAACTGCAAAATAGTAACTGGATTTGTCTAAAGGAACATTATAATTATAAAGAGAATAGATAAGTTTCCAAAGAGGGTAAACATGTTTGTTTTGACCAAAATCATTATTTGCCAATGGACGTACATGTAACCCTGTAGAGAAACAGATGTTTTAGTTCTAAACTATAACCACAGATATGCTATGCTAGCTAGTACTATAACTACCGCTATACGATGCTTTGCTTGTACTATTATACTAAGGCTACGTACAGGCACACATTTCATAAATCAGCGAGATACTCTAACACATGGCACGAGCAACATGGACTGTACGTCCTTTTGTGTGAGTGCAGTGACTGCGAGCGCCGACTCAGCCAATCTTGACAATTGTCTCCGACATTCTGTAATCTCAGGAGATTCTAGACTAGGTAATGGGTGCTAAATGGTCGGCTGTCTTGGCAGAATAGGCCTAGCAGATTATACCTTATAAATGACTGATTCAGTTCAGATGTACTTGCAGTGTTTAGTGCGCCACCCTGCTTCCTAAAGGAATACCTTACATGGTGTCCCTGCTATTAGATGTAGTTTTCAATGAAAAGAAAATATTCAATGTAAAATAAACTAACATAATAGAAAATTATTAGCTCATGTTCCGCTTCCGTAGGTATTTCGGTCTACCTGTTACGTCAATAAGCAAGCATCCAACAAATTACAGGTCCCACCCGTATTCCAAAATGACCAAATGTCAATAAAATCGTCTTGGCCGTTGAAGCATGATTGAATCACACATCTGACATGTCATATTTATAGCAACATGAACTCAAGTATTACAAGTAGTCTTAAAGTTTGACCAGTTTTTCTATTGAAGCCCGTAATAAAATAGAACGACCTATCTTTTATCTCAATATGCCGACTTGGCAGTTTAGACCTAACGATGTCGCTGATGTAATATCTCCTTATTTCCATACTCTATGGCCGTGCTCGTCTCCAAACTAACTTTAAATGTTTGCTCCAGGAAAATTTGAGATTGAAAATTTTTAAAGCTGAGAATTTAGTGCGAAAGTAGTTTTAAGCGAAGTAGGTAGTAAAGCGTTTAGTTAAAGTTCGGCTTTTTAAGAGGCTAGTGTCATTTGAAGTTCTGTATAAATAATAATTGATTTCCCAATGTAAAGGCCATGTAGGTACGCATAAAAAAATTAATGTGTTTTTCTTTTTCTAACTTTATGTTCAGATATTTCAGAATGGGTACTTACATTATTATTTATTTTGTTGATAGATTAAAAAAAAAACTACTTTAAAATTTCTTTAATTCATCAATTTGATGCCACAAATATATGCATACAAATGCACATGAACAAACACTTTTTCGTCGGGAGTTCAAATGATTATTGAAATAACATTACAAGGGCAGTCATGTAAACTAATTTATGTAAATGGATCTATCGTCGAATATTGATTTTGCCTCCAACTTTACGTCCATATCTCATATCGTCTAGTTAATTTGAACTCGGTGCAATATTGAACCGGCAACTGCCACAATCGCGTCGCCGTCGCCAGTCGCCGACACAAATATGTTGGGAACTATTTTAATTACACCGACCACTACATGCGGTTGGGATCGGAACCTAACTTTTAACGAATTTTCTCGGCTTTTGAAAGAAGTGCGAGTGAATTAAGCTTTCTTTCAACAATAGTTTTATTTTCTATGTTCATTATAATAAAAAAGAGGATTACTGATTGGTATGTAAACACAGGGACGAAACCACTGATCATAGAAAAGAAACGTGAAAGCACCGAGTTTCAGATAAAGCGCAAGTCAGCACTGAGAAAGAAATTTTGGAAGTTCCAATGGTAGTTGCAAAATCTATAGTTCCTAATATTATCTTTCCTATCCAGATTTATGAAGATAAATCTGATTCTGGACGTTTTTAACCAACGCTTACTTTAACACTTGCAGTTACTATTTTACGGTCATAACATTATTAAAAACGGTTATATTTGAGTCTGGTTGAGTGCCCGTTAAGGCGATATAGGTAGTTAACCTACATAAAGATTATTTAAATCCATGTATCACACTCTGTTTTTCTTGTTTACGATATCTATTTTTATCATTGCCTTCTCAATTTTGCACACGAGCTGATAAATCATCAAATACATTACAGGTTTCACTATAAAGTTTTCCTTTACCGGGAGTTAGTTGTGGTATAAGGGTTGTAGATTAGCAGGAGTCAAGTAAAGACATGTAGTCGATAGTAGAGTAAATCGTATATTGACTTAAAACATTATAAAATATTGCATTAACATAAACTTACAAGCTGAGCGTTTCCGTCAAACGTTACACGCGTGACTTAATTAATATAATTATTGCTTAATAGCTATATTACATAGTGGTGATCTATTAAAATTACAATACAAGAGATAACATGTGGTAGAAGTAGAATTTGAATGTCCTTTCGTGCTAACTAATCTAGCACCAGCTTCAATGTTTACATATGATAGAAAGATAAAGTAGAAACGGAAAATAAATCTGCGCAAATCCGAAATACAGAATGTAACATTACTAGCAAATAGAATACAAAATGCTGAGTATCGATGCAATGCTTTGCATCTCGATAACAATGCGCGGTTCGTTATCGACTCGTTATGCGACCACTTGCGATCATAGGTGTGGAGTATATCGATACTCTTGTATCGATATATCTTGATTATTAAATTTTGTATAAAATAAAATAAAAATATACTCATATACTGATATAAAGTGTTAATTACTTAGTGTTCTAATTTATTTATCAGTGAATTCAAGTGAAGAAGTCTATCGGTGTAGAAAACTACTTAAATTAGAGATGAATAGACTTTGCATGAAAATATTTACCTTGCCATCTTAACTGCCACCAACCGGCACAGGCTTCTTCTTCATTTTCTGAATAATTTAAAGATGCAGTCATCACTTTTCCTTTTGCATCGATAGATAGAGATCTAAGCAAAAAATATTCCTAAAGCAAATCGAATTGAAATCACCTTTGTCAACGATTTGGAAGCCGAAAACCTTTCCCTCGAGATGAATTACGTGCCTTTGCCCTAAAGAGGGCTATTATAAACAGGAAGCTCTTTTGGACTCCAGGATTAAATCGTAAGACCTTTCTGCGCCTTGTAGTAAATTATATTAGTTCTGTTTCTTTGATATTGGTAGATTTTGTAAGTCCGTTAAAACATTGGGATTTATTAACTACTAGCTTTCGCCCGCGGCTTCGCCCGCGTGAATTTCCCACGGGAACCGTGCCTTTTCCCGGGATAAAAGGTACCCTATGTCCTTCTCCGTACTTCTAACTATATGTGTGCGAAATTTCAGTAAGATTGGTTCAGTAGATAAAGCGTGAAGAGGTAACAAACAAACAAACAAACCAACCAACAAACAAACAAACAAACAAACAAACCAACAAACAAACAAATAATCTCACTTTCACTTTTGTAATATTAGTTAGGATTATATTAGTTAGGATTTTTATAAAATTCTCGGGCTGTCCCAATCTACATGCTGCCTTCGTTTCAAAATATAATTATTTCGGGACGGACTCAATGGACCAAACGTAAAATCAATCAACTCTTAAATTTAAAAGGTTTTTATTGTTTCTAAATATAAATGATTTTTAAAGTCAAATTTTGTCTATAGTTTAAATGACCTATGACAACAAAGATACACACCGTCCTTACATTAACGTTTTCAGACGACCACTGCTTTGTTTTTCTTTTTATTTAAATTTCATCGAGTTCGATGAAATCCCATCACTAGATAAAAGAGTCTCATCGGTTAGATAGAACTCGTTAGTCGCATAATCCATTTCAGTGTTCCGCAGGGCGCTATATTCAGGCCACTGTTTTTTTATATTTTGTGGAAGCGTATTTTTTCGATGATATTTGGAAATCAAATCATTGGAAATGTAATGTTTTTTTTTTTATATTTGTTAAAAATAATGTTTCTAATATTGATAGCATAGACTTATAATGGTAATAGGTATCGGGATTATATTTTACCACTGCAACCTCATCTTTAGATTTGTGTGATTCGTCTTGACACTGGCCCAAATCGTTAATTTATTTTTTGATTAGGTATTCTTAGAACCTGAGGATAAATTACAAGTATAATGTGCAACATTAGACACGTCTACGAACAGGGGACGGACAGACAGACGCGTGTATGCGCATACATTATGACAAGAGCCGGGTGGATGAGATCACGTGAACACGCTCAGATTCATGTGTTCAGAGATATTGCTAGCGTATGTTGTTGTATGCAACAATACCTCAATTGTGTTGATTGATGGATTGTCTTCTTTAGCATACATTCAAAATCTTACTTTCTTTGACGTCATCTTTATCATTGTAGTGTTACTACACTGCAATTATAAAGATTCTTTTTTCTATTTAGATTAATAATTTTTGAACTAGTTTTAAGGAATACGGTTGTCTAACTACAAGATTATTTAAAAAACATGGCGAATTTCTAAAATATTTTCATTTGTAGTGATAACTACAGAATTATTTTGAACTTCTAACTGGTCAACTTTGCATGTCATATTTTAGGTGAAATAGTTGATATATTGGGATACTATTCCTGTGGCGTATTACCTGCATGATAGGCTCTCGACTCACTACAATAGCAGGCATTCAAATCCATTAGTCTCCAGACAAATTGAATGGGAAAGTGACACACCAGTACACAAATTTCATATGTTGTTTTTACAATACTTATTAAGAAAACAGGGAGACCCGCTCATCAAAACGTTCTTTGAGTCACGCCGAAACCATTGGTAGCAATAACTCGACGCGATTTTGTGTACTTACGGAATTATATCAAAAACTAAACATTCATAACAAAACATTCTATGATTAAATTAGACTGTCAACAAAATCTGCAGAGTTGGACGTCTGACATTGACAGCTGGTGACACACGTTCCGTATCAGTTCCTAACCAACCTTTCTTATCATAAACAAATAAGAAATCATGGCTGGATTGTTGTAGAATTTTAATTATTCTCCTTTAATATCGTCGACTTAGATTGTTATAATATTCAACGAATAAATACCTTATTTAAACATTAGTTCTTTTAAAGAATGTTTAAAAGTTGGTTTGACGTGCGTCCGAATTGGGCGAAATGGAGCGCGACGAGGCGGAATGTCAAATCGAGTGGAGAGGGATCGGTCTCTTCCTGGTGAGGCCGCCACGACACGTAACATGGCTTGAGCAGAATCATTAAATTTTTTGGGTTTTTTCACTTTCGCCGCCCTCGGCACCCCGTCATGGGACTATAGTTTAACCTTTAGCTTTAAAATCCGCGATACGCGCAAGGACACAGGGGATATTTGCCGCCACGAAGTTGTCAGGAGGATGAGCTGTTGATATCCACGTGCCCGCCCGGCCGTATGAATTGGCGCTTCCTGGAGTGTCCTCCCCATCACCAGAGGGTGCGGTTCTCCCGGACCGTGGACCGCCTGCCACGGCGCAGGCCCCGTCGTCGGCGACCCCAAGGTGCTACACACGGATCCTAACCTTATTTCCAAAGGCCGCTTCGCCGCCTTCGATCCGATGTCCCCATAGTGGCTCAGCGCAAACCTCGGAAGGTCCAGCCAGCGCCTACTATCTCGCATACAACGGAGCGTGCAGGAGCGCCGCGTCGCTTTGAGGACGCGACCAGTACCAGTGCTCGAACCCAATGGATCACAAAACGGTGAACGGGACAACGTTCTAAGTGCGCACAGACGTTTGTGTACGGACCTGGCCAGGTACCTTATATTTGGTTTATGTTAATTTTAACTTTTAATTGCGGCAAAGACTTATCAGATTTTGGTATTAGTATAACATGTGCCCGCCCTCAGCGGCTAGTGTGTTTATGGAATAAAATGCTATATTCTATCCCAACTATATTGTATTAATGATATCACCCTGCCCATGACTCCCAGGACCTAAGGCTTACTAGACAAGAGGTCCTTGTACTTCAAAAGTGCGAGGCTCTATCCTGAGCATTACATCCGGCTCTCTCTAAAGTAATTGTTCGTGTATAATCGCACTGCGCAGGGATATTGCCCGTCTTCGCTTCAAATAGCTGAAGACCCCTGCGCAACGCACCAACATACACTTTTTATTTTTTTATTTTTTATACACGACAATGGCGCCCGAACTAATATATTTTTGAGCCTTTGAGTCCTGTGAGAGTGGCAGTTTTTTCTAAAAAATAGTTTTTAAATTTTTTAAACTCGCTCACTTGTTATTTTGAAATTTTGGTGATATCATTGACTGTAAAGTTATTATACTTAGTGTATGTTAGGTTTATGTGTGACAGGGTTGTAAGCATACATTTAATACAATTCATAGTAATTATTATAATATTACTAAATAATATCATAATTAATAATATAATAATTAATATTTTATTTGGGCTTCGCTATGAATAAAAAGCATAGCGCTCAGCCATAATTCCTATTTAATCTCAATTTGAGAGCTAATTTATATTTATTGACAGGGAGTAACCTGTATATATTTAGAAATTTATCAATTATTATAATCTATTACATACCCTGACACATATAACCTCACATTCTTGCCAACATGTCGGACGGCGAAAGGGAAGAGCAATATCATGAAGTAAGTGGGGAGGCAAACAAACCACCTACCACTACTACTTCCTCATTTGTTAATACACGACCACGGGGAGGTGCAATTGACACCCACCCACCCGGCCCTTCCACACTTAAAGCGTTACAACCCACATTGTCTCAACTAGGAGCTCCCGGTTTAGTACGTCAAGCCAACTCAATGGGTAGGACTACCTATGTTACGGAGGCTAGGGAAGATGACGAACGCGTTATTCACATATTAAAGGAGGACCATTTGAGGTCGTGGAATTTAAAATTTTCTGGTGACTCAGACGTCACAGATTTTTTTCTTAGAATTGATGATTTTAGGCGTAGTCGAAATACTTCAGAACAGAAAGTACTGAAATGTTTTTCTGACTTACTTAGTGGCAAAGCTTTAGATTATTACAGACATATACGTGATGGAATTTCTACATTGTCAGAATTAGAAGATAATTTTAAGTCATTTTTCACGGCAATTGATAATGACTTTAAATTAGAAAAGTCAATCCGTGAACATCGACAATCGTCAGGCCAATCCTTACACTTTTATATTTTGGAAATGCAAACCATGAATGCGCGGCTAACAAACAAATTAACAGAAACAACTTTATTAGAAATAATAAAACATAACATTCTACCATCATATGGACACTTATTGGCTGTTGACAATTCTAATAGTATCCAGAATCTTATTGATATTGGCAAACGTTTTGAGGCATACTCAGGTTTCACTAACTCAGCTAGCGATTCCAAAAATTCAAAACAATCAAAACAAATAAATACAGTTAAATTACACAATACAAACTTTAATGATAATAAACATAAACAAAATTATAATAGAAACATTAACAATAGACAATTAGAAAATAAATTAATTTGTAACAAATGTAAAAAATTTGGGCATTCATATAAACAATGTCGCACTATACCAGGCATTGTCTGTTTCCGGTGTGGTCAAAAAGGCGTGCTAACAAGCACTTGCTCTAAATGTAACGATGGAAATAGGGATGTATCATCACCGGAAACAAACAATAGTAAAAAAACTAGTTAGACCAGGAGCCACACAAAAAATATCAAATATTCCATACTTAGGCGCTGTGACTCCTGGTATAGAAACAGTCAACAGTGACAATAGAATTTTTATAGATTTTAAAATTAAAGGAAAACCTTACACAGGTTTAATGGATTCTGGTGCTAATTTTAGTATAATAGGAAACAATTATCATAAACATTTTTTGAGCCTAGGACTTAAATTATTGGATTATTCTTCCACAGCAACTTGTGCAAACCGTTCTGTTGTTGAGGTAAAAGGTAAAATCCTGCTACCAGTCAATTTCAGAGGTAATACTTATAATATTATGTTTATGGTAATCCCAGCAATTTCTAATAATTTTATTTTTGGCATGGATTCTATTATAACGTTAGATTTAATACAATTACCAAGTTTAGAGGATTTAAATATTTCATATGGACAACCAGTTGTCAGGCCGGAACCGAATAAAACAATATGCACCATAGTACCAAAACATGACCTCTCTCCCCTAGAGTCAGTCCAACTAGACAAAGTTATACAAAAGTTTAAATCTATTAGTACTGTGCAGAGCAACTACGCTCTGCTGCCAGAAAATGTGGCAGAGAGAATCCGGACAAACGAAGCGGCGGAAAGAATTCTGTACCGGAACTTTACCGGGAAAAAATCTACCGGTAAAATTAAGTACCGGGAAAAAATCTCCACGCGACACCACGCTTGTCCGACTAGAATCTAACTTAAGCTATACGCAGTCTGCTACCACCGTAGCTTATGAAGGGAGCTACAGGGCCCTATATGATAACCTAACCTATAAATTAACTACAATTGAACACTTACCAAATTAAATCTTCTTTCTCTTCGGATCCAAACTTGAGTGTCTTCGGGAAGGGGGAATTCCTAATCACCCTACCTAACCCTTGAGATCTCAATTCCCCATAACAACTAAATAGATTTCTTCCCGTAGTTTCACTCGGGAACAGCCAGATGTGAACAGCCAGCCACGTTTCACCTCTCACAAGAAAAAGTCACAATAACAGAGTTTTTCACAAACACAAATTCAATCGTTATTTAACAAACAGGAAAGTCACAATTATCACTCAAACTAAACAATCAAACGACGCGTGACCGCTCCGCGTATTAAAATCAAACCGATATCGCCCTGGACAATGCAATGGCGGACACCACACGCGACGCCATCCACGCTAGCAGTGTGAAAACCCCGAACGCCCTCTGGCGGCAGCAATGCGAAACGCCTGCGTTTAGTTTTACCCAATATATTACAAACATCCCCCCGTCCCGGTCTGAGAAGCAGACCGCTAGCTTACTCTACGGGAAGGCGGGCGAGAGAGGTCACACCTCTCCTTAAAATCGAACCGTCGACCAACACCTCAGC
This sequence comes from Ephestia elutella, assembly GCA_018467065.1. NCBI lineage: Eukaryota > Metazoa > Arthropoda > Insecta > Lepidoptera > Pyralidae > Ephestia > Ephestia elutella. The sequence continues at coordinate 912,935 of CM031570.1, forward strand.
CACACGCGGAGTGCCATCTCCGCCAAGAATCAAACGTAATATGCGAGCTCGTCGCCAAAGCAATGAGGGCAAATTTGCCTCTTTTAACAATACTAAATCACCCTCCCTGGGAGGCTCAGTCCTGTCTGTCCACTTCACTCTTTGCTGCAGCAAATGCAAATATTCAAGCGACCAGCGACGCCAAAAGTCCTGGCTCATTTGCTGCAACATTTGAAAACGCGACAACCGATATACGCGTTCATCCTTCCACGGGTATTCGGGCAGGGCATTCAACGGCCCTCCCACCAAAAAATGACCAGGGGTGAGAGCTTCCAAGTCATTTGGATCTGGAGATAGCGGACAGAGAGGACGAGAGTTGAGGACCGCCTCAACTTTACAAAACACTGTGGCCAACTCTTCAAAAGTTAGAGCCGTTTCTCCGATAATGCGGCGGAGGTGGGTCTTTGCGGATTTCACAGCCGCTTCAAAAATCCCTCCCCAATGGGGGCAACTTGGGGGACTAAACTTCCAGGTTATTCCCCTTTGGGCAGCAATTTGACTTAAACTAGTACAATTTTTATCAATAAACACAGAAACATCCTTAAGATAATTTACAGTTCCTTTATAGTTTGTGCCATTGTCAGACCTAATAAGGGAAGGTAGACCTCGACGCGAAACAAAGCGATCCAACGCGGCGACGAAGGCCTCCGTAGTCAGAGCCGATACCACCTCCAAATGGACAGCCTTGGTGGCCAAACAAACAAATACACACAAATAGCCCTTCACAATACGGGCATTACGAAAGGGAGAAGCCTTGATCGAAAAGGGCCCGGCAAAATCGGTTCCAACGCCGTCAAACGGTCTCGAAGGTCGGATTCGATCAGCGGGCAAATCACCCATCTGTGGTTGCATCGTGGATGCCTTCAACCTATAACATGCAATACATCGAAACAGGACACTACGGATTGCTCTTCGGGCTGACAAAATCCAAAACTCGCGTTGCAAAATAGCCAACAAAGCATTGCACCCAGCATGGGCGTTACGAATGTGTCGATCAGACACCAAAAGCTGCACCAAGGGTCCGCCCTTGGGCAACAACAGAGGATGGCGAGTCTCATATGGAAGATCCGCCTTCCGGAGCCTGCCTCCAACCCGAAGAAGCCCATCCGAGTCGATGTACGGGTTCAAACGAGCGACCGCGCCCTTCAACTTAGCGCGTGCGTCGCGCAAGATACGAAGCTCTGACTCAAACCGTCCGGTCTGCACGACACGGACCCAATGCAACAATGCGCTCCGGCGCTCTTCTGCACCTGCAATCGGCTCCAACCGCTTTTCCTGTGGGTTTCTACAATTATGTATGAAACGCTTAATCCAACTGGTAACACCCAGAAGCTTATCCAAGCTGCTATACCGAGCAAGTAGCCAATCCGGCTCCGACGTCGTCTCAGCGACTACAGCATGTACACGGAGCCCAGTCAAACTCAAAGAAGTAACATCTGTCTGACAGACAGGCCAAGAAGTTTCTGATCCCATCAGCCACTCTGGGCCCCACCAGAGCGGGTGTGACACCAATTCTGGTGCCGTACAACCTCGGGAAGCACAGTCCGCTGGGTTAAGCTCTCCCGGCATATGTCTCCATGTTATATGTATCAATTCCGATATTCTGGATTTGGGAAACCCGATTTCCCACAAAAACCTCCAAGGTATGTGGGGCCGCGCGCAACCATGCAAGCACGACCTGGCTATCCGACCAGGCGAAGATGTCCCGTATCTCGACCGTGGCCGCCAGCTCACATGCAACGTGATGCAACAATTTAGAGAGAAGGTGAGCTCCACTCAACTCAAGCTTGGGAATAGTCAGCCTAGTCCTGATGGGGGCGACCTTGCTCTTCCCTAACAAAAGCGAGACATTGACCCGGCCATCGGCGTCAACTGTCCGCATATAGACTGACGCGGCGTAGCCTCGCTCCGACGCGTCACAAAAGCCATGCAGGCTGGCTCGATATTTCCCGGGTGGCAATATTCGACGAGGCAAGGCAATCCGATTGACTTCCTTAATCGATGAAAACAACTCGAGCCAATCATCCAATGGAGAGCCAAACAGCGGCTCGTCCCACGAGACGCCCAAAGTCCAAAGTCTCTGAAGAAGACACTTTGCAGAGAATATCACTGGACTGATCCAACCGCTTGGATCAAACATACGGGCTATTACGGACAACACCGTTCTCTTAGTCCAGACCTTTGGTATTTCCAAGTCCACTTGGAATGTAAAAATATCGGTTAGCGGCTGGTACTGCATGCCCAGCACCGCTATCCTGTTGGGATCATCCACATCTTCAAACAGGTGAGGGTTCTGTTGGTGATCCTCGGGGATCCCTTCTAGAACTTTAGGCTCATTAGACAACCACTTACGTAGCTCGTAGCCACCTGTCTTCAATATTTCGATCAATTCATCCCGCAGTAGGAGGGCCTCCTCAATACTTTGGGCTCCGGTGCACACGTCATCAACATACAAGTCACGTGACAGCACGGAAGCCCCACGGGGAAAGCGGATCCGTTCCCGCTCTGCCAATTCAAGCAATGATCTGATGGCGATATAGGGACTAGATTTCAAACCATACGTGTTTGTGTTGAGTTCATACACCGTCACAGGATCCTCAGGGCGCTCACGCCACAGTATCAACTGGAATCGCCTGTCCTCAGGATGTATGACTGTCTGGCGGAACATCATCCGGATGTCCGCACCAAAAATCACTTGATGTCTTCTAAAGTTCAAGATGATGTCAATTATATCCCTATGCAATTTGGGACCTGAATGCAAACATAGATTCAACGAAACCCCGTTCGAAGTGGGTGCGGACCCATCGAAGACGGTCCTCAATTTGCCTGTTGAGGCCTTCACCACCGCGTGGTGGGGCAAAAAATAATGCTCAGTTGAGCTCCAATCAACTCGAGCCGGAGACATGTGACCCAAATCCTCGTACTCGCGCATAAATTCAATATATTTATCGCGAAGTACGTGGTCACGCTGCATGCGTCGCTCCATGGACAGCAGTCGTTTCTCCGCAAGCGCCCTACTTTGCCCTAGGCTAGGACGAGAGGCAACAAAGGGTAACCTAGTTACAAACCGACCGGAGGGCAACCTCTCCGTGGTTGATCGAAAGAAGGCTTCGCACTCAGCGTGTTCCGGATCCATCCTGGAACTCATAGGTGGCTCCTCCACCTCCCAAAACCTTTGCATGGTCTTGGCCAAGGACGCTGATGCGACGACCGGTGGCTCCTCCACGGTGCTATTATCAAACACAGGGCCCATCAGGGCGAAACCAAAGATAGTAGACACTGCCATCAGTGAAGACGAACCCAGAGCTTTCTGAGTACCCAACAAAATCCAACCCAATACGTCCGAGCCCAGGAGCAAGTCCACTGGGCCGGGATGAAAGACAAAGGGGTCGGCCAAATCCAGACCCGAAACCAAAGACAACACACCCGGCGGTATGTCTGTCGAGGGGTGCCAACCCGCAATGGTATCCATTACCATAGCCGAAGTCGTGATCCTCATTGTGGAGGACTTCAGCGAAGAAAAGGTGACAAGTGTCTGGCCCGTCAGACACTTCACTTGTATGCCACCAACTCCACGAAGTGGCACAGGCGAGTCTTCCACGACTAAACCTAACTGGTGTGCCACTCGAGTGGTAACCAAACTGCTTTGAGCCCCTGAGTCCAACAGAGCTCTCAAATTCATGGCTTCCCCCCCACGACCCCATACGCGGACCACCGCGGTAGGGAGCAGAACCGTCCGCGGCTCTGTCCCAGCAAGGGAGCAAGCTAGTTACGGGCTCCCCACTCTCTCCAAACCAGGGGCGCGCCACTGACCCGGATAATATGGCGGGCGAGTGCACATCCCCATCTGAGGGGGGCATAACCCGCGGCCCGGCCATACATATGGTACGGCGGGTGGTACTCCAGCCGTGGGTACTCGTGCAGCGGCGGAGAAAACCGCTGCGGCTGCATGTGTTGGGCATTGGTAACCCGCGTGGAGGGGGGTGTCCCCACTCTCACGTCCGATCTAGGGCCCCCGCCCATGGGGGCCCCATCCGGGGCCTGGCCAGCCACATACTGGCCATGACCTTGGGGCGCGTGCTCCCGGTCCGCCAAGACCCGCGCCGGTACGCGACCCCCCTCCCGAGGGGGGGTGCGACGAGCGAAGCCGCGTCCTCCGTCCGATGGTGGAGGGCTTCGCGCAGGAGCGCCCCCGCCCATAGGGGACCCCTGCCTCAAGAACCGGGGGCCATCCCCGTTCCGGTTCATGCAGAGCATCACGTGGTGCAGCCCACGGCATGCACTGCATGGTATGGCCCTGGGACAGTCACGTGCATAGTGACTGCCCAAACAGTAGAAGCAAAGTTCATGCCGCCTTGCCATGCGGCGCCGATCTTGTACTGGCAGCCTCTGCCAGTCCCTGCATTGCAGCAGGCTGTGGCCCATTCGGCCACATTGCAGGCAGTCCGCGTCCCTCGCGACTGCTGCCGTGTGTGCAACCCGCACACCAGCTCCACGCGGTGGCGGTTGCCGTCCCTGTTGGGGCTTCCCTCGCCATGAGGGTTCCAAGGGCCTACGTTCAGGCGCTCTGGATGGCGCTGAGTCCGTCATGGTATTCTCAGCCGCCCGTGCCTCAAACTCCAAAAACTTCACCAAGTCAGTGAATGTTGGTAGGGTGGTGCTATCCCGTTCCGCATTCTCGCGCTCAAATCGCGAGCGGATGTCATTGGGTAATTTGCCCAATACAATGTGCACCAGCAAAAAGGACCATTGGTCCACCGGCAGCCCCAGTGTGCGGAGCGCGTTACAGGCCACTGTAACGGGCGTGAGCAACTGCAGGCGCAACTGTGCCCTGTTGGCCACCTTGGGCAGGGCCATCAACTGTGCGGCGTGCGCATCCGCTAACAAACGTAAGTTTTGGTAGCGGGAGTTCAATAACTCCCAAGCCGTATCGTACTGGTCGTCCTCCACCCGGAGGTGCTGGATGAGCGACCGCGCTTCATCCTCAAGAGTGGAGAGGAGGTAGGCCATCTTCTGGGCCTTCGACAAATCCTGTCGTGCTACGACCAGGGACTCAAACATATTTTTATATGCTACCCACTCCTCCATCCTACCCCCAAAGTGGGACAGCTGAAGGGTGGGGAGCCGACCAGTAACCGCTGGTCCTTCCTGTCTAACAGGTGTGCGAGGGGCTGGTCCGCCAGCCTGTCTCGCCCTTATTGCGGTCACCGCCTCCGCGATATCATCGTGCAGACTCAGGATCTGGTCCATGTCCGCCATGTGACCTGCGTAGGCCTCCGGGGCAAGTTCGGCTTCGGTAAGCACCACCATGGCCGCTTCCGCGCTAATCAATCGTGAGTGGAGGTGATCCGCTCTTAGCAGTATGGCGCCCTCCCTGTCCTTCCGGGACAGGAGTCCTCCGGCCGTTACAAACCATCTCAATTCGTTGGCGAGTGTCGCCCTAGCATTGGAGGCCTTCGCCATCGCGTCAAGTCACAAACAAAAAATAACAAAAGGTAAATAAAAAACAACAAAATCAAGCAACTACACGAAGAACCGCGGTAGGTATGAGAATGGCACAAACCCGGAACGCACGGTACAAACCGCAAACAAATACAAAAAGGGTTACAAATATTCTTATACAAACAAACTAAGAAAAATCTAATAATTTTTACAAACAATTAATTATTTTTTACAAACGAACAAATAGAGGGTAGATAAACTACGCTCTGCTACCAGAAAATGTGCAGAGCAACTACGCTCTGCTGCCAGAAAATGTGGCAGAGAGAATCCGGACAAACGAAGCGGCGGAAAGAATTCTGTACCGGAACTTTACCGGGAAAAAATCTACCGGTAAAATTAAGTACCGGGAAAAAATCTCCACGCGACACCACGCTTGTCCGACTAGAATCTAACTTAAGCTATACGCAGTCTGCTACCACCGTAGCTTATGAAGGGAGCTACAGGGCCCTATATGACTAACCTATAAATTAACTACAATTGAACACTTACCAAATTAAATCTTCTTTCTCTTCGGATCCAAACTTGAGTGTCTTCGGGAAGGGGGAATTCCTAATCACCCTACCTAACCCTTGAGATCTCAATTCCCCATAACAACTAAATAGATTTCTTCCCGTAGTTTCACTCGGGAACAGCCAGATGTGAACAGCCAGCCACGTTTCACCTCTCACAAGAAAAAGTCACAATAACAGAGTTTTTCACAAACACAAATTCAATCGTTATTTAACAAACAGGAAAGTCACAATTATCACTCAAACTAAACAATCAAACGACGCGTGACCGCTCCGCGTATTAAAATCAAACCGATATCGCCCTGGACAATGCAATGGCGGACACCACACGCGACGCCATCCACGCTAGCAGTGTGAAAACCCCGAACGCCCTCTGGCGGCAGCAATGCGAAACGCCTGCGTTTAGTTTTACCCAATATATTACAAACAAGTACAGAGGAGCGAGGCCTAGGTAGGACATCTCTAGTTGAGCATAGGATCAAAACAACGGGGCAACCAATAAAACAAAGGTATTACCCTCTGTCACCGGTCAAATTAAAAGCCTTAAATGAAGAAGTAGACCGGATGCTTCAACTTGGTGTTATAGCACCATCTAAATCCCCATGGTCAAACCCCGTTGTCATGACCCCAAAAAAAGATGGTTCATGGAGATTTTGCTTAGACGCTAGGAAACTTAATGACGTCACAATTAAAGACTCATATCCTGTGCCATATATTAGTTCAATCTTAGATAATTTGCGTGGTACTCGTTATTTAAGTTCCATTGATTTATCAGCTGCCTACTGGCAAATGTCATTATGCGATACTGACAATGAAGACGGTTCCGGCACATCATGCCAAAAATCCGCATTCGTGGTACCCAATCGTGGTTTGTTTGAATTTAAACGTGTCCCGTTCGGCATATCGAACGCTGGCTGCGAATTACAGCGATTGGTTGATTCTCTTTTCCATCACAAATTTGGTGAGAAGATATTCGCTTACTGTGATGACCTTCTCATAGCCACTAGCTCGTTCGAAGAGCATATCGCCATTTTAAATGAGGTTTTTGAAGCTTTAAGCAAGGCAGGTTTAACTATAAATTTTAGCAAATGTGAGTTTTGTAAGTCTGAACTCAAATATTTAGGCTACGTAGTCGGCTCACAAGGTTTATTGACAGATCCACAAAAACTAGAGTGTATCAGAAATTTTCCACGTCCCACAACCGCTAAGCAATTGCGAGCGTTTATAGGGCTTTGTTCGTACTACCGAAGATTCGTAGCAAATTTTTCAACTATTATAGCACCAATGACGGTTCTGATAGGCAAGAAGAAAGGCAGAGATACGGTAGACTGGTCAGAAGAAGCAGAAAGGTCTTTCTTAGCGCTCAAAGAAGCTCTGACTCAGGCCCCCGTGCTCGCTTGCCCTGATTTTTCCAAACCGTTTCAAATTCACTCAGACGCATCAAGCGTCGGTATTGGTAGCGTGCTTGTCCAGGAAATCGATGGTATAGAACACCCCATAGCTTTTTATTCCAGGTTGCTTTCGAAAACGGAACGAAATTACAGCACAACCGAACGCGAATTACTCGCTCTAGTGGACTCAATAAACCACTTTAGACCTTATATAGAAGGGAGTCGTTTTATAGTAGTGACAGATCATATGTCTTTGAAATGGCTCAAGACACTAACCAACCCATCAGGTCGATTAGCACGATGGGCAATGCAATTATCTTGTTTTGATTTTGAAATTAGGCATAAAAAAGGTTCTATGCACGTAGTACCAGACGTACTGTCCCGTATTGAGGCAGTTATATTTGATGGCGGTTGCAATTCTAAAGATGATTGGTATAATACGTTGTTTAGAAACGTTCAGTTAAACCCGATGTATCATAGAAATTATCAAATTAAAGATAAAGTATTATTTAGATATTCCAAACCAAATTCAAATCTACAATCGGATAACGATTGGAAAATTGTATTACCTAGAGAATTAGTACAGGAATGCATCCAAGAGAATCATGAAAAACATGCAGTCCATCCTGGTACATTTAAAACTTTGTCTAAAATTAAAGAAAATTATTTTTGGAAAGGCATGTATGAAGATGTGAAGAGTTATGTGGCCACGTGTGAGAAGTGTAAAGCTTATAAACACTCCAACCAACCTCCACATGGACATATGACAAACCAGAAATGTGTCAACAAACCGATGCATACTTTGTCCATTGACCTAATTGGTCCATTAGTAAAATCTTATTCTGGTCACATCTACATACTGTCCATAGTAGATATATTTACTAAATATTGTTGGATTCACCCACTTAGAACCGCTACTGCCAAAACAATAACATCATTTATTGAACAGGAAATCCTATATAAAGAGGGAATTCCATGTGTTATAATTTGCGACAATGCAACTGTATTTCAGAGCAAACAATTTAAAGATTTTTGTGCGAGCCATTCGATACCAAAAATATTTTACAATGCGTACTACGCGCCTCAGTCCAACACTGTGGAACGTTTTAACCAAACTATAGAAACCTGCCTAGCTATTTTAGTAGGAGAAGATCAAAGAAACTGGTCTAAGTACCTACCTCAAATCCAGCTATCTTTGAATAGCACTATCAATGTTGCCACTGGGCACACACCATTTTTATTGGCTAAAGGTCGGGAGATGATGACGGATGGCATGTTGCATTCAGTAAGAGGCGGCATTCCAAATTCGTTAGATGACCTTCAAATGTCCAGTCGTTCTGAAAAAGCCACGGCTCTCAATGAGATGGCAGACATCTTCCAAAAAGTTACCGATGCATTGACCAAAGCGTACAAACAAAACGCGGGACGATACAACCTACGCCGTAAACAACTTCGGTTAAGCGTAGGTGATATCGTATGGAGGCGTAACTTTGTACAGTCAAACGCAGCTCACTTTTTCTCCGCTAAACTAGCACCGCGCTTTGTGAAATGTAAAGTTGTCAGGAAGCATTCGGATGTTGTTTACGACCTTCAGGAGATAGAAACCGGTAAAGTTGGAAAATATCATGTCAAGGACATAATAAAAGTCTCACAAGGTGTGTCCCCTAGCTAGCAACTTTCTTATCTTGAACTTTGTTATTTTGGATTGGTATAACCAATCAGAGGCCTCATTTTTCACATATGACATGACTCACATGTGAAATTTTTTTGTCAAGCGTTTTCATGAAAACCAATTTCTTTTGTAACTACACACTCTAGGCGCCAGAGTAAACATAAGGATATGGATTAATACTCCTTAATTTTTGAGAAAAAAAGGAAAATAAGTTTTTTCCTTATACAATGTCAGCCCAACGGCTATACATTTTAAACTTCAATTTATGTGAGAGCTCTCCATTAGTTTAAAGACTTTATTAGGTTTACAATTTAATTACTAACTAGTAAATTATGTAGGAATGCTAGATTACTATACTTAATTAAATTTCAAATAGTTTTTCTTATTATACATAAGTAAGAACTATATTACTTTAGATAATTCTTTATTATTAGTATGCTACTTGCGATTATCTCATTAGAAATCCAAGTATGAGTTTTTTAATGCAGGGGAATTGCAGCGGTCTGGCCAGACGCTGTATTCCTGACACTCAACATAAATTGAGTTAGTTTTAGAACTCTAGAACATACATTTAGTTTACTATATGAAAAAGCATGAGTTAGTTTCATATATAGCTGATAGTTTTATATTTAGAAATATATTGCCGTAGGATAGGTGAATGTTTTCTCCGGTTACCCCGGCTGTTTCGGCTAAGTACGACTTAACCTCTTTGCCGAAAAGGGGGGTATTGTAGTGATAACTACAGAATTATTTTGAACTTCTAACTGGTCAACTTTGCATGTCATATTTTAGGTGAAATAGTTGATATATTGGGATACTATTCCTGTGGCGTATTACCTGCATGATAGGCTCTCGACTCACTACAATAGCAGGCATTCAAATCCATTAGTCTCCAGACAAATTGAATGGGAAAGTGACACACCAGTACACAAATTTCATATGTTGTTTTTACAATACTTATTAAGAAAACAGGGAGACCCGCTCATCAAAACGTTCTTTGAGTCACGCCGAAACCATTGGTAGCAATAACTCGACGCGATTTTGTGTACTTACGGAATTATATCAAAAACTAAACATTCATAACAAAACATTCTATGATTAAATTAGACTGTCAACAAAATCTGCAGAGTTGGACGTCTGACATTGACAGCTGGTGACACACGTTCCGTATCAGTTCCTAACCAACCTTTCTTATCATAAACAAATAAGAAATCATGGCTGGATTGTTGTAGAATTTTAATTATTCTCCTTTAATATCGTCGACTTAGATTGTTATAATATTCAACGAATAAATACCTTATTTAAACATTAGTTCTTTTAAAGAATGTTTAAAAGTTGGTTTGACGTGCGTCCGAATTGGGCGAAATGGAGCGCGACGAGGCGGAATGTCAAATCGAGTGGAGAGGGATCGGTCTCTTCCTGGTGAGGCCGCCACGACACGTAACATGGCTTGAGCAGAATCATTAAATTTTTTGGGTTTTGTCACTTTCGCCGCCCTCGGCACCCCGTCATGGGACTATAGTTTAACCTTTAGCTTTAAAATCCGCGATACGCGCAAGGACACAGGGGATATTTGCCGCCACGAAGTTGTCAGGAGGATGAGCTGTTGATATCCACTTGCCCGCCCGGCCGTATGAATTGGCGCTTCCTGGAGTGTCCTCCCATCACCAGAGGGTGCGGTTCTCCCGGACCGTGGACCGCCTGCCACGGCGCAGGCCCCGTCGTCGGCGACCCCAAGGTGCTACACACGGATCCTAACCTTATTTCCAAAGGCCGCTTCGCCGCCTTCGATCCGATGTCCCCATAGTGGCTCAGCGCAAACCTCGGAAGGTCCAGCCAGCGCCTACTATCTCGCATACAACGGAGCGTGCAGGAGCGCCGCGTCGCTTTGAGGACGCGACCAGTACCAGTGCTCGAACCCAATGGATCACAAAACGGTGAACGGGACAACGTTCTAAGTGCGCACAGACGTTTGTGTACGGACCTGGCCAGGTACCTTATATTTGGTTTATGTTAATTTTAACTTTTAATTGCGGCAAAGACTTATCAGATTTTGGTATTAGTATAACATGTGCCCGCCCTCAGCGGCTAGTGTGTTTATGGAATAAAATGCTATATTCTATCCCAACTATATTGTATTAATGATATCACCCTGCCCATGACTCCCAGGACCTAAGGCTTACTAGACAAGAGGTCCTTGTACTTCAAAAGTGCGAGGCTCTATCCTGAGCATTACATCCGGCTCTCTCTAAAGTAATTGTTCGTGTATAATCGCACTGCGCAGGGATATTGCCCGTCTTCGCTTCAAATAGCTGAAGACCCCTGCGCAACGCACCAACATACACTTTTTATTTTTTTTTTTTTTATACACGACACATTGAACTATCTGATCGCTCACTAAAACAAAATCACAGAACCGCTAAACGTAGGAACATAAAAACTGTCATTGTCACGTCTGCCGCGGCCGACCGCCGGTCCCCGACTGACCGCGTCCGCAAACTGTCGCCACTCATTAACCCCGGATGTCGACGCCATTTTGTCAAGTTGCGTGGCCATTTGCAATTCGTTTTATTGGTTAGACTATTAGTACTATAGTATTTCGACTGTCTCTCTGGGAATTTCTGAAATAAATCTACCTTATTTGTGATTGCATGTTTTAGTCGTGTCCGATTTTTTTTTCAAGTTATGTAGTTTTTGAGCAAAAGAACAATCCATGTAAACTCTTGTAAAAAATATATTCACGTCTATTCAGTATTGCGTGAAAGATCTATCCACCATCTAGATAGCACTGTCGCAAATATCAAATCGTTTGACCAACAGTGGACTACGAAAATAGTAGATGTGTCAAAAGAGAAGAAAAACAAAACTACCATTGACTTGCGAAATTCTATTTAACGCTAGCCACAAATACACAGTATCAATTAATTTCAGAATTAATTAATAATATTTGAAATTGCGGTGAGCCCATTTGTTTACACCATTAATATTTCCCACCCCTTTTGCAAAGAGATAAGGCACAAAATTGTGTAAAACGACGCATTCGTCATAACTCTTTTTTGCCGACCGTACGTTTCTCGGTGGAGTGTTATTAAAATGAATTGTTTTGCGGTCGATCCCTGCCATTCCCTCCATTTTGTACAAATGAGTTTTATTTTTAGTTTTTGTCACGTTTTGGAAAGTGGATTTTCACGTACCTACCTTTACTTTTTTTTGTTTTAAACTTATTTTTAACACATATATTTTGAACCATTTATGTATTTCAAACAAATAGAATTTATCGTTGCTTCACGAGCTCTTATTTTTAATTTAATTTGCTGAAAGTGTATAGTAATTACGTAATAGTTAAATGACCAACAGTAGACCGGTATATCAATTTGAGCGTCCACTAACGGCCGTTATGGTCAGTAAATAGGGCTAATTATATCTGAACTAACCATAATGGGTGCATATTCGATGCTCGGCCGAGATAGCTATTTAATTAATGATTAACGATTCATAAATATGACTAAAATCCTACCAATATTTACAGACGTGAAAATTTGTACGTCGATTTGTTACATTATCACGCCAAAACTGCTGGACGTATTTAGATGAAATTTGGTGTATAGGTAAAATGGAACTTGTAGTAACACTTAGGATACTTATATCCCGAACTTCACGATAAAAAAATAAAAACAAATATATAGGCTATAAAATATTATAAACAGTGATAGTCCGGAGATAAGAAGATAAGCAGATCCCCCTCAGTTCCTAGCAGCACCCGTTCACGAGTTGACGCATGAGTCAGCTGGCGCGGAGCTCACACGCACTGTTTATAATAATAAACTTATAAGAGACTAGCGCCCCATCCCCGCTTCGCACGGCACTTCCATACATAAATTGTAGCCTATTTCACTCAGGCATAATGTAGCTTTCTATTGGTGAAAGAATTTTTGAAATCGGTTCAGTAGTTCCGGAGTTTACCCCCTACAAACAAACTCACAAACACTACCTCTTTATAATATTGTATGATTGCGCACGATTCGAAGCCAGTACACGTAGTTGCATGGCGCCGGCGCCGACGCACCCATATTTCAGTCACTTGCCCACAATGCAGTTTCATTGTAGCGGCATACATTATGAAGCGAATGGAAACTGAAATACTAACTTTTGGCTTAGCTGGACGCAGGTTGCTTTCTATCGGTAACAGTTAGACCTCTCCCTCGATTGACTTTTACAATCTGCGCGGGAAGAGAAGCAGCTGGTACATTCTATGTTTTTTCTTCGCTCCGAGACCAGCATGAAGCATTATGAAAGTTTTGTATTTTTCATGAAAATCATACCGATGTTTCAATTTTTTTGGCCAACAGCGGGACACATTACCAATATGAAATACTTCGATGGCTCGACGACCCAAAAAGGATCTTGGCCTCCGATTCCAGAAGCCTAAGACTAAGAAATGGTTCATGATAAATTTGCCCAGCGTCTTTTCCGTGTTATCGTTAACTTAAGCTCGCCATTGAGATCTGATAAGAATAACCACAGTAAACTAGTCTGTTAACCGATGGACCTGAACCTGAACTTACTCGTTAATTTGTCGTGTATAGTCAACTGCCGATAAGTCATCCTGTATGGACCTCTATGCGGTAATGAGCGGTAAATTTTGGAAGGAGTTTGGGTCGGTGGATGTGTTGTTGACTGTACTAAGTACTAATAAGTCATAGGTCTACATAGGCCTCACTACCTATCTGTTTGTCATACCGGGGCCTGGTGACACAGGTTTTTCTGATACCTATATAGTGTGGACACCAGATCTCTACAACTATACTGTCCTCTGGTATATATTATATTTATATTTAGTTATGGCGGTTTTTATTATGGAGTGATTAAATATATTTTTTGATTTAATAAATACTAGTGGTTCTGTCAGAACAGTAGACCTCGCGAGCCCTTCCACGAAATAACCGATATTTTACCGTGATGCATGGAACCTATTGGTTGTTATATGTATACAATGACATTCTAATACACAAATGTCATTGTATGTATATGTTATTTGCGCAACAAAATTAAAGTTCAAAAAAGAAAAATCAATTTGAAATCGAATCTATCTGATTAGTAGGTATGTAGGTATTATATATATTACTTTTTTTATAATAGGAATCTAATCATACAATGAAGTTTTTTGATATCAGATAAATCTGATATCTAAATATGTATCTGATTTTAAGCGGTCAAGATAATTCCACCAAGCATAACAATCCCAATACAATACCATTAACCAAATAAATACACACAATTCCAAGCCAAGTAAGACAAAAAAGCCATATGATATAAGAACCATTTCCTTTTATTTAATCAATAAATCAAGCCACTCTTGTAAACGTATGAAAAAATAAGAATAGCGAATTTGCGAGTATTAAAAGCTTTGCTGCGCCACCTATTGATTTTTTTGTGAACTATTGTATGATAATTTAAAACATGGATTTATAGCGGTTTTATTTAATTTCACTATGTTGTTTAAACAAAAAAGTTGCGTCTTAATAAGAATAATAAAAATGTCTAATAACATTTTGAATTATTTTTTAAATGGCTGAGATATGAAGTTTTTTTTATATATTTCCGCAATTTTTTAAAATTTCGAAAAACTGGCTCGACTCAAAAATTCTATAAAATTACCGAACCTGCTCACAAAATTTCATGAGAATCGGTTCAGAAATGCGACCTGTAGGCGATAACATCCGGACAGACAAAAGAATTTTCGGCTAGTGGAAACTGAGACGCTTCGCTCGCTGCGCTCGCTCGGTCGATTATACAAGAAACATCATATCAAAACTATCGCGTTTAAACACGTACTTATCTCTTGTTTAATTAATCGTGATTTATCTCTAATTTTTTTAACTACTTTTTAATTACCTATTAAGATGTGATTTTTGTATTATATTAAAATTTATTTTTTCAGGTAAGTCTTCAATATAAATCTCTTCATCTTAGATATTGGTGAGTAATAAACTAAATACAACATACATTGATAAAGGAATTCACCGTACCTAGCATTATTTCTTATGTATTTTATCTTCAAAGATACAACATGGTTTATTTTGTACGCCACTAATCATGGTACATTTTGTGTACCCTTCCGCTAAACGCGAGGGTATATCATCATAACGTCTACTTAACTCGCTTCTGAATAACGGTGTATTATGATTTAAACCTTATTTAAACTGCACGCTATACTAGCAGTTAAGCTCCATTCACACCGGGATACATTATGCGATATAAGTACATCCGTAGTTCTATACCTTTACTTATATTATAATTGCGAAAGTCTGTATTTCTGGTTGTCTGTCTGTTACCCTTTCTCGGTTTAACCGCTAAACCGACTTCGTTAAAATTTGAGATGGAATACTAAATAATAAGCTGAAATCTGGGGTGAAAGTTTAACACATAAGCACAGAATTAATATTAGTACTACGTACAGAAAGGAAACTCCCTGCCCCTCCCGCAATATGGCACCCCCCCGCTCCTTCCGCACTTCTCCCCCGTTCTTGTGTAACTGTGGGACGTTCGACTATGAAAACGCACACATTGACGTGTTACTGACGTGTTCACGGATATACAGTTTCATTTGTAGTAGTAGTAGGCATATTTGACGCGCCGTTTCTATGAAGCGCCCGCCCTGGACATAAGATAAATTTGCCGCGGCTGGAATCTCGGGCAACAACTTATTACCACGTCATTCTTGGTCTAAGTAAACGAAACCATCTCTTCGCGAAACCTTCGAATAGACGAAACAAACGAAATCATTTTTTAATTTATTCAGGAAGTTATTTTCTTTCAAGAAGAGACCGAGCTTCAGGGTTTATCGTCATCGTCAATACATATAATAAAACTGTAACTGGTCTGTGTCTGTACATAGGAGATGTATAAGAAAAAAGACTACGAGGAGACTTTATAGGGCCAATAGAAGCCAAACAATTTTTTTTAGAATTTTTGTCTGTCTTTCTGTCTGTATGTTTGTACGCGTATCACGCAAAAACTACTAAACCAAATTTGATGCGGTTTTCACTGTTGTATTGTTGAACATCTAACTTAAAATCTGGCGTAAGTTTCATCTTGATACGCCGCTGACAACAGATATTAACAATAGTAATTTACGCGTGGACGAAGTCGCTAATTCCTAATAATCTTTAATATTTAAAATCGTCGTTAATAATTAATTTATCTCTATTTGAACAGCCCGAGAGTAGAAACGTTAACTATATATTATATATAGACGTGAGAATGTTAACGTGTCCGTTTTCTTATAAGACTAACGATCCACTGGACTAGCAGGCTCCTCGCACCGTTACACGGTA
The DNA here is from genome assembly GCA_018467065.1 of Ephestia elutella. Classification (NCBI taxonomy): domain Eukaryota; kingdom Metazoa; phylum Arthropoda; class Insecta; order Lepidoptera; family Pyralidae; genus Ephestia; species Ephestia elutella. Next base: position 929,385 of record CM031570.1, read on the forward strand.
GATTTATCGTCAACTTTATGTCTCAACTTGTTATAAAACGTGTTTACGTTAATTTCTTAGATTTATAGCGTTATTGCGACGAAATATATCATCGCAAGTACTTGAGACTTAGTGGTATAGCTTGTCAGGTGCTCGCAACGGTACAACCTACCCTAATTTATTGGAAATTAGTCTTTATTAACACTACATTAACTCAGGGTAACTGAACAAGCAATTGACAAAACAAACCTAAGCAATGTACGACGATTTTCCGTAACGTTTGGTATTTTTAAGCGTAAACGAATCACATGGATTTCGCATAATCTGTCACTGTTACGTACAATAGTACTGAACAAGGTACAGTACACAATGGTTTAAGATTATGCAAAGACTGCTGACTGTACAGTGTACAGTCAGCAACAGCATTTCAACTTGCCCAATACTCCAATTTCGTCGCTACAGTTATCCAGGAATATTTTAATATATTTTACCCACTCCCTTTTTCGTTTACGACGCGTTTACGAAACGCTAATAAATCGCCTTAACCGGCTTTAACTGATAAGTAATTTGGAAATATAATACAGTCCCTAAGGGAATACAATTTTAAAAATGAGAAAAGGATTCTTTCTATGGATCTTCTTCTTTACCATTTTCCCAGTGGGCTCGGCACACTATTTTGTTTAGAATATATTGCAAATATGCAAACCATAGTTTTTCTCTCCGCATAATATTGCTTGCCCTGCAGCTGTCAATCTATCATCAACCGCATTTATATGGACAAAATATACCCTTCTATAATTATATTGAGATACATCACCACCGCCATCTAGTATTCATTACGTTTCACCCTTAGGGAAATCGTCTGTATCATCAAGTTCCAACCTTATTTCAAAACCACAAAGCACAATTTTCAAGGTCGCTTCAAATATATAAACATGTCGTTGTGTTTACGACTTGATGTCAGTGTAGATAGAGTTGAGAATCAAACAAACAGTTGACAGTCTAGTTTTAGTTAGCATACCTAATCCCAGCCAATCAGTTATGGGTAATAACGTATCGTATTAATATGTTAATAGCAAATGCACAGTGGGCCGCATCTGGACAAAGGCCAATATGGAAATTTCCCGTTTTTAGCTGAATTGACACTTTGGCGGGTGCTGAGTTGTGGGAAGTGGCTGTTGGAAATAAGATTTTAAAATTTGAATTGAAAACTCCTTTCAAAAAGTTGGATAAAGTCAAGCGCTGGTTTTGAAGAATTTTTGTGTTTCTTTGTGCAAATTAAGTACCTATGTAATATCAAAAACTATTTATTTTTTTGTTTAATATGGTAGAGTATCATACCACGCACTTATATGGCAAGTAAAAAGCGTACATAAAGTGATAACATGAAACATAAAAATATAAATTGTCAAAATAAGTTAATGAAATATTAAGAATATATTTTTTATATTTAAAAAGAAATGACATATGTACTTATTACATATTTTCAATTTTAATATGTATACCTACATATATTTCCATTCTTTATAATAGGGTGGTTCACCACTCGTATTATCCCTCTTTAGCTTTACCAACTGAGTCGCAATACGTTTATAAGGCACGATATCCCTCGGGAGCGTCTCCATGGCAACTTTTATATCTCATGCGTAAATAATGTAATCTGGAAGAGATTATCCCGGAGACAAGCGAAATGTTTTTTTAATACGCACAAATTGTGGTCGGGAATTTTGTCCAGAATGTTTGGTTTGGGGCCACTGTGCTTAGAAAATTTTTTTTATGAACTCATATATGATGCCGCAAGTGACTTAATACAAAATGAACTGATCCGGCACATTAAAACTATCAGGTCATGTTTACTATAAAAATGCATTGTCATCGGGACTGCATTAACTTGTAAAAAATTTCCTTCGTAGAAAATTAAGTACCTAAGTTGTTCTAATTTTATTCAGCTTACAAGCACACAAACATTGAAAGTAAGTCAACATTGTAAGTTAAATAGTGGATTGAATGCGTATGTTAAATAGAAGCACATAAAATAATAGATTTTGATTTCTAATATCGTTCGACATAAACTGAGATCGACCAACATATTCCCACTGCATAATCTGAAAAGCCGAATATTCAAAGCTTCTTCAGAGCTTTCGCGTAGGGTCAGCAGCGGCAGACATTATTTATTTACCCGCTGTAAGTGCCACTCAAAACAGTGTCTTAATTAACCAGAACTGAGAGACGCTACACGAGGGTCAGGGTTTGTTCATGAGCGGAAGCGATTTGATTAATTACAGTTTTCTTCAAATTTCAGATTCGGGAAAAAATCGACTACACTGTCTGTATTATTAAAGATATCTATATATTAAAGATTACGATTATTAAAGATACGACCTACGATATTTTAAAAATCAATCAAGATAATCTGCATGTCACTCAACATATTTTGGAGCTTTAACTTTCGTTTCTCTTTGCATATAATGCGTAACATTTTAGTTTATTATTGTCAACTCATTATGAGTTATTACTAATACTCGATTTTATTTTTCTTCGTCCCCTTGAATCACTTTATTTGGAATCGGTAAAGTATGAAGTATTTTCCATTATGTAGGATCGAGAGGATTCCGGAGGATGTCTGTATTGACACATACTTTTACCTTTCACGCTGAAAACTTACTTTTGGCTCTGTTTCTATTTAAATTCAATATTGATCTTCTCTTGTCCACCTAATTCCCAATCTGATGCTAATCAACTTCTTTCTTCTTTACCCTTATCGGTGCAACATTGTACCACTCCGTGTACCCGCTCCGCTCATCACCGCGCCCGCACCACCTCGGTTTGCATTTCCCGCTGTTCATAAATTCATAATTAAATAGCGAACTACCGGGTTTGCTCGTTACAAAACAAATTTTATTTAATTTTTCCTCCGCCCGTCCAGTCTCTATTAGTTTCTACATTATTAATGGCGCGAGGAGAGTGCTCGTATATCTTGCTTTGGATTATAGAAAGTTAGCGATTAATTCAATTATAGAAGAAAAAAGAGGACTGCGGTTGTCTGTAGCCAATATTTCTGTCAATAGCCAAACGGATTGACGGAACATGAATGTTCAGCTTGATGGAAACACTGGGCATGAAAACCACGAATGTAGTTTTAGATATAAAGTATTTATATTTCTCAAGACGCGATTATAGTGCAATAAAAAAACTTACATATATACGTATCTACTTAAATACATGAGCCGTATATATTTTAATCTATTGTTGGCATTAGTTCGTGTGATACGATGTAGATGTTATGTTATAGCAAAAGCTTTTTTGCTTATTTCCCTCAAAACATATTCGAAAACTTAATCTATAAATTGCGCCTCAACTTGGAAAAGACAATTGTGTCACCAAGTTACCAAGTCAAATAACTGCCAACTTAGAGCAAACTTAATTAACTTAAACTTCACACAGCTTAATTAGTATGCTGTGTTTAAGCTTGGTGAGTTATATTTTCATCTTAGTTGTAAATAAGTACCATGTGTACTAAGTTATTGGATATTTATCAGATTACTAGCCTCGCTTCAGTGGGAATAGGGGAACGGACAACTTTTGTTTTTATGTTTCTTTGAAATATCTCACATTGAAAGAATCACATCCATAACCGAAGTATTTCCCCAGATATAGCAAAAAACAATTCACATTTTTAAGCGATGTTTGGAGGATACCAAAACGCCCCTAACTAAACGTACATACATATGACGTCACGCGTAGAAAATGAACTTTCCCTAAAAGTTTGAACTGTAATAAATTAGCTCTGGAGAATAAACTCGTGCTGAAAAGTCGCAAAATGTGTTTAATTATATGTATTCTATCATAAAATTACTTATTTTTAACAATTCTTATACCTTGTCCGGTCCCCTATTATACTCAATTTGCTATTTCTAGTATTTTTCTACCCGTGTATAAAATTTTATTAAAATCCATCCAGTAGTTTTTGACATAGGAGACATTTTCGCTGATTTTAGTTTACGAGGTGACCAATTACAAACAAATATAAATATTCGTGTCTCAGATAATTAGTCTCGTTTTCCACTTGATACGGGGCACTTACGTCTTGCCTGATAAGCTAAACGAATAGTAGATTACTGGGTATTAAAGATAGTGCAGTGAAACTTGGGTTTCAAAATAAAAGAATCACTGCTTAAAACACGAGTATAATTTTTGAACTAAAAAAAAATTTGACCAATGTCCTTTAACAAAAAATTATCCGGACACACTAAAGAAATAAAAATAAAAGAAAGGAAAGTTAACAACAGGAAAGGAATATTAACAGGTAAAATAAGAAATACATGAATTTGCTTGTTATTTTAAAAAGAAAATTAAATGAGTGAAAGAAATGGATGAAATGATGTATAAAAATTCCAAATCAAAACCGAAACAAAAATTACCCCGACAAAAGGGGGGCCTTTAGAATTTAGAGGAATAAGTTAGCACAATATGTTTAAAAAAGTCTATGTTAAAAGAACCACAGGCGTCACGGTTACAAACTAAACATTTCGTCGATCTGTGACTCATTCTCAGGTGCAAGCCGACTTTGCCGCGTCTGAAGATTTCGAAGCGCGTTCAACCCGGCTGAGTCCCACATCTTGGTCCACAACCTGATTTACAACACGCTGACGAATATCCAGGTGCAGGCCGACTTTGCCCACTCTCGTCTAATAAACAATCCATACAATACATACATGAAATATTTCAGTGCCACTTCATATAATCCTTCCGGTTTTTTTTGACAACTAGATTCAACTTTGTGCCATCTTTAATAGGACACCCCTGAACGGTCTGATCGTCAGCTAATGTTCTTCCCAATAATAGCAACTTTAGATCTTCAATTGGAATCTTCAGATGTGAAGAAATCTGTCGTTTGATATCCAAAATAGATGTCGTTGGGAAAGCCTCTATTGTGCATTCCCCACCCAGAAGTTTTTTCACCATAAAAAACCATTGCTAGAGATCGATACTTGTATGTTAAGAATAGATAAAAACATCAAAAAGGAAAAAAATCAACTCTCTAAAAAATCCCCATTTTCTCCCAATTGACAGTAAGTCAAAAAATCGAACCTCCAGAATTTTAATTTCAAAAAACTTATCATAAAGAAAGAACACAGAAAAAAGTTTGCGTAGAAATAGAATCGCAAACTAAAATAGACTTGACTATGTAGCGGTGTAACGCTACAGCATCTCCCTACCAAACAAAAAAAAAACAAAGCAAAACAAACAAACAAACCAACAAAACAAACAAACAAACCACAACAAACAACCAATAAAACATAACAACCGAACAACTAAAACAAAATCCGGACAAGATACCTACACAAAACCAACAAACAGCAAAACGCAACCAAATGCTAACCTAAAAACTAAACGAAATACTAAACCTTATTGCTATCCCTATGAATCAGAGACTTGGTCATACGAGTATACCTAACGAAGCGTCTGAAGATTCGAAGCGCGTTCAACCCGGCTGAGTCCCACCTCTTGGTCCACAGTCTGATTTACAACACGCTGTCGAATATCCAGGTTGTCATAGCCAGGTAAATAATGTGAATATTTTAGAATTTTGAAAAAAAGATAAGAAAACGGATTAAGCAAAAAATTATTTGAGAATGTCCTTAATATGATAAGTACCGACGTGCTCCGAATCCGTATCCGCCAACACGAAAGCCTGCGGGGATACTCGTCTAAGCACGCGGCACTGAACAAAGCGTGGAGCACGAAGCGTCTAAAGATTAGAAGCGCGTTCAACCCGACTGAGTCCCACATCTTGGTCCACAGTCTGATTTTCAACACGCTGCAGAATCATCGACAACTCGCGACCGTACATTAAGAAATTCGGGGTGTAAGCAGTAGCCAATTTAATACAAGAACCAGAGCAACCCGATGCAACACCGTACCGCAATATAACCTCCGACTCTAAAGCCATCAATTAAATGTGAATAATCCACAGTAAGGAGAATCGTCGGGCAGCTTCGGCAGGCTAAAACAGAAAATCACAGGATGGAAAACCGCGACCGGTAAACGGTCACCGTCCCACAAAAACAACAAAAAAAAAATTCAAGCAAAGTAAGAAAAGGTAAAAAACAGGTAAAACCAGGTAAAAACCAGGATTCTTTCCGCAAATCGGGCGCCATTTTTGCAGTGAAACTTGGGTTTCAAAATAAAAGAAACACTGCTTAAAACACGAGTATAATTTTTGAACAAAAAAAAATTTGACCAATGCCCTTTAACAAAAAATTATCTGGACACACTAAAGAAATAAAAATAAAAGAAAGAAAAATTAACAACAGGAAAGGAATATTAACAGGTAAAATAAGAAATACATGAATTTGCTTGTTATTTTAAAAAGAAAATTAAATGAGTGAAAGAAATGGATGAAATGATGTATAAAAATTCCAAATCAAAACCGAAACAAAAATTACCCCGACAAAAGGGGGGCCTTTAGAATTTAGAGGAATAAGTTAGCACAATATGTTTAAAAAAGTCTATGTTAAAAGAACCACAGGCGTCACGGTTACAAACTAAACATTTCGTCGATCTGTGACTCATTCTCAGGTGCAAGCCGACTTTGCCGCGTCTGAAGATTTCGAAGCGCGTTCAACCCGGCTGAGTCCCACATCTTGGTCCACAACCTGATTTACAACACGCTGACGAATATCCAGGTGCAGGCCGACTTTGCCCACTCTCGTCTAATAAACAATCCATACAATACATACATGAAATATTTCAGTGCCACTTCATATAATCCTTCCGGTTTTTTTTGACAACTAGATTCAACTTTGTGCCATCTTTAATAGGACACCCCTGAACGGTCTGATCGTCAGCTAATGTTCTTCCCAATAATAGCAACTTTAGATCTTCAATTGGAATCTTCAGATGTGAAGAAATCTGTCGTTTGATATCCAAAATAGATGTCGTTGGGAAAGCCTCTATTGTGCATTCCCCACCCAGAAGTTTTTTCACCATAAAAAACCATTGCTAGAGATCGATACTTGTATGTTAAGAATAGATAAAAACATCAAAAAGGAAAAAAATCAACTCTCTAAAAAATCCCCATTTTCTCCCAATTGACAGTAAGTCAAAAAATCGAACCTCCAGAATTTTAATTTCAAAAAACTTATCATAAAGAAAGAACACAGAAAAAAGTTTGCGTAGAAATAGAATCGCAAACTAAAATAGACTTGACTATGTAGCGGTGTAACGCTACAATAGTTGTAACATTTTGCTGCATTTTGCCAAAAGAAACGTGTTTTTTTTAAATGAAAAATGTTTTCTTTCTTTCTTTTTTAAGCTGTAGTTTTTACACGACTGACGACTGACCAAAAAGGAGTGTTATGTTTTCAGGGTTCATGTATGTATGTATGTATGTATGTAAGTTTCTTTATTCCACCATAAGTCCTGAACGGCTTAACAGATTTTGATGTGAGAGGTATTTTTAGATTCCTTGCATTCCTCCGAGTGACATAGGCTATATCACGTCATCATAAAAACAAAATGGCGGATTATATATGCGATAAATAGCAGACCAAAAAAATAAAATTTGATCAATCTTGTCGAGTGGGATATCAAATTGAAGGGCTTTAAAAGGCGATTTCAAAAATGTATATAACTTATATGTTTGTATGTACTTTTTGTGTAAAAACTTGTCAGTCGTGTTTTTTATTTTTAATAATTAGCTTGTTAGTTATGCTTTACCTCAAAAGAAAAAATAGGATACTACTCTTACAGGATAGAATCACTTGGTCTAACCGTTTGTCAAACTCAAGGCCCGTTTTCCTCGAGAACGGGGCATTGAAAGTTATACTTATCGTATTATTCCAGTCTGCGATATCCATCAGCTATTTAAAAATCTAAACTTCTAAGTTAACACAATTATAAAAAAAAATATGTCGCAAAGGACATAGGGCACCAATGTATGGCCTCCGTCCCCACCCACCAACACAAATGGGACTGATGCCTAAGTGTTCCTAAAATGTCTATTATTTCATTAAAATACTTTTTTTTTCATAAATCTGTAGGGTTAATTAAAAAAAAAAGGTTTTGTAAAAATAATTGGGCTCCATAGTTGGGCTCCATATAAAAATGTATGGGATCTACCAACACAAATGAAACTGATGCCAAAAAGTTCCTGAAGTATCTACTATTTCATTAAAATCCTATTTCTTTCATAAATCAGTGGGGTTAATTGAAAAAAACAACGTTTTGTAAAAAATATTTGGGCTCCATATAAAAATGTATGGGATAAATATTTGTAAAACGTTCGATACCATGAAAACCCCATGCATTTGGGCAACGACCCCATAGTGAAAAAATATCAGCTTGCCAAGATATGTCGACTGACCTATGTTTCATTTCTGTTGGTGGGTGGGGACGATTCCGCCCCGCCCATAGTCCTTTTCGCTTACTTTGATTATGGCGAAATTAGTAGCCTTCTTGGTCACGACGAATATTTAACTCAAAATTATGATTGTGCATATTTGATGTGTTCAAAATGACATGCATTAATAATAATGAGCCTGATTCCATCAGCCAAGCCTGTGCAGAGGATATACATTGCTCAGTCCAAGCAGTATATTTTTAATACATTTTTTTCTAATAGCTAAACAAGTTACAGTTAACAGAAAACTGCTATTATTTTCTACCTTATTGTTGATGATGATGGTATTGAACTTATATCAAGACCATCATTTTGTATTTATTTATTAATTTTATCTACCTATCTAGACTACACACGTAATAAGAAATTTATATTCTATGATTAAATAAATAAATAAAACAAAAAATATTATTTAACCTACTTTCACATTTATTTAACGTCTGCAGTATATTCGATAAGTATTCTTGCTATTATTAACATTCAATTCAATGTAGCTGACATTGAATTGAACACATTTTGATTTTATTGACACATTTTATTCAAAGTCAAAGTCAAATATTTTTATTCATGTTGGCTTAAAAATAGCACTTATAAATCGTCACTTTCTTGTTTTTTAGTTAGTTGACGTCAAAAAATTACTTAAAGCTAAGTTTACCACCGCCTCCAAAGCGCAAGTGGAGAAGAGGCGGCGCAACAAACTCCACTGCTGCATTTTCTCCAAAGACGTCACTTTACAACATATGTCTTACAATTAAATAACTGTATATGTGGACGAATATACATTGAATATATATATATATATTAAATGTCAAATTTATAAATAAATTTATAAATTAATAAAAAAATTTATAAATTAACTAGCTGTCGCCCGCGGCTTCGCCCGCGTGAATTTCGCTTAGATGAAAAATCTCTCTTGGAGCTTTTCATCAGATGTTCCAGATCTTCAATTTTTATTCGTCAGCATAAAATGCTCATCAGGTTGAACGATTTTTGCTAAGGCGCCATTTCCATATATGTTATAGTGTAGCTGGTCTCTTGGAGCTTTTCATCAGATGTTCCAGATCTTCAATTTTTATACGTCAGCAGAAAATGCTCATCAGGTTGAACGATTTTTGTTAAGGCACCATTTCCATATTACTTATAGTTTAGCTGTTCCGTTATGGTTCTTCATCAGGTGTTCCAGTTTTCAAAATGAATTATAGCCTATATGTTGCCCAGGCTTAATAGCTATACAACAAAAAAAGTTTCATTCAAATCCGTCCAGTAGTTTTTGCGTGAAACGCGTACATACATACAGACAGACAGACAGACAGACAGACAGACAGACAGACAGACAGACAGACAGACAGACAGACAGACAGACAGACAAGAAATTCCAAAAAATTTTTTTTGCTTTCTATTGTTCTTTTTAGGTCTCCCTCTATCCATTTCAGTCAAAAATATTAAATGTACAGACAAAATATTTTTACTGTTTTATTATATGTATAGATAAAAATAATTAAAATAATTAAAATATTACGCGGCTCATAAGATGCGTAGTAATCTTTGAGTAGTGTTTTTTACAAAATGTATAATTAAGACGTGCCCAATAATACAATCAATAACATGATATAATCAATAACAAGATACATTAATTTCTTCCAAAATTTTTGCACTCAGCCTGCGCGTTATCAGTCATATTGCTTTGTGAGCTTGGTCTCCGTACATTTTGTCCTCTGTGCCCGGATGCGGAACACAACCGGGGTCCCGCGGGAGGCATTGTGACTTCGATCTATTTAGCAACATCCTGCCTCGCCTGCGGGGTGAATGAACTGGCCGTTAGATAAGATATTAGATTATATTGATGACATTTACTTAGTGAGATTGCAAATTAAGTGTGTGCGAAGAAATATTAATAACATTAAGAAAGATAACTTTTCATTTTTAGCTCAAAAAGTTATTAATTAGTTAGATCGTTTCTGAAAAAAGAAATAACGTTAAGTAAATATAGCATTTTGTAATATAATATTCAAGCTCAAAATTTCTGATGTTTAGTATAAAACAATTAAACATAATTAACTATGTTTATTACCATCACAATCGGTTGCAAAAGTCAATCGACCACGCCCGTGCATTCAATATGACACAATGCCGTAACAAGACAATGGACTTTCATTTGACGCTCCAACAAATCCAAATTATGTGGCAAACTCTTCCTTTACTATCACGTCTATATTCCTTACGGGGTAGACAGAGCCAAAAGTCGTGAGGCTAGTATAGGCCACGCCTGGCTGAATAGCGGGCTTATTGGTGGATTCAAATTCGAAAATCTTTATTTTCTCTACAATATATTTAGCAGGTAAGTAGTAGTTCATAAAAGTATTGTTCAAGTATTTGTTCATAAAATTAATGTAATGATTGTGAGAGACTGGCGTCTGAACTAAGCAGAGCTTGTATCACATAACGCCAGGATTGGAGATTCAGATAATAGTGACAGGTTGCTAGCCCATCGCTTATGAAAAAATCTCCAGATCAAAATCCACGATTGACTGAAGCAGACGCGATAAGAGAAGCAGCTGGCTCATTCTATGCTTTTTCTTCACTCCTAGACCAGCATAGAAGGCAACAAGTCTGAATAGAGACACAATGAATCAGTGTGAAGCAGCATAGACGCAAGGATTTAATGCAAATGATGTATTTTGAAGAGAAATGGATGGAGTTCGCAAGGGATAGCCAGATTTGTAAGAAAATAGGGGAGACCTTTGCCCAGTAGTGGAACGAGACAGGTTAAAAAAATATGGATTTTTGAGTCTGATCAAATGTCTTCTGCCAATAGATTCTTGTTAATTCTAGCTCTGACCATGGAAGCAAGATAATCAGAAGCAGAAGCGACAAATTTTGTCTACCTCTACACCTTGAAAACTTGGTTTCATTTTACAAAAGGGACATTTGGCACCGGTAACAATCTGCCTAGTTTAATTTTAGTTTTCCAAAGTGCTGGCTTTAAACAAACTTTCCTTTTAATTTAATGAAATCCACTTCTATCCGGCGGAGTGTCGTCTCTTGATTCTGGGAAAATATTTTTAGCTTGATATCTCCAGTTTTGCGGGCTATGCAAATCAGTTGCTTTCTTTTTTTGGATTATTATCTGTGGTCTTTCGTTGGTCGTATTTTTTGGAATATTGTGAATGTTTGGTCAGACTGTTTGGAATATTTCTTGGCATAATTATTGTTGGTTTCAAAGCAAACGTTGCAAAGCAAAAATTGAAGTGTTGAATAAAACAATTCTGTGGCAGTTCTGTTGTGATCTCAACACATAGTAATATAATACGTAATAGAAGCTTCTTTGCAAGCATCTTATAAGAACAATACATATGTTTATAAATAAACAAGTGTATTATTATGTAGCGTTATTTGTTATAGCTATTGGAATTCTCATTTCTCTGCCATATACACTTTACTACTAATTTTTAAGGTTTTCCTTCTCAGCAGTTATGATTCCAAAAAAAATATTTTCAATTTTTAAAGTTACGTTATTTTGATTTCAATGGCCTTTTATTTTCATTGGTTTTTCACTTCCCGTGTCAAACAGGTTATATTTAAACTGCAAATTGTAATGTTATTACCTATTTGAATGGTATATTTACCTCTTTCGCGGTAAACAATCAATTTATAGTGATTGTGTATTTGCTTTCAGTATATTTTTTAAACGTGGTCTACTTACTCGCTCAACATTTATTTCCTTCGCTCAATGTTTCAATCACTTCTGTTTTTCTTTGTTTATTTAAGTAGGTACTAACTCCTTCCCGTGAGAATTTCAGGATAAAAAGTAACCCACGAAACTCAGATTTTAGAAGAAGTATAATCGACAGTCTTATCGCTAAAATCGATTTCTTCCAGACAGCCGATGATGGTTGGAAGGAATCATATAAAACGTTAACAGGTGGGATGTACAAGAATCGTGATGACGGCATTTTAACTAATGGTAACTCTAGTCCACTTAACAATCGTCTGTTACAATTTAAAACACGTGCGTTGTTAAATGTGATAAAAAGTAACGGTGAGCGGTAATAAGACTATATCTCTGTACTGCCGCCGCTATGGACCACAGACAGAGTACACAGATCGGATAATAATGATGCTAATTTAATGCTTGAAAACATTGAAGAACTTTTCTAATAAACGGCAATCCTAATAGATTAGGTAATCTTATCATTAGGATTGCCAGTATAGAAGGATGACTTCAGTGGAGCGAAAACTGCAGCAACATTAAAGTCATCCTTTTTTTTCTTCTGCACTTTTTTTTAGGATTGTGTATATATAAAAATTACATGCCTTTTTTACACCGAAGCCACAAAAAGATTTTGAGTGAATATATAGTTTTCTATTTTCATAGTCGTCTGTCTATGAGTGACTATCCAGAGAGTTGTCCCTAGTATTATGGAACCACGGGAATTAGCCGTGGAACCGGTGATGGGAACTTGGAATATTGCACTGTAGATATTTGCACGTAATAAACAAATAAATAGTATAGTACCTTACTACAGTACAATACTGATTCAAAGAGCCTACCCTTTGAACCGATACCAAAGTTTCCAGCCTCGTAATTAAAGAAAACATTAAAGGAATCTTTCGAAATTGCCTTAATGAGAAAACAGTAATTATTTCAGCTTGTAATTACCATAGAATCAATTTGGGTTTGATAATGAATTTTCTGTAAAAGACGAAGCTCTTCAAGGTATCTTATGCGCGATTCATCTATTTTCAGTGGAAGCTCTTGAACTCTAAAATATATCACAGCAAATTATGATGGCAACACAGACTTCCGCGCGCGAGATCTGTGTTGTGCAATATATGATAGGGATTAAACCGCTATTTTTGAATAGCATAGAATTTCTACAGTGGATATTAGTGTTCCAATTGAACAGATAAAGAAAAACAATAACGCGAAATATATGTCTTATAGACTTTAGAAAGATGCTTTAATATCAGAAGTAAGAATATGGTTCTATCTTCCTTTTAATATTTTATAATTTATGAAAAGAAAAAAAAACCGTGGTCCTCCCAGGTGAATCACGATCGACATGGGAAGTCGCCCTCCAACAAATCATAATTGGATCATTTTGGTAAATTTGATTTTTAATAAAATTCATCCAAAAATTGACATTAAAAGATCTGCAATGTCAAGATTATCTTGAGAATAATAATGTTATGGGCAGGTCTTTCAAATCTCTTTATCTTTCACCATGGCCCAGGGATCTAAACTTTGCCTTTGATCCAGATAAATATATCTTTGGATAGAATCCAACGAAGTTACAAGTAAATCTAAAATATGAATATAATGTTGGACATTTCGATTATCTTCTTGAAACTGCTTAAGAAACCACGAATATGACATCAATCATCGATAGCGTTAAAAAGTTTTTAATTGAAATTGCATTTACTCTAATTGAGGCTGCAAAATCTGCATATACCATCGATCGCATAAACTGATAAAACTTGAAAATGTAAACAGGAATTCTGTCGCCCGAACCAGCCACTTTTGTTCGAAGCAGCTCGCATGACAGGACCTATAGCATAATAATTATGTAAATGCATACATGCGCCAGAGCATTTTAACGCAGCCAGTGTCATGGCGGGCCGCTGCCAAGCGCACGCGCGAACGCGCCTCGCGCCATCTTGAAAAAACAAAGTGTCGGCATTTTTTAAATTCGTCGCTTTAGAACGTTGTTTGTTTTTTTTTTGTGTTATAGTGTTTTTTAATTTTTCGTGCAGTTTTTTTTTTCTTGTTAGTGGCCAGTGTTGTTTTTTTAAGGTGTCATTTGAGTGCAAGCAAAGGGATTAACTTGTGTTCAACTGATCTGATTTATAATAGGCTTATCTTGTTACGGTTATTGCTATCTGTGCAATGCACCGTTTCGAGTGTCAAGTGTCTGACAGATAGTTGTACTTTTGCTCTAAAAATATTTAAGATCATTTTGAAATAGAACTTACATAGTACCTACTTCATATTTTTGTGATTTACATTGTACTCGGATACTTTCGAACTAATATAAATCGACAATTCATACTTCGACATTGAGTAGCGGAGTCACATTTTCTTACTGAAACTGATTAGGAACATTTAAGTTCGAAATATATATTTTTTATAAAGATAAATGGAGCATTTTTAACCGATTGCTTCAAGATTTACTAAAATTTTAATAATACCAAAATCATAATCAATTATATGGATATATTAGTTATGTCAAAGTCAAGAAAGCGTTATTAAATCCAATTAAATTTACTTTTATGATAAAGGCATTCTCTACTAGTCAACTTTCAGCAAAAACATTGTAAATTATGAAGATGTTAAAAAAATGGAAGATATTTTTGATGACTTAAAAACCAAATACTTATTTAACCCAGTGATGTAACAAGCCAGTGCGTGATCATTCACCAGCCAGCTAGATAAGCACTTGATTATAAATTACAATAACAATTAAGTCACGACTTACTTCGTGTTTGACATAACATCATGTGCGGAACGTGTCCTTTCAGAATACTGATCATATTTGACTGTATCGACTGTTATACCTCTCATAATTATACCAGATGATATTGACTTTTTTCGAGCTAAATTTATAGCTTCATCGTCATCATTTTCAACACTAAACGAACCGAGGATGAAACGGGAGAAGGCAAGGCAAAGAGAGAGATTTTCAACCCACGTTAGTGCTGGGGCTTCCTTTTTCATGCCTTTTCCAAGGTCCCAGTCTTATACATTGGAAAGCAATGGACAAGACTGCCAGTCAAAAAATCAAATCTCAAAAAACTATTGTACATAAGGATAAGATTACCGATATTTTTACGGAAACAAAGCATAGTGCAACAACTCATATTGTTAATACCTACAAGATTGTCGGACTTGACACTTTTGTATCAACAATTTATTGTGCTGTTATTATGACTTACCAACTTACTTTTAGTGAACAAACACAGTGTTCATTCTTGAAAAAATCTTATTTGTTGATCTATACATATAATAAAACAGTAAAAATATTTTGTCTGTACATTTAATATTTTTGACTGAAATGGATAGAGGGAGACCTAAAAAGAACAATAGAAAGCAAAAAAAATTTTTTGGAATTTCTTTGTCTGTCTGTCTGTCTGTCTGTCTGTCTGTCTGTATGTATGTACGCGTTTCACGCAAAAACTACTGGACGGATTTGAATGAAACTTTTTTTGTTGTATAGCTATTAAGCCTGGGCAACATATAGGCTATAATTCATTTTGAAAACTGGAACACCTGATGAAGAACCATAACGGAACAGCTAAACTATAAGTAATATGGAAATGGTGCCTTAACAAAAATCGTTCAACCTGATGAGCATTTTCTACCGACGTATAAAAATTGAAGATCTGGAACATCTGATGAAAAGCTCCAAGAGACCAGCTACACTATAACATATATGGAAATGGCGCCTTAGCAAAAATCGTTCAACCTGACGAGCATTTTCTGCTGACGTATAAAAATTGAAGATCTTGAACATCTGATGAAAAGCTCCAAGAGAGATTTTTCATCTAAGCGAAACTCACGCGGGCGAAGCCGCGGGCGACAGCTAGTTTAAAAATAATATCGAAGTTTATTCTAACAAAACGGTAGACAGATAAATTTGTGTGGATTCTTTATCTTTATTTGTTGTCAATGACAGAGAACACATTTTTGAACCTCAATTTGTCGTGTTGAAAACTAAACTTATATATGTACTGACGACGATGCGGCGGCGGCGGCGATTCAAAATAATAATGACGAACGGCAGATAATTGTCATTTTTGCTACTTATACAGTTAAATCTGACATTCTTTATATTATGTTGGGTCAATTGTTTTTTCGATAATATACTCGTAGATATACTTACAACGTGAGGAACTCTCTCCAAGTAGTTACAGCGAGGAACTCTCTCCATGAGGTCCGTCGTGATTTGTGCAGATTTTTATTATTTCCATTTTTTGACCATCCTTTATTTGCCTTTACATGTTTCTATTTTCATCTTGCATTTAGCTTCTAGCTCTTTTGTTTAAATGTATACTTATAACCTATTTTAACTCTTTCCTCGAAACAAATGTGATCCCGCCCAAAATTAGTTAAATTTCGGTAGAACGTTGCCGATTGGGTTACAAATCCTCCAGGAATGTAGGACACATCACGCCAGATGGTTGACAGACATTTGGTTTCAAAATACCATTATTCATATTGTAATTACGAAATTTATGGACGTATTGATTTACTATTGTGGAGTTTTATTGGGGATTTTATGTCATTTTTAGGAACTTCTAGCCATTTCAATTTAAAATTATGAGTATTTTATTTTCTGAGTCGATCGAGTACATGTATTTTATCACTAAATTCTTTCTTAAGATTATTATGAATGTTGGAACTAATATTATTTATTGTTTTTTTACAATCTAGATCATCGTACGATCGTACCTGAGCATGTTTAGTTTGTAAACAAGCACATTGTTTTTTTTTTTACTCCATAAATAATTATTCTGATATACATATTTCTTGATGAAGATTTTTCTCTAAGTCAACAGACATGTTGATTTTTTATTTTTTGCCAGTGTCCTAAATGGCCAGTGTTGCAATAACTTTAAAAGCCTGGCTTTATTTTATACTGATGAGTGCTATTTTATAAATACAAAATGGAGTACTTGTAAATTTAGTCAAATACCTCAGATTTCCAACTGCAATCTATTTAAATCCAATCAGCTGGCCACTTGATTTCGTTTCTCGCTTTTCCCGCGCAAAAAGGTCTCAGTGTTGCCACCTGCATACCAACTAGCGACCCGGACGCCATCTTCAATTCCGAACGCACGTCTCAAATGTCAAACGATTTATATTCAGTGTTTTTTCGTGAAATTCACTTTCTGCCGCGTTAACTCGCCACATTGAGCCATTTCTCAGGCTGACACGAGACGGCCGTAATGTAGCGATGGCGGAATTTCAATATTTTTGGCAGAATAAGCCTCTTGCTTTAAGTAGACTGTGCCCAGTTTGTGCAAAAACAAACGCTTCTTGAACCTTGACTATTCTGATTTTATTTACAATTTTTTTTCATTAACAACAATAAATTCTTAAAATGAAGACGTCATTTTAATTTAATAATATAGTTCTTGTCGTACACTATTACTTAATTCAGATTCATTAAAATCCACGTGATTTAGACGTATCCAAGTTTTCGCGTTAGCAATATTAGTAAATAAAAAAAATTGCTTTGTTTTTAGTTCGGCCGATAAGAACAGATTGTAAAATTTATTAAACAGAAACTCTACGCGATTGTCTTTACCGAAAACAATGATTTTTACTTTTTCATTGCATTTAACATCATAATACATTACAAATCAATACAACCATTAATCAT
Source organism: Ephestia elutella (assembly GCA_018467065.1). NCBI lineage: Eukaryota > Metazoa > Arthropoda > Insecta > Lepidoptera > Pyralidae > Ephestia > Ephestia elutella. The sequence goes on from CM031570.1 coordinate 947,151, forward strand.
CAACATGATCTCATTAATCAAATCTCCAGATATAAATTACGTTTTAATTCTGGCAACACCGTCGAATGTTGCCAGCAAAAAAACTTACCAAGCCACCCCTAATTACTGCAGTGCTTATATTTTTTTCTCTGTCGGTCGATGAACTCTATAAAAAATACATTAAGGAGTCCTTAGAAGCGAATTTTACGTTCTATACATAAGCCCCAGTAATGACTTGAAGTATCTGTTAGAAAAATGTTTATTTTCGTTGGATGGGAGCATCCTGTAGGAGATTTTTAACATAAAAACCGATAAGTGAAGAGTACTTACTCGTCTCGTCTAAATTACTTACTAAATATACTAGCTACGCACCGAGGTTTTGCTCTCGAGAGAATTTTGGGATAGCTGGATCATTTATAGTGAATGTAGCAATTGATTTGTTTTTGGTTACTCTTAAGATTTTCATCTACATTAGTACCTATAAATTAATTTCTTAACATTCTTTTAACCACTCTATTTCGTAAACTACAACGAAATAGAGTGGTTAAAATGTATTTAAAGAAATAAAAAATGTTTCTTCTTTAAATACATTTTAACCACTCTATTTCGTTCTAATACTCCACCGACAAGAACAATGTTCTTAAATTTAAATTTAAATGAATGAATTTCGTTCTAGTTTACGGGGTGGACAGAGCCTCCACATCTTCACGTTTTTATTCTTATTCCTCTACCATTTCATTCTTATAAGGTCTTTTTGCAACATCTTAAACGATCAATTCCGTGAAGATACGCCATGTAAATACAATGTAATCAGACTTAAATGCATATAAATTTCCATCAATATCACCGGCCGATGTGCAACAGTTATTTTTGGCTTGATTTTGAGTTACGTCATCCCGAAGAAAAGTACAGTCAGCCTCTTAACAAGCTACGAGTAACTTTAACACAATGCAAAATAAACTCCTCTTTTAAAGTTTTAAGTGGAATATCCTTAATATTTGATGTGCTTCCACTACAATGTGTTAGTTCGTAACTAAAGATACCTATTTAACAGTTTATGTACATAGAGTCACAAGACAGAAATTTAAGTTAAATTTAAAGTCTATTGTTTGTTTTTTCACGTAAAATACTAGCTGTTTATCAGGTGGTGGTCATTTAATGGTGCCTGTAGGCAGTTTAAAGTTTCTATTGTTTTTTTCACTAGCTGCGATGGCTGACCCTCGCGTCAACTCGTGAACGGGTGTTGCCAGGGGGATCCTGCTTCGATCCTGATTCGAATTTGATTTTTATTTTTTGTTCTTAACCAATTCATTGTGGTTGCTTGATCACAAACATAACATGTTTTAGTATATTATTATTTTTTCTTTTATTTTATTTTATTTTTGACTGTACACAATCTAGTGTATGTATAAAGCAGTATAAAGTTAATAAATAGTCTGGCATTTTAGGCGACCAAGACTGTTCCATGAGTTTATTTCGGCATTTCTTCTCAGCAGTGGTCGTTCCGAAATGCTAGTAGTTTGTAGCTTTGAGACATAATATATTATGATTAAATAATTAGTTATCGACGTGAAAAAGAGCCTTCTTTGAAGGCCGAGTTTCAATAAAAAAATTGACTTACTGTTTAATAGGTGGTGGTCAGTTAAGGGCGCCTGTAGCCAATAATTACTTTTACATATTTTCACTTGCACTGCCTACTTCTAAGTAAATGTATTTAGCAGTATTTAGACATACACAAGAATAACTCCTAAAGATTTATGACTAAAATAATCCTGTCTCGTGCAATTCAGTCACCGGCCTGCAGACAGGAACTTCGAATAAGTGTACTTATGTAAATAAATTAGTTAGTCACATAATTTAGTCACACCACACCCTTTAATTTAAGAGATGACGCGTTGATGCAGCTTATTTTATTTCGGTTTATAAATTATGTAGTTTATTTTCGGATACTGAATTATTTTTTGAAAATTTATTTCTTAGTGTTTATAAAGAATCGTCTTGGCGTTGATATCCCAATCAATCAGCCAGCATCCATTTTTATATATAGAAGATAGATGTGCTAATAGGGTATTTGACAAGGTTTTTTTTATTTGATTTATGGAAAGATTATGTAAAAGTGTAGTAACAAACTGTTTTTATTTTTTAAAATTTCGACCTAATTATCAAGTTATATCTAATTAAAAGTACCAAAAAATCCGATGCCCCGAAAAAATCCGATCACCTTCTTGTCAGTTCACTCACAAACCCGAGCTCCACACCCGCGCGGGCCTGCGTGCCGGCGGGGAGAGGCGCACCGAGTAGGGAAAACACCTGTGTGACGTCACCGGGCTAATCGGAAGTGTTCGGTAACTGTTCGGCGTATTCCGTTGGTATGAATTTTCAATTTGAAATAACTAGGTAATTAAATCGAAAATAAAAAAAATAAAAACAGTTTGTTATAAAACTTGTATATGATCTTTCCATTTATTCAAAAATATGTTGAAAAATTACACCTTGTCAAATACCCTATTGTGTATCTAGTGCGGTTCCTTACACATTTTTATCTGAAGTGAAATATTTTTACGTACATATACTATTTTATAATTTAATTGTCGTATGCTCGTTTAATAACATAACAAAAAAGTTTAAATGCGATACACGATATGAAAAATTTACTCGCTATTTAACATTGAGCAAGGGAACTGGCTACCCTCCAACTTTTAACGACTACACATGAATGGAATATTGAAAATTTCGGTCTTACGACGAACTTTCGCTGTCGCAAGTTTGGTACAATAGTTTTTGGTACAAATAGCTTTTCTGATAACTCTTTTGCTGTAAATTTTAGCTTGGAGATCGGTATAAGATTGAGATTGATTTATTTAATAACTAGTAATGCCCCAGGGTGCCGCTTTCGTAGGAAATTTGGGATAAAAATGATTGCATTTAGTAAAAATCAAAACAATAAACATGAGACAGTAAGTTTTTTGACAAACGTTCAACAAACTTTTTCGGAAATTATCGTAAGAGCTTACATTTCAAAACTGAAGCATTGGGTTATAAATGAAACTTACAATTTTTTATTAGTCGTAAATGTATTTTATTTTTTTCTATTGTGCCTTCTTATGGAGTGTGTTATACCTAGATAACATATATATGGTAAGGTATGTAGCATTTTTTCTTGAGAAATTTCATTCGCAAAGATTTTATTCTGTTGAAGGAAAACGGATGAAGTATCCTAAACTTCTAGAAGTCCTATCTCCAAATTAAGTTAAGAAATAAAATTAACGAGAATAATTAGTTAGGTCTAATTATGGCAAGGATCAAGTTGATCCTTTTGCATATTCCCGAGAAACCCGCGCCAAGACAGATTTAGATCCTTCACGAACCCCGAGACAGGATTAAGTGTGTATTTATCTTTATTTAAGTTTGAAATTTTCTCAAAAATTAGCTCTCAGACTTATTGTACGACTCACTTTTTAGGGTTCCGTACCTCAAAAGAAAAAAAACGAATTCTTATTAAGAACACTTTGTTGTTCGTGTATTCGTTTTGCTTTTTTTACCGTAGACTCTCTTCAATAATCAAATCATAAAAGTTGTGTTCTTAGAATGTAGGTATCCTTCCTTATACGTATTGTAGCGTCGCGTCAGCAATAGGTTATATAGTTGAAAGGGGTCTGTATCAGTTCGCCATTGTGTATATCATTACTGTGTACGCACAAACAACAATATACCTGTTACAGTTCACTAAACAAAGCCCTCTAACAATATAATATTCGCAGTAAGATTTGAACTCAGGACATTATCACTCCATAAAGGTGGCATTCAACACAACAGTCCCACACTATACTTACTACACGGGCTGTAGAAACAGTCAGCAACGTATAACCTGAATTCATGGCAAATTCGCCGTTATTACTATGATATAGAGTTCATGCCGTAACGGCACCTGCAGTTGGCTGTACCGGCATTAAGAACGGGAAGTTCCAACAAGGAAATGATTTGCGAAATGCTAGATTTAGCATTAGAGATTACTGTGTGATGATATAAGTACTTAGGCATTATTGTTGGAAGGTACAAGTCCTGACCATATGTCTGTCTATCCCCAGCCAGAGCAAGAATGTCCCGCTATTATTTATAATATTTTTTGATGTAAATAAATATCTATATCAAACTATGTAGTAGGGTCACGAGTCGCGTTTCTACTCCCGTGTAAATTTCAGGATAAAAAGTACCCTATGTGTTATTTTAAGTTTCGTTCTACTCGTGTACAAAAATTCATCGAAATTATTCTAGTAGTTTTGCTTGAAACAAACTGGAACATCCAAACAAACTTTTAAGTTTACACTATATGAACACGACACACACACGAAAAAAGACCGTTCCGCTTTGACCCTAAAATGGTCACGTTATTATGATCAGTAGCTTTAAGGTATATTTTGATCCGAGAACAAATTACATAACAACCAATTCCCCTTTGTTCAGTCAACATGTCACTAAGTAAACCAAATTCTCAAAACTAACATTTAAAAAATTTAAACTTCTTTAGTCTATTCTCATTCTTAGAACTCATCTGAAAATTAAGACGTCGTCGTCCTTTTATGGCCATAGACCCGTTATAATGACTCATTAACTCCAAATCCTAAACAAATCCGAATGACAAGTCACGTTTCTTGTAGATCACGCCTGGCCAAACATTCTCCAACTGCCTTAGAATTTTTAAACACATTAAATGTTTACATGTTGCCAGTAATCGCCAGACTAGGTTATACAGTACTGTCATGGGTAAAAGGTATTTACTCAACAACTGTTCTTTTATCTATTTTTCGAATATACTTGTTTGTTTGTTTGTTTGAAATAACTTTATTGCACAATAACATAAATACAATACTAATACATAACAAATCCAGAAAATGGCAACGGTGGACTTATCCCATGAAGGGATCTCTTCCAGTCAACCGATACGAAAAAATATATATAATAACACAAAGGGCAGAGGCTGTGCAAACAATCAATACAATACATACATTTTATAGAAATTAATATATATATATACTACTATTAATATAAGATAGAAAGAGTACATATTGAAAGTAAAGCTCAATAATACACAATTAGAAAAGAGGAAAAGGGGAAAAACAAAAAAGAAACAAATAGAAAGTCAGGATAAGGAAAAGGATTTTGCAACACGATTTTTAAAGGAGTCAAGGGAAGGTGCCATTTTGGTGTCTAAAGGAAGAGAGTTCCAAAGGCGAGGTGCTTTGACAGAGAAGGAATTCGAAAAAGAACGCGAAGAGAACTCAGGTGTGGAGAGGAGAAGCTTATTACAGGAGCGCAAGCGAGAATCAGTGTGATGAAAAGTAAAATAATCACGAAGGTAATTAGGAAATGAATACTTACTTCAGTTAGTTAAAAAGATACCAGAACAAAAAGATAACAGTAACAACAAAATAGATTAGTACATTAGGTTTAACCAGATGTAATGTTCCTAAAAATCAAATTCTAAGCCTCGACTCTAGAAATACACTAAAACATATTTTTTGTAAAAATACTAAACTTAAATATTTGACTTTATCATCGGTGAACATCAAACATTATATTGGACTGAATATAGGTAATTTTATTCAAGACAGTACCTACCTAGTTCTACTTAGTGCCATTGCTATCTTGCTGGCAAGACTGGCGGCAATGACTGGACTAGTGTAAATTTAACTTAATTCCCACGTCGCCGATTACATTATTGTTATTGTTAAAGTTAACAAGCGAATAATGAAGCGATTTGAAGATAATCGCTGTTTTATGGATGACGTGTTCATTCATTTGATGTTTATTTACAATTCGTTCCGAGTAATTAGACCTATTAGAACCAGCAGCTGTAATAAAATTGAAAATACGTTTTATATTAAATTTTTTGTCTATGACATAGTCATTAGAATTCTAATTATCCAGCTAGTAGGACCCGCTTGCTCGTTTGCCGCCCTATGTTATAAAAAAAAGGAACTCGACGTGACATTCAGTAGCAGCTGAATGTCAAAGTATGAAATGCCGATGTATATTAGTTCTAAAATACATAGGGTACATTTATTGTTTGTGGAAACTTTTCTCAAATAATTTTTCATTTCACTTACATAATTAAACGTTGAATTTTTGAAACGTCTATAATTTGCAATTGAATTAAACAATTGCAGAAAATATTCAACACAGAATATGCAGAAAGTATTCGACACATTTTCACCCAACAAGTGAACAATATTAACGAGTTTCTCAAAGGAAACGCACAAGGAAGCGGTTGCGGTGTGTACAGAATTAGCAGCGTCCATAGATTACAAAGCAAAATAATAACAAAGTTTGTCGCGTGCTAACCGTGGCGAGCTTCCAGGTACGCTATTCCTGGATCTGGATGTGGAAAACAACGATTACAATGCTTTTGGTGTTGAAACTAACGGTTTAAGAGGTTATAATCGGTTTAACGCGGTTGGCGTATTTCCTGACGCAGTATTGAAGATTGAAAATGTTTCTGACATTAATTTGATTCGTCTGGATGATTGCCTCTTTTCTACCATGTTTTAAACAACTTTGCTTAATATAATTTTGTAATTAATTATACAAATTTTGTTCATCTATCCGATTTTAAAGTTAAATTACGAAATGTACTAGTTAGATATGATTTTCACTGTCATATAGATTAATTTCCTGAACTCGTATTATTATATAAGCAAGCAAGAAATTGTTTTCAAACATCAGGTTATCAAGATCAATTGGCATCTTAAATAAAATATCGTTGTCATTTTTAATTCAAGCCTCGAATTTATCAATTTCATGATTGAAACTAACCAAGCTAAAGAAAATATGACTATATTGACTGTCTTATTAAAAGATAACAAAACTGCACAGAAAAATGTTGAAGTGAATCAAGATTGCCATAACTAAATGCCAAAGAAACATAATAGTGATGTGAGTGATAGTGTAACATATAGTGATAGTGTAAACTTGGAAGATGCACCTCCAAATGGAAACGTGCGATATATCGCACAAGAATGGAGATGTGCCGATCTCGAAGGAGGCCGAGATGCTGTACTATGAGCTGATATCAGCTCTTGAGGAGGAGGAGACGGTAATGTTCATTTATTTAAACATTTATTTATAAGAGACGCTTATTTATAAGGAAGGGGTGAAAACGACATGAACGCAGGTGAAGCCGCTATCAAAAGTACGAAATATGATCAGATCATTGACATGTCACACAAATGGGTACAGTGCACAAATACAATGTAAATACATTTACGTTGTAGCAATACTAAAAGAAAGGTCACAGGGTTTATTATTTGTAGCGACGATTGTAAAAAAAATATAGTAAAAAAAGTTTTACTTCTTAATCTTTTACTGTCTTACCAAATATTATAAATGCGAAAGTTTGGATGTATTTATGTGCAGCTGTTTGTTACTAAGTTATGCCTCAACTGCTTCAAATTTTTGATGTAGAATATAATGTAGAATTGCACACATTTTACTTTTGTTCCTAATTTCCCACTGGAGCAGAACCTCTGGGTAAAACTAGTAATGAGATATTTATAACGTTCATTCCTAAACATTCAACAACAAATATTAGTTCAAACCTAAACATTCTAAAGTAAGACATTTATTAACCACGAAACTAATTTCCTAAAGTCTATTTTAACTTATATTGTTACAAAATCATAAAAAGACATGGTAAGATTGTTTACTTACTTACAAGTAGAGAAAAACGGAGTTTACTTCTTTATTATTTAACCTCATAACTTATGCTACGAAACATAATATTGATACATTTTTTTTCTTTACAGGTAAGAGAAATTCAATTGATAAGCAGATGATATACCATAAGTACAACAAACATACATAAGTTATAACAATTATATTTGCACGTAAATGAGAAGAAAAGATTATATCGCATATTAATTTGAAAGGCTTTCACTTATTACGTAAATATTAATGTTAATTGCAACTGTTATCTTCCAAGATTATGCGAAGCGTAAATACAAATATGTCCAGATAAAAGGTAAAAAAAAATCTTAGTTAAAAAAATAATAATTTGCAATAATGATTTTTTTTATTTGACATGTTTTGAATGATCAGGACATGTTTTGAAGGATCAACATTTATTTAACAAATATTAAAGGCATACTTAACTTAGGCTATGACGTTTTTCATTTTAATTAATAAATTCTGATCTGATCATGTCAAGGTTTAATTTGATTAAAATTTAGATTAAATAATAAGTGTGTGTTCCCGTCAAAATTTATGATGTCCAGATTTCGTAATTAAACATCGATCTAGCCAAAACAGCTTAGCCGATGATTTTCAATTTTGCGGGTAGTTAGACCACGAAATTCGCACTCAATTCCAGCCAATTAGGGCTAACCGCACGCCGACCCGTCCTCGGGCAATCTGCGATCGTCGATTAGTCGCAGTCGGCATTACGTCGTCAGGGTCGTCACGGTAAAAAAAATAGAAGAAAAATGGTGCAAAAGGACCATTTTGCGAAAGAGACATTTTGCGGAAGGGACATTTTCCGAAAGGGCCATTTTGCGACCAGAGGACATTTCGCGAAAGGGACATTTTGCGACGTAACGTACCTATCTATGGTGTAAGGTCCAATTTTCTGTTGTCAGAGTTCAGTGATTTGACGTTATCCGGTCAGTTATCTAGACCTCTCGCTCGCAAAATCATAGTTTTGGCCAAAGATTTTTCACCATAACATATGTTAAGTGAAACCTGCAAGAAAATAAAACTATGTATCTATATGATAATGATAAAAAAAGACAACCCTCACTAGGCCAGTTTTTATTATTAGCACTAATGGTTATTAGTAAGAAAGTGAGTACCTACTTGACTCTACCGTACGACTATACCATTTGCTCTACCCATTTACAGTCAAATGCATAGAAACCTGACGCCCTTTGTCTTTTTTTATAACATAGGCCGGCAAACGAGCAAGTGGGTCACCTGATGTTAAGCGATCACCGCTGCCCATGGACAGCTGCAACCACAGACCACCATCAGGGGTATCACAAGAGTGTGGCCGGCCTTTCAAGAAGATGTAGACTTTTTTTCTCACAGAATCCTATTTCAGGGGGGGTTTTTTACATCTGATAGATAGATACATAGATAGATTTGTTTATTGATATCAAAAAGACACACACGTTACAATTACTCTAATAAGAGAAATACAAACACAACAGTATGACAAAAAAATAAATAAAAACATGAAAATTAAACATGTGTGCCGCAGCGATAGCAATAGGTTTAGGCTCAGCAATATGTTTGCTCACAGAACAAACAATTGATTTTTCAGCCTCCACCTCGGGTGCACAAGGACGCATGTAACAATATCTGACTGTACATCAGGCATTTTGGATGGCTAAGTTCCTATCCTCACTTCTGGCTTCATCATAAATATCGTAATGATATTGCAATGAAATTCGATTTACATTATGTAAAATTTTACTTTTATTGTAGTCTCAATCAAAGCCAATGAAACTATTAAGTGACGCCCACTCACTAATAAAAAACTAATTTGAATGGATGACATATGAAAGTGTTATTGCCATCTAAATTCAGCATTTAGCAATATAAACCTTGTACTTAAATGTTATATTTCAATGCGCCATCTCATTACTCAATATGACATTTGCCGAAATGACAAAGATCATAATCTGAGCACACGCCGAGGTACATTGAATAGAGAAGACAATATTAGGCAATAAATGAAGTACAAATTATCTATCGTTGAGATAAATTTGTTAGAGAATACAACTGAGTGAATAAAGAATCATCATCATCGCTTGCGCATCATCATCGCAGCGGTGGTGGCTGAGTGGTAGGGCGTCCGCCTGTGGATGCAAAATCCCAGGTTCAAATCCTGCCCGGGCTACTGTTGGATTTATTATGCAAAAATTAATGTAAACAACTCTACGGATGATGTCATACTTCAACGCGACCCTTATTCATTTTTTTGCTCTCACTGGTTTAGTTCAACTTACTATTGCGTCACGGGTGTGTGTTGGTAGATGGACGTGTACTTTGCTTCCAAGCGAACCAAATATAAAATATAGTTTGGACATTTAAAACTGAATAATAATACTTTTATTTGCCCTAACCTCCAACAGGTTATGGGCCCAGAACGATTTTAAACGATCTATTAATGTGCAAATAAAAGTGTAGTGCCGCGAAAATTTAAAAAAACATTTTAACATTAAAAAAATGTGATCTGTGTGAACCAGTGTATGAATATTGAAAACCTAAAAATTAAAAAGAACAGAAGCCATTGAAGATTATTTTATGGTGAAAAATATAGCGTATAGAAATTTATAATACGTGTTATATATTCGAAGATTGATGTGATTGACGTATCGATAGTGAAATTCAAGAGATGCGATCTACTAAGTTACTGTGGTAGTAAAGCAATACTTAAGGCCACTGACGATGTTATCAATTATTCACTGCAGGAGCAATTTTAGAAGAAACTGATTTACTACTCAAACTACCGACAAAATACAATGGTGTTGTATTGGAACTGCTAAAGAAACACTATCAGAAAAGCAATTTGATATCAAAAGATAGAAATATTTATTTATTCGGAAGAAAACATTATATTAGAATTGTTGAAGACCAGACTATTAGATCATGAGATAAGTACTTACAATTTAAAAGGAGAATAGTGAAACAATCCTAAAAGTACTTTACATCGAATAATCTCAACAAATGTATAGAGCAATAAAGAAAATAAATATTGGCATATTATTACTGCAAAGAGAATGATTTTATTTCAGGAGAAATAATTTAAATATAAATAAACAATGCAATTAAATATCGACACTACAAGAAATATCGATATCAAACTCAGATTATTTTTTTTTCTTTTCAGGATTTTCATTTGTAACTTGCGAATACTCGTACCAGTAAGAATATATTGAAAATAAATGACGTACTAAAGTGTGAATATTATAGTAAAGGTAAATAGTTCAAGGAATGCTGAATGACATGCTGGGTTTAGAGGTAACGTACAACATCTATTTATTTAATCGAAATAGTGATTTTCGATCAATGAATACTTACAGTTAATAAAAAGGTAAAACTTTGAATTATTTGGTTGCAATAAATATAAAAAAAAATTTGGTGAGTGTGTTTTACAAACATGTTAATTATGTTTTTGAATATAAAATAAATCAACTTTGAATTATGGTACAGTTGGAATAAACTTAAAGTAAATACAATATGTTCCTAGAATTAAAAGCCATAAAACAAAAGTTGAAGACTTTTAAATTAATTGTGTATATCCAAATGATAATATGTATGTATAAAGCATGGGTAAATAGACTCATTGACCTATAATAAAGTTATTAGTATACAACAAGTTAGAAAGAAGGCAATTGTTTATAGTGCATTCAGATGTGTTTAATGTTCAACAGTTAACAATCGAAAACTAACTAGGTACTATATGTATTGTCTAATTTGATGATGAATAGGTGCATTACCTATTATGTTGTGAATATGCTGACTTACAAATGTTCACCTCTGTTTTTAAATACTATTCAGTTAAATTTAATTTTATAATAGTAATTCTATACTCTCTCTTCTCTTTAAATACTTTGTCCAACAGTGGACGTCTTTAGGCTGAGAGAAGAAGAAGAAGAATTCTATACTATAAATACCTACTGATTACGATGGAGAATAGTTATCTACCGACATAAAAAAAATACCATTTAAAGTAAAGGTATTAGCTATCACTTAACGGTACCTAGAACGCAACAATAACATGGTGTAGTTGAGATTCTAATAATATAAAAAAGGCTAGTATATGTTTAATAGTACAAAAATAAAGTTAAAAATGTTTCTAGGAGAATGAATTTTTAACTCCTACAAAAGCCTGAAATTAACTGAATATACCATAGAAGCTGTGTCATTATAGGTAACTAAGCATTTAAAATATCTCGGGATATTCAATTCCATTGTGTGTTCATAGTAAAGCCAATAAAAGAAATATTGGTAGGATAAGATATGAACCTTGTTATAAAAATGCGAAAAATGTGAAACTGTAAGGGATGTTGTTGTCGATGAGGATAAATACATCGAATCTAGGCCTATGTATAGACCTGAAGAGAATAATATTAAATATTCTCGGGCGAAACTGATGTTTTGAAATCAGTGCCATCAATTTTGACCCTAAATCAGATAAGTTTAAATCAGATAAGGTTAAATCTGATGAGTTTAAATCTGATGTGTGCAGTTCACGTAAACTTCGCAGAATGATGATAATGAAGTAGGTACCGAATAAAATCGGACATGAAACCATAAAAGTGGAACCGAAAATACTTAAGGGTAACTAGAATGAGAGATATAAGTAAAAAAAAAAGAAATTAGTTAAGTATTTTTAATTTTCTTTAGATTATAATTTATTATTTTTTAGTTTTATTTAGTTTTTAATTACTTTTACATTTTAATGAACTATAATAGAAAATTTATATTGTTGACTGTAAATGGAAGTGTCAATACCCATTTCGTTGTTAAAGGTTTCAGCTAAGAATATCTCACTCCTTATAATAACACCTTTACCATGATCTCTAGTTTTGATTCGACCTCCATGACGTAGTGGTTAATACGCCGCTGCCCCTTCCGCCATCTGGTTCGATTCCCAGTGCGGGTAAATATTTGTGACTATTTTTATAGATACTTTTTGGTCTGCAATTCTGGATGTGTTGTACTCGTACCCTTATTTGTCCATTTATATTCATTTATTCACATTGTTTGTGTACAAGCTTATTGCTTAGTAAGCTGTTCAATACTATACATTTAATGATTTGAAATTAGTTTTTCTAATAAGAAAAATACCTATATATTTTTCATTTATTGATTTGAAATTAGTTTTGCTAATAAAAAATATATATTGATTTATGGACATAAAAATATGTATTTTTTTTATCTACATGGCATTATAGAAAAAAATATAAATTAAAATTTCTGACTATGTAGTAATAGAAGGAAATTAAGTACAAGCGTAAATTAATTAAAGTTATTTAATTCATTTTATTTCGAGCTATAAAGTGTCTCACTGCTGGGCAAAGGACTCTCTCTAAATAAAGTTAAAACGGTCAAAAACAAACTGTTACTGATTATACTCAAATATTATACTTATACGAATTATGAAATGAATATTATAATAGATTATATTATTAAATGAGTCAATTCAAAAGACCTATTTAAAAGAAATTCTGTTTTTACTTGATGTTAAAAAATAGAGTGCAAACACTCGTAAAACTCATGATTTAGTGCAACTCAAGTGGTTCTCCAAATAGAGCTTTGGGTTCTGTCTGATTTCTTCGGATAAGGAGTGTGAATTCCCATGCCGTAATCTTAGTCGCGACTCAATATTTTAAAGTCGATGCATAAACAAAAAACAAGAGTTATGGCAGTGTTTAAAATGGGTACTCAGCTATATGAAGGATTTATTGATTTGTTAAGTATAAGTGATTAGTAAGTTAAAAGTAAACTTATACAAATTATGATAAAATCCTGTGTGGATATGTAGAGTGTAGACTATGATTTGGATGGCAAAGAACATTAAAATAGAAAGTACTAATACAATGTAAAGTATTATTGTGCAAAAAGTACAAGATAAGTATTTTTAAAGAAATACTGGATATTAATACCAAATGTGCTATATGGTCATCATGATAAATAACAGGTACTAATATGGAAGGTACTTATATATACTTTTAAGTACCTGATCATTATTTAAGAAAAAGTACTGGATAATAATTACGGTTATTTTATTATGAAATGATATTTATAGTGATGTGTAGTATAAGTACTTGATTATTATTAAACAAAAATTACTGGATATAATTAAGCACAAAGAGTCAAATATCAGTAACTGCTTCGTTTACTAAAACTGAATACATGTCTTTGTGCGAAGATGTTAACGAAGCATTATGACATTAAGTTTTTAACAGTTATAAACTTGAATATTTCTGTACTATTATTGGAGACAATAATGGTAGAACCTGTATCTAAGTAATATTCAACAAGGAGATTGAAACAGGTCAAGATTAATTAAAATACATTTTATGTAACCACCTAGGTGATATGTTACCAAAGCCGTTTTGCTGGCGGGAGTAACTCTTATCCGAATGAATGTAAATTTGGGTTTAGAATAAGTTAGAATATAAATAATCTAACATAGATTTAATCTTATTGGTCTGATTAGGTTTTTCTGGGTTTTCCCTAATCCATAGCAACAAATGTTGGACCATAGTATTGTACATTTATCCCCAGACCTTGCTTGGAAGTAATACATGATCTGTCAGTAGATAAATACAAACATAGGTAAATGTATTGTTTATTCTTATGTGTACAGGTTTACTGAATTATACTTAGATTGTATTGTTTAGTGAATTAGAGATTATAATTAGTCAGTGATGTGATGAGCTTTTAATTATGTTAAAATTAATTTTTGAGGGGGCGTGTTGGATTTATTATGCAAAAATTAATGTAAACAACTCTACGGATGATGTCATACTTCAACGCGACCCTTATTCATTTTTTTGCTCTCACTGGTTTAGTTCAACTTACTATTGCGTCACGGGTGTGTGTTGGTAGATGGACGTGTACTTTGCTTCCAAGCGAACCAAATATAAAATATAGTTTGGACATTTAAAACTGAATAATAATACTTTTATTTGCCCTAACCTCCAACAGCTACATGAGTTTGTATACCAATCTGACTCATGTTAGTTTTCATCGACCACCACTTGCTTCCGGTGAAGGAAAACATCGTGAGGAAACCTGCACTCTGGTTGATGATTATCAGCTAGTGTGTGAAATAATAAATAAATATATACGGACAAATCACACAGATTGAGTTAGCCCCAAAGTAAGTTCGGGACTTGTGTTATGGGATACTAACTCAACGATACTATATTTTATGACAAATACATATATAGATAAACATCCAAGACCCAGGCCAATCTGAAAAAGATTATTTTCCATCTTGACCTGACCGGGGATCGAACCCGGGACCTCCGGTGTGGCAGTCTGGCGTGATAACCGTTAGGCCACGGAGGTCGTCGAAATGGAGAAGGCAATGGCAATATTGCTAAGAGAGTCGTTGTGTGTGTTTCATTCCATATCATGACCACGACCCTCAGTCATGAGGAAATACGACAAAAGAAAAATAAATCATCGCTTATTAAAAATCCCTAGCTTCACTTTTATGTAAAATTGATTTTCTTAGGACCACAGCAGCTGGATATTCGGTTTTCTGCACAGAGATTTCGGATTTTTTAAATATTTATTTTGAAATTACGATCAAAAATCTGTTTATCGATCGATCATTCAATCAATCAATATTTATATTCAAGGTACTTACAGAAACAATTGAAATTGCTATTTCTGTTTTGTAACAGTTGTATTGTTTTGTAACCAATCACTCTAAAAGGGTTTGCGGCAGGGTCATACGGTTTCTAGGATATTGCCAAAACGGAGTTGGTGATTTCCTAGCTACTTAATTTGCTGCTATTCCTGTCAGATTAGCAGATTTATTATGGTTTTGCTGATGCAATAAACTCATTTATTGCCTTATCAACTTAGTTTGTATTAGTTAGTTAAAAATAATAGGAAGTTAAATTGAACTTTTACTTTTTATTGGAAAAATAATGTACTCGTAGCTTAACGTAATTTAGTAAGTGTTACCAAGAGTATGACAACAGAGTAAAAAAAAATTTAAGGAGCAACGCAGTCAACTCCATGCAGCTATAAACTCAAAGTAATCGCAAGATCAGAGTCTGCAAATCCGAATAAACCTCAAAGAACATTTTAATGTCAAACTCTTTGCGGAAGAATCAGCAGTTTTTCCCCTTTCAGAGATTATCTTTAGTAGTTACTCCATAGAGGTAGCAAAAAATTTTTTAATTTTATTTAGAGGCACTTACAGCTGAGGAAGCGGGATGACAGATATGGTTTTTACCTATGTTGGTGAAGGACAGGTAATATCTTCTGTGAATCCAATTTTCAGTAGACTTTGACAATCGAAGCTTAATGTGGAACTGATATTGTATTGTAAACAAACCTTATAAGTTAATTTATTCCCTTATTATTATAGATAAGCTTTTTAAAGTTTCATCGAGTGAAAAAGGTGTAGTGTTATGATCTGAATTGTGATTCATCTTCTAATAGAAATGCCAATCAATACTCTTTTCACAGGTAAATGTTGTTTACAATAGTTGAATTTCAATGAGCTTGTTCTGTTGATATACATCGATATGTTCGTCTCAATGATGTATTTTTCGTGTATTGTATTGTTTTCTTGTAAGAAAATGTATCATCGCATATTAAAAAGAACTATTTAAGAAAATATTGAGTATCGAAATATTTGCATTTTTCGAGGCAATTGCTAGGGTAGGATCAGTACCGGAGTTATAATTATCGATAAAAATTCAAAACAACATTTTCGGTTCAATATATAACTGAAAACTAAACTCCATTTATTCTTACCAGTCCATTACCAGTCTTAAGCAATCTTACCATGTCTTTTGATGATTTTACAACAATATAAATTAAAATAGATTTTTTAGGAAATTACTTTCGTGGTTAATAAATTTACTTTAGAATGTTTAGGTTTGAACTAATATTTGATTTATTTTCAACAAAATTCAACAAAAAGTACTGTGAAGAATGTTTACATGATAGGACTGGTAAGAATAAATGGATTTTAAGTAGTTCGAAACTTAGAAAAGGTTCAATTATCGTCAAGTACATTTTGCAAACAATATTTTTCTTAGCTAAATACATACTTCTCTTCGATTTCAGAATCACCACTGATCGGCAGCGACGCCACACTTGGCTTAAAATAATTAAAAATGCAACTTGGATAATGCAACCAAATTAAGGATCTCGTATATGTAGTCGACACTTCAACAACAACGACTTTTACATTGCTGGTGGCAAGATACGATTAAGAAAATCCGCTATACCAACTAAGTTTGTAACTAACTTTCATGCCCTAATTTAAAGGGTGGGAGTGATTTACTACTATTATATGCTGAGAATTTTGTTTATCTGGTTTATTCCAAACCCTAGTTATGAGGGTTCAAAAAAATTACGAAGCGCTTCGAGAAAAGGCAGATAGTGCTCTTGCGCTTCATTTGGCTTCTCCTGGATGACTTTTATTTCGACTATTTGGCTTGTCTTGGATGACTTTGATTTTGACTTTTGCTCTTCGAAAACATTGCAATTTTAAAAGAGCAGTTCGTTGAGACTATATTATGCAATTACCATTATCTACTGATGACTGATATGACCTATTACTGTGCCCACGACTTCGTCCGCCCATTAATTATTATTGTTAATACGAGTATTAATATCATCAAGACGAATGGAAAAAAAGGAATGGTTTTCTATTTTTTTTCCATATCTCTCATGAATAGTCACAGACTGGTTACAGTTTTTTTATATGTATAGACCATATGTATGTACATATAGATATAAAAATAAATATTTAATTTTGATTAAATCCAATCTTTATTTTTATTACAAACCTCATTGTGTAGAAAATAATCAAAATTATACGTCATAGGATATATTACCGTAAATGTTGCGATTTTTCGCATAATTTGTTTTTCAGACAGGAATCAAATCCTATGGGGTATCTACTTCCCATTGACTAAAATTGTGAAATTTGGCAACAAAGGTACTACTGGCACTACCCAAGCCTCTTCAGTATTGGCATGTAGAGGCACCGGGGTGTTTTTAGTGGGTCCAAGTCCCACACTATTGAGATGTGAAGCGGTATGCGAAGGCATTTTCACCTCGATAAAAAATAGTAGATTTTACAACAAGTGCACAAAACGAACCATTTTTATCCGAGACTTTTAGCAGCCCGAGCCGAAGGCGAGGGCTGATAGTAATGTCGAGGATAAAAATCGTTTTGTGGACGAGTTATAAACTCTGCTTTTCACTTCGATTGCGAGGAAATAAAACAGTAAACGCACGAAATTTCACGAAAAAACAAGAGCTGTTTCCCGCCGTTTTATTTTTTTTCATCTTACTACATTGATATTAGGCTTGGGCTGCAGACCTATACAGCCTACTATTAAATTAATTTTGTAATAATAATTTTCTTAAATTAATTAAATAATTTTAATATTGTTTATGTCTTAAAAAACACATAAGGCAAATAAATTAAAGTACATATTATAAAATAACAGATTTTATCTATGAACTTCTTATTGTGTTTGGCTGTATGGCTCATTATCTTTGCCTTAATATAGATACATTTATGAGTAGATACATTAATGCCCTTGTGCACAAAATTCGATTTTGTGCAGCCTATATCCTGCACAAATAAGCACTTTCTGAGCATGAGAAGTGAAAAAGGTTTTTGTTTATGTAGTATCGATACAAAATGTCGATGCTTAGTTGTAAGGTCACATCACTTTCATACACTGTCATTAAATTTGGAAAACGTTTTTCGGCTTCATTTGACAACCAAGCTTATCAGTCTATTAAAGAATGATTTTTTTTTTCTATGTCTATGAGTTACTCAGATTGCTCGAGTTTGTTGGCGAGTCTCTATTCAACTATGTCCTGTCACTGTCTTGCTGCATATGTCAAGACCATGGAAAAAATAAGACGGGTTAAGACCTAGAGAGCTAGAAAAAAAAAATACTTAGAGACAACAGCTGAGGAAGCGCGATGTCAGCGTGTTTTGGTTCCATAGACTTTGTGAACAATCTGTAAAAAAATAATAATTTGGAGCACACTATTATAAACGTTTTTGGGCTTCATTTGACAATCAAGTTTATATGTCTATTAAATATTTTTTTTTCTAAGTCTATGGTCAAAACAGAGATAGCACGAGATATAAAACATCCTAGTTTAGATTATGACAAGTTAGGTAAGTTATTTAACTTTAAAGTTTTGTCAACAAACTGGCTGATGCAAAAAAATATAGGAAATGTAAGGGACTAATTAACCTTAAAAATATAAAATGATACAAAAAAAGCGCAAAAGTAAGTTAAGTAAACACGCAATTCAAAGCAATATCCCCAAATTAACAAATGTTCGTATAACGGAACGTAAACTTACGCAAAGCCCATAAAAGCTCCTAAAAGCTCATAATAAGGCAACGAGAAATCCTTTTTACGACAAAAAGAACAATAGCCCGTAGCAACAAAACACAATGGCATATATAAAGAAAAAAAACTATTTGTTAGTCAGACCTTACTGTTGAACACTCCTGACTTTCTGCAAAATATACTAAAACCTTCCATTTCCTCCAATCGACTTTGAATCTTATCGCTGTTAACATAAAGTTTTATTTCCCTTACAAATATCTGGACTTACGATGTTAAGAACAGAGAAATATAATCTTACAAGAAAGGTAGCAGCTGCGTCTGTTATCAGTTTATAAACCTTATTGTTAAAGAGATAAGGTATGTTTTAGTTTGTGTCACGTCCGTCAGACGGCGCCATGTGTGTGATATGAGTCAGAGGTCGGTATGAACTTGGATGGTGTTTTATGGGTTTGGGATTTCCTTTATTTTTCTTTTTTGCCATTTTTTACACAACTTAGTGGGCAAATAAGCATACGGCCCTTTTCTTCGGTCTTTTGTTATACTTAAAAATCTGCCTCATTTATAGTGTTTGATTTAAAAGTATATGAAGAAAAAGTACTGGCTTAGGCATTTGTTAGTTACTCATTCTCTGTCAACTCTCACTTTTATTTACTCAGTCACTCATTAAATTAAGTATAATAAATAAGTCATTCAAATCATTCATTCATTTATTCATTCAATCATTCATTCATTTCTCTCAGAGCTCTTGAATAGTTTCGTTTTTATAGCACCTAGGTATTTCACTTAGCACTGATCTATACATATTTGTCATACAAAAAATAACATCATCATCAACCATTTTAATATCCCTACTGCGGGACCCTGGCCTTCCTTACGGATTTTGGTTTTTACTAGCCCGGACTTTGTTCCCGTGGGGATTTCGAAAAATCCTCTTAGTGCTCCCCTACACTCCCTAAGGAATCTACATGCCAAATTTCAGCTTCCTACGCTTAGTAGTTATGTTTGTGCGTTGTCTGTCAGTCACTCAGTCAGTAACCGAAGAATTTTGTATAAATGTCTTGATTTGACGAAAATATTGATAGTCTTGTTTTATTGAAATTCTCGCTAATCGAATCGGTGTGGTGGTACTGGTGGCCTAAGAGGAATACCCTTTCTAATTGGCGCGCCTCCAGTTTCTCCGGTGGTCTAGCGTGGGAGGATACCAGATTCGCATGTATCTAGGTTCGAGGCCCGTGGGCAGCTCGATTTGTGTTACTCTTGTTGAGCCAGATTCCGAAGGCTTTCAAGGACAATTTCACTTGGCTGTTTCATTCAAATAATTGCCCTTTTCTCACTCGTACAGTCAGCAGAGAAACCTAACCCCTCTAAAATAGGATTCAGTGAGATAGGGGGCCAGGATTATTGCATCTGACTGTACCTAGGGAAGACTAGATTGTTGTTACATTAGCAAAAAATATCTTGAAATCCTACTTTGTTACTCTTCTAGGCAAAATCTTTTTCCCGAATTTCCCAGCTAGTAGCTCGTAAATATTCCTAAGATAAAACTTTAAGCAATCCCTAAAATGACTTTATTCTCTGACGGTCCGATTTGAACCGGAAATATCCAGTAAATACCAGCCCGGGCCGCTTATGACGACGGCCGAAGCGGGAATGGCGAGAATGGCCCGAATATTTTCACATTCCGCGAACATGTTGCCGGAATAGGCTTTTCTATGGACCAATTTAAATTGCTCCGTTTTTTCGACTTATCCCTTTCCGTGTTACTTTTCAATTAAGCTTCAACTGACATGCTACAAAACTTTTAAAAAATAAATAATTAAAAGCAGCCCTCCTTTAGATCGTTATAAAACTCGTATATCGAGTGTATTTATGGATAAATTGGTTACAAAATACCTATCCAATGCCCGCATTGAATCGAGCTTGGCAGAAGCTTACGTAGCAAGTTGAACCTCAAACGAAGTATCAAATTGATGTTCATATAAAATGGCTTATCATTATTAAGGTTAAATCAGATCAGCCTCGATTTTTTGTTACAACATGAACAACATGTTTGTAGGGTTCCGTACAGGAATAAATCGTCGCCGATCTATCTAGATTTATAACTGTGGTTACCTGAAAATAAATAAAACGGAAGCTTTCTTGGACCACTTTGCTGCCGGACTGTTATTCGGAGATCTCCTTAGTGTGATCAAACTAGGATATACTAGTTCAGTCGGCAGACTGGCTCATCAACCGAGTTTTTTCTAATTAGCATACAGATTTAGCCATCATTTTGAGGGCATAGCGGAGCCGACCGGACGCGCCGATGGTTTCCCCTTATGCGTGGATTCCTTGACTGTGAACTTGATTAGAGGTACGGTCGGTCAACAGCTCATGAACCCATACAAGTTGCGTAACGTCCATGGAAATCTATAGTCAAAGTCAAGTCAAAGTCATTATAAGACTTTAATTAGGTAGTGGATCGTTTCGTATTCAGGTGGCCGACTGTACACACATCACGCAAAAACTGCTGAATGAAATTTGAGGCGGTTAACTTTGAAATAGCGCTGATTTTATCAAAATACTACAAATACACTAGTACACCGCATAGAACCTGAGGTATTTCCAAAAATAAATTCATACCAAAACTGCAAACAAATATCCGAAACAAGTATATTCGGATTTGAAGTTTTAAACCTCCAGTCACCACATTTACAACAGTTGATTAAGATTAAGGGACCGATAGTCTTAATAAGGCCACCCTTCTGAATGAACCCCTAATTTGACCATTATACACTTTATTATCATTATGGGTGCACCATATTAAGACTTCCGTTTTATTGCCCTTGCTTTTATGGATATGTTGCATTTATCTTTGGACTTAGTATGGTATGGTACTTAAATATCATTTATAATGAACTAATAAGGGCTTCCTGTGAATATCTAAGGGAGAGGTGAAGTACTGTACTTCTGTCTGATGGGAGGTATATTCAAGAGCAGGCGCTATACCTAATTACATTATAGAACTTAAGACACTTTCGTTTTTATTTATTAAAAAAAAAAGTAATATTTAAATCCATCGGATGGTAGTGCCAAGGGTAATTAAATAGATCACGTTTAATTTTGTTGTATGCGTCTAATGAGCCAATCAGAGTAGTAGTGTCATGGGAAAACGGAATTTCCCTTGACACTACCGATAGTGCCAAGTAGTAGTGCCTAGGGTAAGAAATGTATGTATGTAGGTATTGTAAAACTTTGTTTTGTTTATAAAACTTTATTTGCTCGATAGTTTTCGGTTATTGACAAAAGTTTTTATATTTTCATAAGATTTCCATTGGATATGAAATAAAAAATGGCAAACTTTAATGGCTCATACGCAAAATGTCGCTTTCGTGACATGTCCCCTAGTTGTAAATTGCCTCTTTCTCAGAATGTCGCTTTTGCAAATGTCCCTTTCGCAGAACGTCGCTTTCGCAGAATGTCGCGACAGGGACTTAGAATATAATTTCGGTTTTCGAAGCAAAATCATTTATTAAAGTTATTAAATATAAAATTACTTATTTTTTAATCATTTTTAAAATGATGAAAAAAAAAATAATGCGAAAGAGACATTATGCGAAAGCGACATTCTGCGAAAGCGACATTTTGCGAAAGCGACATTCTGCGAGAGGCATTTTGCGACTAAGGGACATTTTGCGCATGAGCCACTTTAATGTATCTTTAATGCGAAAATGTGCTAACAAACAAACAAAACTATGTTGAATGAAAGTGATTGTATTCATTCATCTTAAATCCACCGTACACTTCAAAGCAGCGAAGCGACCTTGCTTTATTTCTAACTTTGTTTGAACTACACTAATGTGGTTCCTGTCGGTCTGTCTGTGCGTTTCTCGGAAATCACAGCAATAATGCACTCTTCCGTTTGTGAATGGAGTTGTTTTTATTCTGTTTAGAAATGCAATATTAACAGCTACAGTTTTCGTAAGACACTGAGTCCTAGGCCTTAGACTCCTTTTACTATTAGCCTTTTTCTATTGTTTTATTACCTTTTATTATTAGTATTTATGACCAAGACTCACTATGAGTAGCTGGTCCACAATAGCTACATAGTTCCTCCTCTTTTAGTCGTATTTATGGCTAAGGATCGTGGTAAATACGTGGAACAGAACACACATTGTTGGTAATGTTGTGTGTTTTACCATTGTCTTCTCCATTTCACACACTAGCTAGTAAATCATCAACTATAATGCAGATTTCCTCACGATGTTCTTGTTCGCAGGAGCTCGTGGTAGGGCGCTAAAATAAAATGTTCTTTCTGTTAAGTTACCTAGTTACTCTCTGTTTGGTTTTGGTCTAATGGTTGACTGGTAGAGAACGCCATATGGCGTTAAGTCCAGTATTTGTACATGATTTTTAAAATTTTGTGCAATTAATTTCTACATGAGAGTACTTTAGTACTTACTATAACTTCGTTCGCGATAAGTTTGCAGTGAGTCATCACTGGTAAAGGTGTATTCACCATGGTGTTAAAATTCAAACTAATAATTTTATCAACCATTGACGGCCGGACCCTTTTTTTTATTGGCGATTTTAATGTATTGGTTTCCTTTTGTTCACCAAGAATACAATAAACTGTTCTCTCGGACACACCACATGCCGTTGCTGTTTTTTGTACTACACTATCCACTGTCGTATTTAAATCACACTGCTTAAAATACTTAAAAACGTAAATTATTTTTCTTTCTCCGCTATGAATTGGCGAACCTCTTTTATTTTTTAAAATCCCATTCACTGAACACACCAAGGACAGGACACGACCGTTGCGTTCGAAAGATTGCCTTCAAATGGGCACTGTGAACTTGCCTTTATAATTAGTAGCGATTTGATTGGTTATAGGGCGTGGCTGGACCGATGATTCACTGCAAACTTATCGCGAACGAAGTTATACCTAATTGCATCTGAGATGCACTAAATTCCAAAAATAAATTTTTAGCAATAAAGTTTGAAATAAATAAATAGTTGTATCATGAGCTCCCATAACACAGGAAAACTCACTTTGTCGCTAGCTCAATATGTATGAATATTTATATATAATAATAATTATTAATAATAATAGATAATTATTAATAATCATCAATTATTCACTCTTACCGTAACATATACATTGTATGGATTTATTTACATAGGTAGATAAAACGATTGTTGTTAGGACCAACCAGGCCGTGTTGCAATTGATACAGACGAAATAGCTGAACTATTAATCAAACCTTAGCTTATTAATCTGTCTAGTCTAGCTCCAACACCTGGCTTCGGCCGCGCCTGTAAGTTTCGACAGTTAATCGACACGATATCGTACAGTTAACACATCGACGACCATGCACTTTTTGTTTCAAATCCGCCCTTATTACTAAAGCATAGACTAGACATGCAGTTTAACTTTAAGTGCATAAGACTGTACTGTTGCAAGTATTGCATCAAACGAAATGCAGTTTCGTAATCCTTTCTTAGCTAATTGAGCGTTTATAGGCACGACATTGTTTGGAAACTAGTACTATTATTTAATATTCATTTAGTAAATAGTAAAAAATGTTTTAAGGTAAGTGAAGCTTATAAGATGAGAAGCAAAATGAAGCCTATTTAGAAAAAAAGATAAGATTGACATTATCATAAAATTTCGTTTTTCATGAAATTTATTATGTTCGAACCGAACATGAATTTCGGGAATAAATAATGCAAAAACACGCAGTCCTATAACGACAGCACAAGATGTATCTCCCATCAAAATCGCAATTCGTTATTCATAATATCCGAAACATGATAATACAAAAAAATCCCCAGAGATCGCACCACGCATTTTTGTTAACATCCCCCTGTATCTGTTAAGGATCCTTCACACTACACCATGTCTGGTCGGCTCTACGCCTATCAGTGTCACATTTAAAACTTTATGCTTCGTCGACACATCTTAACATACATTGCTTAGTTTTCATGTCAGCTATGTTTGATACTGGAATAAATTAAGCAATGTACGACGATTCGCCGTAAATCTATTGACAAGTATATTTGGCTTTTAACAACGATTCATCGAAAACGGAGATGATATATGCGTTTAAGCAAAAGATGTTGTTTGTATGGTACACCCCCATATTATAAAATATCTTTTTGAATAGGTACAATCATTTTAAAAATGATGATTTGTGAAAGGTTTTTTGGTCAAACATTAGTGAAACTGTTTGTATCCTTATTTGTGCACATTTTAATGTTCTTTTATATTTTAAAAACTACTAATACGATTGACGGATTAATGTAATGTGTACGTCGTATATCAACGATGGTTATTTGATTGGTGTTGTGGCGTTAACTCATCAGGGGCGCTGTAATAATGGAAAATATAACATTTCTATTTATTTACCCGGAACGAACACTGTTTCTTCACGAGTCTCCGTAACGCCACAGTGTAAAGGATCCTTTAGATAAGGCTCTATAAAATAAAACTATTCCGTATAAGATCAACCATAATACGACTGCGTCTCTAGAGAGGCTGTAGGTTTCGCCAAAAATGTTTTCTTATAATAACTTGCTAAGATTAGGAAGGGGACGGAGTGGACATAGTACGCGATACGGATTGTATTAAATAAATATTTTCACAGACATTGCGAGATACAAATATTTTAAATGGGAAAGGATGTTTGTCACGCAAAATCAATGAGGCGGATCTCGAATTATATTTATTAATGCACCGGAAGAATAAAACCCAAAATGGTACTTTTTATCCCACAAGCATTATTATAATAATTTTAACCTAATAAACTGAAATCCATACGCAAATCAAGATGTCTGGCTATGAAACAAGCCCGCATTCCCGCATTGCTCTGTTATCACATTTAGTTAACATTACATTAGCATTATTTATATGGTTATTAGTCAGAATCAAAAGTCAAAGTCAAAATTTTTTATTGAAACTTGGCCTTCAAAGATGGCTCTTTTTCACGTCGATAACTAATTATTTAATCATAATATTTTATGTCTCAAAGCTACAAACTACTAGCATTTCGGAACGACCACTGCTGAGAAGAAATGCCGAAAGAAACTCATAAAACAGTCTTGGTCGCCTAGCATGCCAGAGGGGCTATTCATTAACTTTATACATACACTAGATTGTGTACAGTCAAAAATAAAATAAAATATAAGTAAAAAAATAATAATAATATAATAAAACATGTTATGTTTGTGATCAAGTAACCACAATGAATTGGTTAAGAACAAAAAATAAAAATAAAATTCGAATCAGGATCGAAGCAGGATCCCCTGGCAACACCCGTTCACAAGTTTGAACATTTTAGAAAAATAAATACTTTCAGTCACTTGAAGATCACAATACACGTACATGTTTAACAATTAAATGTCAATGAAATTAAATTTAAAAAAGAAAGGTAAGGCTATTTTTTCACAATATCAAAAGAATGTAATCAAGTGTGGAGTGGCGAAGTTGTAGGGAGAGACCAAACTTTTTTATCGTTCAAATAATCACTTATTGTGTAATACGCTTTATTCATCAAAGTATTTTTAAGATATGTTTTAAATTTTTGCATCGGTAAATTTATAGCCTCGTCAGGGAGCTTGTTAAACATTTTTACACTTTGACCCACGAAAGACCGCCGAACCTTTTTAAGCCTAAAGCAGGGCGTATAAAGTTTATTCTTATTGCGGGTGTTTATACTATGAACATCGCAGATTTTTTTAAAGAGGTTTAAATTGGATTTAACAAAAATAAGTACATTGAAGATGTATTGAGATGCAACAGTAAGAATTTTTATTGATTTAAAGAGCTCTCGTAGAGAATCGCGTCGTTTTAGCCCGTACATACAACGAATTGCTCTTTTCTGTAATACAACACAGAACATGTTAAAATAAGCAAAATGTCAAAAGCGAATGACAAATCATCGCAAGAGTAGTTCATAGTTACGAAAAGAAGTTAATAAACATTGTCAATTGTCATTAATTTGATTAAATAAATATTGTCATTAATTTGATTTGGGCCGTCTGTCACGTCGAAATGACGGTCCTAACTCGCCTTGAAAATTACTTCCATATGAAGTCGAAACTAGTCGGCGGTTCCGGCTAACAAGATGTCCGGATATCCATAATAAAAATCCTTATATTGTCATTATGTGTCATTGGGCCACTCAATTCAGTCGTCAAAAGTCTAAAATTTTACTAAAACTCGACAGTTTCAGTAAAATTTTAGACATTGTGCGCTTTCGACATTAGAAGTATATACGTTTATGACATTCTGACCTTTTAATATTTTCAACCAGGTCTTTTCTACAATCTACGATTATGTCAATTCGCGCTTCTATTCTTATGCTCCTAACGGTCAGAACATAACAAAGTAAAAGTCTGAATGTTGTGCCTTTATTCAAATGTTTCACAATCCTTACTGATCCCTTCAATGCGGGCCGCTATCGTTGGCGGGATCAGATATACCCGGGCATAGAGCATACCCGGGTATACGACATAACCGGATGAAAAATGTTGTATTGTAGACATAACGCACAAGGGTGCAAGTTTTATTTAAGTAGGTACCTAATCGTTCTTTTTTGCCATTTAGGTTTTTTTTTATTTCTGTTGCATGTGTTAGTAGCCTGGTTTCAGATATTTCAAGCCATGTAAATAAATAAATGGACAACACTCAACGGCCCACACTAAGGACTCAGCTTGTATCGTGGGTCCAATGGATACAAACACAAGAACTAACATAACTAACACACCCAGTATTCAAATATTTGTGAAAACAAGTACAAAAACAAATGCAAAACATTATACTAGGTTTTGCCCGCGGCTTTTCCCGCTTAAATTTCCCACTTGAATTTCCATTTTTTTGCTTTTTCCCGGGATGAAATGTACCCTATGTCCTTCTCAGTACCTACTTCCAACTATGTGTAAGCTTATGCGAAATTTCAAGAAGACTGGTTCAGTAAATAAAGCGTGAAATGGTAACAAACTTACTTTCGCATAATATTACAGTTGGGATTGGGATAACCGAATTTTCAACCGGTTCAAAAGTATCGCACCCTTATTATCCGGATGGACTATACCCGGTTATCAGCCGGGTATCGCGGGTCCGATCAGCGGTAGTTTTCATGCCATGATTAACTTGCTGACGTGGGATGTGGCAGACAGATTTATAAGGCCCGTTGATATGTGGCTTTACAATGGAATGATACATTTTTGATTTACAACTAAATTTCAAGAGAAGTAGGTAAAAGTAGACAGATATTATTACTAATCAAATTAGATATTATTACTATTAAACTCTGGATACATTCATAGGATTTGTAGAAAAATAATAAGCAACTATATTTTTTTAAGTAGTTGCAAGTTCTTAAGGCCATACCTAATCAGGATCTCCGAAAACGTACTGTCTTTAAACGTCAAGTGTGAACCATAGGTTAGAAGTACTGAAGCAGGAAAAATATCCCGCAAAGAGAAAAATACTAAACTAGAATTATACCGAATCAAAATACAAATAAAATAAATAAGACTAGATAAAAAATAATAATACATAATCCTGATTTTTTTCCTTTATCGTCGAAAGTCACCGTAGTTTAAGCGAAAACAGTAGATTTTTTTTAAAGAATTAATAAAAGAATACAATTATTAAAAACGATACCGGTTTATTTTTTAAAATATAGTGTTTTATAATAATTAAAAGAAAACCTCTAAAATAATTACCCTAAGAGCCTTACAAATACTCGCTAACAAAAATACAAATTATAGAAAATTCGAAAAGTAACCTTATTGTGTCTACTTTAAAAAGCGGAGCTTACATACCGCCCCTCACCCCCCCTGATTAGCCTTAGATAGCGCCTTAAGGTATGAAGTTTTCGCAAAAGTTTTCATGGCGGCGGTACAAGCCATTCAAAAAATTATCATGTCAGATGCCTTTAGGAGACTGGAGAGAAATCTGACACCATTATGAACTATGTGTACTCGATAAAAAGAAGAATTGATCAATAAATTCTATTCTGTCCCTTTATGAGTTAACTGTTGACGCCCTTTCCGAAGGGCCATTATTCTATTAACTCAATTCGATGATAAATTACTTAATTGTTGGACAAAGATGTAGCTTCTCTGTAAACATCGGCATGCTTTTTTACAAGCTTATATAAAGTCTAAACTTTATGCGACTAATTGACTTTGTGGCAAACTGACAGATCACACCACGTAGGTGAAATATTTCAAGTTTAATTAATCTTCTCGATTTCAATTATATTTTTGTACCATTCATTTGGTCCTGGCCCTGTGCTAGGAGTTTTTATAGATGCCTCCACGACTGACATCCTTAGCTGGTGACAAGAAGGCTGGCTATTTTTCACGTTTGGCGATCTTATTTCAATAAAACCATGTGCCTTATTGCAATAAAGAGCTTTGTTTGAGATATCTTAGTTGTACAAATAAAACACAAATACAGTACAATAGTAACTTTGTACTTAGTTATACTATAATTTATGTTTCCTCTCTAATTGTTGTGTACAAAAATTATAAATAAATAAATACATTAATAAATACAGGGCAGTGATTGAGGTTTTACAAAATGCACGTTATCAGATGTGTTGAAATACGTTTAATTAAGTACTAATTTAATTAATTCGCTAAATTGCTAGTCATTTGAGCATTTTTGGATAATTTATCTGGTTGTTTATCTGGGTAGGTAGTCTATCGAATTAAGCTGAAAATTTTGGAATATTATCCTTTCGTATGCTGATCAGTAAAATTTAAAAAAATAAGCTTAGATTTTTTTACCATGACCACTTTAGGTACTTATATGTAAGTATATAGGATAGGTCATGTATAAATAAATACAAAAAAACAGTAGATACAGCATTGTCGTGACTGCAGTCTGGTCTAACAACGTGTGCCTGTGTATCTGCTGCGTTTATCTCATGAACAATGCAACAGAAATGAGCAAGTTAACTAGACACGAAAATTTAGTAGTCACTGGAACCCAGAATTATAATTTAAATGTTAATAGATGTGATATTTGCAGATTTTAAAAATACGGAGTGACTTTTCAAGCCAGACTTCTATTAGAAAATACAGTTGTTCGAAATTTGAATAACGAAATTTTATTGGTTGTTTTGTTAATACTATCTCCACTCCTCTCCGCTCCGGTAGAAGCCAGCATTCATTTTTCTTTTTCTTTGCTTCATTTTAAAATATAAAATACTAGCTATGTGACGCAGCTTCGCTCCCGTGGGAATTTAGGGATTCCTAATAGTTTATTGCCTTCATAGCCTTCCTCAGTCTCTTGCCCATTTTAATGTGGCTATCAAAGACAAAAATATTTTTTCAAAAAGGACCGGTAGCTCCAAAGAGAAAAGCGCGTTCAAAGCAACAAATAAGTATATAATATCGATATATTTAATCCTAACTAATATTATAAATGCGAAAGTGAGTCTCCCGGGAAATAGCACTGTTTCCGTGAGAAATTCACGCGGGCGGCAAAAGCTAGTAGTATCTATAAATACCTCACCATTTTCTTTCCACTAACTATAACTGAAAAGGAAAATGGCGCCGTTCCACGCCACAAGCTAAAATACCTCCCGTAACCGAAGCATTCACACTCGCAGTGCCTATCAATACGGCATTACGGCATTAGGCCGCAAATCGCGACGTTCCCGATGGCATACGCCGCGCCGGGGACCCGGATAAAGGAATGTAAAGATTCTAGATGTAATAATAGATTTTAGATACGGGATTAAACGCGAACTAGCCACAAAAATGAGGCACGTACGTGTACAGTATCGCATCATATATTGAGTGAATCAAAATCAGCGAACAATTCAGGACAATACAATATGTTATTCAGACCTTTTTGACTGTATTTGGCGAAATAATAGAGCTTGTTCAAAGATTATCATAATTTTATGATAAATGTAAACATTGAGGACGGTTTCTTCAGATAATTTTTGAAGATGCTGCTTCCATTATAACTAGATCTCCAACCTCCTCAAAATTCAAGATGGCTGACGGATCGCGCGGGAAACCGATACGCACTTAATATTGTTAAGGAAATTGGCAAATGTAAGAGTCCTCCTTAGGAAAATTGAGAGGGAAATGAATGCAATTTTAAAAATGTACCTACCTTTCTATTTTGGGAACTCTACGTTTGACGAATTGTATTTATTTTGTGATCTTTTTTGTTCCGGTATTCCATCGATTGCGTAAAAGTTATATTTTATTCATAAATTAAATCGAATAGACAACAATGTACGTACATTTCCTCTCTAAAACCCGCAAATATGTAGAATAAAACCACAATGTACAGATAAAAAGGATGAATAACTTTTTCGAGCCGACATTCCACAACATGTAGTTAACAAAGCTAGATTCCGAGGTTTAGAACAGACTTACAATAGTTTTAACGCAGTTTAAATTTGAGGTTAGAAAACTAGAGTTCGTCAGCTTTTTAATACTTTTAATTTATTAGCAAATAATTTGGCAGTTTACTCTTTTAGACAACTTGAGTTGTAGGATGAATTACCTATTCGGAAATATATTTCCCCATAATTTTTATCCCAAATTTTACTTTTTCATAATGGTGAATGTAGCATCATATAAATAAGTTAGTCTACATTATCGCATTAGGTGAAAACCTGTAATGGTAGTTGTAAGTAATTTTTGAACAAATAAATAAAATTAATTTAAAAAATACTTGGTTTTATTGGATAAATAATACCAGAGGTCCGAGACTGCGAAATCCCATGAGAATAAAAATGAAAATAAAAAAAGCTGTTACGAAACAAAAAGTTTGAATGTATACAGCATACGTACGTAGGGAGTCCTGTGGTTAGGCCAGTGTAACCTTACACGGCGGGCAAGGCCGGCCGCCCTGACAAGGTCACACGACGGGATTTGACGGACAAGCGTACGACCAAAAGTTGTCATTTTCAAAAAGTCCCATTTTCAGCCCAATAGAATTACATGGGCCAGAAATTCGACTGTTTGCAATGGTCTTTTTTGGCCTGACGCTTGCCCATTTGGACTTAGAACGTCAAAATAAATGAGCATCAGATTGTGCGCATTTTGCCGCCAACGTTGATTAAAATTTTTAATTTCGCGTACTCATTTCCAGCCAGGATAAGTTAATTAAAACGGTGACAGATTTTAAAAGAGTAATTTTAAGCTAGCTCTCTAATAATCTGCTTTTAGCATACCTTTTACTTTAAATGCTTACAACCAACGTTTAAATATAAATGCACTGACTTTAATGTGCACTTATCATATTTAGGGATCGGAGTATACATTCTGTAATGTATAAGTGACATCATTTTTTTATGAAATAAATTTAACGGTAGCGTAGAAGAGCAACAATTAATAAATTACCTATAAGACTTTATTTATTTTTTATTCTAAATAGGTTTCCTTTAACGTCCTACTAATAACTCAAAAATTTTATTGTCATAAAACGGTGTTTAAAAAACATTATATATTTGTGTCTCCAATTTAGTGACTAAATAAAAAAATCGAGAGATCCGATTTACAAAATATCCTCTCCTCTTTTTCAGCGTGTCAGATCCTTCACAACCTCACTAGATGAGCTGACCAGCAGAGTCCAAGCCGCGGAAGCTGCGCGCGCGTCATGGCGCGGCCCAGGCGACGCAAGAGACGCACGACAACAACTGGACGCTGTCTCCCGGGCTAGGGCCCAGTTACCACCGCTAAGGAGACTGGCAGACGAGCTCCATGCACAGGCACAAGCGATGACGAGGGATAAGATTCAACTGTCAGAGCATCTGCTGGGACGACTTGATGACTTGAACACCAGGTAAGACAATTATTAAAACACACACATCCTTTCCAGCTAATTTTCAACAAAAAGACCAAATAGTGTTAAAGAAAACATGAGTCAGATTAGAAATGGCAAGCGATAGTGTGATAAATAGAGAACCATTTAACATACACAAAAATTTAAGATACCTACATAGGTAAATAAGAAAAGGGTTTCCGCGAAAACTCTTTCTCGATATTTTGTGATGTCGAGATTGGTGAAATAAAATGAGTGATACAGATGAGAAAGTTAATGAATAATAAACAAAATTAATGGTAAAAAGCCCTTTAAAATCCGATCCTATTTTCTGGTATCAGTTTTTAAATTTCCGAGCCTAGTCCTGCGACATGGCCTACCTATATCTTCTAAATGACAGATATAACACATTATGATACAAGTGTATTATGTCATTGTTATGAGGTGTTCCAATTATGTATGTAAAAATGCACAAGCACAATATCATGTGTATCATACGATTTCAACACACTTGAAATCAACACATTTGATAAATTAAACATATAATCAACAGGGTCGGAGCCCTATGCGCCGGCGGAGAAGAGCGCGCGAGGCAACTCGCAGGCGTGGCCAGGGACGGCGGCGCGGGCGCAGCCCAGGGCTTCCTCGCCGGCTCCGTGGACCAGCCGTGGGAGAGGGCCGTCACGCCTGCTAATGTACCATATTATATCAAGTATGTTGTTGTTTCCTAAGTAATTTAACTGGCTGAAGCTGATGTTGACAGTCTGTCAGCTATCGTACTGCATCCCTGATTCACCGAGTGCGGTGTAGTGCCAACAGTTTTGTTAAAACGGTTACGGCTAGGCTGGACGTGGACACTGGACAGTGCTGTCATGCAGCACTGGACCCGCGTACACCTAGTCAAAGATACCAAACCATCAACAAATTTTGTTGTAGACAAAACATAGTTAAACGTTGTCTTTGTTTGACTAACACTATGGGTTCTGCCTGAAATAAAAGATTTTTTTTTCAACTGTACTGGCTGAACAATTTCATTGTAAGTGGCTTTAGGATGGGCCTTAAATATGAAAGTTTAAGCATTTTCTACAGACATATGGGATAACTTATTGTTATTTTGTACTTACTAAGTAGCTGATTTGCTCAGCAGTGGGTAGAAAAGGGCTAACATAATATCAATAACGAAGTAGCTTCTAATTAGCAAGAATCATCATATTCTGACGATACTAATCCACTTGCTCCGCAGTCACGAGCTGGAGACGACGCACTGGGACCACCCGAAGATGATCGAGCTGATGAACTCACTGGCCGACCTCAACGAGGTGCGCTTCTCCGCGTACAGAACCGCGCTCAAACTGAGGACCGTTCAGAAGGCGCTTTGCAGTAAGTATCAGCAGTTTTTCTTAACATAGATGATATAACCATCTGCCTCCCTTATCCCACTTCTAAGGAGAGGCTTCCATTTCACACACTTTCTATGTTTGACGTTCGATGACGTTGAGCCAGTCTACCCACTATCTGCTTATTAAGTGCCATAAGACTGGGTCGGCACGCATTCTTTGATTTTGTAACGTCACAGTAAGTACGGTGGAACATCAGGAAATCTAGTTATGATGTACAGTTACGTGCGGAGGAGCCGCTGTAACTTTACAATTTAGGGTTGAGATTCAATATAGCTCGAGGTGATATGACCTGTAGCTACACTTGATAACGCATTCAATTTCAGAGTAAATATCACATACTTAATATAGTCCTATCTATTCTTTTGCCTGTCTTACTTAATTACTCGTACATTTATAAATTAATTATTTCCAGTGCACATGCTACAACTGCCCGCAGCGTTGGAAGCTTTCGACTCCCACGGTCTCCGAGCGCAGAATGATAGACTCATTGATATCCCTGATATGATCACAGTGCTCACCAGCTTGTATGAGGTAAATACGTGCGATAACTTACTAA
This sequence comes from Ephestia elutella, assembly GCA_018467065.1. Lineage (NCBI taxonomy): Eukaryota > Metazoa > Arthropoda > Insecta > Lepidoptera > Pyralidae > Ephestia > Ephestia elutella. The sequence goes on from CM031570.1 coordinate 981,966, forward strand.
TACAAATGTCCTCCAAGCACTTATACTATATACGTAGTACTTATATTAATTCTGTGCTCCAAGTAAAGATTTATAAGGAATCGGGGGTTAGTTCCAGCAATTCCTTTAACCAGGCGTAAGTAATTTGAAGCATAGAGTACTATAGTACCTAATTCTAAAACTACGTTACCGCGTTAGCAAATTGTAATTTAAGTATATTAATCAAGTTACGATGTTTTTTTTTAAATTTCTAAATGGACATATTCAAAGTTAGTAGGTAACGCCTTTTCTCATTCCGTTATTTTTCTCCCAGGTGATAGCAGCAGAGAACCCGAGCCTAGTCAACGTGCCTCTCTGCCTGGACCTGTCGATCAACTGGTTGCTCAACGTGTACGACAGCCAGCGCACCGGCCAGATCCGGGTGTTGAGCTTCAAGGTCGGGCTGGTATTGCTGTGCAAAGGCCACTTGGAAGAGAAGTATAGGTGGGATCATTTACTATCTTTTGTATTTTGTATCATTTTCTATGATCTGTGGAAGTGATTTCGTGAAAAATGGTGATAAGTGTGAAATAGGAAACCGGAAAGATTTGCGGCTTTATTTTTGACCAATAAGTGGAAACGGTGATAGATGCTTCTTACCGTGTTCTCGATCGAAAACTAGTTTTAGATATGTAGATAATATTTTACAATTATTTACCATTGTTTTCAGATATCTATTTAGATTAATCGCTGACCCATCATGTCGCGCTGACCAAAGAAAACTAGGACTGCTTCTTCACGACTGCATCCAGGTAATCTTAGGCGCCTACGCCAAAATAAGTTTTATATTGATTTCTTTCCTTGCATTTTTGTCTCGTCGATCCCTTAATCAAATAAAACCATAACTTCCTTCAGGTGCCTCGACAACTGGGCGAGGTAGCAGCGTTTGGAGGCTCCAACATCGAGCCGTCAGTCAGAAGTTGCTTCGAACAAGCCTCCGCGGCTACCAAGGATGGCGCTAAGGGGGGCACGCTGGACAGGAAGTCTATTGGTGAGTTAAACATTCCTCATTTTCCTTTTCTGATCTGTGGGGTAAATTGCTGTCAAGTATATCCTACAGTGAGAGTCTCTTCTTTAAGATTATAATATGCTCCTATTGGTGTCATAAACACACGCAACGACTTTCTTGGCAACGTCAATGGAGTGATTATTTCTCCATTTCATACACTAACTAATACAGAGTTTGCCCTAGATACCTTCCTAATTAGCAACTTCTTCGTTGATCTTTTAAGCAAATATCAACTAACACAACTCCATGCATTTACTTCGCTCCCCTACCACTACAAAGGTTATAAGCAAGCAATCGAGCTGTTTCATTACTAATTTAAAACCTTTCAGAAAAAGAGAAAGAGAAGGAAGATACAAAAGAGAAGACGCTAGAGCGAGATGCGGACGGGCAGCTGCAATTCATCGAGGCGTTCCACTTCCTGCAGTGGCTGCAGAAGGAGCCGCAGTCCATGGTGTGGCTGCCCGTGCTGCACCGCCTGGCCGCCGCCGAGAGCGCCCGGCACCAGGCCAAGTGCAACATCTGCAAGGAATACCCTATTATTGGCTTCAGGTGAGTTTCTCGCGAAAGAGAAAGAAGACATTACAGAAGATGCTGGAGCTCTATGTGGACACACAGCTAAAGTTTCCGCGCTCGGCCTGTGATAGTTGCGGTTAATCAACTTTCCTAATGGTCGGTCATGAGATGGGTGACCAAAAATGTTTTCTCTCCTCCGTGCTCCGATAGGCACATTGCCGTTGGTCCTGGCCTTATAGTTACGAGTCGTTAAGACCCACCAGATTATACAGAAGACTGAGGAGTATAATCAGCTGTTATGCTTGGCGTTTGTGGACTATGAGAAAGCCTTCGATTCGATCGAGACCTGGGCTGTGCTACAGTCTTTCCAACGGTGCCAAATTGACTATCGATATATCGAAGCGCTGAAGTGTTTTTACGAAAACGCCACCATGTCGGTCCGTCTCCAGGATCAAGGCTCCAAACCTATCCAGTTGCAGCAAGGGGTGAGACAGGGAGACGTGATATCTCCGAAACTGTTCACCGCCGCCCTGAAAGATGTTTTCAAGCTTCTGGACTGGAGCGGACTCGGTATCAATATCAACGGCGAGTATATCACTCACCTTCGATTCGCTGACGATATCGTAGTCATGGCTGAGACCTTGGAAGACCTAGGCACAATGCTCGATGGCCTCTGTAGAGCCTCTCAACAAGTGGGTCTAAAAATGAACATGGACAAGACGAAAATTATGTTTAATATCCGTGTCACACCCACTCCTCTGAAGGTTGGAGACTCTACACTCGAAGTTGTTGACAATTATGTATACCTGGGACAGAAAGGAAACTCCCTGCCCCTCCCGCAATATGGCACCCCCCCGCTCCTTCCGCACTTCTCCCCCGTTCTTGTGTAACTGTGGGACGTTTGACTATGAAAACGCACACATTGACGTGTTACTGACGTGTTCACGGATATACAGTTTCATTTGTAGTAGTAGTAGGCATATTTGACGCGCCGTTTCTATGAAGCGCCCGCCCTGTGCCTGGGACAAACAGTTCAGTTAGGTAAGTCCAACTTTGAGAAAGAGGTCAACCGTCGAATCCAACTCGGCTGGGCAGCGTTCGGGAAGCTTCGCGATATCTTCTCGTCCAAAATACCGCAGTGTCTGTAATGACATACGGAACAGAGACGTGGTCGCTTACTATGGCGACCACGAACCGGAAAACGTAGTGTTGGCAGGCCTCCCACTCAGTGGACCGACGACCTGGTGAAGGTCGCGGGATGCGGGCAGCGCAGGACCGGTCGTTATTGAAATCCTTGGGGGAGGCCTTTGTCCAGCAGTGGACGTCTTTCGGCTGAGAGAGAAGACCCACCAATTACCGCGTGGTGGGTCAGGGCCCATCCTTACTCAACCTTAAGTAAGGCCAGAGACCCAACAGTTTAGACATTAAAACTATAATGGCCACTGGATCAAATTCTTATACAACTTCTTTGATTCTAGATACCGCTGCCTGAAGTGCTTCAACTTCGACATGTGCCAGAAATGCTTCTTCAGCGGCAGGAAGGCCAAGAACCACAAGCTGACCCATCCGATGCAGGAGTACTGCACGGCGGTGAGTCATCCTATTTTACTAGTTTCTACCCATAGATGACAGACAATCCATGATCCATTTCTCGGTATAAAAGTCACACTCTACTTATTAATCTCTTGCTTCTCAAGATTTATATTTTCCAATTCTTTTACAGACAACGTCAGGAGAAGATGTCCGCGACTTCACTCGAGCGCTTCGCAACAAATTCAAGTCGGCACGGTACTTCAAGAAACATCCCAGAGTTGGTTACCTGCCGGTTCAGACCGTTCTCGAAGGTATATTTTTTATATTATTTTAATTTTAAGTTTTAATGTCTCTTCTTTCAGGCATAGATATTTCAAGTGTAGGTATGTCAGTAAATTACAGAGATGTTTCGCTAATATTTTTTAAGTATGTATTAGGTAGGTTTTAGACACACTTGCACGTAATAATAGGTCTTATTACCCGTAGTTAGGCCCATAACCTTACGTGTGCTCTTTTCTTTACACTTTACCGAACAAGTGTCGTTAAAGTATACACAAAGAAGTTGCATTGGTACTTGCATATTATAACGTCTGGTATCGTAAAGACTAACATAGCACACTTGTGTCATAATGTGCTACTATAACATTCCAGGCGACGCCCTAGAGTCGCCAGCCCCGTCGCCGCAGCACGCGGGCGCAGGCGCGGGCGGCGACGACATGCACTCGCGGCTCGAGCTCTACGCCACAAGACTCGCGCAGGTCGAGAGACAAGCGCGACCTGACACTAGCGACAGGTATGTTTCGAACTTTTACGATGCTCTGCTATCTATAGTGTGACTTATGGTGAAGAAAGCCCCCTCATTGTCGGCCCGCATTCGATTCTGTAACATTGTGTGTGCTATAACGGACCGGTGTCCAAGCACATGGAATATCACAGTTAGTACGGTGGAACATCAGAAAGTCTGGTTGTGACGTACAGTTCCGTCCGGGGGAGGGGCACGCAACCTTGACGGTGGATATGTTGTACTGTTGTGCCGTCAATTACACAACAAATAACATCATGTTGTTTTTCCTCATCCTTCATTTGAATGTCCGTCTTAACATAATGCAATTCATGTCTAAATGAAAGAAATGGGCTAAAAAATAGCACTTTTAAATCATCGTATACTTTTTTTTAGTTAGTTGACGTCATAAAATTACTTAAAGCTAAGGTTACCACCGCCTCCAAAGCGCAAGTGGAGAAGAGGCGGCGGAACAAACTCCACTGCTGCATTGGTCCAAAGACGTCACTTTACAACATATGTGTCTTACAATTAAAGAACTATCTATACGGACGCATTACATTGAATCTAAAATGTTGCATGTTGCGGATATTTTTCTGTAGTCTTTTTGATGAAGCTTGTTGCGGATATTTTTCTGTGGACATTTTGACGAAGCATGTTGCGGCTCTGCGTTCACCCCGTAAGGGATAAAGACGTGATACTGTATCTATCTATCTATCTATGTTGCGGATACTTTTATTATAGGATAGTATTTTACACACGTGTATCTAAAATGATGAATGAACATTTCCAGCGACGAAGAGCACCAGCTGATCGCGCAATACTGCATGTCCCTGAACGGCAGCGGCGGCGGCGACGCGGAGGAGGCGCCGCGCTCCCCAGTGCAGGTCGTCTCCATCATCCACCGCGAGCAGCGGCACGAGCTCGAGGCTATGATCAGGTAACCTCAATACTGCATGTGTCTGGACGGCAGCGGAGGAGGCACCACGCTCCCCAGTGCAGGTCGTCTCCATCATCCACCGCGAGCAGCGGCACGAGCTCGAGGCTATGATCAGGTAACCTCAATACTGCATGTGTCTGGACGGCAGCGGAGGAGGCACCACGCTCCCCAGTGCAGGTCGTCTCCATCATCCACCGCGAGCAGCGGCACGAGCTCGAGGCTATGATCAGGTAACCTCAATACTGCATGTGTCTGGACGGCAGCGGAGGAGGCACCACGCTCCCCAGTGCAGGTCGTCTCCATCATCCACCGCGAGCAGCGGCACGAGCTCGAGGCTATGATCAGGTAACCTCAATACTGCATGTGTCTGGACGGCAGCGGAGGAGGCACCACGCTCCCCAGTGCAGGTCGTCTCCATCATCCACCGCGAGCAGCGGCACGAGCTCGAGGCTATGATCAGGTAACCTCAATACTGCATGTGTCTGGACGGCAGCGGAGGAGGCACCACGCTCCCCAGTGCAGGTCGTCTCCATCATCCACCGCGAGCAGCGGCACGAGCTCGAGGCTATGATCAGGTAACCTCAATACTGCATGTGTCTGGACGGCAGCGGAGGAGGCACCACGCTCCCCAGTGCAGGTCGTCTCCATCATCCACCGCGAGCAGCGGCACGAGCTCGAGGCTATGATCAGGTAACCTCAATACTGCATGTGTCTGGACGGCAGCGGAGGAGGCACCACGCTCCCCAGTGCAGGTCGTCTCCATCATCCACCGCGAGCAGCGGCACGAGCTCGAGGCTATGATCAGGTAACCTCAATACTGCATGTGTCTGGACGGCAGCGGAGGAGGCACCACGCTCCCCAGTGCAGGTCGTCTCCATCATCCACCGCGAGCAGCGGCACGAGCTCGAGGCTATGATCAGGTAACCTCAATACTGCATGTGTCTGGACGGCAGCGGAGGAGGCACCACGCTCCCCAGTGCAGGTCGTCTCCATCATCCACCGCGAGCAGCGGCACGAGCTCGAGGCTATGATCAGGTAACCTCAATACTGCATGTGTCTGGACGGCAGCGGAGGAGGCACCACGCTCCCCAGTGCAGGTCGTCTCCATCATCCACCGCGAGCAGCGGCACGAGCTCGAGGCTATGATCAGGTAACCTCAATACTGCATGTGTCTGGACGGCAGCGGAGGAGGCACCACGCTCCCCAGTGCAGGTCGTCTCCATCATCCACCGCGAGCAGCGGCACGAGCTCGAGGCTATGATCAGGTAACCTCAATACTGCATGTGTCTGGACGGCAGCGGAGGAGGCACCACGCTCCCCAGTGCAGGTCGTCTCCATCATCCACCGCGAGCAGCGGCACGAGCTCGAGGCTATGATCAGGTAACCTCAATACTGCATGTGTCTGGACGGCAGCGGAGGAGGCACCACGCTCCCCAGTGCAGGTCGTCTCCATCATCCACCGCGAGCAGCGGCACGAGCTCGAGGCTATGATCAGGTAACCTCAATACTGCATGTGTCTGGACGGCAGCGGAGGAGGCACCACGCTCCCCAGTGCAGGTCGTCTCCATCATCCACCGCGAGCAGCGGCACGAGCTCGAGGCTATGATCAGGTAACCTCAATACTGCATGTGTCTGGACGGCAGCGGAGGAGGCACCACGCTCCCCAGTGCAGGTCGTCTCCATCATCCACCGCGAGCAGCGGCACGAGCTCGAGGCTATGATCAGGTAACCTCAATACTGCATGTGTCTGGACGGCAGCGGAGGAGGCACCACGCTCCCCAGTGCAGGTCGTCTCCATCATCCACCGCGAGCAGCGGCACGAGCTCGAGGCTATGATCAGGTAACCTCAATACTGCATGTGTCTGGACGGCAGCGGAGGAGGCACCACGCTCCCCAGTGCAGGTCGTCTCCATCATCCACCGCGAGCAGCGGCACGAGCTCGAGGCTATGATCAGGTAACCTCAATACTGCATGTGTCTGGACGGCAGCGGAGGAGGCACCACGCTCCCCAGTGCAGGTCGTCTCCATCATCCACCGCGAGCAGCGGCACGAGCTCGAGGCTATGATCAGGTAACCTCAATACTGCATGTGTCTGGACGGCAGCGGAGGAGGCACCACGCTCCCCAGTGCAGGTCGTCTCCATCATCCACCGCGAGCAGCGGCACGAGCTCGAGGCTATGATCAGGTAACCTCAATACTGCATGTGTCTGGACGGCAGCGGAGGAGGCACCGCGCTCCCCAGTGCAGGTCGTCTCCATCATCCACCGCGAGCAGCGGCACGAGCTCGAGGCTATGATCAGGTAACCTCAATACTGCATGTGTCTGGACGGCAGCGGAGGAGGCACCACGCTCCCCAGTGCAGGTCGTCTCCATCATCCACCGCGAGCAGCGGCACGAGCTCGAGGCCATGATCAGGTAACCTCAATACTGCATGTGTCTGGACGGCAGCGGAGGAGGCACCACGCTCCCCAGTGCAGGTCGTCTCCATCATCCACCGCGAGCAGCGGCACGAGCTCGAGGCTATGATCAGGTAACCACATGTTAAGTTATCACAGCGCCATCTATATGTAAGAAGTAACACTTTGCAAAGCGACATCTATCGTCACATGGAGATATTATTTCGATTCTTGATTCATTCAATTAGATATTTGCATAAGCAAATATCTAATTGAATGTGATCAAGAAGAAAAGAAATAATTAGTAATAATATTAATTAATAATTATTAATTGTGTGTGAAGAAGTAATTAGCTTTTATAAGCTAATTACTTCTCCATTGATGCCATAGATGGCGCTAATCTATACTACCTATATAAGGAAAGAACTGTTTGATTCGCTCTCTCTCACACGGTTGTCTATACAATCCGTGCCATCTGTCTGTTCACAACAAATCCCTGCAAATCATTTTACAACACAGAAAAATAATCCCACAGAGAAAGGAATGTTCAATCTGCATATCTGTATTGCCACTAGATGGCTGTAGTCGTAAAAGTCATGTCAGATGCCTATAGACGATTTGAATAAAATCTGACACCAGTGTTAGTAATAACACACTCGATAAGATCTGTTTGTATGCATAAAAACGTCTGTCTTGACAGCGATGTCCAATTAGGTCATCAATAAACTTTACCTATCTGACTACTTTCAAACCAATTCTTTGTTCAAAAACTTGAAGCCCACAGTAAAAACAGAAAAGTTACATCGTAATCAAAATACTCAAACAAAAACATAGTTTGCAAAGACCTAACCTAAATCTAGGGAAGATATGGGTCTATCATTCACATGTCTATTTTGTAAATTCCAGAGAGTTGGAAGAAGAGAACGCGAGTCTCCAAGCGGAGTACGAGCGGCTGAAGGCCAAGCAGACCCCGGGTTCGACTCCTGAGGAGCAACTCAATGTTAACGAGAACAGAAACGCTCCTGTTGATCAAGTAAGTAATCATCATCATAACTACAAAAAGTTTACTGCTTTACATAGGCTTCCACATGGCAGACCCATGTGGAAGCCTATGTAAAGCATATTCCTGCTATTTTGACGATTTCATCAGGCAAACTAGTTGGTGTCCTACGCTGTGTTGGCAAGTAAGTGCGACTGAAGACCTAGTAAACCCTGGGCTCCAAGCTTGAGGAGAATGCTACTATTTGATTTATTAATAGAATAACATTTAGGAACTAAAGAAGCCAATTAAATGTCCTCCAATATTGATCGGGCAAGTGATGAAGATGACTGATACCACCTTATTGAAAAGAATCTAAATGCTGACAACAGTATAAAACGAAATGCATTCAAGTCAATGTTTTGAGTTATACTCATTGGTCTTGATGAAGTTTGAAGTATCTGTGTTAGGGATAGATTCACACAAAACCAAAATAAAAAATGCATTCAAACATTCTTGTGTTTTGGTTTATACAAGTTGGTCTGAATGTGTGAGTATGACACAGGTTTCTGAGGAAATATTTCTACAAAACCAAAACGTAGGTACCCATGCCAATATTTTTTGTAACACTGCTGTTATCTCCCCAGGACATGATGGCGGAGGCGCGGCTGCTGCGCCAGCACAAGGGCCGGCTGGAGGCGCGCATGCAGATCCTGGAGGAGCACAACCGACAGCTCGAGGCGCAGCTGCAGCGGCTGCGCAGGCTGCTCGACGAGGTGACATTCATATCATGATCTTCATAGAGTGTGTTAGATACTGCTGTCAGATTTATCTCAAGTCACCAACGGCATTTCTCGTAATACGCACTAGAAAACTAAACAGCTAGTGTGCAAGGTTTCTTCACGATTTTTTTCTTCATCGAATGCAAGTGATCTATCATCATCATCTCGAGTCGAAATGGCAGAAATTATTTTTATTTAACTGCCATATATGAGTCAGATGATGAGCAGGGTTTCAACCTGGGTCCTTTCAACCACAGGCGACCACTACCGCAATCATACTTCTATAGACTTACTACTGCGGCGCAGCGACCCGAAGTGGATCTTGGCATCTGACACGTGATGACGCCATTTTTTATGGTCTTGCCTGGTGCAAGTTGTCAGCTCTGATACTACCTCCTAGAACTAACATTAATGCTTGTTATTCCAGCCGTCGCAGGGCTCCCCCCCGGCGCGCACGGGCACGCTGCAGACGCGCTCGGTGACCGCATCGCAACTCGCCACGGACTCGCCGGCCAAAATGCACAACGGATTGTACCACGAATCGCAGACAAGTAAGTTAAAGTGACTAAACTTTACTAAGGCATTTGACAAGGTAAAGATCGAGAAGTTTTATAAAAAGAGGATGGATAGCAAAATTTATGAGCGAAATTATTATTGTTTTCATTGTTAAACAGAGAAATATAGGGTAAGGAATGCTTTGCCAGTCTAATTACAATACGTTATAGGATTTACTAAATGAGTTCCACAAGGTGTGATGCTAGGTTCAATACAATTTAATATCATTTTAAAATAGAAAATAGAGCGCAAAAATTGCATTTTTAAATAAGTAGATATAAAAATTAATAGATACCAAGTAGGAATAAATTCCACAATACATTATGCCAAATAAAGGATCTACAAGACTTAACACTGGATCCGTTGTAATAAAACCACTGGAAACTTGTAAACTAAGCATTGATCTCACAAGGCACATGCCTTGTACATGCTTAGGTACATACATAGACCCACTACAACTTAGAAAACAAGAGGTCCCACAAGGCATAGTACTAGGTCCTATTGAACTAGAAGTAACCGATGACGTTATACCAAGATGGCGGCGGGCGCTGGGCGGCGGGCGAGCGCGAGCTGGAGCGTCCGCCGCCGCCGCCGCACTCCGTGCACTCGCTCATGCATTGCGCAGGTCAGATTGATGCACTGTTGTGGCGTTTTGGTTTTCTTAGTAACGTTTGGTTGTGACTTGCACTGTTTTGGTTTTGTTTCAAGGACCTTTTTTTGATCTAGGTAACCAAGAACCACTTTATTGTTTGTTTTAGAGTTTTGCACAATTTGGTTCTGTTTATTATGTATAGTGCCATCTAGCTGTGTGTAGCTGCTATTTATCATCATTGAAAAATGATAGAAAATCAGTTCTTTTTTTCTTCAATGTTTGATACAACAAATAGGTTGATTTTAGCTGTATATATTTTGCATGATTTTGGCATGTTTGGAGTTTCTTCGTTGTTTGAATCCAATTCTAATACTTGTGTTTTCTGTTTTGCAAATCTAACAGGACGTATACCTTGAGGTAAGAGACACGTGTGTTGTTGAGATTTGATATTCACGTTTGGTTATACAAAAGTACTAATGTGTTGCTGATACCTACATGAAGTTTGGGTAGTAGACATCGACTCGCTAAGAATAAAATAGCAGATATGCCTCCAACCTTCATCACAAGTTATTTTTTCATATCTTATAATTGTATCTAACTAGCTGACCTAACTGAATTGTGTCGGATTTGATAGTTTTCTAAAATTGTTCAATTTTGTGGGCAATTTTCTTAACTTTTCTGTAAGAAAGAATTTTTTACAAAGTATTATAAAACTAAAAAAAACATGACTGAAATCAGTAAAATCTTTCTCGAATTGGCGTGATAATCCCAAGGGGATCGTTGGGTTCATTTACAAATAGGTACGTAGATAACAACAATTGATTTAAAATTGCACTTTTTCCAGATGACCTTGGCCGCGCCGTCGAGGAACTAGTGTCCGTGATGACGGAGGACCAACAGACATCGCCGCCGCAGTACACCAACGGCAAGCCGGCCAGCAACGAGTAGCCGGCCAACTACTGGTGCTGCGGCCCTACCCTGTGTTGCCATATCAAACGCACGGGACTTGACTGCTTTCCGCTCTAGCAACACTGTCGAAACCAAAGAATATGCTTCAGCATCAAACACTACTCGCTTTAATATTGTTGAAACATTTTGACAATTGATTTTGAAAATCATTTCGGCGACGATGGACTGTATTTAAGCGAATGGTGTATATTTACTAATTTTCGACTCATCACTAACAATCCTGCACGCTGTACTATAAGTACCTTATTATACAAGGGCTCTTAATCCATTGTCATTTCTAAAACACAGGCTTCTAGGTTATGGGAACTTCTAATTGGGAGCCTGATATAGCTATGGAACTAACCTAATTTAGGTTTAGTTCTGGGTAGCTATCGGTACAGACGATTATCGTATGCAACGCTTATTGTATAGATAAGGGAATACCATGGTTGCAGTACGTATCGTGATTGAGTCATTCTATCTATTTTCTACTATTTTTCATTTATTTTTTCTTGCGGGCAACACATATCTTCAAATGTCAAAGCCCCGACAGTGTTGCCAGAACGAATTATCAACGAAAAAGACAACTAACGAGCATTTATATTTAAAATTTGTACCAAAATTTTGTCGATGATAAAAACTTACATTTATTAATCGTTTAAGTACATATCTTATTAGTACAATCTCCATTATTCTATCATATCACGTCTTGTAAATTTCCCATATCATTTTATGCTGTGTATAATACGAGCACGTGTATAAAACTCACGAAAAAAATGCGTCGACCATTTTGTTTTATAGTTAACCAACGATCGTTGCAATACGATTGCACTAACACATTCAAAGTTTCACAAAAAATGTGCAATTTTAAAGGCTAAATTCATAGTCTTTTTCGTGACGTCTCATGCTGTTTTATTTTTAAAATTATGAAACTGTGAATGTGTTATCAGCTTACGAACAAGGAGCAGAAAGCTTTAATAGTATCACAATTAGCTTTAAACCTGTTTTGAGACGTTTTTGTAACTGGTGTAACCCGGACTTTGCATCGCGTTTGCGGGCCTCATCTTCGTGGGAAATGTACTATTAGTAATTCTACAATGTATGCCCCAGGGCAGTAGTTAGAGTGGATTTGTTACAGTTCGCAAGTAGAGTAGTGGTAGCCAAATCGATATCAAGCATGTTATTGCATAGATTTTTCAAAAAGATAGCCTTGTCATACAGGTATTGAATTGAAGTTAAATAGCCAGTATTCTCGTTAAATGCAATGCAAAATGAGAGATTTTTTAATAAATAAAATTTGAGCTAACTTAGCTTAGCTTACTTAGCTTTAGGGAATTTTTGAGTATATTGTAAAAAATAAAACACAGTATATCATCTACAAATTGACCGTAAGCAAATACGTATTTTACGTAGATACACTTTTAGAGCAATGGCTACATGCCTATGTGTGTACCTCTATAATTACATATTCAAAATTGTCACAAAATCCAACACGAAATTGTAGCTTGACTATTCTTTCCAATGTGACAGGGCTACGTATTTTAGAGATCTATGGTTATCTGTGCATGTTTGTGTATGTTAAAATTATTATCGAGTTATCGAAAATGTATTGTTAGAGAAATATAACTAATCATGCTGCTTCTACGCAAAGTAGTGACATTTCCTTTCCTTCTGTCTCCATGTTTCTGACTGTCAGTTCAGGGTTGCTAGTAATAAATAATAGTAGATATAGTAGTTATTGCCAAACATTAAAATAATAATGGAAGCTGCAATCTTTGTTAATTTTATAGCATTTTTGTTATTTATAAAATAGTGTTGCAATGTTAAAACTGAAACAATTTCCTTTTTGTCTGGCAATCCTGAATATCGTAGACAATCTTCTTAGTGACTATAAGACATGTACCCATAACTTTTTCACTATTAAAACGGCATGAAGACACATTTATACTTAGAATAATATTGGAAGGACGATTTTTATGTCCTTTTCTGATATTTCGAACATTTATAACGTGTGTCTACTGTAAGATGCTGCCTACCTTTTTAGATAAGATATATTGGAGAGACTTTTATACGAATGTTAAGTAATCTGTTGACGCTAACTATACGAATAAGGACTTCCGATTTAACCATATCATGGTTTTATATATTTTTTTTAGTCGCAGACTCTGGAACTTGCCGTGTTGCGACGAAAGTATAATTTTTACTGGCAATACTTTAAAGTTTCAGTCGAAATGCGATGTTTACTTAATATTTTATTATTAATTTGGCTAATATAGTATATAAGAAAAAGGCACAAGTTATATTATTTTAACGAAAGAAAAATAATTAAATTTACACTAATATATTGTTAATAATTTTATTTGTTTATTTAGTAGTATGGGTAGATTTGTTTCGAAAATTCTCTTTTTTCATTATTGGCAACTATAAAATATTATTATACTACTTCAGCATTTATTTGTATATTTTACTGTGTTTATAATGTTTTATTAGAAGTTAATAAAATCCAAATAAACATTCAGCATAGTACCAAATTGTTTAATTTTTTTCTTAAAACTATACTTAAAATATACCTAGTTGACAAAAAGTTGGCTACTGAAAACGCACGGCCACGCACACACACACGCAAACCGATATGAAAACCTGCCACTTTGTTGAACCCTATACATGGTGTCATAAGGTTCATTTTTAAAGATTATTTTTGAGATGTGTATCATTAGATCAAAGTAGCTGTTTTAGACCCCCAACAATCGACGTGGTCGGAAGCTCGCAGGTTCGAATCCTGCTTGTGCCAAATAAGTTGCTCATACGTTACCAATCACATGTAGTTTTCATATGCCACCACTTGCATCACTTGCATCTACATCTTAATAATAAATAACGGGCAAATCACACAGATTGAGCTAGCCCCAAAGTAGGTTGGAGACTTGTGTACTTGGGATACTAACTCAATGGGAATACTACTATATTTTAAAACAAATACATTACCTATATATATAGATGACAACATCCAAGACCTAGGTCAATCTGAAAAAGATAATTTTCCATCTTGACCTGACTGGGGATCAAACCCAGGCCCCTGGTTCAGAGTGAAACTGCACACTATTTAGGTTAGGTTACTTGTGTGTATACAGTTGCCAAGTCATGTCAGATACTTTTAGGTGACTTGACAAAAATGTTGCACCAGTGTTATGTTTAATGCTATAGAACGAAAAAAACACTCATGTACAGTCACAAGCTTTAATATGTAAACACATTAGTCCTTAAGACAATGTGATAAGGCCTAAAATTGTATACATATCAATGCTCATGACTGTACACAAGTACATACATCCAAGACATCAGGCACCATCTTTTCCACTCTTTAGGAATTATTACGAGGTACTTTGCCTAAAAATAAACATAAGAATTGCTTAATTCAACTTTTATTCAATCAACAGAATAACAAAGAAATACTTAGCAGCTATTATATTAGTCTTATATATCGCAGAAAGCTTTTTAGGCACCTATCAATGGGCGTTTTATACATACCTATAAGTATATATTTTAAGGATATAATATTACATAGTTACTTCATAGTATTTAACTACCATGTGTGTATTCTGTTGTTTAATTTTTTTATAAATTTCATACTCAAGTAATTTTAGAATACTACATGCATAATTATATTATATAAATGACGAAAATACTTAGGTACTTTCCCCTAAATACATATGTATAAAGAGCAATTTTATATAAAACATTTTACTAATAAAGGCACCAAACTTGGTATGTTTTACACAACTGCCCAAAAAATAGTGCAGTGATTTTGTGGTTCCTATTGTTATTGTCCAGAATTGGAGAGTACTGATTCCAAAACTCGTAAACATCATTAGTTTGATTCTCTGGATAACTTAAAGTCATTTGGTTATTCTTTTAATTTGACTAATATTTATAAATGCAGTTCTCTCATGTACCTTAGAGAAGAATCCAGGTAGAAATTCATTTTACATCATTTTAAAAGGCTATAGGGTATTTCCAATTGTCGAGAGAAGAAATCCATTGAAACCACTAAATCATAAATGAATGCTATAGAACCATAATGTAATTAAATGAACAGAAATTAATATTTTTCTTTTAAAAAATATAATCAATTTAATTTTTTAATAAAAATGCTGTAATATGTCAGCAGATATTAAATGCATAAATTTAAGGAAAGTTCAAGATATACTTAATAAAGATAATAAAATAAAGTCCCCTCTCCACATCCGTCTCTCTGTTTGCAATAAACTCAAAAACGACTGAACTGATTTTTATGCTGTTTTCACTGATGGACGAGGTAGGCCATGAGGGTTTTGGTGTATAATTTACGTGGGCAAAGCTGCAGGTTCAGCTAGTATAATCTAAAGTTTTATGACTGCACTAGCACTTGAACCAACTTCAGAATATATAAATTTTATCATAATATTTATCAACTATTTTGAACATCTCTAAATAATAATATATTTATCCCATTTCTTACACTTCTATTTAGGAGATTATTAAAGATTACTGATTATTATCTAGTCAATAGTGCAATATTGTCAATGCTCCATAAAAACCAACAGAACTTTTTATATTAAAGGATTAAAATGGGAGGATTTCAGAAATAGTATACTATTTCTTTATCATTGTCACAATAGTTAACGAGACTTGTCTATTAAAAAATAATCCCAATTTTCATTAGAATATTTGAGACCAAATATTATAATTTGTTTTCATTGTGTGCAAAACTTAATAATTAACATAATATAAATTTAATATCTACCTAAAAATGTCCATCATACTTTTACTGCCGAATTTGTAGTAGCATCTAATCCGTTGACAGTTGGTTGTATGTCTGTCCGTGGCCTCCGAAACAGCAACACATGTGGTTCAGGGTTGTGTACCATGAAATGTAGCCAACCCGGACTCTGCTGGACACCGAGGTTGCGCCATTCCGTCTCCGTCATTAGGTGTGACTTGGGTACTAGTCGGGCAATGTCAGGTGGCAAAATTACATGTCTATAACAATGGAAAATAACTATGAGTTATTATGGACACTCTTCATTAAGTGTAGAACATGCTAAGCTAGATATAAGACTCTATATTCAATAAAGAAATTCTTAGAAACGTAGCAATTCATTAAGTATGTTAGAAAATCAGTCAATGATAATGATAGTGAAATCAGAGCGATCGATTACGAAAAGAGAAATGTAAGGAAGATAAGCAACAAAATGCTACTTTAAGCACCTACCTACCTACTAATTTTATTTACTATACCTGCTATTACATTTAATATTTCTGACTCTGATAAAGATTGAATGTTAGGTACATTTTCATCACATGATTTAATCAATTCGACAAGGATAGTAAGGCGTTTTACAACGAAAATAAAGATTCTGAACCTAACCTTTTTGCACTGAAAAATTAGAGATATGTATAAAATCTAGCCAGGGATATATTCATCTACTAGTTTAAGTTATTTATTAATACAATTATACCGAAATTATCACGATATTTTAAAAGAAATGAGACAAAATGTTCTTACCTGTATTCGTAGACGTCATCAGTGTATCTTTCAGAGTATTGTATTTGGTCCACAGGCATTTTGATAAATATTTGTGATTCCTAATTAGGACTCCTTTAGTTGTAGGTAATTTCAGTAATTAAATTTCACACAGTCACACAATATGTAACAACAGAATTAAAATAATTTCGACTATTTTTTCAAGGAACCCACAAAAACCCGAAAAAATTCGAATCAGGTTGACATTGACATGACATGACAAGTAACAGCCTCGAAAAGTCGAAACGACAACAAAGACGTTCGGAAGCGTCTTCGGAGCACATTGGACTAAAATAAATAATGTTGTCTAAAATTATTTATTATAATTTAAAATCAGTCGTGCATGTAAAAAGATGTCGAGGATTTTTCTGACAGCTAAATTAAGAAAAAAAATCAGTATAAAAAAGTCTCAACAGATGGCGTTTTATTGAAAGCCGAGTCGTAATTACGTAATTATATATAATACGTATGGCCTGTGGTGTGGCCCTAGAATAGCACCAACCCATCTCTTCCCGTGGGTGTCGTAAGAGGCGACTAAGGGATCTAAAACACCGGAGGATGGGCAGCAGCATCTTTCCGCGTACTATGACATCACACTGCGATCGCCAACCCGCATGCCAAGCGTGGCGATTACGGCAAAACCCCCCTATGGTTGATACACCCACAACACGGCCCCTAGTCCCCGGCGGCCCCGCTATCCCGGACTCTGGTAGCGGTCACGGTAACGGCGGGGCAGGGGGTGCTAAGAATCCCCGGCAGATGCCAGGCTACCAACCCCGACGACCCTTGGCCCTGGCAACTTATAACACGTGCACACTGCGGACCGACGAGAAACTCGCTGAACTGGAGGAAGAATTGAGCAGGTTACGATGGGATATTGTAGGATTATGTGAAGTCCGAAGAGAGGGGGAGGACACCATGATCCTCAAATCCGGAAACCTGCTCTATTTCCGGGAGGGCGAACAACTGTCCCAGGGTGGTGTCGGGTTTATCGTCCACAGGTCCCTCGTCAACAACGTGGTCCAGTTCGAGAGTGTTTCGGCGAGGGTAGCGTACCTTGTACTCAGAATCACCAAACGGTATTCGTTGAAGGTAATACAAGTATACGCACCGCCCTCATATCGCTCCGACGACGAGGTAGAGACTATGTATGAGGATATTTCTAGAGCCATACATAGCTCCCAGGCCCACTATACCGTTGTGATGGGGGACTTTAACGCGAAACTGGGCAAACGAAGCGATGATGAGCTGAGAGTGGGGAATTTTGGATATGGA
Organism: Ephestia elutella; assembly: GCA_018467065.1. Classification (NCBI taxonomy): domain Eukaryota; kingdom Metazoa; phylum Arthropoda; class Insecta; order Lepidoptera; family Pyralidae; genus Ephestia; species Ephestia elutella. The sequence goes on from CM031570.1 coordinate 999,850, forward strand.
ACGAGGAATGCACGTGGTCATCTGCTGGCCGGCTTTATGGAGAAGGAGGGCCTCTTTATGATGAACTCCTTCTTCAAAAAGCCAAAACAGCGAAAGTGGACATGGTTGCATCCTAATGGCGTTACAAAAAATGAGATTGACTTCATCTTGTCGACGAAGAGGCAGAATTCAATGATGTCTCTGTGATCAATGCCGTAAAAACAGGAAGCGATCACCGATTGGTAAGAGGCACATTGAATCTTAGAATAAAACTCGAAAGGTGTCGACTGATGAAGTCTACGCTCCGACCAGCGCCTATCCAGCTCCAAAACCCCGAGAGCTTTCAGCTCGAGTTGCAGAATCGCTTCGAATGCCTTCGAGACTGCGAAAATCTGGACGATTATAATGACAGGTTTGTGCAAATTGTCCAAACAGCTGGGTCTAAGGCCTTCAAAACCCGCTGTTCAAAAGGAACCAAAAAGATCTCGGACCTCACCAACAAACTCATGGAAGAAAGACGAAACTTGGTTCTGCAGTCCTCTGACGATGCTGCTCAGTATCGACGTCTAAACAGACAGATCTCCAAGTCCCTAACGCGCGATTTACGCCAATTCAATACTGACCGTATTGAAGAGGCGATTAAGCGAAATAAGGGCTCAAAAGTGTTTGCAAGGGATCTGTCTGTTGGTCAAAGCCAACTGACCAAGCTGAAGACTGAGGATGGCAGAATCATTTCGTCGAAGCCAGAGCTGTTGGAAGAGGTTGAGAAGTTCTACGGACAATTATACACCAGCGTACGCGCACCTGTCAGTAATCTGGCCAAAGATCCAAGAGCCAGATTGACCCGACACTACACCGAAGATATCCCGGACGTCAGCCTATACGAAATTAGAATGGCTCTCAAACAGTTAAAAAACAATAAGGCACCGGGTGATGATGGAATCACGGCTGAGCTTCTGAAAGCAGGTGGAACACCGGTATTAAAAGCTCTTCAGAAGCTATTCGATTCCGTCATACTCGAGGGACAAACGCCTACGGCATGGCACAGAAGTGTGGTGGTACTTTTCTTCAAAAAAGGCGACAAAACCTTATTGAAGAATTATAGGCCTATCTCACTTCTGAGCCATGTCTACAAACTGTTTTCGAGAGTCATTACGAATCGTCTCGCTCGCAGGTTCGACGACTTCCAGCCTCCCGAACAAGCCGGTTTCCGAAAAGGCTTTAGTACCGTAGACCACTTACATACGCTGCGGCAGATTATACAGAAGACTGAGGAGTATAATCAGCCCTTATGCTTGGCGTTTGTGGACTACGAGAAAGCCTTCGATTCGATCGAGACCTGGGCTGTGCTACAGTCTCTCCAACGGTGCCAAATTGACTATCGATATATCGAAGCGCTGAAGTGTTTGTACGAAAACGCCACCATGTCGGTCCGTCTCCAGGATCAAGGCTCGAAACCTATCCAGTTGAAGCGAGGGGTGAGACAGGGAGACGTTATTTCTCCGAAACTGTTCACCGCCGCCCTGGAAGATGTCTTCAAGCTTCTGGACTGGAGCGGACTCGGTATCAATATAAACGGCGAGTACCTCACTCACCTTCGATTCGCTGACGACATCGTAGTCATGGCTGAGACCTTGGAAGACCTAGGCACAATGCTCGATGGCCTCTGTAGAGCCTCTCAACAAGTGGGTCTAAAAATGAACATGGATAAGACGAAAATCATGTCTAATATCCGTGTCGCACCCACTCCTCTAAAGGTTGGAGACTCTACACTCGAAGTTGTTGACAATTACGTATACCTGGGACAAACAGTTCAGTTAGGTAAGTCCAACTTTGAGAAAGAGGTCAACCGTCGAATCCAACTCGGCTGGGCAGCGTTCGGGAAGCTTCGCGATATCTTCTCGTCCAAAATACCGCAGTGTCTCAAGACTAAGGTCTTTGACCAGTGTGTGTTGCCAGTAATGACATACGGAACAGAGACGCGGTCGCTTACTATGGGCCTCATAAGAAGGCTCAAGGTCACCCAAAGGGCGATGGAGCGCGCTATGCTCGGAGTTTCCCTGCGTGATCGAATCAGAAATGAGGAGATCCGTAGGAGAACTAAAGTAACCGATATAGCCCGCAGAATCGCCAAACTTAAGTGGCAGTGGGCGGGGCACATAGCTCGCAGAACAGATAGCCGTTGGGGCAGAAAAGTTCTCGAGTGGCGACCACGAACCGGAAAACGTAGTGTTGGCAGGCCTCCCACTCGGTGGACCGACGACCTGGTGAAGGTCGCGGGTTGCGCATGGATGCGGGCAGCGCAGGACCGGTCGTTGTGGAAATCCTTGGGGGAGGCCTTTGTCCAGCAGTGGACGTCTTTCGGCTGAGAGAAGGAGAAGGAAGGAATTACGTAATAATGACTGTGCCTATATTGTGCGCTTTTTATTGTAAGCCAGAGGCAGAAAAAAAATCACATTACAGTTTGACAGTTGCACAAATCATAATATTGATACTTTTTAAATGTTTTTTACACGACTGACCAAAAAAGGAGTGTTATGTTTTCAGGGTTCATGTATGTATGTATGTATGTATGTAAGTTTCTTTATTCCACCATAAGTCCTAAACGGCTTAACAGATTTTGATGTGAGAGGTATTTTTAGATTCCTTGCATTCCCCCGAGTGACATAGGCTATATGACGTCACCATAAAAACAAAATGGCGGATTATATAAGCGATAAATAGCAGACCAAAAAAATAAAATTTGATCAATCTTATCGAGTGGGGTATCAAATTGAAGGGCTTTAAAAGGCGATTACAAAAATGTATATAACTTATATGTTTGTATGTACTTTTTGAGTAAAAACTAGTCAGTCGTGTTTTTTATTTTTAATAATTAGCTTGTTTATTAGGTTTTTTTTTAAATGCCAGTACCGTGCATTTTTGCTTTTTGAATGGTCTCGCCCTTTACTAAGCGCTACCTATGAATTCATCTGAAACTATTTTTTTTTATTTGGGTCTCGTTTATTATATTAAATGATTAGTAAATGTTTTTACTATTGAGGTTATAACAAAATATTTTTCAATTATTAATAATAAATAATTAGGTAAAAAAGAAAATGCCTATGGAAAATAAAAACAAGGTTCAAAACGTAACAAACGTCAAATAAAATTATGGATGCGTTTCAGTAAAATTATTTTTTATAATACCAAAATACCATTGCAGTGGGTGGGTGGTACCCATGGTACCATGCCGTGGTACCTACGCTATTGTGTGTGTGTTAAATATTTGGTAGTCTTCGTAAAGGCACGGATACAATAGACGACAAATCTATCATAGCATACTCAGGTTACCTAAGTACCTACCTAGTATCTAGGGACATTCATTACAGCAAATGCCGCAGTTTGCAGTACTTTGCAGACCAGACCACCCAGAATATAGGTAGTACACAGGTTAAACCGAAAAAATTTAGGTCAAGGGTAGGTAGGTAGGTACCTATCTACATTACAACAGTAACTAACTATAACTCAAACACAACAAAGTAAAAATATTTGTGGTGATAGATCAATGGACTTACTTTGCGAAGACACCAGAAATAGCTTGGTTTGCTGATCCTCGGGCCTCGCACCGCGTGTTCTGTAAGCGCCTGAAGAAACTTCAAAACGAAATATCCACAGGTTACAAATATATAAATATATTGTCGGAAGTGTCGCAAGTTTGATTTTTGGGGTCTTGAGCACACAATCACGTACACTGAAGATACACATCTTTTTTTTTCTCTCTGCTGAAGATTAGGAGTGCACTGCTGCAGCTAAACTTATCGCGTGCCGCGGTTTTTTTTGTGACTGAATTTTAGTGATGTGTGTGGATGCCAGAGGTCGCCCTCGTAGGCGAACCTGGCGAACCGGCCAATGAACGGATTTTAGCATATCATAGCATATCCGGTGCTTACAAGGAAGTTCGAGATCAAATCACCATTTATTTATTTATCTCAAGTTGTGTCAAAGAAAAAATAGTTGTGTTGAGTGAAATATCAAATAAAATAGGTATGAAAATAAAAAAATAAATGTAATTATCTCATTCCGCTATGGAACAATAATTTGCCTGAGATGGAAACTGATCGGGGTCACAGCAAGCGGCATGATGACCACTTTGACCCCTACTAAGTACTAGGGTTTTTAAATAATCTGTGCCACTACGACTACGCCTCGGTGGTGGTGGCTGCATGGTGTGTTGAACGGTTGCACGTCATTATCGGCATCCTCATCCTATCCTAATGCTAACTAATATTATAAATGCGAAAGTGAGTTTATTACCTCTTCACGCTTTATCTACTGAACCAATCTTCCTGAAATTTCGTGTATACATAGCTAGAAGTACGGAGAAGGACATAGGGTACCTTTCATCCCGGGAAAAAGCACTGTTCCCGTGGAAAATTCACGCAGGCGAAGACGCGTGCGGAAGCTAGTTCTGTAAGTTAGGGGTCAGGTTTTTCTACATCTGACTTCCGTTGATCCGTTTACTTGCATTTTCATGACACATGTACAATGCATACGTACAATGTACGTAGAATGCGTATATGAAACAAAATTTGAAACTTATTAATAATGTGTTCACCAGTATTTTTTAACTATCTTATAGGTACATAGATTGATCCTAGTAATAGTTTCCACAACAAAACCAAACGGGATCAATGTTACGCAAGTGGAAATGCGAACCTGCAATAAAACTACCGTCACATTATTCAATCAGCGCCCCACAGTATATCAATTCAATATTAATGGCTCTGTGAATAGAGCGAACATGAATATTTATGGACAGATTTTACTTTTTACTACCATCTTACAATCTTACAAAATATTATAAATGCGAAAGTTTGCGTATATGACTTTGTTAATCACGCAAAATCTACTGGACTGATTTTAGGTATCGAATTATATCGAAATGAGGTGGATGGACCTCAAGAAGATGGACGAAATTAAAAACTGAAAGAAGGTGGCAAAGCAGCGTAATAGATTTAAGAAACATGTTGAAGTGGCCACGATTCACAAAAGGTTTTAGCCCCGTTGGAAATTAATACCATATCAACCAAATCCCAATATTCCCCCAAAGTATGGCCACCGTATACCCACCGCGGTAATGGCATTCAGCGGCAGCGCAGGCGTCCCCTCCTGTCTGCTCCAGTCTACCAGTCCCCCCGATCTGCACCATCCTCGCCAGTCGCAGACATGACGGAGATTACTCTAGAGTTCCTGCAGGACTTGCTGGCCGAGGAGCATCCTGACGTCACAATCACGGGGTTTGATGTGAGAATGATCACTTTTTTATTAATTCTTCGACTTATTAGTAAATATGTACAGTCAGATGCAGAGAAACCTAACCCTGATTTCACCGACTCTTAATCTCAGGGGGTCTGACTGTACTTACCTAGTTATTCCCAGTTTTGAATTATATTATGTGGGAATTCCGGGATTCCTGCAGTCATGAGGATAGCTATTGAGGGAGCCAATCCTTATGGCAATGGTCGTCGAGATTATAACTTAAGCTAAATGTCCTCAAATTATTTTAGGGCGCACCAGGCTCCAAACGGGGGGACAACTACACGTCGATGGTGTACCGAATATCCTTAACTGGTACCAGAAAACACATTGAACCTGATGGATCTAGTGAAAAAGATGAGCCATGGGAGGGCTCCATCATCTACAAGTGCCTACCAGAGAGCCATGCTAGGAGGGACTACTACAAATCCGACGAATTGTTCTGCAACGAGGTTGCATTTTACAACAAAATCTGGCCAGCTTTCTCGAAATTCCAATCTTTATGGGAAAAAGTAAGAAATCCGTTCAAATCCCTACCAAAATGCTATTTGGCAAGGAACGATTTAGTTGTAATGAAGGACTTGAAGCAGTATGGGTTTGTAATGCCTGATAGAAGGCAGGGCTTGAGCGTGGAGCAATGTTATTTTGTGTTGAAGCATCTGTCACAGTTCCACGCTCTGTCATTGGCTATGAAGTACCACAATCCTGAGGGTTTCTACGAGCTGATCAATGATAAGGATGGTATTTCTGAAGGTTGGTACTTCTATATTTTCTATATCTTCTATTTTTGTTTTATTAGACCATTAGATATTGCAACTATCAGTTCTTTTGCTTCTTCTTAAAGGATGTGATAGCAAGTTGTACAGCTATAGGGCATTCTGTCATAGACTACCGCTTTTTTAATCTAGTGACCATATATTACTAATGAACTGAACAGTATAAAATATTTCCGATTTTAGTATTCTTCGTCCCAGAAAACGATGCCTACTACAAAAACTACTACACGCAAGCAATAAACAATGCAATTGCTATGGTAGAAGAGGAATTGGCAGATTCCGAAGACAGAGACAAATATCTGGGGAAGTTCAAACAGTTCTGCAGCGAAGATACCTTCTTCCAATCTATGGTGGACTTGGTCACTCCTCAAGAACCCCTAGCAGTGATATGCCATGGGGATTGCTGGACTAATAACTTTCTGTTCAGATATGTTGATGGTGATATCGCTGAGGTAAGTGAATAGTAAAAAATAGGTAAGTAGTAGTATTCAGCAAATGTGATTTCAATATTGAAGAGCATTGAATTTGTAAATAGCAATGTTGTATCTCTGTTCGATTTTTTTTGTCTGGGGCTGCCTATTCGCTCACTATTATAACCACTGCTTTTGACTAGTAATCCTGTACCTACCTATAAACCGATTACATAACAGTAGGATTAATTGTTTATTTCAGATGTACATAGTCGACTTCCAACTGGTTCGCTACGCGTCACCCACTCTGGACTTGGCCTACATAATGTACCTATGCCTGGACAAGCAACAGAGGGCTGATCACCTGTCCTCACTCTTCGAGTATTACGTCGATGAGCTCCATGCGAGATTGGTTGAGATGAGCGATGAAGATTCTGTTTTCCATGGCAGTTTGAACAGGGATGCTTTGTTTGAAATGTAAGTTTTAGTTGCGATTGTCGAAAACGATTAACGCTATTATACGTACCGATAGTATCCGTTTGTTGATATCATTTTCATTTTCATATAGGTTACAAGACGACTTCAAACGCAGTGGCCGGTTCGGTCTTGGCATGGCGCTCGATATGTACCCCATCATGACCTGCGACAGCGACGAGGCACCTAATGTTTACGTAAGTTTTTGTTTGAGAGCATCAGAAATATTCTGTCGTTTAGGCATTTATAGTTATACTAGCTTTTGCCCGCGGCTTCGCCCGCGTGAATTTCCCACGGGAACAGTGCTTTTTCCCGGGATAAAAAGTAGCCTATGTGCTATTCCAGGTCATTATCTACCTCTGTACCAAATTTCATCGAAATCCGTCCAGTAGATTTTGCGTGATTGAGTAACAAACATCCTCACAAACTCACAAACTCACAAATTCACAAACTCACAAACTCACAAACTCACAAATTCACATCCAAACTTTCGCATTTATAATATTAGTATGGAAGTATGGATATATAAAGGGGTAAATTTTTGTCTTTCGCATGGGTACGACTGGCGAACCAATCGCGTTCGCCGGACGAGACCCGTCCAACCCGTATCAAATTTGACCCTTATCGGGTCATTGCCTACTACGCAGCTTAACCGCCGTTCATCTAACATGACGAGACCTATACTTAGATCATCAATTTGCTCACTTTTGGGATTGGTGTTGCTCATACTCGTATTTAGGTTAATAATTATATTTTAATTCACATTCACAATAACATTTATACCTACAAATGACCCCTCAGATTGGGTTATTTATTGTGAATTTATCCCTAGAGTTAATAAACCATCTGTAAATTCGTCCCTCATTGTTAATTTTATAGTAAATTCGGTAGGTACGTATCCTAACCGGCTAAACCGATTTCCAAAACAATATTCATGAACATCAGATTTATTCATGTGCTTTGTACGATTTGTTACCTATTAATTGATAGATTGATTATTAGGTACTTACCTACCTTTTAATTTTTTCTCGTCAGGAAAGTGAAACAGCCTCCGACAACGGCGACGGAGATGTGAAACCAGTGTGGACTTCAAACGCGACTTGCAGAAGGAAGATGACGGAATTGGTGCAGGAAATAGTCGATGCGGGCTTGATTTAGACCTTATGTACCTATTTTAATTTTGAGTGTTGACGAAAATCAGTTTATAATAGTAATATCCATCAGAGGGCGGGTGAAATTGTTTTTCTCTGAAGGTTGAATGAATGAATTTAATGTTAAATCATCATCACATATTTATGAACAATGTTCTTGTCGGTGGAGCATCCTCCATTTTCATCTATCTTCGGCCATCGATTTAACCTCCCTATACGACACAACCCTTGCCTTCTCTTTTATTTGGTCTATAAATGCCCTTTTTGGCTTTTCTTTTCCTCTCCTAGCTTCGACTTTTCCTTCGATCAGGTATTTCATAAAGTTGTCGTGTCGTTTATGGTGGCCGAACATTTTTTCTCGCCTTGTCTCTATCGCTCGCAGTAAAGTTCTTTTCTCTTTAACCAATATCCAATACTTCCTCATTTGTCTTCTTATCTATCCAGCTGATTCAGCTTATCTATCTAGCCGATCCAATGTTAAATAAAACCATTAAAACTAAAAACAAATCTATTGTTATCTCAAACATTGTTGGCATTTGTCAATGTGGTTTGGAAACCGCATGGAAGTAGTAAGTACTTTGTACAACTACTTATTACTTCCATGGGAAACCGTTCTTCTTCTTGGCGTGTCGTATCGATGCCATCCCAACTTCGAGCAACAAGGACTTCCGCGCGCGGCCGTATTGCTCTATGCATCCCTAAGATCTATTCATGAAAGTAATAAGTAGATAATGTTGTACGTAAGTACTGTTACTTCCATGGATCTATGTTACCCATAGACTTTAGTTATGATTTTACCTACAGAAATAAATTTTTATTTTACCCGAAATTATTCGGAAACCGTTGAAATGAAATGAAAATGATTTTATTTAAATTGGCAAAAAATTGCACTTTTAAATCGTTAAAGATAGCCGTGAACCATAGACTGATAGTAAGTTGTTTTTGGGTATTGATTATTTTAGTAGAATGCGTAGAGCAACTCGGTCCTTAGTTTTAGCTTTATTTGACTATTTAAAAGTGCTATTTTTAAGCCTATTTAAATAAAAACGATTGACTTTGACTTTGGTCTCCGCGCGGCAGTAGTTGTTGCTCGAAGGTAGAATGTCATTGGGTAGGTATTAGAAAAAAATGTTCTTTAGATACTTAGAAAATTTATTGTGTATCGTTTAGTAAATAGGTAAACATACTTACAATAAAACATTGGTGTTAAGACTTACATTACTTTCATAAAATAAACAATTTGTGACGTTTTTGTTTTATGGAATTACTAGGTACATAAAAATCAGATCATGAAATATGTTATATTTATGTGAAATACTTTCTTCTTCTTCTTCTTCTCTCAGCCGAAAGACGTCCACTGCTGGACAAAGGCCTCCCCCAAGGATTACTTATTGTAAGTTATTTCAATATAATGCCAAAAAACTGGTATACTTCACTGTGTTTTGGTATAATGTAAATAAATATAATTAACAAAAATAAACGTATTTTTCATAATGTCTATCTAGAACTTTTCACACGATTTAAGCCAAAAACTAGATAATGTAAAAATTGTAAAACTAAAATAATTAAGACCCGTACTATATCGTGGCACATTATAGAATGTCAAAAATATATCAAAATAATTCTAATTAAAACATATAAAATGTAATCGTACGGAATCAAAAAATTGTAACTAAGCAGATCTAATGCAATAAAACTAAAAATATCAGTCATTGAAAACTTCAGATTTCGATGAGATTCTAACGCCTATTTTATCTGAAGATTCCAATAATATTCTGTTAATTATACTTTTTTTTATAATACTAAAGCGCCTTTGCTTTTCTTGTTATAGGAAGATACAACACTATTCCAAATATAGCATGAATCGTTACCTATTAAGAAAAAAACATTCACACAACGCACTCGTGCATGAAATGAGTATAAATTCAATAATAAATGTCTTTTAACAATTAATAAGGCACCAGAATTAAATTCATATTTACTTTACACTAGCTCTGACTATTTGCTGTGGGGTCAACCGACCTTTAGAAGCTTGTGTTGGTCTCATAAATCCAGAAGTTCTGTTTGTAGTTTTCATAGGTGGTCTGGAAGCTCCTACAGAACTGCCTGATGATGAAGATCTAGACGCTGGCATTCTTGATACTGGCTTCGGAACAGGTTTAGGGGTTGGTTTGATTGGAGCAGGAGCACGTTTCACTGTCGCCACTGAAGCTGAACTATTCAATGAACTCCTAGAACTCCGCAACGACGCTCGAGATGTAGATCTTTCCACTCGCAATGAACTAGTTCTTTTCGGAGTAACCTTTTTAGGATCTAAAGGCGTCCTTGGAGGAGTCCGAGTCTCTTTGGTTGAAATTCTCTTTGGGTCGGGAGATTTTGTTATTTTTGGAGTAGGAGAGTCGCATTCGACATTGCAACCTGATGAAGCGCCCTGTGAAGCACTCTCTGAATTCAAACTTTGTGTTTCCTCAAAACCTTCATCGTTTAACTCATGTTCGCTTTTGACTTTAGGTATTCGTGGAGATGTAGTTCTTTCTGGTGCTTTTTGTTCAATTTTAGCATTCATTGATTTCCTATACGTATTCCTTGACCAAACTCCTGTGGGAGATTCGGTCGGTGATTTGAGTTCTCTTATAGCGTTCTGGACATCTTCTTGGTTTATAGAAGTCTGCCGCCTCATCCTTGAGTAAGGTGCTTTTGTCTCTTTGGTTGGTGTAGTTTGGCTTTGGTTTTTGAGTCTGTCCTGCCACTTTTTCAGTCTGTTCTCTTTGTCATCTTTGACCACCATTTCGATAGGTTTCACTACTTCTTGTGGGGCTTCTACTGGATATGAGGCTTGGATTTCTAATTTTGAAGGTCTTACAACTTGAGTTTCAGCTACGATTTCGACAGGGCTATCAGGTTTCTTCTCGTCTTCTGGAGAACTAGAATCATTATTTCTCTTATACCTTCTTGTTCTTCTTGCTGCCGAGAATCTGTCAAATTGTCCATCACCCAAAATTTCTTGACAAAGGTCTTTCATTTCCGCCTCTTTTGATTTATCGTTAAGATTAAATCTGGAAAGAGATGGTTGGAATTTCCGACAAGGTTCTCTGTCTGGCGGTGGGTTGAATAGTTTTCTTTGAGCCGGTGGAGTTTCAATATTGTCTGCGTCGATCTCTAGATCTGTTCTCTCCACTTTGTTCGTATTCTCCTTATCGCTAGTGACTCGAATGTCTGGTAATTTCCGCCTCTCCTCTTCGGTTATAGATACCAGTGGTTGTGTGACTTCAAGCTGTTGTCTTGATCGTTGCCGTCTAAGGCGCCTCATTTCTTCGTTTTCTTCCGTCTTCCTCCACGGGACTCTGTCTTTCTTTGGCGGTTGAACATCTGTGAAGAAACTTGTTGTATTATTATTTGCGAATGGTATTTCCTGCAGCAAAATCAAAGACAGAAAAGGAAGCTACCAATCATCAGTGTAATTATGGAGTTTCAATAGTGTTTGACTCTGTATTAGGGTAACTACTAGTTTACTACTGCCCTGCAGTAGACTAGTGGGAAAGTGAGTGAGTATTACAACTCTAAGAGGGGTAAAGGAGTGATCTTTGAAGTACTTGTTATAAAGTGCCATGCATGCGTTACTTAGACCATGGTTCCTGGGTCACCTAATCAATGAACCAAGGCCGTTCTTTAACATATTGGAGCCCCTGAGCACATTAGGATTTTGAGGACTTTGGTCTTCAATCTTTAGAGATGCTGGGCACATCAGAGCAATAAGGGTGCTAGGATAACTTTTATATGACACGACTGATGGGGAGCGTGGACACCATCAAACGTGGGGCCTTGAGTACATAGCTCTATATTGCCCTATAGAGAAGAGACGCTAGCAATTGCTTAATAGGGTAGTGTAGCATTCCTCTCTTCTACATCCTAGTAATTAAGTAACTCTTTATTGCACCATGAATGAAAACAGGAGTACAATATAACAATGGCGGCCTTATCGCTACAGCAATTTCTTACAAGCAACGGACTGGACAGGTACATAAATCAGCAGGATAGTATTGGGACGCTATTCTAACTAATATTATAAATGCGAAAGTGAGTTTGTTTATTTATTTACTTATTTGTTTGTTACCTCTTCACGCTTTATCTACTGAACCAATCTTCCTGAAATTTTGCATACACATAGTTAAAAGTACTGAGAAGGACATAGGGTATCATTCATCCCAGGAAAAAGCACTGTTCCCATGGGAAATTGACGCGAGCAAAAACTATTAAGTATATTGACGTTTGGTTGTTAGTACCTTCGACCGCCTCGATGGCTCTGACGACGTCGCTGTCGGGCAGCACGGCGGGCCGCCAGTCGCGCCCCGCGCTCTCGGCCAGCGGCTCCAGGGTCGTGCTTCGTTCGCTCTCTGACAACAGATAGATAGATCAACATTTTATTGCACCATTTACAGAAAAGAAATACAAAGTGGTAACAAAAGTAAATACATAAATACATAAATGAGCGCAAAGGCGGACTTATCGCATATGCAATTTCTTCCAGCCAACCTTTGGGTGGAAGGAAATTAACGTGAAAATAAATGTAGGACAACAGATGATTCAACTTATTAAACAAGCTCGTTATTAAAAAAATTAAAACACGACTGACAGCTCACATAGCCAATGTCACTCGGAGGAATGCAAGGAATCTAAAAGTACCTTTCACATCAAAATCTGTTCAGCCGTTTAGGACTTATGGTTGAATAAAAAAACTTAAATACATACAAACATGCATGAACCCTGAAAACATCACTTCTATTTTGGTCAGACGTGTAACAAGAAGCAGGGTGGACGAAGGGTCGAAAGAACTCAGGTTTGAAGCCATCAAGTCAAATTCACCAATCAACTCTTTCTCGGCAAGACAAGACAAATGTTGATTTAAGCGTAATGATATGGCTACGGGTGATTTGTGTACTATATAGATTTTAAACTATGTATCTATTATCAGATCATTTTTTATCGAAAGGAGCTCTGTAGCGCAGATACTCGCGCTCGCAACATTCTTAGTGGTTGGTCACAGGAGGGGTGACTAAAATTGTATTTATCTAGAACTCCTCTGTACGTTTAAAGGCACCTTAAGCCGTTGTTGGTTCAAGCTGAATTGGCAGTCATTAAAACCCACCAATCCACATTGCTTCCGCGTCGAAGGTCATAGCCTATCCTCCTTATCCATATAAGAAAGGCCAGCGCCCCAGGGACATTAAAATGGCTGATGATAATTATTATTGAAGTGGTAGTGGCCGAGTGGTTAAGGCGCCCGCCTGTGGCTACAAAGGTCCCAGGTTCGAATCCTGCCCGTGCTACGTGAGTTTGTATACCAATCTGACTCATGTACCTATGTTAGTTTTCATCGACCACCACATGCTTCCGGTGAAGGAAAACATCGTGAGGAAACCTGCACTCTGGTAGATGATTATCAGCTAGTGTGTGAAATGGAGAAGGCAATGGCAAACCACTCCATCAACATTGCCAAGAGAGTCATTGTGTGTGTTTCATTCCATATAATGACCACGACCCTCAGCCATGAGGAAATACGACTGATGATAATTATTACATGAATATTACAGGAGTATTGGAAGGAAATGGGGAAGACCTTTGCACAACAGAGGGGCGAGATAGGTTAAATAAAAAATTACCGGAGTCGTTTTCCAAGGACCGCCTGTTGGCCTGCAGCCGTCTCGCTCTCTCTCGCAGCTCTGCGTCTCGTTTCTCTTCCACGCTGTTCGCGCGCAGCCAGGATTCTATCTTCTGACGCCATTCTCTGCGAACGAACGCATTGCATACATTTAGGTTAACGCTGACATACGATGGTACATAGAAGTAGGAAGTTTGTTCGGGCGGCGCGGGCTCTTCCTACTTTTATGCGATGGTAGGTGTACCCGAATATTTAATTGATCTTATCCTTGGTAGGTGATTCATATTTTCATTTTTTGTATAGTGATGACGAGAAAATGCAGCAGTGGAGTTTGTTGCGTAAAAGTGCTATTTTTAAGCCAATTTATATAAAAACAATCAATATAATTTTGAGTATTTCAAATTAGATTGTAATTTAGTTTTAAATTTATGTTACTTAAAATAACTATGTGGCAACATTTTTTTTGTAGTATGTAAAATTACCAATATGTTACAGAAGAAATAAGTAAATTTATCTTCCAAGACTTTGACAACGTTGGAAGTAAAAAATCACTTATTGAAGTAGCTTATTGTACTTAGCCTTTTTTTTTTGTACGAATAGGTACTCACTTGGGTTTAGGTTGTTCAGGTTGCGGCGCGGGCGAGGCGGGCGCGCGCGGCGACACCGCTCTCTCCCTTTCTCTCTCTGCCTCTCGCTCCCTCTCCCTCTCTCGCTCGGGGATCTCCAGCCGAGCGCGGATCGGCGCTCGGCGGGACCAGGACCGGTCTAAAATGCAAAATTCAATTTCCTTATTTTCTGTATGAGGTACCTATGTAACCTTCGAGCAAGACTGACTTCCATTGGAGGTTCATGGACCTCGAAGACCTTGCTCTTATTAAATAAGAAATCTGTAGAAGGAATCCTATTTAAACTTGCAAAGGACAGCAAGCAATGTGTTGCATACCTACACCATTGAAATGTGTCATTAGATAGATGGAAAAATCATTTATCCTCAACCATTTACACTTTGAAAAATAGCATAAAACATAGTAACAATGGCAGTGACAATTCAAATGTGAAATATATGACAAAATTTAAATGTGCATGTGGAATGTACTGTGCCGTTGTGTAAAAATTAATAAGATATCCGATTAAACGCTGACTGATTTGGATACAAACCGCTGAACGTACAAAGTTGAGCAGAAAGGTAGGTACTTATAGCATAAATGAGCACTAACTATAAAGAAATCTTGAAAAGGTACCATCCCTATGGTGATAAAACGAGTAAACCCAAGAGAAATCGCAGGCACAAGCTAGTAAACATAGTCTTACCGAGACTGCCCCAGGCGCTCCTCTCCCTCAACTCAGGCGCGGCCGGCGACGTGTGCCGCAGGAACTCCAGCAGGGACTCCTCGTCCTCGCCGGCGCTGATGCGCGAGCGCCGCCGCAGGCTGCCTGTTGGGGTCACGTCTGGAAACAACCACATATCATTAATAATTGAGAAGGAGATCGGTGGTAACGAGCTTCTCCGTGCTACAGAAAATACGTTCAGCCGTTGATTCCGGCTTTAGATGGGTAACCACCCGGATTAAAACCCAATTATCATTCATTTCAGTCCATACATTGAAGTGGGTGATAACTAGGTTTTAACGCAGTCTCGGGATTTTACCCGGGTGGTTACCCATTCCCGGATGGTCCCGGCTGTATTCGCAGTAGGTAACTGTTCTGTTCTGTGCCCTCCCAGCCAGTGGTTAAACTGCAAGAGTTTAGGGCTGGGTCCACCTCCGAGGGGTGCACTTTCCACGAGAGAGCTGAGCCTGGACGTTATGTACATTCTCGTTCTCGTGCCGTGGAGGAGTGCTCCACTCAAATGTGAATCCCTAATCCCCAGCTCGAGAAACCAGTTGGGCACGTAGACGAGATTGGGAATGTGGGGCGTGGCAGCCAGGATAGGAGTGATGGGATGTTTTCGCAGTAGGTAACGAACAAAAATTCAAATCCACAAATCCGCATTGAGCCTGCGTGGTTCTCCTATACGTCCATTAGGAACGCTCAACAGTGGAAACATTAAAATGGCTTTTCTCTTTCTTATCGAGTGTGTTACACTGGTATCAGATTTTATTCAAGTCGCTTAAAGTCATCTGATATGACTTTTACATGAGTCAGAATGGTCTACAAAGTAATTTGGCACCGGTAGGATTTGAACCCGGTCCTATCCGACCTCAGGTGGGTGTTATTACCATTCGACCACCACCGCTAAAAATTAAAATAGCTGATGATGATGATGAGCTGCGAAGGGCGCTCGACTTGCGCCCGAAAGGCGCTGATTCTAATCTTTGTCCGATATGAGTTTGTAGCAATGGCTATTTAAGGTAACCAGGTATTGGTCGATGTTTTTCTGCACCGGCAGTCATAAAGAAACCTACACATACGTCTGCTGGCGCTAGATGGCGGTAGTCGTAAAGACGTTTTGGTGAATTAAATGTGACAAAGTATTTACTTAAAATAACATGTCTAATTTTCGTATATACAATAAATGACGTACCTGGCGATGGCGAAGGGTCGTGAGGTCTCGACCGCAGTGACCTTCGTCCGAGTCCGTTACGGATGTCTAGTAGTAGTGACTCCATCAAGGACTCGCATTCAGACACTGGGGTGCTGCAAACACTGCCACCTGTGGAGAAAGAGAAATCTTCACAGGAATCCTCACACAGGAGAGTTCCTGAAGAGTGATGGATTTCGTGCCCCCACGAGTACCTGCAATCCAGCATAGCGCAAAGAGGGACACTGAGGTGCTGTTAGTTCATCGTGGGTTGATTTTGACCGTGGTACCGTATACCCGCGGTAGGATGACAATGAGAATCGTCATGTTCAAATAACTAATTTCATGAGAATTTAACAACACGACTGCAGTTCTATCCTACTACGAATCTACTGAACCAATCTTTCTGAAATTTCGCATACACATAGTTAGAAGTACGGAGAAGGACATAGGGTAACTTTCATCCCGGGAAAAGGCACGGTATCCGTAGGTAATTCACGCGGGCGAAAGCTGGTACCTCATACATCTGTATCTGTCAAAGCATCTATAAATTATGGTGGTATAAAGAAACCCTGAAAACATAACACTCCTTTTTAGACAGTCGTGTAAAAGGCCTACCTTTGAACTTAGCGGCGGCGGCGTCGCGAGCGCGGCGGCGCGCGGCGGCCTGCTGCTCGTGCGCGCGGCGCCGCTCGTTGTCGCTCGCGGCCGACCGGAACTTCACGCAGAACGACACGAAGATCTGCAAACAATATACATACATGTCACCAGGGATAACTGTCTGGAAGAAGAAGAAACTAGCTTTCACTTAGAAGCAGAATGTCCTGCATATGCCGCTGCAAGATGAGAAGTATTGGGCTCAGACGTCCTTACTTAAATCTGAGGATGATCTGAACGACATTACAATAGGGCATTTGTTAAAATTCTGCAAAGTAACAGGTAGATTCAGTGGGTCGCCACCAACGTGAGTTACCAGGTAACTCAAAACCCTATACGGGTCTCGGGGAATTGGGTGAAATGGTCCCAGCATAAGTGGACTGATCACCCGTTTGGTGCTCGCGCTGGTGTCCCCATATAGTAAATAATAACCAGGGATAAACGGGAGTCGCTGGAAAGAGAAAGGTCGGAGAACGGATAATATCTTGGTTGCGACACATCCGAGAGTGGTCCGGGATAGCGAATGCCTGAGCTGTTCCGCAGAGCTAAAGACAAGAAGGACTTGTGCATGTTAATCGCTAACCTTGGAGAGGTTGTTACTAACCCTAGTTGGAGAGGCACCTATAAAAGAAGAATGAATTAACGGGAAGAAAATGTTTTTGCTCGACGAAAATCCATCTACAGATGGGCTTACGCCCGGGAAAAATGGGCAGAAACCGATTCTTCCTGGTGTAACCTCAACTCTAATGTGACAGGTCGTTGAGATGGTCAGTAATAGGAGAGTTCCTTAGGGTCGACGTCAATGAAAACCTGTGATCAGATTGCGGACTTCTTTAACTGATTCTGGCAATAAATGAAGTATAAAAGTAATAACTCACTTTAAAGCACTCTTCCAATTTGAAGGACACTGGGTCTTCGCAGAAAAACTCTGCGAGCTGTTTCCTCATGCTTTCCACCTCCTCCATGTCCTTGTTTAGCGCTGATACTTCTTGCTCTGCAACCTGGGAAAAAGTAAGTAGGTAAAGAATTTCTTATCATTTCTTTTTCAGTTTAGAAAAAGGAAACTTACTGCATACAAAGAAAAAGACACCGTAAACCTGCACTCTAGCTGATCAATTATCAGCTAACACATACGTTAGTAAAATGAAGCAGGAAAATGGCAAAACCACTCTATTACTTCAATTCCATTAAAATTGCCAAAAAGGTCGCTGCATGTCTTCAATTGGTAACAATACACTTAAAAAGTTTCAAAAAGGTAAGACATCTAGCTTTGGTTTCACTGCTATCAAGCATAGGAAATTTCAATAAATCGAAGCCATCATCTTACCTGCAAGAAATCCCCCATCTGCTCCTTGATATCCGGCTGTGTGTTCGGCTGCTGGATGTCCTTCTTCAGCAGTCCTATCCTGTTGGACAGTGTCTTGAGCTCATTGTACAGCTGTTCTACACTCGCTTTGGCAGCCTCTTCTAGTACACGAGTGTCGTCTGCGAAGTGGACCAGCTCTTTGTTCTTGCGTTCTGCTTGCTGGAAGATGAACGAAATATTAAAAAGATACAGTATCATGACATTATCCCTTACGGGGCAGACATAGCTGAGAATCGCGAGACTCATAGGCTAATAGCTGGATTGTGGGCTTATTGGTAGAATCTAGGTTCAGATGAAGTGTCAGCGTGCTCATCTTCTTAGGGTGGATTCGACCAAACTTATATTTATACGTGAATAGCTATACCAGGTATATAAATATTCCTCGATTATTATCTCGGGTAAACCAATAGTCGTTTTTCCATCTTGGAATAACTATACGCGTGTAGCAGAATGAACGACGAACAAAATACGAATGAATATAATACCTGGCCAAAAGATGTTGTACTACAATGCAATGATGTAAAGGCTTAGGTCATAGCAACAGTCTTTTGTCGTATTGTTTTATGTCAATGACAGCAGTGACAGCAGACAGACAGAACATATGACGCGCAGACGCCAGTTTTATTCTAAGATTAACTCTGCTATTCCATGCATGTCGGTGGTATAAGGAACTATTCCCGAATAGGCTCTCTATTCTTAAAATTGCAGATGGTAAAATGTAAAATTCATTTACTTTTGGATTACTGACGATTTATTCTAAGAATAAAATTTACTCTAGTTTGGTCGAATCCACCCTTAGTCGGTCACTCTTGTCAGAGTGGTCGTGGTTAAGCAGATGGTGCTAGCATGGGATCTCCTGTATGGGCAATACAGGAGTCCCCTGGGCGAAGGTTGCTGCTTTTGTAATGGCTCTCCACGTCTTTCTATTACTGGACTATGGAAGAATGTGTTGCCTGCTTTATAGAATCTGTCTGTTTAGAGATTGGCCTTGAGATCTCTTGCCTGCCACCCGACCTTATACTCTCTTCATCGACGACTCCTTTCTAGAAATGTGCCTTCTTCAGGATCTTTAGTCAGGGTGCTAGCTAGCCCATCACCTATGAGAATAATGCACAGCTCGAAGAATTTCCCTTGATTGCTATTAAAACATCATTACATTACGTATGTAACTAATAAAAATCACAGTAAACAGTAACAGTTAATACTGGAACCTTCAAAAAACGAGTCTATGTCTTCTTGAAAGGCCGGTAACACTCTTGTGATACCCCTGATATTGCAACTGTCCATGGGCAGCGGTGATCGCTTACAATCAGGTGACCCGCTTGCTCGTTTTAAGTTATAAAAAAGTGTTGGAACTCACCATCGCGACATAGTGCATGAGCGTGACCCCCGGCTTGTTGGCGCGGATGTCGGGCAGCTTGTGCAGCGACGCCAGCCGGACCCCCGCCGCGCCCCCCGCGTACCCGCCCGCGTTCAGGAAGTTACCGGATATCAGGACTATGTAGAGGATCTCCTGCAAAAGAAATCGGGAATTTTTAGTACATTTGGTGGTTATTTGAGATCCAGGACTACAAATGGTAGAATAACTGGAAAGACTTCACGAAATAATTTTGCAGAAATGAAACGTATTTATGGACCGGTAATATCTTCAAGGAAATTCATTTCATTCATTTTACTTATACATATTTCATTTTTTCAATTCAGACTTGCACTCTTTGTCAACAACGAATATTTACCTGTATAGCCCTGGAAGACATGAGGTCATCTCCAGCCACGAGGATAGCGTTGATGGCACTCTCCAGGTATCCAGCCGTCGACGCCCACTCCTCCTTCAGCAGCATGCACTCTATTCGGAGTTTGTAGCTGGAACAAACAAATTTGTATCAACATCATGTGCCACTACAAAAAATCTCCCCTTTGCTTTAATTTATCTGTTTACAAAGCATCCAATTATCATAAAATCATTTTTGGTTACACAAACAATATTTGTAAACGATAGAACTATTTATGATACTTACTTAGATCTAAATGCAAAAAGGCGCTAATTGTTTACACGCTATACTTTCTGGCAGTATCTTCAGGTGTCCCCGCAGTTTGTCTTAGTCACTTACTTGGGAAGCTGTATCAGCTGCAGCAGGAACTTCTCAGCGTTCCCCAGCTTCGTCACGTCGCCACTGAAAGCCTTCAGCATCTCGCACTCGTCTATCTCTGGCAGGATCTTAAGGAGTCCCCGTAGCTTCTCTGTTCCAATGTCATCGTGAGAGCCTTCGCGGATCAGCTGGATTATGTCTTCGTTGGAACTAAGAAGGAAGGAGTACAAATTTATGTTTAAATAACTGTTTATGATTTGAATAATTATTTGATTGCTAAGATGACTAAGTTTACAGAAAACGAGGGTGTAATTCTACTTTCTTTTAGTGTTATAAAGAATAGATAACACTGGTGTCAGATTTTTATTAAGTCTAATGCCTAAAGGCATCTAAACTGACTTAATAACTACCGCCAGCTAGCGGCAATTGTCGTATACACACTTAGTAAACTAAACAGTTTCCTGACAATGTTTTCCTTCACCGGAAGCTAGTGGTACAAACTCATTTAGCTCGAGGATTCGAACGTCCTTTTGAGGAGTGTCATAACCACTAGAGCACCAAATCTTCAAATCTAACTGATGGTCTAATTAAATTACAGGATATACCTTCGGAACTGCTTAAGGAATATATTGACGTTCAAGCTCCTCTTGCCGTCCAGCAGCGTGATCTCCGAGGCCTCCTTGCGCGGGCGGCGCTCGCCCGAGCTGTCGCAGACGGGGCTGCGGCCCAGGCGGGGGGAGGAGCCCGCCGACCCTGGCGGCTGCACCTGGTGGAAGGTTATAGATAGATACGAGGAGATAAAAAAAAAAATGTATTTATTGCAGTAACAATGTACAACTGTACATATAATGGATGGGGCCTCCTTTTAGACATCATCCTCCTCTTATCTCGGGGTCTCCTAACAAGAGCCAGATAAATACAATCTTTATTTGTAGCCACAGTACAGGTTGTCTGTTAGCTTGTGCGTATACCACTTGTGATGATGATGGCTACAGAAATCTGAATGATACAATCCTAACTAATATTATAAATATGAAAGTGGGTTTGTTTGTTTGTTGGTTTATTTGTTTGTTTGTTACCTCTTCACGCTTTATCTACTAAACCAATCTTCCTGAAATTTCGCATACACATAGCTGGAAGTACGGAGAAGGACATAGGGTACCTTTCATCCCGGGAAAAAGCACTGTTCCCGTGGGAAATTCACGCGGGCGAAGCCGCCGGCGAAAGCTAGTAGGACTTTAAATGACAGATGTTTTGCTTTCATATAATAATATGACTACTACGCGCTTACTAAAAGACAAGTGTAGCCAGAGCCGTGCCCGAGGTGAGAAAAATCATATCTAATGTATATTCGATTCAATTAACTGTGTGAGTAAGTGAACTTTAGAGTCCTATGTTAAGTTAAGCGACGGCAAAATAACGTGTCTATCATGCATCCTATTTCCCTGGGAATAGTGATGATACAATGATGATGTTGGTACTTTATTGCAATAAAAGTATATTAATAAAAATTCTAAAGAAGCAAAGAAAGGGGCTATATTTGTATTTCCGTCAGTTTCTTTAACAGCTTTTCAAATATAGAACGGTAAAGTACCTGTTGACAGAAGAGTCCTTCAATCTCCGTCCAGTCCAGTTCAGTTTTGGGTGAATGTTTGTGACTGGATGCTACTATTGACCAGATGTTGTTCTGCCCGATGACCTGAAAAGAAGCAGTGAAGTTTACAGAATAATCAGCATTATAAATTATTTCTTTTGACCCCAAAATGGGCTTCGTCAGTTTTGTGCAATTCCATTCAACAACATCTCTATCTATCTCAAAGATCGAGGGTTACCAGAGTCAAAAAAAAATTACACTCACCTTGCTATTAGGAATCTTGTTCCAATTGATCGTCTTCATTTTGGTCTTCGGCAGTGGAGTCTCCTGCTGCGGCAGTTTGATGTCCGGCATGGGGGCGGGGGACGGGGGCGCGGGCGCGGGGGGAGGTAAGTTCGGAGGGGGCGGCGCGCGAGGTGGGGGTGGTATCATCATCGCTGGTGGTGGGGGGATTACTGGAAGGAAAAGTGTGATTAGAAAAATCTAGTCGAGATTGCTATCTATTGATATTTCTATCTGCTGAAATAACCGAAGTTGTTTTTTACCCTCAATGTATCTACACAACCTGTGAACTACTCAACTGTCGATGATATACCACTTGTATGAAAGTAAAATCTGCATGCATATTGCGTCGCGCCAAATGCTAGCAACTTGCACGCAAATACGACGTCATACAAGATTTGAACAATGGATCCCCTTATGGTCAAAGTAATTTGTTGACGTCCTTTATTTGTATTATACCTGGCGCAGGCGCAGGTGCTGGAGGGGGCGGTGGCGGGGGAGGGGATAGTGCTCGCTGCAGACTCTGCTTCCTGCCTGCGCTTGACACGTCTCGGTGTTGGCACGTGCATCCTACTTTAGCCTGTGGAAGGAAATAAATGATCTTGTACATTTAAAAAAAAAATATATGAAGAATTTCTGTACTTCAATTATTATTATAGAACCATTTGCTCTATTTGATTTTGTGATAAAACACGTGTAAAATACTATAGGTCAGCGCGGGGAATCGTTACCTTCAGATTGAAGGACTAGCGTGCGTGATAACTAACCATAACGGAAGTCATCAATGTACGAAGGTTACCAAAGTTTGATTGAATTTTTAATTTACGTTTAGCAACGAAGGGCAAAAAGTGAGCTTATCAAATTGGTGAGATAAAAAGAAATAAGTAAAAATTCTAACAGAAGTTAAACTTGTAATAAATTTAACCAATGAAGGTTAAGAACCTCATAAGATTTATGGAATCTTAGGTATATTTGTAGGTTAGACTGTAAATAAGACAAATTCAAGAATACTAGACCATGTAAGAGAAACTGCAAAAGTTGTGTCATGCTGCAGAAGGTCAAAAGGATAGTTGGAGATAGAGATGTTGAAAACACTGACAAATAATAAACATTTTAATTCCTCACCTGTACACTGGGAGCTCTCAATAACTTGGCAGCATCTTCCCTACTCTCCAGCAACGTGGCTCTGTGGACGAGGGTCTCAGCTGTGTCCCACACGATGTCGCTCACTGGCTCCTTAGGGTCGATCCGCAGGAGGTGCTGTAGGATGCTGAGGAACGGGATCTCTTGGGGAGTGTCAGAGACCTGTGGATAAATTTACTTAAATCACACTAACTTACTCACTTAATATATATAACTCAAAGGTGACTGACTGACTGGCTGTCTGACTGATATAGTGATCTATCAACGCACTACCCAAACCACTGGACGAATCGGGCTAAAATTTGGCATGCAGGTAGACGTTATGACGTAGGCATCCGCTAAGAAAGGATTAACGGGAGCGAAGCCGCGGGCAAAAGCTAGTATTTGATAAGTCGGAAAACTAAAAGCTTAAAGATAATATGGAGCTCCTAATCAACCATGTAACTTGGTATAAGTACTTCCTGTGGACCTAAAACATATACAATTCAGATAAATTTCAAGAACCATCGATCACGAAGGGAATGTGTGTGGTATGATAATAATTTCTCATTTTATGTCTAGAACACTCTTATTCAAGGAAGTGTTTTACTTAGTAGAGAAAGCTTTTAGACAAATTAATCTAGTACCTGTTTAAGAATGGCGTAGAAGACATCAAGATGCGAGTTGAGGTTGATCCCACCCGGCCCCTGTGCCTCATCGCTCTCCCGCTGCTCCTCGAAGACATCCAACTGGACGCCCAGGTCTGGATGGCTGGTGGCTTCATGTCTATAACAAAAGGATTGCAGTTTGTTAACTTCACAGTTAAAACTGTAGACTTTAGCCCAAAAAATAATTTCGTTAAGATCGACGCAGTTTAAGATGTAAACGTTGCAGTTAATTTTTTCACTGTAGAAGGATACAGTTAACGATTTCAGAAATTAAATATCAATCCAAAGCCCTAAATTAAGAAAATAAAGGCAATGTATAAATAAAAAGATGGTAATCAATTATCACCAACCATAATCAAGAAGCTGTAACCAGTACCTATCAAAAATAGGAAAACTGAAGAATTGAAATTAATAGTAACTATCTTTTATCACTTTTATCATGGAGATGAAAAGCTTTTTTGCAAAGAAATATATTCCAAGCTATTTATATGCTAATAAGATTAGCCAAAATGATCTTATTTTAATTTTAGATCCCATAACAAAGTCAATGATGTCTTATTTTAATTTAGCGTTCAATAACCTTCAAAACATCGAATCAGCTAAAGTTATCTTTGTCATCAATTTAATTTAATGAACTGGTAAGTAATTTGAAAAAGATCAAATACTTTGGAAACACTGAGTTTATAAAATACAGGATCTTAATCTTGTGATACATATTAAAATTCATGTTTGTTTATTTGGTAAATAGGTACTTAGGTAGAGTTAGAGGGAGAAAAATCATGAAGATGTCCATAGAATATTTTTTTTCAATGGACATGAACATGTTATGGGCAAACATGACTTTTCTGAAATTGAGCTAGCAACTTGTGAACAGATGAATCATGCTAGTATTAGGTCTACTTGTCGATTATGTTCTATTCCATACCTACTGCTTTAATTAACATTCTTCAACATTTTAATTTTACAATGATGTCAGTTCTTTGCATAACATTTCCCTCTGAATCACAATCAGTGCCGTGTGTAGAAGATTATTCACAAAACTGGCCTCTAATAACCAGAGCCTTTTTAGGAGGGACCAGCTCCCACGCGAGACCTTTTTGCCCGTGGTCTCGTGGTTTAGGTGGACTCGGTATTATCCTTTCTTTGTCAGATATTTTATCTAAATCGAATTCTGTTGTGTTTGAAGGAATTGGCATGGGAATTGATTTCATGTTTTGGCTTCTTTATGGAAGTTTTTATTTTTTTAATTTATGATAAATCATTTTGTCAGAAAACGGTAGTTATTATATCGATAAGAGGCAATTTTCAGACCTTTGCAAAATATTTTGATCTAAAACACAAAGATCCATTGTGTTTTCATTATTTTACCATTATTGTTGATTAAATTAAGATTCCCATTTCATGAATTGGTTTTATTCTTCGTTGGATTTGAGTTATTCTTAAACTTTGCATAGTTATAAATCAATCCTGTTGATAATGTCCTACAATTTGTTCATCTCCATATAAGTCAGACAGGTAGTCTGTAGCCCTGTGATTGATTCTGGTAATAAATTTAAATCTGATTAAAATGCCTGTTTTATTAGGTCAATTTGTAGATCATGTCTCCGAAACTGTGTAAGGTTAGCAACAATCCTTATAATTCATTTTATTTAGTTTAATATCATCTTTTTTACTTCCAAAGTTTGAACGAGTTATTAGAACTAAAAAAAAAAGCAAATTAATCATAAAACATAAATATTGGATTGATAATTTAGTTTTAATTCGAATATTTGGTTGACTTTTAATATCCTTAATGTCGACTTTATTTATTGCATAGATATTAAAAAACTGGTTTAGTATCATCTTCTCAATACGATTAATAATTTGATTTATAGCGAAAACCAAATATATTGCAAAATATAAATATCAAATCCTTA
This sequence comes from Ephestia elutella, assembly GCA_018467065.1. Classification (NCBI taxonomy): domain Eukaryota; kingdom Metazoa; phylum Arthropoda; class Insecta; order Lepidoptera; family Pyralidae; genus Ephestia; species Ephestia elutella. The sequence continues at coordinate 1,025,813 of CM031570.1, forward strand.
AAATCGTACGTATTACAATTAATAATATGATTTATTTTCTCACCACAATATTCAGAACTTATTCTATCAGTATAACTAGACTACAATTAATTCAAACAAATTGATATTGTGGGAGACTGGCGCCTAAACTAGACAAAAAGTCTGTATTTCAGGACACCAGGTCTCCACTCCAAGGGATGACAGTTAAAAGTGCACATAACCAATTAATTTTAAATAAGCAGAATCATTTTACGATTATAAGTTATAACAATCTAAAAGTTAAGAATATAGGTAAGTGGTGGGCTTTGATATTTTGTTGTGTGTGTGTAGTGAAGTGTATGTGTGTAAGTAAGTGAGTACGATGACTGATGATAGGAAATGGGCATAAAAATTTAGAATTTTAGATTGTTAGGAGATTTTCAGTTTCCTCGTAGTTTAGGCCCTGAAGCCATTCAGTTAAGGTTTTTTTACAGGAGTACTTAGTTAGGGACACTAAGGAAAGTTTTGCATTAATTTGATTATAGAGAAAACCACCAAGATAACAATAAAAACGTTTCGTAAATGCTTTTTTAATCTCAATTTTAAAACGATCAACTGGATATACACGACGCCTTCTGCGGGATGTTGCAATACAGTGAGCAGTTGATTTGTGTTGTTTGAGTATTACGTTGAGTATAAATAATTGACGGACAGTTAACACTTTAGCTTTTTTGTAAAGATTTACAGTAGAATAGTCAAACGGAAGGCCGTAGGACACCTTGAGAATAGCCCTCTGTGTTCTCTCAATCTGGAGGAGGGTTGATTTAGGGACGCCACCCCAAGAGGTGACGCAATATGTCAACAACGATTGAGCCAGGACAAAGTAGACAGACCTTCTGGTTGCTTCAATATAATATTTTCGTTGACACAGTAACAAATTAGTGTCTGACATTTTTTTTAAACTAAGTTCAAGTAGGTACCTATTTTAATTTTATGCTATGAACAAAAGTAAATGACAAGGTTTTTGCTATACAAAGAATCATTGACATCAGACACTCGATCGTTTTCCTGCGCCTTGTCTTATTGATCATTGATACAGTTTTTAGATATCATGTTACCATCACGAATCATTGAAGTATAAACAAAAAATAGAGTTATATTGGTACCTCATAAAAAGAGACCATGACTTTTATTAACATTTTAATGTTTTAAATTGTCTGTTAGCATGCAAACAGCTTCAAATTCAATCTATTTTGTATCATTTACATTTTATTGAAATAGCTTTGTCGCTCTTTGGAACTTGTTGTAAAGTTTTATTTGTTTTTTACGTGTATTTTAAGTAATACAATTCCGTATATCGTTGACTGGTACTTTGTTGTTTACTATAAGGGCCATAGGTAATATAAATTATGATTGTGACCACAATCAATCTTTTACAGAGTACTTAAATCATGCATCTAATCGTTCTTTTCTTTTCATGTAAAGTATCTACTGAATCGAAGTGATTAGAGATATAACTGTAGAGCTATTTACTCACCTGAGATTATTTAGAGTAGGAAGAAGACCAAGACCTGGAACAATAATGCAAAAGTTAAGATTTACATGAGCAAAAGATAAAGATACTTTTTTAATTTATTTTGTCAAATATAATTAATAATGTTTACTGCACCCTACATTTTCACTTTTATCTCCTTCCACCCAAAGTTTGGCTGGAAGAAATTGCATTTGCGCTTTTGTGCTCATTTATGTATTTACTTTTTGTCACTTCTTTGTATGTTCTTTTCTGTAAATGGTACAATAAAGAGTTGATCTATCTATCTATCAGTAGGGCATTATTGGGCTTTTCAGAACAGACCCATCCTATAGAGCTCATTTCATTCGCTCTATAGGATGGGTCAGTTCTGAAAAGCCCAATAATGCCCTTATAAATATAATATAGTCTATATACTAAATTACCTTATGAGATTCGACGATTCCGCACACACAATTTTCAGTAGCAAATAAAAATTACTGCAATCTAAAATCAGATTGAACTAAATTTATTTCTCGGTACCCAGTAAAAAGTTATGTATAAAAACAACGATATTTTTCAATCCTTATCATTCTTTTAATGACATTCTAATTAATCACTAGAATGAAATTTGTTAAACAAACTCAAAATTTAAAGTTAGACAAAATTTGTCCTGATCCAAAAACAGATGTTCAACGTCATGGCACTCTTTTGCCAAACACTATAAGATGTTTAATTTGTGGACCATCAAACAGTGGGAAGACAAATGTCATAATTGGTCTTCTATTACACGAAAATGGCTTACGCTTTAAAAATGTATATATTTTTTCTAAAACTTTGTACCAACCAAAATATAAATATTTAGAGAATGTATTTAATTTAGTTCCAGAAATTACATTTGCCAAATATCAAAGCAATGAACTTATACTAAGCCCACATGATGCGAAACCATATTCAATAATAATATTTGACGACGTTGCATGTGAGACCCAAACCAATATTCGTGATTATTTTGCAATGGGAAGGCATAAATTTATAGACTGCTTTTACATAAACCAAACATATTCCAAAATTCCGAAACAGTTGATTAGAGATAATGCAAATCTGCTTGTAATTTTTAAACAGGATGATATAAATTTACGTCACATATATGATGAGCATGTTAACACTGATATGATGTGGACTGACTTCAGAAAAATGTGTTCAACAATATGGAAGGAGCCCTATAACTTCTTGGTAATTAACAAAGATTGTTCGAAAAATAATGGTTGTTACAGAATGAACTTTGATACATACGTGTCCTTTGATAAATAAGTCCATATATAAAAAAGGATATCAATAAATTTTGTCATTATAACTTTAATAACACACCTTGTGCAACGTAAGTTTGATTAAAATACAAATATGGAAAAAGAATTAAAATCGCAAATTGTACAGGTAGCAGAAGTTGTTAAAAAGAAAATCAAAGATATGCGGTCTTTGGAATCTCACAATGAAAATATTTTAGAAAAAGTATTTAAACCTGTTACGAATCCATTAAATGAAATAATTAATGCAAAAAATTCAATTTCGCTATCAAAAGAACAAACTGATGATGGTATGTGGGAATCGAAACATAGTAGTCCGGAATCATATTTCAATAAAACTCTTAAGAGGAAATCATCAATTAGCCATCAACAAGATAATTCTGATGAAGAAATTGATAATAACGAAGAATTTAATGAAGAAGAAAATATAAATAATTCATCATTTAAAACAACTGTATCTACACAGAGTCCTTCTAAAAGTGATATAGATTGGTCGCTTAGCTCTGAAGTATTTGAAGATGTCCCTTTTGGTGTTCGAAGAGATCGAGGTAAACTTATGATGGGTACATCACGCGTAGATGTACAGGATAATACTATACAAGTAGCGGGTAAGGTGTATGAAATTACACCTGGATTGAGGGAACTATTGTTCAAAAAAGTTCCTACTTTAAACTTGATAACAGAAAACGATTGTAAAAAATATAAAACTATGCTATTAGAAACGAATGCTCATCGTCGAGATTATGATCCTAATCAACCAATCAAAACTAATAGGGGGAGGAAATACTTAAGAATTATTAAACCACTCTTCAAGTTACGTAAGCCTTCAACGTCGTCCGTTTCTAATAGTGTGAGCGAAGGAGAGGGTCTCATTCTTAAAAGAATTTAAAAAAGGATACTGATTATGTCTACTGGGATGATCCTAATGAACTTGTTGAAAGATTGAAATTACTGATAGCATCCAAAGAAGCTGGTAACACTGGACTTGATAATGAAATAATTTCAATTATAGAAGAATTACGAGAAAGTGGAATTATAAATTGATCTTCAAATAATTAAATGTTTTATTTGAGATTTAGCCCTTAACTCATTCGGATCTCGAAATTAAAATGAATATTGATAAATTTGGTCATCATGTTCATAAACGCTTACGATTGTCAGAAATGCTCGACTTTACTAATAAATATTTAGCTAAAAATCAAAACGGTGACTATGACTTGCAAAAATCACGATTAACTGGTGTGAAACTTCCTGTGACACCAAATGACGTTTCAAGTAAGGAATACGTTGATAATAAAAGCGCTCTTTATATTTCAAAAGATGAAATGGTGAAAATTATGGACACAATAAAAGCAGATATCCAAACTCATTTTACACAGTTAGATAAAAAATTTTGTACCAAAGAGTACGTTGAGAAATTAATTCTTAAACCGCAAAATGTCCAAAAAGCAGGTGGTAAATGAAATTCATAAACCAGCACGTAAAAATTTTGATCGACGTTCTGTTATTTTAAAAGGAATAGATGACTTATGGCAAGCGGACTTAATAGATTTGAAATCATTAAAAAAATATAATAATGGGTATGTTTATATATTAGTAGTAATAGATTGTTTTTCGAAATATGCATGGGTATATCCATTGCAATCCAAATCTAAAAAAGAAGTTACTATCGCATTTGATTTTATAATAACAAAGAGCAAACGCATACCAAAAAATTTGCAAACAGATATGGGAACAGAATTCTATAACGAATCGTTTCAAAAACTCATGAGTTATTTAAAAGTCAATCACTATTCATCATATTCAACCAAAAAAAGCGTCAATAGTGGAAAGATTAATAAGAACTTTAAAAAGTAAATTATACAAACGTTTTCATTATTACAGTAGCTATAAATGGCTCGACATTTTAGAAAATGTTATAAAAGATTATAATAATACTATACATAAAGTAATTAAATTTAAGCCCTCCGATGTAAACAAAAAAAATGAAAATCAAGTAAGAAATAATATTCTGAAATTTCAACACAAACATGATAATATTTCAACACCTAAATTTAAGAAAGGTGATTTTGTTCGAATAAGTAAATTCAAAGGAAGTTTTGATAAAGGTTATACACCAAATTGGTCAACTGAAATATTTACTGTTAAAAATGTTAATAATACCAATCCAGTTACTTATCATATACAAGATGCAAGAAAACAAGATATATCAGGTTCGTTCTATCAAGAAGAGTTGCAAAAAACAAATCATCCTAATATATATTTGATTGAAAAAGTTATCAGAAAAAAAGGAAACAAGTTATTCGTAAAATGGCTGGGACTTAGCGATAAAGAAAATAGTTGGATCGATAAAAAAACTATTTTGCACTAATATAAAGACAAGAAACTTGATTTTGTGTCACTTTACTCAAAGAGATGCAAGGAGGAGGACTTGTTAATAATATAATAAACCGTCTACCATTTGAGTTACACTTACCGGGGTATAATTATTGTGGACCAGGAACAAAACTAAAAGAACGACTATTACGAGGGGACAAAGGAATCAACAAATTAGACGAAGCCTGCAAATATCACGATATTGCATACTCAAATTTTTCTGATTTAGACAATCGTCATAAAGCGGACTTAAAGCTAATAAATATGGCTCAAAAGCGATTGAAGTCCAAAGATGCAAGTAAAAGTGAAAAACTAGCATCATGGTTGGTCAGCAAAGTTATGAAAGCTAAAGTTAGAACTGGTGCAGGGGTTAAAACATTTAAAACAATTATTTCCAAAATACGATCAAAGATAAAAAAATTCAAACCAAAAAATAACTTAACTGCTATAAATTATGCTTATAAAGCCGCTAAAAAAATTTGTCCTAAAAAATGTCATATTCGACTGCCTAGAGTTATACCAATTCCAAAGACAGGTGGTATCTTACCATTGATACCAATTTTTGCTGGTCTGTCTGCGCTCGGAGCTTTGGTTGGTGGTGCAGCTGGCGTAGCCAAAACAATAAATGATTATAAGACAGCTCAACAAAATTTACGAGAGTCTGAACGTCATAACAAAACAATGGAGGCAATTGCTATTGGAAAAGGACTTTATATCAAACCATACAGAAAAGGAAATGGGTTATTTATTAAATCTAAAAAAAACTAATTGGCAGGCTACCCAGACGTGCTCTTACAAATATTGATATCCTCAAACAAGGCAAAAATATTCCATATTTTCGTGGAGTTTATATGAGAGATCAATTGCCTAACAAACCGAAGGCAATAGAGTGCGGTGTTGTTAATTTAGATAGTCATAATTCTGGTGGTACTCACTGGGTAGCCTATGTAAAAGTTAAAGAAGAGTGTGAATACTTTGATAGTTTCGGCGACTTAAAGCCTCCTATTGAGTTGGTTCAATATTTAAAAGGAAACAAAATTACATACAATTACACTCGTTTTCAAAATTTCGATACTGTTAATTGCGGTCACTTATGTCTTCAATTTTTGCAATCATTTTGGAATAATCAGGATGTATATTAACTTATACCTTTGTGTATAACATCATTTGCACAATGTCATTCACACTGTCTATAACAGGTAACAGCTCTGTGTTATCCACAAACTATTCTCCTACTTTGCAACTCGAAGGAAACTATGAATGCGCTTTATTACACTTTTCTACTTTCAATACTATACCCAATGTCACTAAACTCAATAATAGATTCCATTATGGTGCTGATGAAGTTATAGAAATTCCTGAAGGAACATATGAATTTCAAGACATTTATGATTTTTTGAAATTGAATATAAAAAATTGTGTTATTACATTAAATTGTAACAATAACACCTTAAAAACTACGATTTTTTGTACCAAAAACATACATTTTGAAAAGCAAAATTCTATTGGAAGTTTATTAGGTTATGGTAAAACGGTTTTAAAAAGTAATAAAACGCATGAGTCTCTCCTGCCAATAAACATTTTGTCAACAACTGTGGTGCGAGTAGAATGTGATATAACTAGTGGATCGTACATTAATGGAAAATCGAGCCATATTATTCATGAATTTGCTCCAAACGTACCTCCAGGCTATCGAATAATTGAAATACCAAAAAATACTATTTATTTTCCTGTGAACAGAAATACTATTAATACTATTAATGTACGAATTTTAGACGCGAACAATAAATTAGTTGATTTTAGAGGTGAAGAGGTCCAGTTATATTTACATTTAAGAAAATATGATCGAATACAATAAATATAGTACTCACAGTGGGCGAAAAGTTAGTGTTAGACGTGCAATTAGAAAGACAACACATACTCGTGATAAGACTAAAAAACTGACTGCTGCCAACAAACATTTTTTGAAAATCATCGGTTTATTAAAATGAATTATTTAAATATAATAAATCCACTTGTTTATGATAACTCTATTGAGAGTATTGAAACACATTCGTATCAACCATATGTCACCAGCTTTAATAGAAATGACGAAATTAGAATACCAATTAATCAACAAGATTTATATGTACTTCCATGTGCTAGCACTTTGTACATAGAGGGCAGAGTCAATGTAGTTAAAAGTGCGAGCAAAGAAAAAGTAACAAGTGTTCTTCAATTTACTAATAACCCCATCCTTTACCTATTTCAAGATATAAGGTATGAACTAAATAGTGTCGAAATTGATAAAGTAAAAAATGCTGGAATAACAACTACTATTAAATCGTTAATATCAATGAACGATACAGAATCGAAAATGTCGAAGACTTGGGGATGGGATATCCACGGTACGAAAAGCAATACTCATGGTCATTTTGCTGCTTCTGTTCCTCTTAACAAGATATTAGGATTTGCAGAAGATTACAAGAAAGTGATTGTAAATTGCAAACATGAGCTTATTTTACTGCGAAGTAATACAAATATAAATGGACTAACTCTTAATGCCGGCGAGGAAGTAGATAGTATTGATATTCTTAAAATTGTATGGCGTGTACCACATGTTAAGGTGTCTGATAAAGAAAAGATAAATTTACTGAAAATCCTTGAGAGAGATAGAGCAATTCAATTAGCGTTCAGGAATTGGGATCTTTATGAATACCCTTTACTTCCCAAGACTACAAAACATACATGGTCCATAAAAACTTCATCTCAAATTGAAAAGCCTAGGTATGTTATCTTAGGTCTCCAAACGGATCGTAAGAATAGTGCTTCAAAAGATATGTCTCGTTTCGATCACTGCAATCTGCGTGACGTAAGAGTTTTTTTAAACTCCACCTATTATCCATACGAAAGTTATAATACCAATTTTGGTCATCATAATTTTGCATTAATATATGAACAATATATTAACTTTCAACAGTCATACTACGGACGCGAATCAGGTTGCTTGTTGAGTCCTCAGGAATTCAGAGACATTGCACCTTTATTTGTCATAGATTGTTCTAGACAAAACGATACCATTAAAACTGGACCAGTGATAAATATTCGGCTTGAATTGGAGAGTGATAAAGAGATACCAGATCAAACATCAGCTTATTGTTTGATTCTAAACGACTGTATTATTGAATACAAGCCTTTAAGTAATATTGTTCGCAAGATATCATGAGTTCTAATATTTATGATTATATCTTTGTCGATGTTCAAGGGTTCAAAGATGACAGTAATTACTTTATAATAAAAGAATTCGCTATTTCTACCGAGGAATTTACAGAAGTTTTTCTAATAAAACCTCCCTATTCATACTCATATTTAACTAAAGAAGAAAAAAAGAGAGTACGATGGATTGAAGAAAATAGAGGTATCACATGGAGGGAAGGATATATCGACTACAGGGAATTCAAGAGAATAGTGAAGCCATTTTTAGAATATAAAACAGTGATAATGAAAGGGCTTGAAAAACAAAATTGGATAAGTGAGTTGTGTAAAAATTGTACTATAATAGATATTGAAGATAGTGGATGTCCCAGATTTTCTTCTCTGTATAAAATTTATTGTAAACGTGAATATATGTTCAACTGCTTTAACCATAAAAAAGAATGTGCCCTTAAAAATGTACTTTGTATTAAAAAGTGGTATTTTGATCATTGCAGTAATTAGAAAGTATATCTGAATAAAATTTTATAAATCATTCAACGTCTTTTATTTTACTTTTAAGTAAAAATTAAAATATATTGTGATACTAACTTAAATTTATTATGATGTATTTATATTTGTGATGATGTTGGTAGTGGTTTGATCACGATGTTTTTCTTCACCGGAAGCTCCATGATGGCTTAGTATAATAGTTTAGTGGAACCAGATTCGAACTCGGATCTCAATAATCAAGACTATTGTATCCAAGCAAGTATCCACTACGCCACCGTAGCTTCATTACACCTGAATGAATTTAACTATGACATGGCGATTTACAATAAATATTATCAGCGCCATCTACTGTATGAACATTACATTACTAATAGAGACGATGTAAAATAAAAAATATCAGCGCCATCTACTTTATGGATATTATCTACTAATAAATTTTAGTTCAAGAAAATACTGAAGGATTGCTTACATTTTTAATATATATTAACTTTCTTAAGCGCCATCTACATCAATGCTGTTAAATCATCAGACACTAGTCAATTATATTTAATTTTAATTGTATAGTTAATAGATGGAGCTTCTTTTTTAGTTCGAAATATTCTTTTTAAATGATAGTATATATTTGCCTTTATTTACTTCTATTATGATATTAAAAACTTATCTTAAAAACGGACATAATAAAATAAAAAAAAAGAATAATAATTATATGTTTATTTAAAATCAATTACATTTTCTTTCCACTTTTTTACATGAGAAAATAACACAAACTATAAAACTTAGCCTAAAAAACACACAATATTATCAATAATAATCATTTGCTAATTTTTTCGCTATTTTATTTATCACATTTTCTGTCAAGTCCAAAATCTCATCTATAGAGTCATTTAATATATACCGAGCACTTAAAACCAAATTTTCGAATAATTCATTTTGTGAATTAGAAGTGTTATTTTCCAAATCAAAAACTTGTATTTTTATTATTTTTTTTGGCTTCTGGCGTTCTTTTCTTATGACATACGACGAAGACGATAATTCATTTTTTTTTCGTTCAGGATTTTGTTGAGTTCGTCCAGCATCTTCTTCCAGTTGCCGCTTTCTTTTCTCAGCTGCTCTACTATTCATTTGTAGCGCAAAGAAGTCGTTGACTCCATCAAATGCATCTTGACTATCCTCTGAACAGAGTATGCAAGTTCGCTGCGATTCAGACATGATCTGCAAAAAAAAATCATATTAGTATAAAATGAAGAATTGTACGTAAAAATTTCTAAAATAAAAAATATTAAACTGATATACGTACCATAAAATAATTTTCACTTATTTTATTAAAATTGTAGATACAGTAATGTAAATATATCTGCTTTATTCGAACACCGAGTGATAATATGGAACTGATGGCAAATTTAACAGAAATATAAACCTTTAAGTGCTTACGTAGATGATCATGTTTGGACTTGATTCAAATGGCTTACATTACAAGGCGAGTGTTTTATATCATCAGCATATTTTTTGGTTCGAATGCTACTAGATACACGTGTAGATATCAAGGTTAGGTATTGGTAGAATAATAAAAAATCATTTTTTTTAGAAAAACATTTATTTTAAAATTAAACTATATTAATGGTACAAATAATATGACACACTTATGAATACATATACTAAAGTAGGTTCATTATATATCTATACATAGCATAAAACATTTTTATTCAATTATGGTTAATATAACCAAAGTGGTCTATTTACATTATTGTATAAAAACGTTTGAACTCTTATTCATTGTTTCTATAAACATTCACTTCATATCCCTATACTTAATTTTTATTTTACTTAAAAAAACTAAGTATTAAAAGAAGCTTGATTTGTGTCCCCAAGCTAATGTAGATATTTTATCTTTGAGGATGATGCGCTTATCATCATTGGAAGATAAAGCTACTTTGTCAACAGTTTGAGTAAAGATCTCGTGCTTCAGAGATTTAAAAATTATATTTCTTTTTCGAATTATAGAATTACGTAATAATACTTCGTTATAGTCCTTGAAATTAAGCCTTTTTACCACGGCCTTCTGAATCCCTTTGGCTTTTTTTATTTCACAATCTTCAGTTTTTATACAATAAAGTTTCGATCGTAGTCCTACAAAACAACGTATTCCATGACCTTGATTTTCGTCTTTAAATAGACCTGGGATCTTTTTATTTCTAGGGATTATGCCATACATATTATTAGGATCATAATTACTTGTATCAAAATAGGATTGAAAACGAGTTTTTATGTCTTTGTATATATCATCGGTTTCAATTGAATACAAAAAACTGTCGGTGTCGGTATAGCATAGTTTTAAACGAGAGCCGTATGCAGGTTTCATTACCGAGTAATGAAAATCATACATATGATTTTTAGCAATTTCAAGGACAGTAAACCCTATGTATATGGGCTTATCTAATATAACCGAGTCTGGTTTCATTTGAATAGCTACAAAATTTTCTGAAAAGGTAGTAGAGCTGTGAAAATTAAGACTTGAAATTAATTGTTCTGCTCCATAATGTTTTTTGGTTTTGTTTTCGTTGTCACGCCATTGGTTAACTAAATGGACTTTTAACCTGTTTTCAGTATTTTCAAGCGTTTTTCCGAAGATACTGTTATTAAGTAGTTTGAAAAAATCCTGCTCGAATACCGATGTAGCTTTTTGACGTAATATGGTATTTAAATCTATGTATTGTTTCAAAAATGGACTCTGTTTGAATTTAATTACTCTGTGAATTTTTCTCAATATCAACCCATGTTGTATGCACGTTTTCAAATGAACATAATGAATAACATATCTAAATTTATCATATAAATTTGGTATCAATTTAGGTATTTTAGATCCTGGTGGAGCAAATTTTTGCGGACAAAATGGTAGATCATTATGTAGATCGTGTAAGCATTCTGGATATTCTAGGTCAACTTCTAAAATATAACCATGTAATGAGTCATCAGGAACTTCAAGTATATTTAATTTGTTGATATCTGTCGGATCCAGAAACTCAAAATTTGAATACGGCAAACTAGAACACATTGCATATCCATATAAATTATTACAATCCATATATAACAAATAGTTATTAGGGGTAGATGGATCAAAATTTGATACATATTTATTATTCGCTTTGGAGTATCTATAGGGGCACAAACAAACTCCACCACGAATCCCTTTTTGAATCATTCGAATCATTTCTAAGTCATCTATAAGCTGCAGTTTTACCTTTGTTTTAAGTAACATAGCGTCGAAGCTTAGACTTGGAGCTGTTAAGTAGAACGCGGGATCTAAGTTATAATTAAATTTGCACGTTTTTCGAAACTTTTCAAAAATATCAGCTAATAAAAGAACATCGGTCTTGAGGTATAAATCAGTATATTCTCCCATATTCTTTAAATAGAAAACAGTCCAAACTTTTTGAGCATGCTCATATTCGGATTCAGAAATAATACTATCAGATAAAACATTATAAAAGCAGTCCCTGGACGGCAATTTTTTTTCTCTGTAACAATTCCAATTACTCATGTATTCATATGGATAAATACCTTTGCGCGTTAAAAGACGAAAATGTTCCTTTTTCGGGAAAAAATTAAATAAATGAACAAAATCTTCCCCTTTTAAATTGTCTGCTAGTTTTTCTAAACTTGTGCCTAAAAATTTGAATGAGTCAACAAAACGAACCGGCATATATTCTTGATAACCAAATTGAAAAATTTTTGTGAATGATACGTAATTTTCCTTAGTTTTTGCTATTACTTTTATCTTCCCAGGTATTTCTCCCAATTGTCGTATAAATAAGTGACTATCATAACCAGATAGATTGTGAAAAAATACTGGAACAAATTTTGGTAAACGAAATTTTATATTACAATATGAATGGGCTGCACCCCTGTACCGTCCTGTTAAGTGACAGTGATCTCTTACTTTGTCATCAAATAATAAACCATTGCAAATAAAGCAACATTTGGAGTTATTAAATTTATTTTCTTCGTCTGAAGATAATGGTGTCATTGGAAGTGATTTATTTAAAATCTTATGTATTTTTGCTATATCTTTATCAAGATACTCAATAAATTTTTTCACACAATTTGGACCACGATAAGAAACATATTTATTTAGAGAAGTATCATATGAACAGACAATATAATATCCAAATGCTGCAGGTAAATGTTTGTGTAACATAGTTGTATAAGTTGAATTGTTTTCCACATTATGTGAATTAGGTTCCAATAAACATTCAAAATCAGCATATATAACGAATGGAATGTCTTGCATTCTCTCATAATGTCTGAATTGTATTATACTACCTGGGTCAGGAAGCACTGTCTTAATACCACCACAAGTATGATCATTTAATTTATCTTCACTGTGAAAAAAATTAAGGCAATCATCACAAAAGAAAACTTTATCATGGTGTTTGGTTAATTGATTTTTAAGTAATCTACCCAAATTTTTTATTAAACAGTAGTGTTTATATTCTTTTTCTCAATTAGTAGCAAATTAATATGATATTTTTTTTTCTGTTGTGTTTTATATAGAGGTCCAACTATATTAGATTGGTTCTTGAGACCATAGACATTTATACTTATATGACGATTGTTTTTTTCAAATACTTTAATATCTAGAAATCCTACTGGAAATGTCATATTCTCGGTATTGAGAACTTGACTGAAGTGCGGATAAGCAGAAATGCGCTGAGCATTATTTTTAGCAGGAAATAATGCTGCCATTACACACCATAAAAAGCAGAATTCATCGTTATTTTGTATATTAACACAAGCGCGTTTAGATTTTATACATTTCGGTAATTCTATAAATTTTGACGCTCGAACGGGATTGTACTTATTAATATTGACTTCCAAGTATACATTTCGCAGGAAAGCCCAACCACTATCTTTTTGCTGAAACTCATCTATTTTTGTAGATATATTTTCTATTACTTCTGAATATACTTGCTCAAAATCGAAAAATTTATGACAAATTATGTTTTCTGTCATAAATGACTTTATTTCACATGTGTCATTATTCGGAATCGAGAACTCGGAAAATAGTTCAAAATTAACTTTAATAGAATTTAAAGTTGCTAACCTAGCCAGAAGCAATTCTCGTACGCGTGCCCTTATTTTGATCAAAAAGTTTGCGGGTGACTGAAAGCCCCCATCTACATCTACGTCACGTACTCTGTACGATGCTATGCGGCTTCTAAATGCACTACTAATTTTTTCAATGTCATTGCTTACTTGAATCGAATTATTATTTTTATGTATCGTACTCCGCAAATGGGCAGAGAATGCTCTACTTTTTACAGATGAATCGCAAACCGTGCAATACACAGATTTATTTGCCATATTAATTTGATTAAGAAAAGTACCTATCGTTCTCAATAAAATGATGACGTGCACAAAAAGCTACAACGGTCTATAATAAGCTACGAGTAGGTAATACAACGGTTTCTCATTATTACAGAAAAATCATACTTAAATATAATTTTAGACCACTTTGGTAATTATTCGGATTCATTTATTTATAACTAGCTGTCGCCCGCGGCTTCGCCCGCGTGAGTTTCGCTTTGATAAAAATTCTTTTTGTGTTCCAAACTGTTTCAGATGTTTCGGATTTTCGTTTTTTATACGTCTATAGAAAATGTTCATCAGATTAATCAAGTTTTGCTAAGGCGCCATTTCCATATATGTTTTAGTGTAGCTGGTCTCTTGAAGCTTTTCATCAGATGTTCCATATCTTCAATTTTTATACGTCAGCAGAAAATGCTCATCAGGTTGAACGACTTTTACTAAGGCGCCATTTCCATATATGTTATAGTGTAGCTGGTCTCTTTCAGTTCTTCATCAGATGTTCCAGATCTTCAATTTTTATACGTCAGCAGAAAATGCTCATCAGGTTGAACGACTTTTGTTAAGGCACCATTTCCATATTTCTTATAGTTTAGCTGTTCTGTTATCGTTCTTCATCAGGTGTTCCAGTTTTCAAAATCAATTATAGCCTATATGTTACCCAGACTTAATAGCTATACAACAAAAAAAGTTTCATTCAAATCCGTCCAGTAGTTTTTGCGTGAAACGCGTACATACATACAGACAGACAGACAGACAGACAGACAGACAGACAGACAGACAGACAGACAAGAAATTCCAAAAAAATTTTTTTGCTTTCTATTATTCTTTTTAAGTGTCCCTCTATCCATTTTAGTCAAAAGTACTAAATGTACAGACAAAATATTTTTACTGTTTTATTATATGTATAGAAGAACGTTTAATTAAAAAAATTTTTATTGAGATAGATATGAAAATTATTTAAAACTAAAAACAAATTATTAGTAAGTGTAAAAACAAAAAAAGGTATATAAAAAGTGCCGCTGGGAAAAGGGGTTCTTTTATTTTTTATTGGCAAAGAAAGTCCCTTCCTTTGTAAACTTTTGTTTACATAATTTCAACACTTTCTTTAATGGGGAGAGCTCCGGAGATTCAGACTCTCCCTGGTATTTTAGTGAAATTACCGCCCGTTCCCAACGGTCTTTAGGATCAACCCCCTCTAAGTCTTTGACGTTATAAATTTTTATTTCGACAAAAACATCGCCCTCCAAGTCTGCGGTGCGCCGCAGGACTCCATCCGCCACCCGCCTGGTCAGCGCCGATATCAGTGTGGAGCCCCGCTTGCCCGCTTCTTCGTCGCTGTCGCTGTCGAAGCCCCAGGTCGCGGCACTAGAAGCAACAGCAGCAGGTTTCGCCGCGGTGCTGGGCTTCTTTTTTGTTGGTTTAGAAGCGGGCTTCTTCCGCTTTTGTAAACTGTAAAAATAAAAGAAGAATTAGTATGTAAATTATTACATAAATTAATAAATTAAAAAATCACATAAGAACATATAAAGGCTTTAATAAAACAAAATCCTAGATTCCTTGAAATAACTATTTGTGGTGAATAATATTATTTAAGTTTCCTGATTTGAAGAATGTATCTTTTAAAAATTTACCTGACAACAAAAACTATAACTAGAAAACTATAAAATATCAAAAATAAAATAAATTTGTATGTATGTACGTAGTATCTTAATTGTACCAAGGATACATAGTGAACATAAATAAAAAGGTAAAAAGACAATGGCGGGCTTATCCCATGAAAGGATCTCTTCCAGTCAACCAGCGATGGAACGAGAGGATTTCATTTGTGAAAATTAAATTTATTTGTGAAAAAGAGTAATATAAGTAATTATGTAGGGTACATACTTTACTCCCGAAGCCGCTTCTATTTCGGAATCGAAGTCATTCGCTGCCGCGGCGGCTCTCTTGCTGGCTTTTTTATATTCTGAATACTCGGAGTCAGACCTGCAATAACAATAATAATTTATATTATAGTGATTACATATAGGTGTACTTTACATTTAAATTTATTTATTAATTTATATATATGTACCTATATACAGCAAATTATACACATACATAAAAACACACAATAAATACTGTGGGGAAATTAGGTAAGCTAAACTACTTGTACTGTCATGTATTCAGTGGCTGAAAATAAAACTTTTAAACACAGAAAGAATATCTATCTTCTGATAGTTGATAGTGTTGATAACTAGTAGCATTTAACATATTAGTGATTAAATTATAAAGTAAATTATACTGAAATGAGATATTTAAATTAAAGAAACTTACGAACATTATATTTATGCAGTGAAACTTCGTCTTGACTGGCACTGGAGAACGCGCGGGCGGCTGGCACGACTAGGGCGGGCAGCTGGCACGACTGGGCGGGCGGCGAACACAATTATCGCGATATTATCGGCGCGGCGTAGAGACAGAGTCACAACAGAGTATTCTCTCAGACTCTTAGAGCTGATTGATAATATTTGTATTACAATTGACTACTGTTTGGCTTAAATAGGTTTTTTTGCTAAAATATCCACCTTTCCAGGTGTTGTCAATCACGTAGAAATAACAAAAATATTAAAGTTATTTAGCAATTAGAGTAGTTTTCAACGTCTCAAAATACGTAAAAGTTGACAAGCACTGTATTTATCAAAACATCAGCAAAAGTTTAATATTGCAATCAGGTCTTTGTAATTCGATACTCAAAGTATGCCGCCCGGATGCCGACATTATTCATTGTAACACAAAACAAATGATGATATTGTTAAATATGTATACTAGTATTTGCCCGCGACTTGGCCCGCGTAGGAACAGTACTTTTTCCCGAGGATGAAAGGTACCCTATATCTATCTCAGTACTTCTAACTATATTTATGCAAAATTTCAGGAATATTTGTTCTGTAGATAAACGTGAAGAGGTAACAAACAAACCCACTTTCGCTTTTATAATATTTGTTAGGATAAATACACTCATGTTATGATATACCTAATTAAATATTTAATTTATTTACGTTTAATTGAATTCAAATATTAATCATTTCTTAATATTTGTCACAAAAAAATAAAAATATCTAAATAAAAATCTCAAGTTAAATGATTAAAATGTAGATTCTTTTGTTATTTCAATGATTTTAAAAATGATTATTAATAATGACCTAGTAATAATTCTTCGAGCAACAAGGACTTCCGCGCGCGGTAAGGAGTCCGTGTTGCTCTATGATTCAATAACATTGTCTTTATCACCTACGACACTGGTTCCCAAACTTTTAGAATGCGTTCCTCATCGAGCGGCTTGAGGTAATCATTTATATGATAAATTAAACAATCGCTGCTTCTTTCATTGCGGTTATGATAAATAAGTTGAGTTATTTGTTACTTGGAAGTCAATATCATTAAATAACAATGTGTATATTTACGATTTGTACAAATGATTCAGGTGTCGTAAGAGGCGAGTAAGGGATTTAAAACAAAGGATCGCCAACCGCCTGTCAAGCGTGGCGATTACGGCAAAACCCTCCATGGATGAAATCCTTGGGGAGGCCTTTGTCCAACAGTGGCCGTCTTTCGGCTGAGAGAAGAGAAGAAGAGAGAAGATGTACAAATGAAATACCAGGACTTCATTTTTCACCATATATATATATATAACGCTGAAAACAATATACTCCTTTCTACGCAATCATGTAAAACATTTAAAGTGTCATTAACTCAGAAATTTTATTTTATTGATTCCCTTATGGATCATAAAAATGTTGGGAGCCGTAGTCCAACGAAGCATAATGAGTTTATTCCGCTTTATTCCATACGTTTTGCTCCACATTGCAAATTCATTTTTAGTAGACAAGTTTATTCTCTAATGTGAATTTCAATCGTATTATATTATTTATCCTTATATAGGTACATATTATAAAATAAAATACCCTGCCACGTCTGTCTGTCGCGAACGATAAACTCTAAAACTTCTGAACAGATTTTGGTGTATAAATTATGCGGCGAAGTCGAGGAGCGAAAGCTAGTTTATCATCCATACTAATATTATAAATGCGAATGTTTGGATGTGAGTTTGTGAGTTTGTGAATTTGTGAGTTTGTGAGGATGTTTGTTACTCAATCACGCAAAATCTACTGGACGGATTTCGATGAAATTTGGTACAGAGGTAGATAATGACCTGGAATAGCACATAGGCTACTTTTTATCCCGGGAAAAAGCACTGTTCCCGTGGGAAATTCACGCGGGCGAAGCCGCGGGCAAAAGCTAGTATTATTTATATTTATATTGATTTCTGTCTGTACTAAATAATAAATTCAAAAACATGTGGTGCATACGGATACACAGAATTTTTATGTAGGGCAAAACTATGTTGGATAAATGTGGAATAAATCAAGTTATGGGTATTATGTTACCTACGCGAAAGGTCTACGTGGGAATACGAATTTGCACGCTTAGCAAAAAAGTTCCATTCTAGTGCATGGCTTGATCATACATTATTACCGATTAATCGTTACTTAAACAATCGATATGTAGGATTATATTTATAACATTCTTTTGATAAACTGTTTTTCTCAATCATTAGGTTCTTGAAAGTCTGAAAAAGTATGGACAATGACGAAGGCAGGGTCAAAGACATGCTTGAGCAATCTCGAGCCTAGAGTTGGTCAATATATAAATATATTTATATATGCTACTTTATACTATATATGTTACTGACATAAAATATTTTCCTTTACAAAGATAAACGTCATTTTAATAGACTTTGTGCAATCAGGAAGGTGAATGAATATCGATTTTTTATCGATTGTTTGCGATGTCATGTGTACATCACTAATGCTGCATTTAATTTTATTAATTCATTGCATTCGAACTGTTCGTGAATGTGACTGTGTCATTGTGATATAAAATTGTCTCAAAGTTTTGAATTAGATCTGAATCTTTGTGTTTTTGTGACAAGAAATATTGTTTTCCTAGATACCAAGTCAATCTGGTTCAGCACGAGCAACCGGCCTAGATTAAACGAGAAGTTCTTGTGCATCGGTCTCGGTGAGTACCAAGGTATCAATGTCTTATGGTTTGACTTAGAGAAATCTTATTTACTGGGTGCCAATAACCTATAGGTGAACGGTACGACCAATCGGGCCAGTAATGAGATAACTCACTTGGTCTACCACTGACGTCCCGATGACTGTGTGTGTAATAGAATAATCGTTAAGACGAGAAGTTCTTTCGCATCAGTCACGGTGGATACCAAGGTACTAATGTCTTTCGACACGGAGTAATCTTATTCACTGGTTGTCAATAACCAGTGCTGAGATATCTTGCAGTGTCCACCACAGGCGTCCCGATGATCATGTGTTAGAATAATCGTTCTAGGTGCTAGCCAATTTGATAAATGGTATGAGCAACCGGCCTAGGCAAAGCGAGATTTTCTTTAGCATAATACATTTGGTTCAATCTGATTTATTTTGCAGTAATTTTTTGTTTGCTAGTGAAAATTGTGTGTGCGGAATCGTCGAATCTCATAAGGTAATTTAGTATCTACACTATATTATATTTATAAGGGCATTATTGGGTTTTTCAGAACTGACCCATCCTATAGAGCGAATGAAATGAGCTCTATAGGATGGGTCTGTTCTGAAAAGCCCAATAATGCCCTACTTCTATCTATACTGATTTATTTATTAACAAACTGTTGATGAGGCAGATGAAGCCCATGAGCAAGATAAAACTAAAAGATTGTAATAGTACTTAAATGTTGAACTATATCAATAAACTGCATCTTCAGTCAGATTATCAGGAACATGACGCTTCTTTCCCCTTGATTTTTACAATCTGCGAGGGTAGAAAAGCAGCTGGCTTATTACATGTTATATAGTGTAGGTATTCTATAAAATGGAACTAAATCATTAAAAATATTGATCTAACCTATAAATTCATTCCTGACTCGGATCCTATCAGGCAGTCTTGGGGCAGAGATGATGAGGCAGTTGATGAAGGCGACCAGAGCTGTCTTGTAATCCGTCGTGTTCGCATTTTTCAGCTCTTCCACGACGATGTTAAGGCGGTATCTCTCGTTTTTTAGGGTCTGGAAATAATTATTAAAATTACAAGGTGTTTCGTGCTCAAAATATCACTAACTCATATATTTTTACAGAATTGTGTGTACAAACGATGATATTTTTAACACAATCACCATAATTAAATTGTGGAAACTTAAATTATGTACCCACAATAGATTTATTGATCATATATATCATTTATAGTCAATCATCTGCATTTTTGTGCTTTAAACAAAATTGATGGGGCATTGCAAGTGATAGAGCATCGTAAAGCATAGAAGACCTCTTGGGTCTTCTGTACTTACGATTATACAGATGCTTTAACGACACAGATGATCTGATGCATATCTTTCATATGTCGATCATAAATATCTGATTTTCATGATTTATAGATATCGTGATGGAGTTATATTACTCACTTCAATCCATGAAATTTAAAGTAACGATAGGAAATTTTACGACGATTCCTTCTAAGCCTCGGTTGCGTTGGAGGTTTAATCTAATTAGTGTTTATTTACATGGTTTTTTGGAAAGTAAAACGATAAAATTGAAATAGTGAAGGTTTTATTATTGTAATTTCATCTCCAATAGCCATCTAAAGTGAGAAAGAAAAAGTAATGGGCAAACTTATATGGCATAGATAGTTACTAAACTTTGTGGGTTTGTGTACATTCATGGAAGTATTTTTTATATGCCTATCAATGTCTCTTTAGCCACTAATAGTTCTTCAGCTAGAGGCAATATTCTAGGCATTTTTGTAGTGCAATTGTGTACTGATTCTGGCAAAGAAAATCATCATGAGGAAACCTGCACACTGTCTAACTGTTAAGTTACTAGATATTTACTAGAATGTATATGACTATTGCCGATAGATTAACACATTTAGAAAGAAAGGAAGCTTGTTTGTATATTTCGATATGATTATTGTTTTAGCTAATCTCAATAAGACTAAGCTCACCATAGACTGAATTTAGGATGATAGTGATCTAGAATGTACCTTGTATCGATCGAGGGTATCCACAGCTCGAGCGTAGCCATCTGCATTGTAAACACATAATGCAGAGAGGAGCTCGAACACCTGTGGAAGATAAAAAAGACATTAA
This sequence comes from Ephestia elutella, assembly GCA_018467065.1. Lineage (NCBI taxonomy): Eukaryota > Metazoa > Arthropoda > Insecta > Lepidoptera > Pyralidae > Ephestia > Ephestia elutella. The sequence goes on from CM031570.1 coordinate 1,047,195, forward strand.
TTCACTGGCAGTAAAAAGCTTGTATAAAACCACAAAACTCTGTTTTTTTTTCTAAAACCAACAAGTTTCGGGAAGGCAGTGCCAGTGTGAAAATCATATGCAAGTTAAGCAAGGTCCGCTTCTTCACCACTTGTTCCACGATGTAGTCACAAATGAACAAGGTCAATAGTCTTTCCGTGATATATAAAGAAGCATTAGGATTTACCTGCTTTTTGACAGGCGCGGCTGGAGAAATGAGAGCCTCAGTGAGCTTCACAACTAACTTCACATATTCTACGATGTAGTCCAGGGTCAATAGTCTCTCCATTAGATATAAAAGAAGCAATAGGACTTACATGCTTCTTGACAGGCACGGCTGGAGAGGTGAGTGCTTTAGCGAGCTTCACAGCTAACTTAACATTTTATACGATATAGTCCAAGGTCAATAGTCTCTCCACTAGATATAAAGAAGCAGTAGAATTTACCTGCTTTTTGACAGGCGCTGCTGAAGAGGTGAGGGACTTAGCGAGCTTCACAACTAACTTTACATATTCTACGGTACACCGTAGAATATGTAAATATGTTATAGGTATCTAATGGAGAGACTATTGACCCTGGACTACAGTCCAGGGTCAATAGTCTCTCCATTAGATACCTATAAGGAGGCAGTAAGTAGTATTTACCTGCTTCTTGACAGGCGCGGCTGGAGCAATGAGAGCCTTAGTGAGCTTCACAAGTAACTTCAAATTTTCTACGATGTAATCCAGGGTCAATAGTCTCTCCATTAGATATGAAGAAGCAGTAGAATATACCTGCTTCTTCTTCGTCAATAGTCTCTCATTTACCTGCTTCTTGACAGGCGCGGCTGGAGAGGTGAGGGCCGCGGCGAGCTTGCCCGCGTACTCCGCATGTTCTACGATGTAGTCCAGGCCCACTCGGCTCTCCATGCCCGCGCTACAACAAAATATAAATTATCATCATTTTAGGCACAGAAAGTCGACTGGACATAGGCCGCTCCCGTGGATTTTCAAAAAACCGATTAGAAGCAGCCGTCATCCATCAAAGATGCCTAAATACAGTCAAGGAAATAATGAAAGGAGACGCGGAAGGAGCTTATATCAATTTTATTAATTAACATCATCCTTAACCGTTGACAACTAGCAAAGGACTCAGCTACTGAATGTCTAAGTACGAAATGTCTTTGAACGGTAGTTCTAAAGTATGTGAGTGCGATGTAAAAGGTTGGCGTGGTGTCCTCCGGTGATTCCTCCGACAAGAGCATAGAGTTCGTGATAAAGTATCTCTTTCTAATATCGCACTTGATGATAGGAAAATTATGGGGGTAAGACTGGACTTTCCTCGTATTCCTTAAAATCTATAATATTTATTTATTTTAAAGATGCTAGCAGCTTAATAAGCTGTTGCGTGTGTATCTTCAAGTTTGGAGATTTTGTCTAATCTGTTCTTAAAACAGATGACATACTCATTAAATTTGTTCCAGTCTCTAACCACACGGTTAAATAGAAAATTTATCTTCGGTTTCCTCTTTGCTCGTGTGCAATACCAATACAGTTTCAAAGAATGACCTCTTAAGTAATTGTTTTCAGAGGGTTTGTACATATGTATATGTATTACTAATATTTTTTTTTCGTATTCTTCGTAATGGCCCGACAAAAACCAATTGGTGTGGGATGTTAAAAATTACAAGGAAGTAAGTTACAAAGGCAATTATATTCACATATATATTACTTTAATTAAGGAAGCATGTCGCACAGCATCTCGACATAAAATCTTGTGGTTAACCGAACTTGCGGTACACATAAAAACTTTAGTTCACTTTTAGAACGCTAATAAGTAAGAAGAATAGAAATATATGATTTGTATGTGTTTATTTTAGAAATAAATGCCTAGGGATTAGTTCTAGTAACAATATATAAATAGACCACAGTCTATTTATATATACATTTTTTTTATTGTCTTTTATTTTTACGCGACCACTCTTTTTTTAATCAATCACATTTTTACAAAATGCTAGCGAATGGAATTTGTTGCAGTTTTCTCATAAGTATTATGAAGATTGGAAGTTGAAAGTCTAAATTAAATTTTTGATTAGGTAAATGAACCTATAAACTCAAGAAAACATGTTTTTAACACACATCAAGTTTAAAATTTAAACACTGTTGGCGCTATACTAAACGGGACTAAACCCATTATCAAACGTCTATTTTACGACGAATATATCAGAATAATTAGTTAGAATTTTTAGACCGTTCGGAAACAGGATTATTGGAACGTTATTTACATGGAAGTATGCAAAATATTTCTTAAGACCAGTAGGCACCAAATTTTTTAGGGTTTCATACCTCAAAAGGCAAAACGGAACCCTTATAAGTTCATTTTGTTGTCCGTCTGTCTATCAAACTTTTTTTCTCAGGAACGCTTAAAGGTATCACGTTGAAATTAATATTGAATACTCGGATCCACGGTCTCTTTCAGCAAAAATATAATCAAAATTATACGTCACCGCGATCAGGAGTTAATACCGTAAATGTTGCGATTTTTTACATATTTTGTGATTTCAGACAGCAATCAAAACCTATGGGGTACTTCCCGTTGACCTAAAATTATGAAATTTGGCAAAAAGCAAGGTCTAACAGTACTTATACAGAAATAAATCTGAAAGTTGTAAATATGTTGTTGAAAGTTCAAAAAAAAGTGTTACAAACTTATTTTTGCGCTCGGTGCAGTATGAATCCTAGGAATCGAACTGCAAAGTTAGTTTGTTTTTGAAACTAGTTGGTCTTTTAGTTAGAGCTACAATGTGAGATACTTTGCGTGTACGGAAACCTCGGTGCACAAGATTGACTCGCACTTGGCCGGATTTTTTTTTAAATTTAGATAATGACGAAAACCTTATCATTTACTTATTTTAAGTTTTTGTTAATGTCAAAGTTATGTTCAGATCATACGTTTACTTTTGTCATAGGTACTATTTGACAACTAGTGCAAGTCTTTTTTGCCTAACCGGTACGGTTAAGGTTCAGTTTAGACCCAGAACCCAGCCTTAAGTAAGCATCGTTAAAAAGTAGATATTTTTCGATTGTCTATCACAATCAATAAAAATGACATTACTCTACAAACTTAGATCCGCACCTGGGATTCGAACCTACGTCCTAGGGAGTGTAGGGAACTTTAAGGGGAGCACTAAGAGAGGTTTTCCCAAAAATTCCCGCGGGAACTAAGTCCGGGACCCTAATATGCTAATAGAATAAGTAGGTACAATTTGAGATGTATTTTTATGTTACAGAAATGATTGTATTTGTAATTATTTATTCGTGTACAAAAAAAAATTGTGTTGGAATTATAAAAGAACTTAATCCTACCCAAACCAATACATCAAAATTCATCTAGAGAGTAACAGCATTTTTCCATAAGAAGAGCTTTTAACTTTTCATTAAATGTTTTTCTACTATGTATAGCGTTTAGCTCTATAGGCAACTTGTTAAAGAGCACCACTGTTTGGTAACGTATACCTTGCTTTTATCGCTTTCAAATTTGGAGGCATTCCTGTCTTAATATTCTTCCTATAGGTAGGTCTTTTTTCTTGCTATCATCTCCTCTTCAGACTCATAAAGATGCCTTTCCTTATAAAGGTTGTTCAAAAGGACTAGGATATACATATAAACTTGGTACAGTTAATATTTCAAGACTTTTGAAAAAAGATTGAGTTGTCTCTATCATATCTGTACAATAAAAATACATCTCAAACTCTATAAAAGCTGCGCCCTACGACCCTGCACCAATAACCAAATGCCAAAGCATTCTAATCTTTATATCTCTAACAATAAAGTTTAAGGTCGCGTTTATCACAAACAAAATGACAAAGATGCATATCGAACTGACCTTAGTCACTTCGTGATTGTGCAACGGACAGACGGATTATAAGATTGCATAAATATAGGTATAAGCTTTTGTACTATCGATATTTTTGTTTTGATAAAGTTGTTGACTGCTATGTATAATATATTTATTCTGAGGCTATGTTTCGTCTTAGCTCACATTTCACGAGGTTTCATTAATAGGGTTCCATATGTCAAAGGAACCCTTATCACATCACACTTCACACTAATATACCTACGAAAGGGAATAAATGCGAAAGGAAATGGGGGAATTTAGTTTATTTATTTATTTATTTAAACTTTATTGTACACACATACAAAAGTACAGTACAAAAGGTGGACTTAATGCTAAAAGCATTGTCTGACAGTCAAACCTTACATGTGCTGTTCCAAAAAAATTTCCTATAGTATCAGTGTACCAAACATTGTGAATGTCAAGATGACGGGATCACCTCTTATTTTAAACAGACTTCCCCATTACATTTTTGAACGGTTTCGTACGTTTTTGTACGATTAATTAAAATTTAGGTACCTATTCCCGTGGTTTAGTCGGAAATAAAAGCGTCCAGTAATATTTTCGGGAATAATTAACAAACATCCAATAACATAGATTGGTAATTAATATGAATTCTAATTCATTCATACATTTCGAACTATCCAGTGACTTATTGTTGATTTGTTATACTTACATGAAGTGAATATTATTTAATTTGTTTAATTTAGCGATGTTTTGATTTTATAAATATGCAAAATAAAATAAAGTAACTATCGACGGTTTTTTTCTTTTTTTATCATGGTAGTCACTAAAGTAGTCGCGATGAATTATGAAATTATTCAAATGATATACAATTTATAATTAAACAAACATACACCTGACACCTACGCGTTCAGAAATCAAGATGTTTCACAATTCAGGTGCAGATTTTAAATTAAAAATCGATCAATAAAAAAACCGGTGGCAATTTGTCACATCGATAAGATCTGGATCGAAACTTGTTTATGATATATTCATTATTTCTTTTTATTTTATGGGAGTTAACTAGCTGCACCCCGAGGCTTCGCTCCCGTGGGAAATTCGGGATAAAATTTAGCCTTTGTGATACTACAGCTTCTACTCTACATGTTTACAAAATTTCATCAAAATATGTCTTTTTTTTTTATAACATAGGGCGGCAAACGAGCAAGCGGGTCACCTGATGGTAAGTAATCACCGCTGCCCATGGACAACCACAACACCAGGGGTATCGCAGGAGTGTTGCCGGCCTTTTAAAAAGACGTAGGCTCGTTTTTTGAAGGTTCCAATGTCGTATCGGTTCGGGAACACCGCCGCAGGAAGCTCGATTCCACAGTTTGGTCGTACGTGGCAAGAAGTGTCTTTTGAAACGCACGGTGGTTGACAGCCAGTCATCCAGGTGGTTTGGGTGAAATTTCAGTTTATGGCGGGTGGTATGGGTGTCTTGTGGGTTTTGTATAATTGAGAACAAAATATCCACACATATCCAAACTTTAGAATTTATTTGGTTGTTTTTCAGAAAAGACAAGGAGAGGTGGCTATCCCATTTTTTTATCATTTAAGATTATGTAATGAAATGACTGTAGAGGCGGATTCGCTGAAAAGTTTTATCTTTCCCTTTATTCCCCAAACTTCTATATTACTAACCAAACACTTTTGTCAAGAGCTTTTCTCCATAATCAAATTACCTATTTATATGCCAAACATGATCATTATGTACCTATAATTTAAGTAGCTCAATAAATAATTTATGATGAGCCTTCTTCGATTCAAAATACAAAGTCAATTAGTTTGAACATCCATTACCTATATCATAAAGATTTAGAATGCAAGCTTTAAAATAGTTTATTGCCTAATTATAATTATTATAAGTTGAATAATTATTCAACTATATGCAAAACTCGATTTTTGCGCGTCTTCCGATAAGAAGAGCCGTGAGCAAAATGGACTTATAAAAAATTGGTGACAATATGCCATAGACATTTCATAATGGTCAAGGATAACTATAATGACAACTGATAGTGGACAATGATATAATAATAAAGTCATATGATACATGCAAGTTATAATTGATTTATCACCATTTGAATGAACAATAGCCGATTTAGTTTTAACGGTTGTATAGCTCAAGGCTGTGGTTGATTGCGATCACGAGTTGCTAGGTGTGGTCAGGTTGCAAATTTTGAACCTCCAAAGAAAAAGTGATGTATGTGATATGGACTTATTTTATTAGGGTTCAAAAGGCAGATAACGCTGGAGGGATGAGGTCCTAAATGATCTGGTGGCCCTCCAAAGAGCCGACTGGCAGGAAGTAGCGCAGAACAGGAAGGAATGGAAGCTTCTAGTATCGGAGGCCAAGATCCTCTTTGGGTCGTTGAGCCATCGAAGTAAGTAAATACCTCAAAAGGCAATTACGGAACTCTTATAAAAACTAAATAAGTAATTATTACTTATTTTTGCGCTCGATGCAGTATAAATCCTAGCGATCGAACTGCAGAGTTAAATTTGTTTTTGAAATTATTCATATTCATATTCACATTCATTTATTCAATAAGTTGGTCTTTTAGTTAGAACTATAATGTGAGATGACTTACGTGCACGGAACCCTTGATGCGCGAGCATGACTCGCACTTGCCCGTTTTTTTAATTAACAATTCACCCCCTTGTAGGTAGAATTTCCAATTTTATTTTTCCTTTTGTACTCACTTAGATACCTACTCTAATTATAAAGAACTGAATTTTCAAGTTCCAATGTTCAGCGATATCGACTCTGCGTTGATATACCAATCAGTCAGTCAGGAGTCGGCGTCCAATATTTTTTTATAGGTTTCCTACCTTTTCCCCGTGACTTCGCCCGCCTGAATTTCCCACGGGAACAGTGCTTTTTCCCGGGAGAAAGGCACCCTATGGTCCTTTTGACTACTTCTAACTATGTGACTATGTGTACGCAAAATTTCAGGAAGATTAGTTCAGAGGTTCAGAGAGAAGAGGTAACAAACAAACGGCTCATTCGCAAAATGTCGCTTTCGCGAACATACTCACTTTCGCATTTGTAATATTACTTAGGATTTCTATGAATTTAAATATTTTTTTGTAACTTGTTTATATTTATTTCCTTAAAACCTCGACTTAGATGCAAAGATCTAGATGTAACTTAGATGTAATGAATTGTTTATAATGAATTGTTATGAAATATTTAATGAATGTATTTGATAGAATGTTAATTTTCAGATAATTTATTAATAGTATGAATTTATTTATGTTTTAATGTAATCGTCGCGCTGTTTTAATTGTTTTTACTGATTAAACTAGAATTAGTACTTGATGCCCACGATACAGGCTTGCCTAGTGTGGGATCGCTTGTTACTGTTACTGCATACTTAAATCCTTTTTGATGAATAAAGATTATTATTATTATTATTTTATCTGGCATCATGTCTATCATCGTTATGCTCGACCCAGTGGTCCGTTGGTTAGAGGTATCAGTCGGTCGCCGTCATAACAAGATTCTAATCTGTTTCCGGTAACTTTAAGTATGACGTCTGTGAATATTTGTTGTATATTTATTGGTTATTTTAATAACAAGCTTTTATCTAGATTCACATGTCCCGGAGTCTGTCTATCTGTGGTAAAATCTTGTAAACTATATTTGGCACACCAAAATGTAACGATGGCAACATTTGTCAAAGAAAACACAGATAATATAATACTATTAAATAAAGCTAGGGGATATGGTTGTGAGTCAATTTACAGTGGACATGTGTTATATTCTACGTGCTAAAACAAACCTTATTTTCAGATTTATTACTTTAGCAGATATAAATAGATTAGATGGAAACAATGCAGCTAAACCGGATCGAACGACATTGCAGTGGGATTTCTAAAATTTCGTCTGAGACGCGAACACTGGGCGGCCTTACTATAAATTTACATAGATAAGTGTGCGCTTGCAATATTACTAATTTATAAACTAGATACGACCCAAGGCTCTACTTATATCGAAATTTGGAGACATAATTAAAGTACCCTACCGTAAGTAAGTAGGTAAGTAGTGGAGCATCCATAACCGGAGAGCATGTATGAAGAGAGTGATGAGTGTAGAGGAAGCAAGAGAGATCTGTAAGGATCGTAGCAAGTGGAAATTGGTAGTCTCTGCCTACCCCCACGGGAAAAAGGTGTGATAATATGTATGTATGTATGTAAAGTACCCTATATAATCATCTGGTAAAGCAAACTTGACCATTACTATCTAGACCCTACTTTAGGAGTGAGTGTGTGAGTTTATAGTGATCTAAAGGAAATATTATTAAAAAAATAGGTCCACATTGTAATACCTATATTGTAAATTAAGATAATTAAAATAACTATAAAACAAAATAATGGTGATAAAGAAATGACACAACATCCATTATATGAATACACTGACAATTCAAAGAATGCTATAAATATCTTCTGATAAATCGATAAGTCATAAATAACACGAATCGATAGCTGTAATTCGTAAAGTATTACACATTTGACTAACAAACATAAAAGTACTGTTGAATGAAGAATGTAAATACCTACACAATATTATCCTCATGGAGACCATTCTTGTAAACATCTTGGTATGTTTATTTAAATGCACAGATGTCAATATCAGCATAAACAGTAATTGATTTACTTCTAAGAACATGTCGTTAAGTCTGTCTGTATTTTTTATAATAAACAAGATACTTTTCAGAAGCTAGACTGTATAAACAAATAAAGAAGCTGGTTGACTGTCTCATCAGTGTACTAAATTAATTGAACTAGGGTTTTCTGAAAAATCTTAAGAACAACCAATTTTAATGTCCTAACTACTGGGGAACGAGACGTAACCGCTGAGAACTCGTTAGCTCGGTTTACGTTCGTTTATGTTCAGCGAAAATTTTGCAGAATTTCTTTATTAGCAAGAATGGAAATTTGGAAATTCGACTAAGGGGGTGAAATGGTAGAAAAACTTAATTCATCAATGCAAAGTCGAGGGCTAAAGCTAGATTGTTTGTAAACTCTTTATTACACAATACACTATAAGAAAAAGGGTTATTGTAAATTCGTTCCTCGAGTTAATTCGTTACCTAAAAACTTTCTGTAAATTCGTCCCTCGTTGTTATTTTTATAGTAAATTCGGTACGTAAGTGTGTATTTCCACAAGACTTAAAAATTTCGAAAGTAAAACCTTTATTAAAAAAAAATGACCGAGAGCAAATGGAAAATTTTTAGAGCTATAGCACTTAACTCAATATTTTCTAAGATTTTTGAGAAATATTATTCTAACGAGCTCAGTTCCTATTTTGAAAATAAGCAATTACTATGCGATGAACAAAAAGGTTTTCGTCAAAATAAAACTATAAATATGGCTATATTTGATTTTATAAAAAATGTTATCACACAAGTCGATAAAAGAAATTGGGATTATGTGCAGCATAACATATTATTACAAAAACTAGAATCTTATGGAGTTAGAGGTAATATCCTTAACCTCATAAAATCATACCTAACTGACCGTACGCAAGTCACAGAGATAACCAAATTAGACTTTAAAACCAAAATAGAACAGAGTTATCTATCAGAAGAACGACGTGTGGGTTGCGTATGGGGTTCCTTCAGGCAGTGTCCTGGGCCCCCTGCTTTTTGTAATATATATAAATGACCTTCCTAAAATTTCAAACCACCATATGACATTGTTTGCTGATGATAGCACTATTGTAATAAAATCCATTGACAATAATTATAATACATACAAATCTGACATTCTTGAAACTTTGACATCTATAATTAATTGGCTAAAGAATAATAATTTAAAAATTAATCTTGACAAAACTAATTTAATGAATTTCAGGCAAAGACCACAAAATAATTTAAACATTGATATATTATATAATGATACGAAAATAAAAGATGTTGACACAGCTCGTTTTCTGGGATTAACAATAGATGCAAAGTTAAAATGGAAAAGCCATGTTGATGATCTGAGCAAGAAACTTAGTAGCATATCATATGCTTTATATCGGCTCTCAAAAGAACTTAGTAATAATGCTATGCTTACTGCATACTATGGATTAGCTGAATCTGTGCTTCGGTATGGTATAAATTTTTGGGGCAATTCCACCGATAAAGATATAATTTTTAAAATGCAAAAGCGCTGCATTCGTGCGATGTTTGGCAATCTTAGCAATAGCATACTATCGATGGCTCCAAAAATTTATAATAAAATTCCTCACCAAATAAAAGAGCTGAATTTAAAATTGTTTAAAAAACATATGAAAACGTTGCTAGTTGACAAATGCTATTACAGTATTAGAGATTTTCTAGATGATAATTTTTGACATCCCTGACATATGTATTTAATTGTTTATTATTCCTATGATTGACTTATTTTAATTATATTTTTTTGAGTGTATTATCATATTTTTTAAGTATATTTTGAATTTATTTGCAAGCCAAGCCATCTGACTTAATTTGCACACCGTTTCAACGGTTGAACATTGCTGCTCTGTAACATCATGCATTTTATGTATCAACAATGTTTTTTTGGCAAATAAATATATCTTTATCTTTATCTTAAGGTTTTTCGTACAGACAGCAACAAAAATGAAGCACCCAATATGATAAAACCAGACATCAGTTAAGGTATAAAATATTAACTTACAACAATAGCTTCATAATTTCTCTTTCGTTTAGTAATTTATATAAAAACAGTCGGGTTAATTTTAATACACATGTATCAAAAGTACTTTAGTATGACAATTACATTTTTATATACCTTATACAATTTATATATACTTCAATTCGAACTTTGATATAATCACAGCCAGCCAATTTGCTTGCGATTAAGTCAATCATTCAGGATAATAATCATCGTAAGTTTTTAAATGATCACAGTATAAAATAGTTATAATTTTACATACCTACGTATCTAACGTAAAAAAAACAGCTAGTTAATATTACATTGTGAGTTATCAGTTTAGTGCTGACTGTACATTTTCCAAAAAAAAACTTGAGTGGCGAATTTACCACAAAAATTTAATATTTTTTATCGAAGTACCGAATTTACTTTGAATGTATGGAATATTAATTAGGTACCGAATTAACTCTAGGGACGAAATTACAATAACCCAAGAAAAATACAAAAGATAACTAATCTAAAAGAGAGGCGTCATTGTGATGCCAGTTTTCGATATAAATCGATGAATAAAATCATTATCGATTTTGAAGAACCTCAATCATCTTCCTTGCTTAAATCGAAGAGGGGTAATGTAAACATGTGTATTTAACAAAATTTTCCATCACCAATAAGGGCGCGAGTGGCCACCAGACGACCTGACCAAATCGGGAGGACCTTGTCACGAGGTCGGAGTTACTTGGTACTTAGGGTTATAAACAAGTAAATAACATGTCACGTCCTTATCACTGACGGGGTAGATAGAGTCTTAGGTTATTAACCTAGAGGTCTCATAATGTGTTGTACTGTGATGAGATATGCTACCTTTTTAGAAATGGCCAAAAAGGAGAAGTTATGTGGACATTGCATTCTTCGTGTTTTGGGATAAAACATGTCTAGATATAACAAAAAGAAAAGTTTCAGCCGAATCGTTAGGAAACTTGCACACTATTGACTGTTTAGTGTGTATACAGCTGCGGCCGCTAGATGGCGGTACTCGTAAAAGTGAAGTCGGATGCCTAGGAGACTTGAATAAAAATCTGACACCAGTGTTATTTAGAACACGCTAAGAAAGATTTTTGCACCCGAGCGCGAGCTCGAAGTGCATTGCTCTCGCTTTTTGACAGGTGGTATAGTTTCGGAACATAAATTGTCTCTATTTTAAGTTTATTGCGAAGATAAATAAATAAAAAATACTTACACGAAAAGGATGACTTACTTAATTAAAATTAAATTACAAGTTAGCTGCCTTCGAGGCTCATTCGAGGGTTGTGGGCGTATGAATGCCAAGGTTACCTCGTAATGGCTGATTTATATTGGTTACTTATAAGACAGAGACCGAACAGACCGGACTATGGATTTTTTTTAACGTCAGACTTTAACCCAATGGATTGGAATAGGGATTCTTCTTCTTCTTTATGTGCCTATTCATCACTGAATGTTGGTAGTCAGCTCCCTTAATTTAGCCTTGTTCAAAGCCAGTCTGAGCAGTTGTTCCACTGTTTTGATTCCCGTCCCCTCTCTGATGTTCCTGAGCCAAGACATCTTCCGTCCTCCTACTCTACGCTTTCCAGCAATCTTTCCTATCATGATGGTTTGAAGGAGATGGTATTGCGTGTTTCTCAATATATGACCAAGGTACGTGACTTTTCTTATTTTAATAGTCCAAACAAGCTCCACCTAATATAACCACCATGAAATAGGAATGGAATTAGTCGGATAGGGGTTAAAAGTTAAAAGGGTCCTGTGGTCAAAAGATCCCGGTTTTAATACTTCTCGTGCCTCGGGAGTTTTTAGACCAATCTGACTTGTTTAGTCAGCTGCAGAGATACTTGACCTGACCTGTGAGATAGGGGGTCTCTGCAAGTGATATATCTACCACTACTTGTTTCTGGTTAGTGATGTGCCGTTCCCAAAATTTTCACAGAAACAGCGGAAAGTTTCTTGGAATTTTCTCAGAAATATTCTCGAGAACGGAAATTTTCCTAAACACCCGAGAAATTTCTGAGAATTTTCGGAAATTTTCAAGGGAAGAAATTTTCGGGAACAGAAAATTTCTCGGCGGCGGCGCATCTCTAATTCTGGTGAAGAAAAACATCGTTATTTATTCAAAAGCACCCAAGATGCAGTTTGTACATCTTATTTAATATAGATATGTATTATGATGAAAAAATTACATGCGAGCAGGACTTGAACCCGCGACCAGGTCTTTATACAACCTTGCTCTTCCAACTGAGCTATCGCAATTCAATCCTGACATCAAAAATCTTTACCATATCCAATTTCTATTAAAACGCATTAAATACTACCACTATACTTCATTGATGATTGACAGCTAGTGTGTGAAATTGAGAAGGCATTGTCAAGAATGTCGATGTTTTATTCCACATTAAAAAGATTTTGACCTGTGACAAGTTTTTCAAAGCTTGACAAATGACATCGACTTGTGCAGTTTTTGTCAACGGGTGGTTTGTTTACTGCATGTGCTGGTGTCGCCATCTGCATTTATTCCCAACCAGCTTTTGCCCGCGGTTTCGCCCGCGTCAATTTCCCACTGTAACAGTGCTTTTTGCCGGGATGAAAGGTACCCTATGTCCTTCTCAGTACGTCTAACTATACGTTTCAGGAAGATTGGTTCAGAAGATAAAGCGTGAAGAGGTATCAACAAACAAACTCACTTTCGCATTTTTAATATTGGTTGGTTTCATTTTGAAAAAGTCTAGTTTCGGCCGGCCAGTTTGCCCATTACTGGTTATAATACCATTGTGTGTCTAATCCACTAGTTACTGGTTCTTTATTATCTGTAGGCGTTGAGGCTTCGAAGAGATTAACAGCTAATGGCTATTGTAGGCTATTGTGGCTATTGTAAGGTAGCTAAAGTGATGTTATTTTGATTTTTTTTAAATAACATTGTAAGATATTTTTATTTTATTTAGGTATACACAACAGGTTTAAATATACAAAAATCACACAATACATATTTTACATTTATCATAAGTTGTAGATAGAGCTAATATGCATATTTTTATTTTGTTTATAAAATTTTCACTTTTGATTTGTTGGTTTTATAAAAATATTATTTTATATTATTTTGTTATTTATTACACTCTAAAAACTACAAAAAATATAGTTAACAAGAATATATAGTTAGGTAGGTACTTTTTTTAAATTACAAGCATAAATATAATCTCATTTTTGACTTTTGGAGAAAGTTGTACAATATCTAATTTATTAAGTCGTGATTTTAAATGGGTTACTTAATTAAAACAAACATTCAGCTTTATTCACTGAAAACCCATATACTTTGATAAAAATTACTCAACACATTACTTTGAACATCTCCATACACCATTATTTAGTTCATTAAACTCAAAAAACCATAAATACCGAGCAATACTAGTTTTCCAAAACCAATTTGACTAAAACGGCCTTATAAATATACATAACACCGTCCATACTCTCTCAGCCCATAAAATACTAGATAAGTTTAAGTGAGTACGATATCGGAACGTGATATACTCGTAATAGGTAAACTGGTATTTCCATTTGTGACATAGTATTTGGTACACCTCGATTTCAAGTTCGTTGTGGCGATAAAAGGGTCTCATCTACATACTTCTTTATTGTGATTCCTTTATAAAAAAAATCAATATTTTCTTTGACAAAACAAGCTACTTCCAATATATACATGCAAGGTTAAATATATGCGATAAAATAGTTGAATACACTTTGCCTTCTCTACTTATTTGTAAGCTTAACACCTAAAACCAAAATGAAAATGGACAAATGAAGTTCTCAAACTGTATTTATTAATGGTAGGTAGTACACAACAACGTATCTTACGCTACAGTGGTCGGATGACGACTGAAGTCCATACCTCATGGTATAGAGTCCCTTAAGGTTGTTTGTTTGTTTGGAAACTCTTTATTACACATACACACAAGAAAAATACAGAAGAGAAGTAAGTTAAGTATTCCGAGTCGTTCCGAGACACACCAACTTCATGGCTAACAGTTCTAAAATTTATTCCCCAAGTATAGGTGCTGGAGCCTGTGCTAAATCAATAAATCAATCATTTATTCGTGAGAATACAGTTTACAAAGGTTGACAAAACAAAATTAGTGACATGTGTGTTGCTTAAACATGTGTTACATGGACTCTATTCTTACAAATGGTGGCAATAACTAAATTAAAATGAAAACCATAGAGATGATATGTCTATGATGAAAATCAAATGAAAACAGACTTTCTTAGCTATGATCTAATGTTACAGAGACAAAAGGTATATATCTTCGAAATTATGCTACCTAAATATTTCAATGATTAAAAGGGTACTATAGCATTGAGACTCCTTAACAAAAGAATATAACAAAGATATATTAAAATTCCATGATGGAATTGGAGTATCAGCAGTGAAGTACTATCTAGCGCGTGTGCTGTGCATGTATGGTCGAACCTTACAATAGCTTCAAGTAGTCACGAGTTCACTTTCACTACTAGTAAGGAGAAATTGATAAAACAATCGATTTTGTAATATCGATTATTATATTAGTTACACCACTCTGTCTCGTATGGGGAATGGTCAAATTGTGACTTCGTATAGGACGATATAATGGGACATTGACTGACTGATTGCGATATCGATACAATTCTTCTTCTTTTTAGTCGTTTATTTTTGAGTGGTCGTGATTATGGATCAGTCTTCTCGGACTTGGCCGCTGCTCTTGTGATCGATACAATAGAAAGACGAAAACTACAAGTTTATGTAAAAACTTGAAGTTTTGCAGATTTTGTGAGCACTAAGAAATGAACGAAAGAGTAGAAATAGGTGAAAACGAAACTCCCGCGGGTGAAACCGAAGGCGAAAACTAGTCTGAGATATTCAGTAAAATATTTCGCCTACACTGAGAATCGATCCCAGATCCTCCCGATGCGACGCCGGAGGACGGGCACATAGTGACGACCACTACACCACAGAGGTTTTACCGTTTGGTAAATCTCTGTGGTCCTTTTATCAGCCTTTACGATCTGCGTAGGAGAAGCCAACTATTAACAAAAGCGCATCCCTTGGACCAAAACCATCCATTCTCATCAGCCCACAACCACTTACGTAGAGACGGTCAAACGCGTATCGTGTGTCTTCCAATATATCGGTCATCGCTCTAAGGAAACGGCTCGTTGAAACAAAACACTCGAACGACCATGTTATGATATGACAAATGATAGTTTGGACATTTAAGTTTATACTTTGGTAAACAATGCCAGTGGTGGAGTAGTTAAGACGCTCGCATGTGGTGGTCCTAAGGTCCCAGCTCCAGGCTTGAATCCTACTAGTGCTTCATGAGTTTTTGTTTGTTTGTTTGTAGTATCTTTATTGTACTAAGGATACATAGTTAAAAGTAACATAAATAAAAAGGTAAATACAATGGCGGACTTATTGGCACAGTTTTTATACCTGAGTAGGATGGTAGTCTTCACAGATTCCACTTGCTTCCGATAAAGGAAAATATTTTGTTTATTAGCTAGGTATTTTTCATCAGCAATTGTTAATAACTTGTTTAATTACATGACTGTAATTAATCTGTAAGGCTTTCTTAAATAAATACATAAATAAACTTTTTGCCACAGGGGTGGAGCTGCGGGCTTGTACGTGATGTAGCACCCACCAATTCATTGCCTTATCCGTAGTAGGGTAATAAATCAATGAGCCCACAAAAATCATCTCAACTTCGCTGACATAGACCTTGTGCATTGGGAACCGGTAAGTTATGTAACAGCTGACTGATGCCTTAGAAGAAATGCCGAAAGAAACTCATGAAACAGTCTTAAATTGGTCGCCTAACAACCTATAGATTCATCAAACAATGGTCACTTTTCCAAGTAACAGACAGCCCTACAGGCAACGGAAGTGCGTACTTGTATCGGATGCATCACCTACGCGCTGCAAATGCATAAACAGACGGACAGTTGGATCTGACCCGGTTTTTAGGTTGGCTGTATTAGGTATGTTTATTCGAAAACTGTTATATGTAATCTGAATTTCATATCTAGTGGTTTAATTAGGTTATTCGTGTCAATCGAATATCATACAGTTAGACCATTTGAAATTATAAGCCCACTGCTGGATAAATGTAGCCCAAAATTTTATGGTAATTTCGACCAAAATGCTTGCTGGGAGGGTAGGACTTTTGAATAAACTTTATATAGACGGTTTAGAAGCGACCTGAGTCCAGCATTACTTCATTTATGTCAGTCAGTCAAAAATGTAGACTATTTGCTTAATGAAAAAAAAAGTTGACTAACAAACTCGGCTTTATTAGCGTTAAGTGTATAATGACTTAATGACCAACATAGCACACTTGTATACTATTAATTCGGGTCGGTTCCCATAGAGATAGATGATTTTTTTTTTATGAATATTCTTTTTATATCTATGGTAGTTTCAGAGAATTAGCATTCAGTGAATTCTTAGAATAATAATGCTTTTATTGTATTCTAAAGATTTCGAGAAATATGTCAGATAAGTTTTTCCTTACACTTAAGTTATTTTTTTTACATCGTTGAATAGAAATATTCAACATTCATCCAACAGCAGCGGAACTGGTTATTATCTATGATTATCTGAATAAGATCATACATTGCCCATACATGGACCACTGTGCAAGGTTTCACACAAATACACCGTATATGGGATGGCCAATGGCCATATAGAGTGGCCATATGCTTCCTAGATCTCAGATTGCGACACAAAGGACTTGTGTCCTGACGCCATATGTTTTTTTTATGAAGTCCTTATAAATTGACTTGGAAGGTCATCAATTCAAAATTTAATTTTCAAGTTCAAATAAATTACCCCCGACGACATGACGTTGAAAAATGCTGATTGATTAGGTACTTCTAAATGGTCAAATCAATTTCCAATTTTCATTATATTAGCATTTTGATAATTTTATTAGTTTTACAAGATGAGTTGCATTACAATAGAATAGACATGTCTGTTGAAGTTAGTTAATTAATTAAGCTATATTTTAAGTCAAATGTCATGTTTAAAAAGTTAACCTAATATCAGGTAACGACGATTATTAGTTGGTGGGTAAAATGTGATACATTTGATCGAATCTATATTATAAATTGAACCTGGGCTCGGCTTGCTTGGGAATTTCGACATGAAATTCAAGAAGTTTAGTCTAATATTAAGTTTTTAAAATTGTTTTTACAATGTCAATGTGCCGTGGTACGTAAGAAATGACAACCTGCACCGGGACCTTAACATGCAGCTCGTTTGTGACGTAATACAAAAACATGCAGAAGCACATGAACACAGGCTGTTTCATCATGTGAATGTTGAGGCTATCCAGCTCCTCGACAACACGGACATAGTGCGATGACTAAAAAGAACTTACCGTTAGATTTAGTGTAGTGATAATAAAAACAGATCAAATTATAGTGACCAAAATAGTGCAAATAAAGGCAAACTCCCAGCGGTCCAAAATTTTAGTACCAGCGAGTCCACGCCAAATATTTAAATTCCATATAAGTGATTTCAGGTGGGTCCACGAAATTATGATAAGTACAGTGGTCAGCAGATTGAAGTCGATATTAATTTGTAATTTTTTTTTGTATTCGTCATGTACTTAATTTGTATTAAGATTTCAATATAAACCTAACTATACTAATAAACCTAACTAATATAAACCTAACGTCTTAGGGAGAATTTATGTAAAGATCAGAGATTTTTTGATGTCACTTTTAAGAATACTTTTTAACATAAACCAATTGTTCAACTTTGAGGGAGTGAGATAGTGATATACACTACTAATGAAATTTTGGAATATCCACCCTAAATTCCTTTCTTAGTGCTCACTTCGACTATATAACGAACCTCTGTGCGAAATTTCAAGTTTCTACGTTCAGCGGTTTTGTCTCTGCGTTGATATACCAATAAGTCAGCAAGCAATTTTTATATACATATACAGATAATCTTTTATAGAATTAATAAAAATACAAACAATAACTGTAGGCGACTGTACTTTTAAAACTCGTGGACCCGTTGAAACTAATTTTTTATTGCCGTGGACCCGCCTGGGAGTACTTGTATGGATGGCATTTCTTTGAGATCAAAGGATTTTTGGACCGCTGGGAGTTTGCCCAAATAAAGAGATACATGATCAAAGTGTAGAGACATTAATAGTAACAATCAGAAAAGTGCCGATGGACACATTCTTAACAAAAACTAGAACAATATAAAATTACACATTCGCCTATAAATAGGCTAGTATTAAGTATTAAAAAAAAGAAAAAAATGATTTTACGTTTTTACAGCCTAAAAAGGATTTAAAACATAATTGGGCAGATTTGCGCCCTATAATTAATGACCTAATAAAAAGCATAAAATCCAAAGACTATTGCCGCCATTCCCACGAATCTCTCTTGAGAAATTACGAGCTAAAAATATCTGCCAGTTATCTAAGCTGGAATGGATCAAAAGCCGGCGCCATGTATGGTTGTCTGTATGTGCGTACCTACTCAACTTAATTGTGGCTTGGCTACCGGTATATTGCAGTGTAAGTTTTATAAATAAGTATACCTTAGCTTCCCGCTCTCGACCTGTTTTTAATAATAATAAAAAAAATCAATTTCGAGATTCTTTAATGAAAATCCGTCTAAAAGTAATATAAATTGGAAAATTTTGATGGGATTTTATGAGTTTGTGTGAAAACGGATTTTGAAATTTTTTACCACCATGACCTCCAGTGGTATAGTTGCCGTCACGTAAAAAGGCCGATGGCGGTTAAGCTGCGCAGTAGGCGATATATCGGTCTATGCGGTTAGCGGGGGTCGGGGGGTCTCGTCCGGCGCGCGCGATTGGTTCGTCACCCATGCACAAGTTTCACCCCCTCCTCACCCTCCTAGCGGCCTTTTCACGTGATGGGAAGTAACTAGCGGAAAATTTGGCAATATAAAAATAAAATGTGAAAATTGGAGGAAACTTTGTAAAATAAAACAACACGATCCACCGACATTAGTTCATCACATGCACTTATATACGTCCATAAAAGGTTCACAAAATTTATTTTTTTATAAACCATTTACCTAAAGCAGAAAATATCATTAGTACACAATGCCGAACATATATGTAAGTATGTTTTCCTGCTACATACCGGAACGACATATTGATGGATCATGTGTTAATATGTTTGTCCAATGCTATAATATATGTTAGTACTCGTAAATATGTCGTTTGGCATTGACTATATTCATAGACTTACACAATTATACAATATGAACATAGGTTCGCACTATGATACATTAATATAAACGTATTCGCGAATAAGCGACATAACTTTACATAAGTGACTGTTACTTGCCAATAAATATTTCATTCCTTCATTCATTTTTTTATAGAATAGTAGGCAAACGAGCATGCGGTTTGCCTGATGGTAAGCAATCACCGCAGTCCATAGACACCAACAACCCTAAAAACGTCACTGAAGCGTTGTTGCCGACTTTTTGCGATTCATTCATAAACTTAGGTTATTCTAGAGTTAAAGAGTTATTTTGTTTATTCCATTGAACACACTATATCAGAAACAGAACAGTCTGATCTGAAAAAAAATCTTGTGTAATTTGGATATTTTTTTATTAAAAACTATTTAAATAAGCCTTATCTTGCTGCGGGTCCGTGTTTACAGTAGCACGTCGAGTCTTGGACCCTTTTGTAATACATGAGCCTTTCTCATATAAAAGTCAATTTCAGAATACCTAGATAATCGTAAACTTCCTACGGAAACTAGGAGGCGCAACGCAACTAGTATATGTATAAAACAGATAATTCGAAATTGGTGCATTAGCAACGTACGTTAATCGCAAAACGACCTTCTTTTGGTTACCGACTGTCGACCTCATAAGTTATTCTAAGGTCGTACAAGATTCGCGTATACATGAACCTACTTCACTTGTAGAGAAATTATAATACTTTTAAAATTAAATACATGAATTTATTAAGTTATTTCTTTTTTGTTTAGCTTCCGCGTGTCAATATGACTTCTCAGCATATCGTTGTGAAATATAGCATGGTTCAAGACGGTACCTACTTTAAACAATAATTAGTTGAATATTACGCAAATAAAATGATTAACAATTGCGGTTATATGTATATAAAAATATCTTACTGAAGTTTTAATGGATATTTTTATCATATTTATTTATATACTAACGAGATGCGCCCCGGACGTTTACTCGCGAGAGTAATTTGAATTAAAAAAGTACCCTTAGTGCTATTTCCGGTATTTTTCTACCCGTGTACCTTTTGTCAATATCATTCCAGTACATTTTGTGTGATTAAGTAACAAACATATATCCAAACTTTCGCATTTATAATATTAGTCATTCGGATCATTAAATAATACACATATTTGCTACTCAGATTTAAAAATAATTTAGATAATTCTTTTAATAAATTATTAGTATCCAGCCAGTGATAAATCATTGCAGGTACTGTACGTACGTTAACAAATGATGTGTATTGTCGAAAAGACTCGAACACTTCCGAGGCCATGTTGTCACTTCCGTCCCAACACTCCGTGATCTAACTGTTAGTGACGGTTCATCTACATTTTTAGGGTTCCAATCATTCTTAATTTGAACCCTGATTAACAGGATAACTGCTTCAAAGGCAGTTTTTAAATCATGTCAAATGAAAAATGGCGACTTGAAAACAATCTGATATCAGTGTTATCTACGAGTATATCACACAAAAAATATAATACAGATATAGTATTACGTCTTTATTCCTTACGGGATAGCCTCTTTGGTGAGACGTTTAGCTGGGTAGTGGTCTTATTACTTGGATGGAGATTCAGATATAGTGACAGGTTGCTAGCGCATCGCCTATGAGAGGAATCCTCATATTAAAGCCTACAATCTGCGCAGAAGAGAAGCAGCTGACACATTCTATGTTCTTCGCTCCCAGACCAGCATGGTAATTATACTTTTTAAATTTCTATCCATGACCTGTCAAAAAGTCAAGCAGGCACACCCTGTGTTCTAGGCTTGTCTGTGGTCCAGTGACCAGACCTGATAGAGACGGTAGAGTGACCTTAGAGTTTTCAGGTAGCTTTGTAAACTAAGTTATTAACTTAGTCCGTACATCTATCAATCAGTATGAACAGATGTTTTCAACTGGGTCAAAACCGTCCGCTCACGGTCGCCTTATGTAACGTAGGTGGTAATATTTGTATAAATGTATAATTTAATGCTTCTGCAACGAATGTGTGTTTGTTCAACAGGGGATACGTATTAACCTTGTGCACTTTTGGTGTAAAAATGTAATTTGCGAGCATTGCTACGAGTATATGCCTCTGCATATACTCGTAGTACGATAAGTGGAAGCAAATGGGGGAGACTTTTACCCAGTAGCGGGGCAACGTATGTTAAAATAATAAAAAAGCAAAGGAGAGTGCATAAGAAATCATTGAAAATAAGTTGACCAGACCAAACCAGAGTGAATAGGCTGCTTCTGGGTAAGCTCGCTACATCGTAGACCTCATCTTTGTCCTCGGGCAAGATTGTGGTCAAGCCATTCTTAAGCATTTAAGAAGTTTACCATCTATTTCCACTTAAGTGAAAGAGGTAAAAAACGACATTCACGCAGACGAAGGTGCTGGCAATACCTAGAATAAACTGAAATTAAGCAAAGTACCTATCAGAAAAACTTAAATCTTTATGGATTCTGTCCATTAAACTAATAAAAATTCAAGAGTTTTCGCGTTCAGACAGACGAATTTACGCGGCTTTGGACTACATTTTATATTATATAGCGATGTCTCATTATTGATAAGTTTACAGGCTGTTTCATATGTTGTACTGTTATCTAATCTCCTTACATCAGCGAGGTCGTTGGCTTCGTATAAAACAAAAAATGACTAAGTTACATTTAAGTTGATGTGTAAAAGATAAGTTATAAAACATGCCAACTTCCCCTCACTTCTCAATCTAAGTTTTAGCCAGTTCTTTACTGGTTTTTGTGACTTTGTCATGTCAAAGTCAATTTTTTTTTATTGAAACTTGGCCTTCAAAGAAGGCTCTTTTTACGTCGATAACTAATTATTTAATCATAATATATTATGTCTCAAAGCTACAAACTACTAGCATTTCAGAACGACTGCTGCTGAGAAGAAATGCCGAAAGAAACTCATGAAATCGTCTTGGTCGCCTAGCATGCCAGAGGGGCTATTCATTAACTTTATACATACACTAGATTGTGTACAGTCAAAAATAAAATAAAATATAAGAAATAATAATAATAAGATAATAAAACATGTTATGTTTGTGATCAAGTAACCACAATGAATTGGTTAAGAACAAAAAATAAAAAAAAATCGAATCAGGATCGAAGCAGGATCCCCCTGGCAACACCCGTTCACGAGTTGACGCGTGACGCGACGCATGGCTCGTGGCATGGAATTTACTATTGTTAGTTCTCGAGTTTCTCAGTTTTATAAGTACTGAAATGAAAATCGCTTCAAATTTTATTCAGTACCTAACTTGTCTTAATTACTCGACCACCTGCTTTAAGTGTATGTATCAGTAAAAAACTAAGTCCGCTGTAAATAACACAACTGTCACAGAAAATCCTAATCCTAACTAATATTATAAATGCGAAAGTGAGTTTGTTTGTTACCTCTTCACGCTTTATCTATTGAACCAATCTTCCTGAAATTTTGCATACACATAGTTAGAAGTACGGAGAATGACATAGGGTACTTTCATCCCGGGAAAAAGCACTATTCCCGTGGGAAATTCACGCGGGCAAAGCCGCGGGCAAAAGCTAGTATCTAATAACTTAAAGAATAATATTATGTCTTCTCCTTAACATTTAATGAATATGAATACTCTATCAAAGCTCCTGTACAATATTTGTTCTACAAAGTCAACAGGAAGACATACAGACAGACATAATGAGCGCTTTGTATATGTGTTGCTTGCATATAAATATGTTAAACTAACATTGTCTTGGTTGTTTGCAGTTTTTATTTCTATTGAAGTAACTGTTTATTTGTCTATACTTTAATAAGGCTCGAGTATTTGAATATTTGTTTGTTTGAACGCTCTAATCTCTGGAACCTGGATTTGAATAATTCTTTGGGTTTTGCCGTATTCATCCTCTGTCATCTCATATCCTATTTCTTTACTGATACCAAACCAGTATGCCTCGCTCTACCTATTAGTGATATATTAGACTTATAGCTATAAGTAATCACGAAATTCCCACGGAGTCAATCTTGGCATCCTAACTAATATTATAAATGCGAAAGTGAGTTTGTTTGTTTGTTTGTTACCTCTTCACGCTTTATCTACTGAACCAATCTTCCTGAAATTTCGCATACATATATTATTTATTATTATTTACTATGTGGGGACGCCAGCGCGAGCACCAGACGGGTGATCAGTCCACTTATGCTGGGACCATTTCACCCAATTCCCCGAGACCCGTATAGGGTTTTGAGTTACCTGGTAACTCACGTTGGTGGCGACCCACTGAATCTACCTGTTACTTTGCAGAATTTTAACATCTGCCCTATTGTAATGTTCGCATACATATAGCTGGAAGGACGGAGAAGGACATAGGGTACCTTTCATCCCGGAAAAAAAGCACTGTTCCCGTGGGAAATTCACGCGGGCGAAGCCGCGGGCGAAAGCTAGTAGCTAATAAAACCCCTTTTATTAGCTACTAGCCTGTGCCCGCGACTTCGTCCATGCGTAATTTACTTTTACTATTGGTTCAGGTTCACTTGGTTGGTTGGTATTGGTTGGTTTGGTAGGTACTCAGATTCTAAGCGGCGGCGTATAGAGATCAATCTAACGCACGATTTTAAGTTATACCTTCAACAATATAACAGTGAAAACCGCATCAAATTTGGTCCAGTAGTTTTTGCGCGATGCGCGTACAAACAAACAGACAGAAAGAAAGACAGACAGAAAGAGAAACAAAAATTTAAAGAAAATGGTTTTGGCTTCTATTGGCCCAAGACCTGTCATAGTATTTTGACACAGATGAGTTGCAGTTACAGTTTTATTATATGTATTGATTGATGATATTGATTGATTGATGACGCCCCACGCGCGAGGTTTATAGAAATAGGAAGGGGAGGCCTTTGTACAGTAATGGGAAGTTGAAATAAAGCATACTTAATTGAAACTTCAATTACTGCTTACGTCAGCACATCCTTCCACCCCATACCAGTCCAAACAATCCCCCATTCACAGTCCATCCGAAACCATAAGCAATATATGTAAAACGGCTGTGATTACCAATCACCAGTAGGGTTGCCAAATGGAAAAACTAAAGTCCGTAAATTTTCCAGATTTCCATTGTAAGATCCTGAGATTTTGTCGCAAAACGTAATATTTTATTAAAAAACAATTATTTTAATGTTGATTTCAAAATTACGTTGTCTGTATTCTTAGTTTTGGTAAGTTTATAATAAAAATATTTTATTAGTTTTTTTTTAAATTGTTACTAGCTTTCTCCCGCGGCATCGCCCGCGTGAATTTCCTACTTGAACAATGCTTTTTCCCGGGATAGGTACGCTATGTCCTTTTCCGTACTTCTAACTATGTGTATGCAAAATTTCAGGAAGATTGGTTCAGTAGATAAAGCATGAAGAGGTAACACACACACAAACAAACAAAGAAACGAACTCACTTTCGCATTTATAATATTAGTCAGGAAAATAGGATTCATTTTACTATGATTTCTATTTTCAATTAGGTACCTACTCGTGTTTTGTTTATTTAATTAATTGTTCAATAAATGAAAAGTATTTTCTATTTTTGTATTGAAAAATGAAAATTCTAAAATTCCAATATTCTTAAAATCTGACCAAATCCAATAAAAAATTCTTAAAAGTCGGGACAAATCTTGAAACATTGTCACCCTAATGGCAGCTTAGTTCAGCTCCCAATTGTGTGGTAATTCCCGTTTGTTTAGCTAAGGCCGTAGGAGGCTGTTATGAATATGAATTAGCCGCTGTCAACGACGCTTAATCAATAGACGTGTGTTAAATAGTTAAAATGGTAGTTTCGTGAGTGAGCTCCTATTGTAAAAGTAAGGTGTGCGTATGCGCAACCGTTATTTACGTAAAAGATGCCGCTAGAGTTCAAAGTTTCGATGAAAAAATAGGAATTATTAATTTTTTATTTATTTATTTATGAAATATCCTGATATAGGCTTTTTATCCAAATATTTCCACAGGAGCGAATCCCTCGGCTTCAGCTAGTTTCATAGTCATATTAGATTTTTTTGATGAATTTATGTTCTCAATCTTTATCCTATATCGAAAGCACTAACTAGCATTACGAATAACTTATCCAACAATTTGATTATCTTTTTTTTAAATTGATTTTCAACTTCATCGAATATGGGTTAAATCATACCTTACTCGTAAAAGTAGGTTCGATGTGCAGGACTGAATTGCGATAGCTCAGTTGGAAGAGCAATGTCGTATAAAGTCCTGTTCGCATGCAATTTTTTCATCATATCTAATTTCTATATTAAATAAGAGTACTTTAATTTGATTATCGTTGCCTGAATGAAGTTTTTTATCAAATCTATCAAATTGTATTATCATCAGTTGATTAGATAAAAATCAATAACATTGCGCTGCCGCATACTGTTGCTTGCGCAAGAGTTCACGGTCGATGTCAAGGCAGGTCGAAAATTGACAGCTTCTGTTTTTTTTCTGGTCAGACAAGGGACCGTTTTATCGATATATTTATTATCTCATATTTTTTGCATCATATAATCTTCCGATTATTATTTTAACTAATTTGAATTAATTTTATTAAAACTAAACTAACGTGAGTAGATTAGTTTAGTACCTATTTTGTCATAACACTAAACATTTTTAGTAAGAAGACGTAATAAACATGAATATTTGACATCTTCCGTGATTTCGTGATATCTCCATGGATTTCGCGAAATATCTGGTTCCTTCATTTCTGTATTAGCCCCAAGATAATCATAATATAATTAATTAATGTTGATGGCGCCACCTCACATTAAATGCAAACAACATTCTTGTTTTTACAAAGATTTTATTATAAACTTTTTACGATAATTAATAACCTGACACTGTAATTACAAAATAAATGGATGAGGCGATTAAAATATAATCATTGGTTGTGTCCGTATGTACAAAGAAATTTACATGACGTGTCGGTAATGTTTTTTTTAAAGACAAACTGAGACCTTAATTTTAATATGTTCATGTCCTTCATATAGATTAATATACTTATAAAATAATAAAAAAACACTACTTATTTTTTTGCTGTACTTTGTAGAATAAGCAGAGAGATGGCAATTTTATAAACTACCTACTCGTATAAAGATTTGACCTGCTACTTGGCTTCCAATTTTAACAGAATAATAAAAATAAATTTCGGTTTTTGATTTTAAGTTTTTTAATTTCCCAAAAAATTACAGTTTTCATTTTTTTCACTTAAGTAAATCTTGTGATATCTGATGGTGACTAAACTAAATATCGATTGAATAGCAATTATTGTAAGCGCAATCGATAATTCAGTCGACGTATCGCTGATCGACTTACCTAACATTATTATGAATAGGAAAATAAATTAGAATAATAGAAAGCGAACAATAGAGGGTGCAGTATGCATTTTGTCGCACCGTGTGTGACGGCCCTTACGTAAGGGCTGGCGAAAGTGAATTAAATTGATATAACAGAGAATGAATATTTTATAAAAGTGTTAGTATGTGATCGGATTAAATGCTTAAATGAAATAAATTAAAATACCTGTTTGTTTAGGTACTGACAAAAATTAATAAAAATAAATGAGACACTCAAAGTCAAAGTCAATTGTTTTTATTTAATTTGGCTTAAAAATAGCACTTTTAAATGGTCGTTTACTAATAAACTAGATTAGATAGTTGACGTCAGAAAATTACTTAAAGCTTACTACCGCCTCTAAAGCGCAAGTGGAGAAGAGGCGGCGCAACAAACTCTAAAATAATGATTCTATACTGGGTTAGGACATGCTCTTTAAAACTCTTCCGTTACTGACTGAGTGACTGACAGATAACGCACAGCCGAAACTACTGGACTTAGAAAGTTGAAATTTGCTATGTATGTTCCTTGGGAAGTGTAGGGGAGGAGTAAGAAAGGATTTCCCGAAATTTCTACGGGAACGGGGAAAAACGGGATTTTTATGCACATGAACTCACATGCATAAGCTGTAATGTAAAGTATATAGGTATACGTAGTCAAAAGATAAAGGAAATGATATTTTATCACAAAAACCAGTATGATTGCGAGGTTAAAGTCGCAGAAAAAAAACCAGTTATCTAAATAACCAATACTATATCAATTATATTATGATTATACATACATACATAGAATCACGTCTTTATCCCTTACGGGGTAGACAGAGTTAAGAGTCGTGAGACTCGAAGGCTACGCTTAGCTGAATAGTGGGCTCTGTGATGGAATAGAGATTCAGGTATAGTGACAAGTTGCTAGCCCATCGCCTATAAATGAAGGAATCCCCAGTTTAAAGCCCTTTCCCTCGATTGACTTTTACAATCTGCGCGGGAAGAGAAGCAGCTGGCACATTCTGTGTTTTTTTCTTCGCTCCCAGACCAGCATGGAAGCATATTATGATTATGACCTTTCGAAAAAGTGTGTCAGAGTTTACCCAAACGAAAGTGACTCACTTTCGATAATCCAAACCAAACAAACACGCTAATATTCTCACGATACGATAATTGTTAGATAAACATTACGCTAAAAAGCAAAAGTACTAAGTACTGTTAACAAGGAAAAGTGTATACTTGTCAGTTCATTCATATGTAGTTAAGTACTTACTTAAAATTTTAAGTGTATGACATAATTAGCTGTTATCTAAGTATTATGTTACGGTTATTTTTAAACTGTCCGAAATTTAAAACAAAGTCAAACTTCTGCCTGTCAGTTATATTCCTCAGGAACTTTATAGGGACTCTTTTGATGTCAAAAAGGGTCTTGACTTGACAGAAAGACCCACAATGACAGGGTTCCGTTATTTTCCTTTTGAGGTATGAACCCTAAAAATTAACCCTGATCCTTCCTCATTTTTTTTTTGCATAAGCACTAATTTTATGGGATTTTAATAGCAATAGCTCGCTTTTTAATCGATATTATAATATTTTGCCAACCCTGCACTTCATCAAACTTGTCAACCGTGACGGTCAAGTGACAGCTTATTTCCGACAAATTAACTACCAAACACAAATAAAACAAACGAAAATCACACTTATCTCTTACGAATACAGTTTAATAAAAATGCAATTTAAAAATTGTAACTGAAAGATAGTTACGGCAATGGAATTCGATACTTCATCACTAGCATTTAGAGTCTATTTCACATGAATTCTGGGTGAAATTCAAACTGTCATGGCCGACCAGTTTGACAGATCATAAGGGTGTGTAATTCAATAATACTGCGTTGTTGTGACCTCTTATGAACCGATTGAATAGATTTCGACAGTTAGTGATAAATGATAGAGAATATTTTGTAAGATACTAGCTTTTGCCCGCGGCTACACCCACGTGAACTTTCCACGGGAACAGTCACGGGATGAAAGGTAGCCTATGTCCTTCTCAGTACTTCTACTATGTGTAGGTATGCGAAATTTCAGGAAGATTGGTTCAGTAAATAAAGCGTAAAGAGGTAGCAAACAAACAAATAAACAAACTCACTTTATAAATTAGTTAGGGTTAGTAAATTAGGTAAAAGTTGGTTTAATTGTCGTGGAATTTATGTTTCTGCGAATTTTTGAATTATCCCTAAGGGGATGAAATCAAAAGCTAGTACTTTTGTTTATCTTTTTTTTAAAATTCATTAGTTAAGAATTAGAAAACTGGTTTCCAACATTATCATATTCAATTAGATCCGCCAAATTCGTTTAGTTTCGGCCGTGCAACCGTGAAAACAAGTTGCAATAGCATTCCATACTGTTGCGAATACTTTCGCAACCTGCGCTGCCTACTGTACACATGTTTTCTTTTGTATGTGTTAAGTAGGAGATTACGCTAAATGCCGTGTTTTTTTAAAGTCATTAGTAAATACTACCGTTTAAGCTAGGTATGTGAGTTTCGGCAGTTGGATGGTATTTACATTTTAGGGTTTCTAAACCTTTCGTTATGTCTGTCCGTCTATCCTAATCTTAACTAATCCTAGTCCTAACTAATCCAAACTAATATTATAAATGCAAAAGTGAGTTTGTTTGTTTATTTATTTGTTTGTTTGTTACGTTTTCACGCTTTATCTACTGAACCAATCTTCCTGAAATTTCTCATACACATAGTTAGAAGTACTGAGAAGGAGTTAACTTTCATCCCGGGAAATAACACTGTTCCCGTAAGAAACGCACGCATGCAAAATCTACTTCTTTATAAAGCTTCAGTGAGTACATTTTTTTACATTATAGGACGGGAAACGAGCAAGCGGGTCACCTGATGGTAAGCGATCACCGCTGCCCATGGACAACTGCAACACCAGAGGTGTTATAAGACTGTTGCCGGTAGCGATGTGCCGCCGAGAAATTTCTTGTTCCCGAACATTTCTTCCCTTGAAAATTTCCGAAAATACTTGGGTTTTGTTTTTTTTTTAAATTATAGATGGGTTTGCTCTTGACCACAATCTTGCCCGAGGACAGAGATGAGGTCTACGATGTAGCGAGCTTACCCAGAAGCAGCCTATTCACTCTGGTTTTAGGAAATTTTTCCGTTCTCGAGAATATTTCCGAGAAATTTCCAAGAAACTTTCCGCTATATCTCTGAAAAATTGGGAATGGCACATCACTAGATGCCAGCCATTCTAATAGACTCATTTTTTTGAAGGTTCCAAAAACATATCGGTCGTGAAAAGGAATTTTGGAAATTCCACCAGTAGAGGGGTGAAAATCAGGTGAAACTGAAGGCAAACACTAGTATTTTTTTTTTTATAACATAGGGCGACAAACGAGCAAGCGGGTCACCTGATGGTAAGTAATCACCGCTGCCCATGGACAACCACAACACCAGGAGTATCGCAGGAGTGTTGCCGGCCTTTTAAAAGGACGTATTATTACTTACACACACATCTCTCTCTCTCAGCCGAAAGACGTCCACTGCTGGACAAAGGCCTCCCCCAAGGATTTCCACAACGACCAGTCCTGCGCTGCCCGCATCCATGCGCAACCCGCGACCTTCACCAGCAGGGCTAACATACGCGTCACGACATATCTCTAAGACGACATGACATAATTTGTCGAATTCGACAATTTTGTCGTTTACCGTAACATGCGCGCCACGAAAGAGAGCTATCTCGACGTGACTTGGCTTTCTCTTCTCGGTACGTCAAGTTTTTTGTAAAATAGCACAGCCTACCTATATGGTTCATACAGTCGGTCATCGAATGCCTCTTCGCGAGGCAATCCTGGGGGATGTGAGGGGGCGAGGGACGGAGGGGGGCGTACCGCACGGCCATACTAATTTCATTTTCGATTTAGTATGGCAGTGCGGTACTAATTTAAGGGTTGTATGTTTAAAAAAAACTTGTGCGGAGCGACGCACCGATTAGGCAGACCCTCCAATCCAACAAAGCTATTTAGATGACATACTCATATCTTCTACTTTTTTACTTTTTACTTTTGGATCCAATATGGCCGACATTTTTTTTTATAATATAGGTAGGTATCGTTAAAAACATTTATTCAGAAATCCAAGATGGCGAACAATTTTTTTCTTTAAATTCAACATATGGGTATCGTTTTATAGGTTTTTGGGGACGCTAATGACGAAAATAACATTTATTTAGAAATCCAAGATGGCGGACAATTTTTTTCTTTAAATTTAACATATGGTTATCGTATCAGCGTCCCCAAAAACCTATAAATCGATACCCATATGTTAAATTAAAAAAAAAAACAATTGTCCGCCATCTTGGATCTCAAAATAAATGTTATTTTCGTCATCAGCGTTCCCAAAAACCTATAAAACGATACCCATATGTAACATTTAAAAAAAAAAAATTGTCCGCCATCTTGGATCTCAAAATAAATATTATTTTCGTCATCAGCATCCCCAAAAACCTGTGAAATGATACCCATATTGTAAAATAAAATAAAAAATTGTCCGCCATCTTGGATCCAAAAATATTATTTAGGTAAACCGCATCCCGAAAAATTGGCCTTCACGGGAAGCCAGGCAGATGTATAACATCTTAGCATCCTGGCACGACGGTCACGCTATTTTCTGTCGCGGCATTCGAGTCGATTTTACTGTCTAACCGCGCCTATAGATGTATTTACATAAAAAAATATCGGCCATCTTGGATTAAAAAAAATCACAATCAACCTGTATCCAGATATCCCGCACGATTCGAGTACAATTTTTTCTCGTCGCTTGTCGTCGAAAAAATATTTGACGACAAACTTATCATGTATCATGCATCAAAACATTTCAAAAATCGATTCAATTTGGCGCGCATGTTAGGGTTCGTAGACAAATTGTCACGAAGTCTTTATTTGACAGAAGGACATGATTTGACTGTGCTGCCATGTTAGCGACTGTAGACATATAGAGATATGTCGTCTCATATCGACAAAATGCCACGACAAAATTATGTCGTGGCGCGCATGTTAGCCCTGCAGGTCGTCGGTCCACCGAGTGGGAGTCGGTCACCACACACACATACATACATACAATCACGTCTTTATCCTTTACGGGGTAGACAGACCAAGAGTCGTAAGACACGATTTCAAATCGTTTATTACCATACAAACCATCTAGATTTTTTTTTTATTTTTTATTTTTTCTATGTCTATGATACAAACAGACACACAAGTATTTTCACATTATTTTAGAACAAGACATAGCGAGAAAGCAAGGTTGACGTTGACCCCGTGACCTCAGCTGTTTACCAAACAGATGTTTCTAGTGAAATTGAAGTCTGCGCATATGAGGATTGTCTTGCTTGATGTGTTCAATGACACTTTTTGGTAATCCGTACTAATATTGTAAGTGCGATAGTCTGTATGTTACGGCTAAACGAACACGTGGATTTTTTTATTTGGTTTGGAAGAACGTAGAAATGCAAAATGTCAGTTTAGCGATTTGTCAGAAACCCATAATGCCAGGTGTTGCATAATCAGATTGGCGTAAGAACAGATTCCCATAATGACAGATTCGCGAAATGACAGAGTCGCGTAATGACAGATTCACAGATTGACAGGTCAATCTCGAATTGAATAAAAATGATAATAAGGATTGTAAATAATAAATGATAATTAACAATGTTTGTCTATTTAGATAAAATTAAAGACCCGATGTCAAACATAGGTTTTTATTCAGAAATTGCCGAGTAGCTGCGATGGGGAGGGGAGGGGCAGGTTAGCAAATGCAGTAAACAAGCCACTCGGTCCCGTGGCAACAAGTCAATATAATATATAGCCATGCTTTGAAAGACATTATCAATGTCGAAATAATCAAAACTTAGACCAACTATATAAACGATAGATCATAATATATTTTTTATTTCATTATGTTTCAAGAAGATTTCAAGTACACACCTATCAAATTTTTGCCTCCCTGTGTAATGTTTATTCGCCATTTGTCGTGTTTACAAGTAGTGCTTTCCCTTTCACACAGATTGACGTTAAGTGATCTTGTAACCATTTGGATACAACCACGATATTACACAAATAAGTAATGGCAAGAATGTTGAAATTGTAGAAACTATTAGTACGATTTCAGGGTTATGATAGGTTGGGCCTGTATCAGTTTGCCACAATCAATTCGTCACGTTTTTGTAAGTTCCATGCATTGAAAGGTAATTCGTCGCATCTACTCCATACATTTTTTCAAGGATGTTAGTTTATAGCAGAACGTCTTGGATGGCTGGTGGAAAAAGCTTACGTCTGCCATTTACATAGGTGTAATAAATTTCGAAGCAACAAAAACAAATTATACATACATATTATCACGCCTTTTTCCCGCGGGGGTAGGCAGAGACTAGCGATTTCCACTTGCTACGATCCTTACAGATCTCTCTTGCTTCCTCTACACTACACTCATCACTCTCTTCATACATGCTCTCCGGTTATGGGTGCTCCTAATATCTCCCTTTTTAAGGAGGTCCGCAATCTGGTTGGAGTGCGTTCTACGAGGTCGACCTTGACCAACTCTTCCATTCACCTCAACAAAAACAAATTATTTCTTTAAAATAAAATAAAAAATACAAATAAAATCACTTAACATAAGAGTTATAAGAAAAAATATGACGGTTCTTTATAGGGCCAATAGAAGACAAAACGATTTTTTTATAATTTTTTTCTGTCTGTATGTACGCGCATCACGCAAGAACTTCTCGGCGAAATTTGATGCGATTTTCGCAGTTGTATTGTTGAAGGTGTAACTTAAAATCAGGTGTAAGTTCCAACTTGAAACGTCACTTAAAACCTGAGATATTAAAAATAGTAAATAATGCGGCGGGCACAGGCTAGTTATTAACTATCTTCCAACGCACTACATGGAGAAAACGTGCCCAGAATACTGGCAGCGCTGTATCGCAAGACTGAAGCTACCAATTCTCAAAAAAAATTGCAAAACTAAAAGAAATACCATTTTGTCACATAAAATGTATGCAATGTACCTATGTTAAGTCCAGTCACAGAATTAATATAAGTTGGTTCAATGCTACCTACGGAACTTCTATCCGTAACGCCTACACTTACAATAATGTAAAACGTCTTGACACATCACATTTGAATGACAAAAGTGCATCGAATTTATTTATTCACGCCGCGAAACATAGCCCTTATATCGGACTGATGTAATTTAATTTATTATTATGAGATATGCATAAAATAATTCACCGTGTGTAAGATAATACATTATTATGCAAGAAAACGATTTGTAATAATAATGAATTAGATAAAATATCAAGAAAAAAATATTTTAATTAGGTATAAAAAAAATTAATTATAAATATATTTTGTCATTAAATAAATAAATGTCTTTAAAAACCATTGTGTGTGTATTGTTTTGCCTATAAAATCAGAAAAATCTACTTATTTTTTATTAACATCGAATATTAAAAGGCTCGTTAGATCTTGCATAACTTAAAAACTAATACCAATAACAAACAGGTGTCTATTAAATATAAAATATATAAATACCAAAACGACCATCCTCGAGGCGTACGATAATAAGTTAGAGGTTCACATTACACGAGTTGAATGGCGAATGAGGCGAGTAAAGATGTCTACTGATTTGTTTTCCATTTTGCCTTCGGGGCGAGTGACTAACATGGCATAATGGCATGGCGTAATGACATTTAAAGGTTGGTATTTCTTTCTACTAGCTTTTGCCCGTGACTTCTACCGCGCGAAATTAATTAAAGTAATATCTCAGGTTCCTGCGCCAGAATTAAGTAGGACTAAGCAATTTAATTGCGAAAACCGCATCAAATAATTGCAACAGACATAAATTCTGACAATAGACCTATATACCTATATGAGATGTACAGCAAAAACATTTTATTATTCAGCAAATAAATGTTTTATGTACTAGCACAATGTGAACATTTCTTCAAATATGGCGATAAATAACCGTACCGCCTCCAGCAGAATACGAGACGATACATTCTGTAATGAACCGTGTCGTGTATAAAAAATAAAAAAAATAAAAAGTGTATATTGTTGGGCGGTGTGCGCAGGGGTCTTCAGCTATTTGAAGCGAAGACGGGCAATATCCCTGCGCAGTGCGATTATACACGAACAATTACTTTAGAGAGAGCCGGATGTAATGCTCAGGATAGAGCCTCGCACTTTTGAAGTACAAGGACCTCTTGTCTAGTAAGCCTTAGGTCCTGGGAGTCATGGGCAGGGTGATATCATTAATACAATATGGTTGGGATAGAATATAGCATTTTATTCCATAAACACACTAGCCGCTGAGGGCGGGCACATGTTATACTAATACCAAAATCTGATAAGTCTTTGCCGCAATTAAAAGTTAAAATTAACATAAACCAAATATAAGGTACCTGGCCAGGTCCGTACACAAACGTCTGTGCGCACTTAGAACGTCGTTCCGTTCACCGTTATGATCCGTTGGGTTCGAGCACTGGCGCTGGTCGCGACATCAAAGAGGCACGGCGCTCCTGCGACGCTCCGTTGTATGCGAGATAGTAGACGCTGGCTGGACCTTCCGAGGTTTGCGCTGAGCCATTACAGGGACATCGGATCGGGGCGGCGATGCGGCCTTCGGAAATAAGGTTAGGATCCGTGTGTTGCACTTTGGGGTCGCCGACGACGGGGCCTGCGCCGTGGCATGCGGTCCACGGTCCGGGAGAACCGCACCCTCTGGTGATGGGAGGACACTCCAGGAAGCGCCAATTCATACGGCCGGGCGGGCACGTGGATATCAACAGCTCATCCTCCTGACAACTTCGTGGCGGCAAGTATCCCCTGTGTCCTTGCGCGTGTCGCGGATTTTAAAGCTAAAGGTTAAACTATAGTCCCATGACGGGGTGCCGAGGGCGGCGAAAGTGAAAAAACCCAAAAAATTTAATGATTCTGCTCAAGCCATGTTACGTGTCGTGGCGGCCACACCAGGAAGAGACCGATCCCTCTCCACTCGATTTGACATTCCGCCTCGTCGCGCTCCATTCCGCCCAATTCGGACGCACGTCAAACCAACTTTTAAACATTCTTTAAAAGAACTAATGTTTAAATAAGGTATTTATTCGTTGAATATTATAACAATCTAAGTCGACGATATTAAAGGAGAATAATTAAAATTCTACAACAATCCAGCCATGATTTCTTATTTGTTTATGATAAGAAAGGTTGGTTAGGAACTGATACGGAACGTGTGTCACCAGCTGTCAATGTCAGACGTCCAACTCTGCAGATTTTGTTGACAGTCTAATTTAATCATAGAATGTTTTGTTATGAATGTTTAGTTTTTGATATAATTCCGTAAGTACACAAAATCGCGTCGAGTTATTGCTACCAATGGTTTCGGCGTGACTCAAAGAACGTTTTGATGAGCGGGTCTCACTGTTTTCTTAATAAGTATTGTAAAAACAACATATGAAATTTGTGTACTGGTGTGTCACTTTCCCATTCAATTTGTCTGGAGACTAATGGATTTGAATGCCTGCTATTGTAGTGAGTCGAGAGCCTATCATGCAGGTAATACGCCACAGGAATAGTATCCCAATATATCAACTATTTCACCTAAAATATGACATGCAAAGTTGACCAGTTAGAAGTTCAAAATAATTCTGTAGTTATCACTACAATACCCCTTTTCGGCAAAGAGGTTAAGTCGTACTTAGCCGAAACAGCCGGGGTAACCGGAGAAAACATTCACCTATCCTACGGCAATATATTTCTAAATATAAAACTATCAGCTATATATGAAACTAACTCATGCTATTTCATATATTAAACTAAAATGTATGTTCTAGAGTTCTAAAACTAACTCAATTTATGTTGAGTGTCAGGAATACAGCGTCTGGCCAGACCGCTGCAATTCCCCTGCATTAAAAAATCGTACTTGGATTTCTAATGAGATAATCGCAAGTAGCATACTAGTAATAAAGAATTATCTAAAGTAATATAGTTCTTACTTATGTATAATAAGAAAAACTATTTGAGATTTAATTAAAGTATAGTAATCTAGCATTCCTACATAATTTACTAGTTAGTAATTAAATTGTAAACCTAATAAAGTCTTTAAACTAATGGAGAGCTCTCACATAAATTGACATTTAAAATGTATAGCCGTTGGGCTGACATTGTATAAGGAAAAAAACTTATTTTCCTTTTTTCCTCAAAAATTAAGGAGTATTAATCGATATCCTTATGTTTACTCTGGCGCCTAGAGTGTGTAGTTACAAAAGAAATTGGTTTTCATGAAAACGCTTGACAAAAAAATTTCACATGTGAGTCATGTCATATGTGAAAAATGGGGCCTCTGATTGGTTATACCAATCCAAAATATCAAAGTTCAAGATAAAAAAGTTGCTAGCTAGGGGACACACCTTGTGAGACTTTTATTATGTCCAGGACATGATATTTTCCATCTTTACCAGTTTCTATCTCCTGAAGGTTGTAAACAACATCCGAATGCTTCCTGACAACTTTACATCACAAAGCGCGGTGCTAGTTTAGCGGAGAAGAAATGAGCTGAACGACTGGTCATTTGAAGGTATTAACGAATTTGGAATGCCGCCTCTTTTCGGCAACATGCCATCCGTCATTATCTCCCGACCTTTAGCTAACAAAAATGGTGTGTGCCCGGTGGCAACATTAATAATGCTATTCAAAGATAGCTACCACTAGATAAATCAAAAAAACATTTCAGTAATTTATGTTCTGAAGTGTTTCGACTACGCCTAGAATCATCAATTCTAAGAAAAAAATCTGTGACGTCTGAGTCACCAGAAAATTTTAAATTCCACGACCTCAAATGGTCCTCCTTTAATATGTGAATAACGCGTTCATCATCTTCCCTAGTCTCCGTAACATAGGTATTCCTACCCATTGAGTTGGCTTGACGTACTAAACCGGGAGCTCCTAGTTGAGACAATGTGGGTTGTAACGCTTTAAGTGTGGAAGGGCCGGGTGGGTGGGTGTCAATTGCACCTCCCCGTGGTCGTGTATTAACAAATGAGGAAGTAGTAGTGGTAGGTGGTTTGTTTTCCTCCCCACTTACTTCATGATATTGCTCTTCCCTTTCGCCCAATCCGACATGTTGGCAAGAATGTGAGGTTATATGTGTCAGGGTATGTAATAGATTATAATAATTGATAAATTTCTAAATATATACAGGTTACTCCTGTCAATAAATATAAATTAGCTCTTAAATTGAGATTAAACAGGAATTATGGCTGAGCGCTATGCTTTTTATTCATAGCGAAGCCCAAATAAAAATATTAATTATTATATTATTAATTATAATATTATTTAGTAATATTATAATAATTACTATGAATTGTATTAAATGTATGCTTACAACCCTGTCGCATATAAACCTAACAAACACTAAAGTATAATAACTTTACAGTCAATGATATCACCAAAATTTCAAAATAACAAGTGAGCGAGTTTAAAAAATTTAAAAACTATTTTTTAGAAAAAACTGCCACTCCACAGGACTCAAAGGCTCAAAAATATAGTAGTTCGGGCGCCATTGTCGTGTATAAAAAATAAAAAATAAAAAAGTATAGTATTATATTATTATTATTGTATTATTATTGTAGTAGTATAGTATTGTAGTGATAACTACAGAATTATTTTGAACTTCTAACTGGTCAACTTTGCATGTCATATTTTAGGTGAAATAGTTGATATATTGGGATACTATTCCTGTGGCGTATTACCTGCATGATAGGCTCTCGACTCACTACAATAGCAGGCATTCAAATCCATTAGTCTCCAGACAAATTGAATGGGAAAGTGACACACCAGTACACAAATTTCATATGTTGTTTTTACAATACTTATTAAGAAAACAGGGAGACCCGCTCATCAAAACGTTCTTTGAGTCACGCCGAAACCATTGGTAGCAATAACTCGACGCGATTTTGTGTACTTACGGAATTATATCAAAAACTAAACATTCATAACAAAACATTCTATGATTAAATTAGACTGTCAACAAAATCTGCAGAGTTGGACGTCTGACATTGACAGCTGGTGACACACGTTCCGTATCAGTTCCTAACCAACCTTTCTTATCATAAACAAATAAGAAATCATGGCTGGATTGTTGTAGAATTTTAATTATTCTCCTTTAATATCGTCGACTTAGATTGTTATAATATTCAACGAATAAATACCTTATTTAAACATTAGTTCTTTTAAAGAATGTTTAAAAGTTGGTTTGACGTGCGTCCGAATTGGGCGGAATGGAGCGCGACGAGGCGGAATGTCAAATCGAGTGGAGAGGGATCGGTCTCTTCCTGGTGTGGCCGCCACGACACGTAACATGGCTTGAGCAGAATCATTAAATTTTTTGGGTTTTTTCACTTTCGCCGCCCTCGGCACCCCGTCATGGGACTATAGTTTAACCTTTAGCTTTAAAATCCGCGACACGCGCAAGGACACAGGGGATACTTGCCGCCACGAAGTTGTCAGGAGGATGAGCTGTTGATATCCACGTGCCCGCCCGGCCGTATGAATTGGCGCTTCCTGGAGTGTCCTCCCATCACCAGAGGGTGCGGTTCTCCCGGACCGTGGACCGCATGCCACGGCGCAGGCCCCGTCGTCGGCGACCCCAAAGTGCAACACACGGATCCTAACCTTATTTCCGAAGGCCGCATCGCCGCCCCCGATCCGATGTCCCTGTAATGGCTCAGCGCAAACCTCGGAAGGTCCAGCCAGCGTCTACTATCTCGCATACAACGGAGCGTCGCAGGAGCGCCGTGCCTCTTTGATGTCGCGACCAGCGCCAGTGCTCGAACCCAACGGATCATAACGGTGAACGGAACGACGTTCTAAGTGCGCACAGACGTTTGTGTACGGACCTGGCCAGGTACCTTATATTTGGTTTATGTTAATTTTAACTTTTAATTGCGGCAAAGACTTATCAGATTTTGGTATTAGTATAACATGTGCCCGCCCTCAGCGGCTAGTGTGTTTATGGAATAAAATGCTATATTCTATCCCAACCATATTGTATTAATGATATCACCCTGCCCATGACTCCCAGGACCTAAGGCTTACTAGACAAGAGGTCCTTGTACTTCAAAAGTGCGAGGCTCTATCCTGAGCATTACATCCGGCTCTCTCTAAAGTAATTGTTCGTGTATAATCGCACTGCGCAGGGATATTGCCCGTCTTCGCTTCAAATAGCTGAAGACCCCTGCGCACACCGCCCAACAATATACACTTTTTATTTTTTTTATTTTTTATACACGACAATGGCGCCCGAACAGGGACCTTCCGAGGTTTGCGCTGAGCCATTACAGGGACATCGGATCGGGGGCGGCGATGCGGCCTTCGGAAATAAGGTTAGGATCCGTGTGTTGCACTTTGGGGTCGCCGACGACGGGGCCTGCGCCGTGGCATGCGGTCCACGGTCCGGGAGAACCGCACCCTCTGGTGATGGGAGGACACTCCAGGAAGCGCCAATTCATACGGCCGGGCGGGCACGTGGATATCAACAGCTCATCCTCCTGACAACTTCGTGGCGGCAAGTAACCCCTGGGTCCTTGCGCGTGTCGCGGATTTTAAAGCTAAAGGTTAAACTATAGTCCCATGACGGGGTGCCGAGGGCGGCGAAAGTGAAAAAACCCAAAAAATTTAATGATTCTGCTCAAGCCATGTTACGTGTCGTGGCGGCCACACCAGGAAGAGACCGATCCCTCTCCACTCGATTTGACATTCCGCCTCGTCGCGCTCCATTCCGCCCAATTCGGACGCACGTCAAACCAACTTTTAAACATTCTTTAAAAGAACTAATGTTTAAATCAGGTATTTATTCGTTGAATATTATAACAATCTAAGTCGACGATATTAAAGGAGAATAATTAAAATTCTACAACAATCCAGCCATGATTTCTTATTTGTTTATGATAAGAAAGGTTGGTTAGGAACTGATACGGAACGTGTGTCACCAGCTGTCAATGTCAGACGTCCAACTCTGCAGATTTTGTTGACAGTCTAATTTAATCATAGAATGTTTTGTTATGAATGTTTAGTTTTTGATATAATTCCGTAAGTACACAAAATCGCGTCGAGTTATTGCTACCAATGGTTTCGGCGTGACTCAAAGAACGTTTTGATGAGCGGGTCTCCCTGTTTTCTTAATAAGTATTGTAAAAACAACATATGAAATTTGTGTACTGGTGTGTCACTTTCCCATTCAATTTGTCTGGAGACTAATGGATTTGAATGCCTGCTATTGTAGTGAGTCGAGAGCCTATCATGCAGGTAATACGCCACAGGAATAGTATCCCAATATATCAACTATTTCACCTAAAATATGACATGCAAAGTTGACCAGTTAGAAGTTCAAAATAATTCTGTAGTTATCACTACAATACCCCCCTTTTCGGCAAAGAGGTTAAGTCGTACTTAGCCGAAACAGCCGGGGTAACCGGAGAAAACATTCACCTATCCTACGGCAATATATTTCTAAATATAAAACTATCAGCTATATATGAAACTAACTCATGCTATTTCATATATTAAACTAAATGATGATGGCAACACTGTGCCAGGCAAACATTAAGCTCCGTAATAAATAAATGCGGAAAAATAGAAATAAGTCAAATAATCATTGATAAATATTTGATTTTCAAAAGTGACATTATAATACATATGTGTAAGTGTTAGCAAACTATTGAGTGAGAAAAATAGTGAGAAATCGATTATAAAGTGAAACAGTTAAAACTTGAACTAATATTGACAAAACAAACAATTTATGAAAGTTTTGTTTTAATTGGCTATTCAAAACCCGATCAATGTGAATAAACCAGTGACTGTGGCAAGTTTACAAGAATAAATTGGTATATTACACAAAAATTGCATAAAATTTTACCGTTTGGAAATTTGAATTTGACTTTGTACTATTGACATTCCGACAACAAAGAAAGCTTAACTCAGCTGATTCATACAGAAACACGATTCATAAACCTAAACAAGATGTCTCTAAACTGCAAAAAATGTAAAAAGCTTATACTAAACAAACAGAGTCTTGAATGCTTAGCGTGTAAAAATCAATATCATTTGGACTGTACAAATGTCTCTTTCCAACGCTTTCGCATCATGTCACCAGCTCATAAGAAAGCATATAAATGCCAAAATTGCATGAATAAAATATCTGCAACACCGGAAATAAGCAACTCACCGGTATTGTCTAAGAAACCCGTTTCACCTTTGTCACCAGCGAAACAAAACACTACACATGATCACGGCACAGGAGGTCTCGATTACGTCACACATCGTAGCAAGCGTACTGCTATTCCGACATCAAATTCTTTTGAAAATATATGTACTGATTATGAAAACTCATCTTCAACCTCAACTCCAATTCACAACTTGAACAGAAGCTACTCCGAAACACAATCATACGCAGTTACTATAGATGAATTAAAATACAAAAATAATAAGCTGGAAGAGAGATTGGAGATCGCGGAAAATGAAATTGCAAATCTTGTCTCAGAAAATCAAACCTTACTAAAGCGAATCTCGGAATACGAGTCAAAGGTAAACAAACTACTAAACATTTGTAAGTCTACCCCCAAGTTAGATAGCAATAAAAAAAAACGAAAAAGCATTATGAGCGCACAAAGACTTGATTTTACGCAGATTGAAGACGATCTACCTCAACCTACTCGATCTGACATTAACATAGATGGCGCTACTGACAAAATATCGGAAAATCAGCTGCTTCAAGACCCACAAGAACAAAATTCTCTTTGTACTCAAAACCAACCAACAGATGGAGCTACTGGTACTACATTGGTTGAAAATCAAGAAAAAACCAAAAACATATACATTGTTGGCGATGAAAATTTACTGGGATTATCAGCTCTGCTCACAAAAACAAGATATGGGAAATGGAATGACATCTATAAGCCATATTCGTTTATTATGTCTGGTGCGACTAGTACTGAAGTGCTGACGTATTGTGACAGCATTTCAAAGCAACTATTATGTAATGATGTAATTGTCTTGGGTATTGGAAAT
Organism: Ephestia elutella; assembly: GCA_018467065.1. NCBI lineage: Eukaryota > Metazoa > Arthropoda > Insecta > Lepidoptera > Pyralidae > Ephestia > Ephestia elutella. Next base: position 1,090,523 of record CM031570.1, read on the forward strand.
AACGACTCAGACATTCACAGGCTTCACTCTAATATATGTATAGCTATAAGTAAATTAAGCAAAGCCACTGTTCTGATAGTTCCGATTAGAAAAAATAATTGTTTTAATGAAAATAAATTAAACTATTATTTAAAATTATGGACGAAACACTTTGAAAACTGCATTTATATTGACTTAAATGTAAATATGACTGCTAAAATTAACTATATTAACTCTATAGGTAATAAAATTAATATATGTATTGACTATTTTAAATATAAATCTGAATTTTTAGCTGTAGATAAAATAAAAAAACGTATGTTAGAAAATTCTGGTAGACATTTGCATAAAAAAAATAATAATTATGAGAAAAAAGGTACTATTCCTTTCTATTTTTCAAAAGTGCCTCAAAAAAATTTGACAATCAGCCCTTCACAGCAGTGTAATAAAACTGTACTGACAAATGTAAATGATATGTCAAAAAATTGCGAAAATGAGAATTTAAAGTTAACATTTTTTCGACCCTAAAAATACTTTACAATATTTCACCAAAACATACAAGGACTTGTATCAAAAAAAGAACTTATTGAGATAACTCTTTCAGATATTAGCAAGTATGTGAAACCAGATGTCCTATGTTTTACAGAAACATTTGTAAAAAATTGTAATCAAGCGAATGTAAATGTAAGCAACTTTGAACTTAGCACAAGTTATTGTAGACTAAATAAAAGTAGGGGTGGTTCATGTATTTTAATAAGAAATGGGTTAGAATATAAGAAAGTAACGGAATTTGATGACCTGCACCTACTTTTTCACTTTGAATGTTGTGCGGTGAACTTGGTCTCTAACAATATTCTCATTATATGCATTTATAGAACTTCATCGGAATTACAACGACATATAGACTATTTTTTGGAAAAGTTTGACTTGCTACTATTTAAATGTTTAAAAAAATATTCGAATAAGAAGGTAATTGTATGTGGTGATTTTAATATAAATATTTTAAAAAATAATAAAAATGTATGTCGTTTTACTGACATTCTTAAAAAATACAATATGACAGTACATATAAATGAGCCTACGAGACAAAACTCATGCCTAGATCTAATAGTAAGTAATATTAGTAATGCTATGGGATCTGTACTTCCCTTATGGCTCTCTGACCATGATACCGCTCAGATTCTCAAGTTTCCCATAAATGTAAAAAAAGTTACACCTAGAACCATATTTGTATTTAGAAGGTGTTATTCTCAGGAAAACATAGATAAATTTAACATGTATCTTAATAGTTTGTCTTTTTCGGATGTATATGAGGAAGTGGATCTAAATAGGGCTTTCAGAAACTTTTATGATATATTTTGTCTTCTTTATGATCTCTGCTTTCCTATAGTTAAAGTAAAGCTACAAAACACGAATAAGCCTAGGTGGATATCAAAAGGCCTAAAGAAAAGTTGTGTAACTAAACGGACACTTCGTTATAAATATTATAAAAATAAAACTAAACTCGACCGACATAACTACCTCAAATATAATAAGATCCTAAAAAAATGTACAAATTTGTCTAAAAAAATATCCAACAGGAAATTCATCACAAATAGTAAAAATATGTGTAAAGCCACGTGGACTGTCATAAAAAAAGAGACAAACTGTAGTAGATCAAAAAAATATATTGGTAAAATTGTTCAAAATGGAAAAGAAATGACTGCACCGTTGGACATAGCATCTTTGTTTAATAAATATTTCATTGATGTTGGTAACAAATGCATTGCTAACCACAAAAATAAGATGGCTTCAAAAATTTCAAACAGCATTTTCCTAAATCCTGTTAATGAAAATGATGTTAGGAAAATTATCATGTCTTTAAAAAATACACCATCTGTAGGTTACGATGGTATTTCTACAAAGATTATTAAAAGCTGCAAAGATAAATTAAGCCCCATTTTAGCATTTTTGATAAATTTGTCTCTTGAAGAGGGTATTTTTCCCGAACAGTTAAAAGTAACAGTTGTAAAGCCGATTCACAAAAAAGGTGATACCACAAAAGTTAAAAATTTTCGACCTGTTGCTTTGGGATCAATATTCTCTAAGATTTTTGAGAAGCCTATGTGTAACCAATTGGTCTCATTTTTTGACAAGTATAATATTATCACACAAAACCAACATGGTTTTCGCAAGAATAACTCCACAACCTTAGCGGCTTACGACCTAGTAGAAGACGTGATGCAAAACGTTAACAAGAACAACTACACAACTGTGGTGTTTCTCGATATGTCCACAGCTTTTGACTTGGTATCACATGATCTTTTATTGACTAAACTACATCTAAATGGCGTTAGAGGAGCTGCGAACAATTGGATAAAATCTTATCTAGAACGCAGGTTACAATGTGTGGAGGTTGAAAATTTAGACACTAAGGCCATTGAGCAAACACATAGATCAGGTTTAGAACATAATAAAAATGGGGTTCCACAGGGCAGCATAATGGGCTCCTTTACTGTTCCTCTTATACATAAATGACATACCTGACATTGAAAATTGTAAAATAATATTATTCGCGGATGATATCTCGGTCATAGTTTCTACTGATAAAAATAATACGATAGAACAACATAAATCTGACATAACAAATGCTTTGACATCAATAACAAATTGGATGCAAAATAATAATCTCATAATTAATTTGAATAAGACTCATTTCATTAATTTTAATAATTTTAGATATCAAAAAATTGACATTAACTTTAAGGGACAAGCTCTGCAAAATACGAGTAGCGTGAAGTTTTTTGGGGATCATTGTTGATCCAAAACTCAGTTGGAAGGAGCACATTGAAATGGTTTGTACCAAATTAGCTCGATTTGCGTATGCTCTGTATAGATTGTCAGTCATAACGGGTAAAAATACAGCTCAAACAGCCTACTATGCCTATGTAGAATCTATAATGAGATATGGTATAGTAATATGGGGAAATGGTACAGAAAGTGGAAAGTTGTTTCTGGCCCAAAAACGATGTGTGCGTGCCATAAGTAATATTGCCCCCGATGTATCCTGCAGACCGTACTTTAAATCCCTCAATATACTTACGCTTGCTTGCCTCTACATATTGGAGGTAGGCTTATTTGTTCACAAAAACTTAAATAAATTTAAAAAGGCCTGTGATTTAAGTTCTAGAAGTCTTAGGTTCCCTAACAAATTAATTTTGCAGGAAATACCAAAAACCAAAAGGTTTAGGATGAATTGCCATGCAATGTGTATAAAAATCTATAATAATATACCAAATGATATTAAAGTGTTACCATTCAATAAATTTAAGAGAAACCTGAGGACATGGCTATTAAATAATGTATTTTATACTATTGATGAATTTTTTAATTATAAATGACTTCGAATGTATGAATGCAGTATTATAAATTTTGAGACATTTTGACATTAATATATTATAAAGTTGTATTATTATAAGTTGTAATATTTAAATTTTGCATGCTAATATAATTAGCTAAGTAGGTATAAAGGACATATTATAATTTTGTAACATCTTTGTAAACCCTATTTATTGCGAATAAAAAAATGTATGTTCTAGAGTTCTAAAACTAACTCAATTTATGTTGAGTGTCAGGAATACAGCGTCTGGCCAGACCGCTGCAATTCCCCTGCATTAAAAAATCGTACTTGGATTTCTAATGAGATAATCGCAAGTAGCATGCTAGTAATAAAGAATTATCTAAAGTAATATAGTTCTTACTTATGTATAATAAGAAAAACTATTTGAGATTTAATTAAAGTATAGTAATCTAGCATTCCTACATAATTTACTAGTTAGTAATTAAATTGTAAACCTAATAAAGTCTTTAAACTAATGGAGAGCTCTCACATAAATTGACATTTAAAATGTATAGCCGTTGGGCTGACATTGTATAAGGAAAAAAACTTATTTTCCTTTTTTCCTCAAAAATTAAGGAGTATTAATCGATATCCTTATGTTTACTCTGGCGCCTAGAGTGTGTAGTTACAAAAGAAATTGGTTTTCATGAAAACGCTTGACAAAAAAATTTCACATGTGAGTCATGTCATATGTGAAAAATGGGGCCTCTGATTGGTTATACCAATCCAAAATATCAAAGTTCAAGATAAAAAAGTTGCTAGCTAGGGGACACACCTTGTGAGACTTTTATTATGTCCAGGACATGATATTTTCCATCTTTACCAGTTTCTATCTCCTGAAGGTTGTAAACAACATCCGAATGCTTCCTGACAACTTTACATCACAAAGCGCGGTGCTAGTTTAGCGGAGAAGAAATGAGCTGAACGACTGGTCATTTGAAGGTATTAACGAATTTGGAATGCCGCCTCTTTTCGGCAACATGCCATCCGTCATTATCTCCCGACCTTTAGCTAACAAAAATGGTGTGTGCCCGGTGGCAACATTAATAATGCTATTCAAAGATAGCTACCACTAGATAAATCAAAAAAACATTTCAGTAATTTATGTTCTGAAGTGTTTCGACTACGCCTAGAATCATCAATTCTAAGAAAAAAATCTGTGACGTCTGAGTCACCAGAAAATTTTAAATTCCACGACCTCAAATGGTCCTCCTTTAATATGTGAATAACGCGTTCATCATCTTCCCTAGTCTCCGTAACATAGGTATTCCTACCCATTGAGTTGGCTTGACGTACTAAACCGGGAGCTCCTAGTTGAGACAATGTGGGTTGTAACGCTTTAAGTGTGGAAGGGCCGGGTGGGTGGGTGTCAATTGCACCTCCCCGTGGTCGTGTATTAACAAATGAGGAAGTAGTAGTGGTAGGTGGTTTGTTTTCCTCCCCACTTACTTCATGATATTGCTCTTCCCTTTCGCCGTCCGACATGTTGGCAAGAATGTGAGGTTATATGTGTCAGGGTATGTAATAGATTATAATAATTGATAAATTTCTAAATATATACAGGTTACTCCCTGTCAATAAATATAAATTAGCTCTCAAATTGAGATTAAACAGGAATTATGGCTGAGCGCTATGCTTTTTATTCATAGCGAAGCCCAAATAAAATATTAATTATTATATTATTAATTATAATATTATTTAGTAATATTATAATAATTACTATGAATTGTATTAAATGTATGCTTACAACCCTGTCGCATATAAACCTAACAAACACTAAAGTATAATAACTTTACAGTCAATGATATCACCAAAATTTCAAAATAACAAGTGAGCGAGTTTAAAAAATTTAAAAACTATTTTTTAGAAAAAACTGCCACTCCCACAGGACTCAAAGGCTCAAAAATATAGTAGTTCGGGCGCCATTGTCGTGTATAAAAAATAAAAAATAAAAAAGTATAGTATTATATTATTATTATTGTATTATTATTGTAGTAGTATAGTATTGTAGTGATAACTACAGAATTATTTTGAACTTCTAACTGGTCAACTTTGCATGTCATATTTTAGGTGAAATAGTTGATATATTGGGATACTATTCCTGTGGCGTATTACCTGCATGATAGGCTCTCGACTCACTACAATAGCAGGCATTCAAATCCATTAGTCTCCAGACAAATTGAATGGGAAAGTGACACACCAGTACACAAATTTCATATGTTGTTTTTACAATACTTATTAAGAAAACAGGGAGACCCGCTCATCAAAACGTTCTTTGAGTCACGCCGAAACCATTGGTAGCAATAACTCGACGCGATTTTGTGTACTTACGGAATTATATCAAAAACTAAACATTCATAACAAAACATTCTATGATTAAATTAGACTGTCAACAAAATCTGCAGAGTTGGACGTCTGACATTGACAGCTGGTGACACACGTTCCGTATCAGTTCCTAACCAACCTTTCTTATCATAAACAAATAAGAAATCATGGCTGGATTGTTGTAGAATTTTAATTATTCTCCTTTAATATCGTCGACTTAGATTGTTATAATATTCAACGAATAAATACCTTATTTAAACATTAGTTCTTTTAAAGAATGTTTAAAAGTTGGTTTGACGTGCGTCCGAATTGGGCGGAATGGAGCGCGACGAGGCGGAATGTCAAATCGAGTGGAGAGGGATCGGTCTCTTCCTGGTGTGGCCGCCACGACACGTAACATGGCTTGAGCAGAATCATTAAATTTTTTGGGTTTTTTCACTTTCGCCGCCCTCGGCACCCCGTCATGGGACTATAGTTTAACCTTTAGCTTTAAAATCCGCGACACGCGCAAGGACACAGGGATACTTGCCGCCACGAAGTTGTCAGGAGGATGAGCTGTTGATATCCACGTGCCCGCCCGGCCGTATGAATTGGCGCTTCCTGGAGTGTCCTCCCATCACCAGAGGGTGCGGTTCTCCCGGACCGTGGACCGCATGCCACGGCGCAGGCCCCGTCGTCGGCGACCCCAAAGTGCAACACACGGATCCTAACCTTATTTCCGAAGGCCGCATCGCCGCCCCCGATCCGATGTCCCTGTAATGGCTCAGCGCAAACCTCGGAAGGTCCAGCCAGCGTCTACTATCTCGCATACAACGGAGCGTCGCAGGAGCGCCGTGCTCTCTTTGATGTCGCGACCAGCGCCAGTGCTCGAACCCAACGGATCATAACGGTGAACGGAACGACGTTCTAAGTGCGCACAGACGTTTGTGTACGGACCTGGCCAGGTACCTTATATTTGGTTTATGTTAATTTTAACTTTTAATTGCGGCAAAGACTTATCAGATTTTGGTATTAGTATAACATGTGCCCGCCCTCAGCGGCTAGTGTGTTTATGGAATAAAATGCTATATTCTATCCCAACCATATTGTATTAATGATATCACCCTGCCCATGACTCCCAGGACCTAAGGCTTACTAGACAAGAGGTCCTTGTACTTCAAAAGTGCGAGGCTCTATCCTGAGCATTACATCCGGCTCTCTCTAAAGTAATTGTTCGTGTATAATCGCACTGCGCAGGGATATTGCCCGTCTTCGCTTCAAATAGCTGAAGACCCCTGCGCACACCGCCCAACAATATACACTTTTTATTTTTTTTATTTTTTATACACGACAATGGCGCCCGAACAGGGACCTTCCGAGGTTTGCGCTGAGCCATTACAGGGACATCGGATCGGGGGCGGCGATGCGGCCTTCGGAAATAAGGTTAGGATCCGTGTGTTGCACTTTGGGGTCGCCGACGACGGGGCCTGCGCCGTGGCATGCGGTCCACGGTCCGGGAGAACCGCACCCTCTGGTGATGGGAGGACACTCCAGGAAGCGCCAATTCATACGGCCGGGCGGGCACGTGGATATCAACAGCTCATCCTCCTGACAACTTCGTGGCGGCAAGTATCCCCTGTGTCCTTGCGCGTGTCGCGGATTTTAAAGCTAAAGGTTAAACTATAGTCCCATGACGGGGTGCCGAGGGCGGCGAAAGTGAAAAAACCCAAAAAATTTAATGATTCTGCTCAAGCCATGTTACGTGTCGTGGCGGCCACACCAGGAAGAGACCGATCCCTCTCCACTCGATTTGACATTCCGCCTCGTCGCGCTCCATTCCGCCCAATTCGGACGCACGTCAAACCAACTTTTAAACATTCTTTAAAAGAACTAATGTTTAAATAAGGTATTTATTCGTTGAATATTATAACAATCTAAGTCGACGATATTAAAGGAGAATAATTAAAATTCTACAACAATCCAGCCATGATTTCTTATTTGTTTATGATAAGAAAGGTTGGTTAGGAACTGATACGGAACGTGTGTCACCAGCTGTCAATGTCAGACGTCCAACTCTGCAGATTTTGTTGACAGTCTAATTTAATCATAGAATGTTTTGTTATGAATGTTTAGTTTTTGATATAATTCCGTAAGTACACAAAATCGCGTCGAGTTATTGCTACCAATGGTTTCGGCGTGACTCAAAGAACGTTTTGATGAGCGGGTCTCCCTGTTTTCTTAATAAGTATTGTAAAAACAACATATGAAATTTGTGTACTGGTGTGTCACTTTCCCATTCAATTTGTCTGGAGACTAATGGATTTGAATGCCTGCTATTGTAGTGAGTCGAGAGCCTATCATGCAGGTAATACGCCACAGGAATAGTATCCCAATATATCAACTATTTCACCTAAAATATGACATGCAAAGTTGACCAGTTAGAAGTTCAAAATAATTCTGTAGTTATCACTACAACCGTCATTACAGAATGACATCTTCATCAATATAACTGAATATACTACCTTGTTTACGTTGCTTATTATGTATATTCCGAGACAGGTACCTAGATGAAAAGCTCATGTACTTATTCAACTTAATATCAGAAATAACACATACAGTAAGCACCGAACTGCGGAAACCTCGCAGGGTTTATCTGTATTCGGTGAGTCGCTATTACGAGTACATTGGCCATCTAGAAGTGGACACTAGATGCGTTTTTTTTCTCCTTCTGTCAAAGTCACTCACTCTCACACACTCAAAAGAATCGGATTTCCGACTTTCCGTTCGAATTTTAATTTTCGATTATGTAATATTGCTGCATGCGTATGCGTAGACATGAGCGAGCGACCAATATTTTCATTAAAATAATCAAGGATAGACGAATTGATAACCTCCTCCTTTTTTGTAGTCGGTTAAAAAAAACAGATGACAATTCTAGAGATTTTCCTGATATTATAGTAAATTGACTTTCAATGTATGGAGATTTCAAATTGATGGCAAATCGTCGTGATGTCAAACTTACATTAGTAACCCAATATCACCACCTAATAGATTAGATATCTTAATCATAAGCTTATTTATGCTAAAGTACCTATCTCCTATCTGAGTGCAATTCATTCATTATGAGTAAATCTATCTATATATATAACTCAAAACTGACTGACATAGTGATCTATCAACGCACAGCCCAAACCACTGGACGGATAAGAAAGGCTTAACGTGAGCAAAGCCGCGGGCGCCAGCTAGTTTATTTATAAAAACTTACCCAAATATGTCGGCGCAGTCTGCATCTGTAACAAACAACAACAAAAAAATGTCATTAAAATTTTATGTCCAATTCAAAATAATACCACAAAATGGAAGACCTAAGATGCAAGCTATACCAATAACAGGTGTCTATTAAATATAAAATAAAATAAATACCAAAACGACCGTCCTCAAGCTAAAATACTTGTACGATAATAAGTTAGAGGTTCACATTACACGAGTTGAATGGCGAATAAGGCGTTAGCAAGTAAAGATGTCCTACTAATTTTGCCATTATGTGTTTTACCATCTTAATATTTTATTATAACGCACGTTTATATTTATAAAATTACATAATATACTTTTGGTGTTTAAAAAAAAAAAACTCTACATTCTAATCCACATGCCAACCGCCATAATTTTAACGACGTTTTAAATTTTAAACCTTTTTTCTTTGGATAGAAAACAGAAAAAGCTCATTTTCAAAATCACAACACAAACTTGACCTTGCCCCAACCTTGAAACCCGATCATTGACCCCGCTTTCGGCTTACATAACTCCCATTCACGCTCGACTAAAGCTTACCATAAACAGAGACTTACAAAACGCATCCGGAGTAGGCTTTATATGGCGAACGAAAGTGCACTTGCTTTTAATTTTTGGTATCAAATTGGTACCTTTGACTGACGTTTTAGAAAATCAGGCTATATTAGTCCACTGTTGGGCTTGATGGGCTGACATCTTGTGGAAATTTAAGTGTTCAATAATGATATGGATTGAGAAATATTTCAATTCAAATTTTCAATGTTAGTTGATTTGTAATATGGCGTAACTCTACGTTTTGACATCAAACAGGGAGGGGCAGAAAAAGTCTTTGGCTTTCATGATATCATCCAAGAAAAATAGGGTGGTGGCATGCTGTTAAATGAGTATCAAATCATTTTTAAGAAATTAGACTTTTAGTCAAATTTTTAATTATAAATAATATAATTCTCAACTACTCAGTGAAATTGAAAATTGGAGAGGAATAATGATACGTCACGATGACCAATTTAAACATATAATTGAAGGAAAAGTGAAGGGAAGAAGAGGTCCAGGGAGGCAGAAAAAGAGTTATGTAAGTAAGCCAACTGAAAGAGAAGGCAGGCGTCTGTCGTATCAAGACCTTAAATGTAAAGCCGAGAATAGAGAGGAGTGACGTATACTCCACCGACAAGAGCAAGAAGAAGAAGATAATTCTTAAAGCTACAAACCACTAGTATTACAACACGGAGGTTGATATAAAAGTATATGATATAAGGAAGACGACGAATAACTTTATCTTCGCTTAGGGAACAATGACATTCTAATTAAGGAATATAGATTTTGAATACATTATTAGAAACATATTAATAAGTAAATTAGCTTCATCAAACAATACATCGCAGAGAGAATAGACTTCCTGAGATATTGTGCAAAATACATACATTTGCTTACCACACTTTTGTTGTAAGCAGTAATTGTGATGTCGGTATAAAAGGGCTAATGTTTACGCCAGGAAGGCAACGTCGTGGGTCGTGACTGCTTAAGTGTTTTACCCCATACAAAATATTCATTTTCATTACATAATAGACACCAACTAACACATGAAGACCCTCAGTTATAAGACAGTTCAAAAGATATGTAGGTCTGTGGATTCTGGTTGGTAAAGAGGCTAATGTAAATTGGTCCGTGAGAAGTATATTTTGTATGGAATTATGTGGGCACCTAGGGTCAGATATGATTGGACGTTTAACAACTTTGTTTATTATCATGCGTTTTGTTAGACCACACCTGAAGGTGTATTTACTTTGATACCTTAAATTTACATAGGTATCTGTATAGTACCAATAAAACATAAATCAAAAAATTCATAAAAATTTAGGCGCAAAATTTGGTAAGTAGAAATTGAGATTAATGTATTTTTTTATGAATGAAATATATTTCTGCGTATATCAGTAACTAATAACTATGGGATTAACATGAGTTTATCTACAATCGTAAATAACATACAATCCTTTGGAATTCGCATTATCCGGCCGATTTAAATATTAATCTTTATGTATTGCAAGTACTGTCAACAGCAATTATGTCATGCCTGGACCTTATGAGGCGGTAATAACGGCGAATTTTGAGTGAATTGTTGGGGTTTGTTGTGTTGTAGACTATACTTGTATCGACGTAACATAGTGGCTTATAGATCTTTTTTTATCTCTAAGAAATGTTGTGAAGTATATTACTTTTATATGTGTTAGGGTCAATAGATATTCCAAGTTGTCGTAATTTATGGATTCTAAGGTATCTAGCATGATAAGATGTGCCTTTTCATTTAAATGCAAGGTCAAATTGTTCCTGTACACCTTGGTGTCATTTTTTACTTAGTCATCAACTTATAAGTATGTCAAAGGTTGGCTGGAAGAAATTGCATTCCTTTGCGCTCATTTATATGTACATATTTAATTTACTTTTGTCACTACTTTGTATGTTCTTTCCTGTAAATTGTGCAATAAAGTGTTAATCTATCTAATCTATCTATGTCTCATCAACTGGTGAAAGAAAATATTGTAAAGCAAAACAAGATAATGACAATAAACTTTAACGGATTTAAATGAGTGATTGATGCCTTCATAATGACCACAGCCTTCAGCTTTAAAAAATCTAAGATAGGATATATCTTATTCATTGTTTGAAGCTGAATTATATGGAGTAACCATTTGATATAATGGAAAGTTTCGTCAGCATTTTTTTTTATTTAAAAGCTTCATTGCACAAATTACGAAAACTATGTACAATTGGTGGACCGTCAACCATTAGACGAAACAGTAAGGTCGTGCGATAAAGTGCAACGAAATACTATTTAGATATTATATTTTATTCATTTATTTATTTGTCATCCCATTTTTTACATTTTTAAATATAAAATACTAGCTTTTGCACGCGGCTTCGCCCGCGTGAATTTCCCACGGGAACAGTGCTTCTTCCCGGGATGAAAGGTCCGTTTCCGTACTTTCAGCTATGTGTATGCGAAATTTCAGGAAGATTGGTTCAGTAGAAGAGACCGTGAAGAGGTAACAAACCAACAAACATACAAACTTACTTTCGCATTTATAATTAGGATTAGGATTACGAAAAATAAAAGACATTTAAAAATATAAAAAAGGGGAACCCGACGGCAGCGGGGCGAAAACCCAAGCTACCGGTGGTGGTCAAGGCCCCAGTGAGAGGAATCTCCTCACAAAATTTTATTATTATTAACCATAACCATTATTTAATATTAATAATGTATAATATCTAAATACATACATACCTACTTATAATGATAGCATTTAAACACAATATAACATTTAAAAAACACATCGATAAGTTATCGATACTATTGAATCATACTGGTAACACAATTACTCAGCCTTCCTATTTTTGTTTCAAACCGTTATATTTGAGTCATAGTTGTTAGAAATATGGGTATTTCTACGATTCCATTTGATAAGAATCGGGTTCTAACCTCTTCCTCTAAGAAACTAACTTCTATCTATTTAAGAGTTTAGTGTTACATTCCACGTAACGACGTGGAATGTAACACACGCAATGATTTTCACGTCAATGTTAATGAAGTGGTTTTGTCAATTGATTTTACACAACAATCAATTATGTGCAGGTTTCCTCACGATGTTTTCCTTCACCGAAAGCAATCACTAGTATGTAGTGGTCAAGTTACTATCAATTACCTATTCATCATTATCATCGTCAGCCTTCCATGACCCACTGCTGGGTATAAGCCTCCTTTTGTCTTTTTTTTTACATGTGGAAATGGCCGACCCACGCCAATCTCCCGCGGGGACGGGAGAGAGGCAGTGTGGGGCTCGAACCCACTAAAACCACATGGTGCGCCCTCTCGTTGCATATATAGAGCCGTGGATACAGGATCACCTAAGTCCGGTATTCAACTGTGCCAAGGCAACGACCCTCTTCCAGGTCCCTCTTTAAATTGAGTCTTAAGCTCAACCGCCATAAGAGTTGTGCACAGACGCACGTGCACACATCCTCTTCAGCCAAGCCTCCTTTTGTCTACGCCAACCCTTCCTATCCTAAGCCATCGCAATCCAGTTCTTGCCAGCAACATTCTTTACATCGTCAACCCATCTTGCTGCTGGGTGTCCTACGCTTCTTCTCCCATTTTCAATTACCTACCTAATTATATACTAGCTTTTGTCCGGAGCTTCACATGCGAGAAAATTGTTTTTCCATCGGCTGTCGGCTGTTTTCTTTGCATATAATCAATGAGATATCTGTTCTCTTCAAATATCAAGCCAAATTCAGATCTCAATTTACGATCAAACAAAATACACCCAAACAATGCCTTTTCTTTTAAATACCTCATTCAATGAAAATGTTAGTTAATTGAAACTTTAAAAGTTATATAAACATACTGTCCATTTTTGTAACAATAATGTATGATACAATACAAACAGTGAAATATCACGAATCATAAGATAATCTTGAATATATAAATATGATCATTGTGCATGATTTTATCAATTTTTCACAGGAAAAATAGAAAAAAGAATATGATTAAAAATATATGATTATTCGAAAGGTGGTCAAATTAAATAACTTACCATTGCAATAACACATGATTCTGATCTCCAAAACTAACAAGCAACTAAAATTATTCACATCACCATTTTCACATTTTAGACTCACTCAATCAACTTATAAAATAATATAAAATAAATTACCACCAAAAAATCTATTACCGACTTCAAAAATGGAAAATAAAGTCGATACTTTTTTATAGGAATTTTTTTTGATCGACCTTTGCCTGACGCGAATTAAAAATAATGATTTTGAAATCCGTTGTTGTTATTTCACAATCGCGGCGGAGTGGTCGGAAGGTCGTCTGTTATCTTATCTGTATCTTTTGCACGTCATAATCATAATCCTATTTCTATTTTTAATGTAGATAGTCTTTCACTAGACATTATCTTACAAAATCGCGGGAAAAAGGAGGCTTATACGAATTAGAGAATTTAGAATATAAAAACCCTCGCCATGTTGCGGAAAAGCAATATAACTAATTTCTTATACTGGCAACTAATTTAAAAACTCATCTGTCACTTCTCCTGTCCTCCAAAGTTTGACTTTCAATCAAGGGCGGATCCAGCGTATTTTTATTTCTGGAAAGGGCACCGTTTTCCGAAGTTTCCGCTTGTTCTTTGAAAATTTCGAGAACGGCACATAACTAATGGTAGTGAATTATTTATTTGGAAATAAACTTGTAACAAACTGTTACTATTAAATCCTGTTATTTTAACAACTCGAATCTTACTATGATATGTACTGTTATGAAACCAACCTCCACAGTATATACCACGTATGTACACAAAATAGCAGTCAGTGATATGGGGGGCACATTCCCCCGTGCTTCCACCCTTGAAATCCGCTACCGCTTTTAATAATGTTGTAATATAAAACGCATAAGTGCTGCCTCTACTTCAGGGTTTTTATATTTCTGGTCAGGCTTTATCATCGTTTTTTTTATAAAATATAGGTTTGCTCTTGACTACAATATTGCCCGATTAATCTAATTAATCTAATAATAAAATATACAGAATGAATATATAATATTTTAATGTTGTTATGGGTGTTTAAATTTGAGTTAGAGACTAAAGATTATTTCGATATCACATCACGTGATAAAAATAAACCGCAAACATTATGATAAATTAATCACAACGTAACAATACATATGTTTTAACTAGCAAGTATCTAAGTTCAGTTAATACGAGTAAAGTTAATAAAACCCCAATCGTTATTAAAACAATATTCAAACAGCCACTTAACTGCACAATATTCCAATGCATTTTGACCCAGTTAAAATATAAATAACCTGGTCAAATGCGCATCCCAAATGCGGGGGCAATGGTCGGACACTTAAAGTTAGGATGATAGAATTTTGGATGTGATTGCTTCTTTAGTTTGACCCATGTATGGTAATTTTCATAGACCACCACTTGGTTCTGGTGAAGGCAAATATCGCCATCGTGAAGAAGCCTGCGCTTTTATTGATCTTGTATCAGCTAGTGTGTAAAATGAAGAAGTGTTAACCCCAACAAGAAACAGCGAGTTATTTCATTAGTATTCGATAGATATAAGGGCAAAGCTTTTTAACAAAGATAATACTTTCCTATTTATACAATTAGGACTAAAGAGAAATATTAATTCAAGTTCCTTTCATATTTTTAGGTGTACACCAAGAAACATGCAAGAAACGCACAGTCGTGCGTCATTAGTGCAGTCAGAATCTACAAGGCAATATGATCTTTAAGGCGGGGCAATAAGACTGCACTTATGATTCGTGTCATAAATTGTAAAATACATTAAATAAATACCCACTAACGACCGACTTTTGTTCATTGCTTTTCAATAAACTATCAATAAACAAAAGTCGGTCGTAAGTCGAGTACTTAGGGCTTAGGTTGGGCAATTAGACACCACAGTGTAGTGAGATATGAAACTCGACACTAAAGCTACAAAGTAAAATATTTCATCTAAGTTACAGATGCATACCTCGTTCTTTAGCTTTAAATGAATCTTTAAAGATTGACTTATGTCGACATAAATCTCCTAGTTCACGCACTAGGTAAGGTTATTTACCGCATCCAAATATTCCTTCATCCACGACCCCTGAAGCATTGGATAACGACTTTGAATACAATTCGTCATTCCTATAACCGGCATTACTCACAATAACTGCACTAAAATTAGGCGAACCCACTACCCATCCTATGCACTCGGAACGCCGACCACTGAACCGTGTGGTTAATTGATTTGTTTCATTGTTATTTTAAGAGCCTCCTTATTAGCCTCTAAGGCCCAGCAGTAGGGACATTTAAATGGCTGTAGATCTTTAGATGGATAGATATAACGTTTATTCACATCAAAAGGCACACAGAATACAGTTTATGACAAAAAACAAATACATATTAAAACATACCGTTTATAGTAATCATGTGCCGCAGTGATATGAATGGGTAGTATCTCAGTGCACATTCTGTTCAGACAAAGAGCAGGGCACTGGTATTCAGATACCACGGCTTGCGCCGATAACGACAAGAACGGTCGTGTAATAAATTAGGTAAGGAAGAAACGTACAATATGAAAGAACCAATTAAGATTACAACATAAACAAGGTAATAAAAGTAAAGAAAACACAGATACAAGTTAAAGTATGACAGTAGCACCAACAGAAAACAACGGGCCACTCCCAGACAACTTTCTGTATGTATGAGTGTGTTTAACACTAGTATCCGATTTTTTCAAGTCACCTCTCCATCTGACATGGCTGATGATGATGACGCTAAATGTTTGACTGTAGATTTAAAGAGGGTTATCGATTTTTCCCTCACTAGGTGGCGCTGTTGACGAGTGAGGTCTTTCACATAGTACAATACTGTCATTAGTTGTCAAATTCACATGACAGTATGATCTGTAAGGATGGTAGCAAGTGGAAATCGCTAGTCTCTGCCTACCCCCAAAAGCGTGATAATATGTATGTATGTAGTATTGTACCAACTGACAGACCGGCAAACTCCCAGCGGTCCGAAAATCCTTTGATCTCAAAAAAATACCGCCCATATAACTACTCCCAGGCCCAGGTCCACGGCAATAAAAAAATTGTTTGAACGGGTCCACGAGTTTTAAAAGTACAGTCGCCTACAGTTATTGTTTGTATTTTTATTAATTCTATAACATATTATCTATATATATAAAATTGCTTGCTGACTTATTGGTATATCGACGCAGAGACGAAACCGCTGAACGTAGAAACTTGAAATTTCGCACAGAGGTTCGTTATCAATTCGTTATATACTTAGTCTATGTGAGCACTAAGAAAGGAATTTAGGGTGGAAATTCCAAATTTCCATTCTTAGTGTAAGGGGTGAAATTTACGCTCCTATATCACTAGCTCACTCCCTCAAAGTTGAACAATCGGTTTATGTTAAAAACATTATTAACTGTGTACTTAAGTGACATCAAAAAAGCTTTGATCTTTGCAATAATTCTCCCTAAGACCGTTGGGTTTTTATTGAAATCTTAATACTAATTAAGTACATGACGGATACAAAAAAATAACAAATTAATATCGACTTCAATCTGCTGACCACTGTACTTATCATAATTTCGTGGACCCACCTGAAATCACTTATATGGAATTTAAATATTTGGCGTGGACTCGCTGGTACTAAAATTTTGGACCGCTGCTGGGAGTTTGCCGACAGACCTCACTCGTCAACTAGTGACCGAAGAAATGAACCCTCATTAACTTTGTGGAAGTTTTGGATGCTCTTTTTCTCTTTTGTTTGAGGATATTCTATATAGTATTTCAGTCAGTTGACGCCGTCCAATTGTCGCGAGGTCGAATTGATGAAAACGCAGTTCTGTGGCCAACTGATATTGATCACTGAACAACTATACGGTTTGCTCTAAAAGTATGAATTTAGGGATATAAACAATCCTATCTGTTATTTCAGGGTTATCTACCCCTGTACGGGGCTGCCATCTGTCCGGACTTCCCCGGATTTGTCCAAGTTTGGAGGGCGTCCGAGGACCGTCCGGGCGGGGATTTAAAAATTGTGTAATTTTTTTTCGAGGGCGTCCGGGGAATATTCTTTTTTTCATACAAATGTCCGGGGTTTTTTAAGTTTTTGTTCTGGGTTCAAAATTTTGTTGTTGGCAAGCCCTACGTGAATTAATTATAGTCATGCAAATCGGTCCAATCCATAAAGTAAGAAGAAATAATAAATTTTATTTATATGTCTATGGTCCAACCATTCTTGAGTTTAAATGTTGTTATACAAACTCGAATTTGTTTTATGTATTATAGATTCTAGATATCTCGTCTCCCAAAGAAGCAGAGCCCAGCTATAAAGGGCCAGGGGCCCAGCTATAAAACAAATCGATGACAAATGCCTGTCTAATATCACGTACTCACTTCATATACAAAGTGCAATCCGACGACGTAGATTGCCTTATCATCGCATTTGTTATCATCTATCTTATATTTATGATCCAACACATTGACTCCAGACCCATGGGCCCAACGCAAGGATTGACAGACTGGATTCCTCCTAATGGCAGAAGGCGGTCGAGATCAAGAGTCTTGGAAGAAGCAAGAAGAAGCCGTCTCGATCCTCTAGCTCTGCGTAGTGCGTAGGGATGTCGCATCCTTGTGCATTATTTACTGAGTCTATCATGGGGAGTGCTCTGAGGAATTGTTCGACGTAATACTTGCCGCAGGATTTTACTACCATTCATCCATACCATCTGGATGACTGGCTGTCAACCACCGTACGTTTTAAAAGACACTTCTTGCCACGTACGACCAAACTGTGGAACCAACTTCCTGCGGCGGTGTTCCCGAACCGATACGACATTGGAACCTTCAAAAAACGAGTCTACATCTTCTTGAAAGGCCGGCAACACTCTTGTGACTCTTGTCATCCCTGGTGTTGCAGTAGTCCATGGGCAGCGGTGATCGCTTACCATCAGGTGACCCGCTTGCTCGTTTGCCGCCCTATGTTATAAAAAAAAAAGAGAGAGGCCTTTGCCCAATGCCCAGTACATTGATGGCAGTAAATAATATTGACCCGATAGATGTTGTCTCATTTATGATGGATGAAAGAGTCGGTAAGTTTTATGAAAATTTCTAATTTTATGCTATTTTTTTTTTCCTTCCAAAAAAAAATGTTTTTTTTTATATTCACGGTTATTTAAATTGGTAAACTTGACTGCCGCAAAGTATTTTTTAGGATGACTTCCTGGTAGGTACTTAAAGATCTTTAAAAATTCCATGATATTTTTTCTAATAAGTATCAATGTGACAGACGATAGTCCTGGACGTTTCACCTCAGAGAACGTATAATTAAACGTAATTTACGTAAATACTTGTTTTAAAGTAAAATCTCTAATAGTTTCTCTCCTTGTATATTGTAAAAAGAGCCGTTTTCTACTGTGTGGGCGATGGCCATTCTTGTATAATTTACGATATACATTGTATCATTAGGCCATTTAGTCGCACATCCTCAGATAAGCTTATTTAGTAACGTTTTAGCAACAATAACAAAATTCCTTCATCTATCGAATTCTATCGAATTTTGTTCAACTATTAACAAAATAGTTGAACAAAATCTGAATAAAAATTCGCCTTCTATTTGCATGTAGCAAATAGAATTATAATACCATAAAATAAAAATAAATAGTGAGCTGAGCGATATGCATTGTCATAATAAAATAGTGCAGGTGCCATTCTCGTTTAGGCACTAAGTGGACTATTTTTTATTAGTATACCTAGAGGGCTATACTAATAAACAATAGTCCACTTAGTTTATGCGATTATAACGTCAATGGTACATTTCACTTGTATGGCTTCTTGAATAGTTGGAATGAAAGCATTATTCAATTCCAGTAAAAAAATGTAGTGTAATAAAATAAATAACTATGCTTTGTACCTAATTAATTCCATTCGACGCGAACGCGATCTTATGCCTAGTTTACACTCTTGACAAACGTTACGAATCGTCGTCTATACAATGGATTCAGCATTGACACCCTCCTTAAAAAATAATTTGAACGACTGACCTAATCTATAAATGCCATTCGGATAAATAAATTGTGAAAATGCTCATGTCACGAGCGAGCCATTACTAGTCTGAAAAGGCGAGTCGATATTTTCTGAAAATTGTGAACTGTAAAAAAACATTCACAATTTGACGCATTATCATTCGATACTTTTTAATCTAGGTTAATACCTAGCTTTTGCCCGCGGCTTCGGCCGCGTGAATTTTCCACGGGAACACTGTTTTGTTTTTCTGTATCCAGAGTTAGAATAAAAATCTATAGAATTGAAGAACGAAGTTTTTTCGTCGTTGTGACCCTGATTAAAACGAGCACTGGTGCAATTTTATACTCAAAAGATTTTGGCGCCAGAAGACCCTGGCAAAAAATCGACCCAGATGCGCACAAACATACACACAAGGCCATTGACACATAGACAAGTGCCTATGTCCTGTCTGCAAAAATATCTAGGTCAAACTAGTGATCCCGGGATTATGTTGTATAGGATCAAGTGGACGTTATTAGGACATTTCCGGGTTATTTTATGTGTTTATTAAATTCATTACAGGCGTTTATCGTTTTACCAGGCGTTTCAAGTCTGAAATTCAGATTAATATAGTAGTGAAATAGTAGATTATTAACCAAGGGCTGTATGACATCAATTGCATACGAGGTTTTTGGCGCCTGAGCGAAGCGAAGGCGCTAATTAACCCGAAATACTCTGCTTTACATTTCGATTGTGAGGTAAGTAAACAACAAGACAGCAGGTTTCAATGAACATTTATTAAGAAGAAATAAATGTGTATTTAATTAAAATTAATAGTAAAATTATAACAATTTGTAAGAGATATGGTCACGTTCTTTTTAGGAATATTTATAGTTTGAGTATGAGTTTGTGATGATAAGACTTGAGTTTGTCCGATTCGAGTAATTAATCGATACCGAGAAAAAAAATATTAACTTTTTAAAAATATTCTTCGTGCAGTATGAGTATGACAGTTTTTTTTTCAAATTCCAAAACCTATGCTGTAATGATAGTCATACACCCCGGCCATTCAGGGGTGTAAGGGTGTACTTACAGAGCAAGAGATATGTAAAATAAATTAAATCGCTAGTCTCTGCCTACCCCCACGGGAAAAAGGCGTGATAATATGTATGTATGTATATAGTAGTGGAATTGTCCAAGATTCTTTTCTTAGTGCTCACCTAGGTAAGCTTCTTAAAAAAACCTCTTTATTCTCTGCTCTCTTGTAAATTCCACCCAAATGGGTGGAAATCGAAAAGAAGCAGTGGTGGCCGAGTGGTAGGGCCTATGGCCGCAAAGGCCCCAGGTTCGAATCCTGCCTGTGCTACATGAGTTTGTATACCAATCTGACTCATGGTATCTAGGTATGTTAGTTTTCTTCGCCTACCACTTGCTTCCGGTGAAGGAAAACATCGCAAGGAAACCTGCACTCTGGTTCATGATTAATCAGCTAGTGTGTGAAAATCGAGAAGGCAATGGCAATGGCGTTGTGTGTGTTTCATTCAATATAATGACGACCCTCAGTCATGAGGAATACGACTAAAGAGAAGAGAGTCAATGCCCTGAGAATCAGGCCAAAGAATATTCGCCCAGTCCCAACAAAAGCATAATAGTTGTCATAAAATAAACGCACTAGATTGCAGAGCTAGCCTGATCACTACTCATTATCCAATTGATCACCAACGAATGTTGTCACATAAATCTCAATGAGAACTGGATGCCCTAATAGGGCGGGCCCTTTCTCATGCGCCGGCGCAGGATGCGTTTTCATGGAGGATGTCACAAAATATTACAGTAAGAAATAAAATTACTTTTATGATTGTAAATGAATTATAAATAAAGCACCTATATAATACTACCTTTTAACTACTCATGGATAATACACTGCGACCAGATTGCGGACCTCCTTAAAAAGGACACGTTAGGAGCACCCATAACCGAAGAGCATGTATGAAGAGAGTGATGATTGTAGGTAGAGGAAGCAAGAGAGATCTGTAAGGATCGTAGCAAGTGGAAATTGCTAGTCTCAAATGCCTGCCTGTATTTATGTATGACCAAATAAATATAAATATACCTTTTCCAAAATAAAGCTCAATAATTATAGCGTACTCATTTGATTGCCTCCAAAAAATGCAAATGGCGCCCCGTAAGACGGAGTCTGACAGGTGACAGTGACAGGTGGTCTAAGACGGTATGCGCCGACCAGCTATTTTTGATACTTGTGCGTTTTGTTTTGGACGAAATTAGCGCCATTCACATGCCATGAACTTGCGCCCGAGACCTGATTGGTATGTCGGTTCGTCTGGCCGGATATTTAACCTCAACTATTTGTAATTGATCTAATGGAATTGTGAATGATTATTCAATTGTGGTCAATAGATTTGTTACCTAAGTATTGTTCTCAGAGAGTTTTTATATATAACAAGGGGAGAAACTTTAAATTTGCGCCATGTCTGTCTATTTGTCGGTCTTTATAAAGAATGACACACATGCCTACAACCACTTTCTTGGCAATGTTAATTAAATTGTTTTCCAACAAACTGGCACTAAAAATATTCATGTTTCTTCACGATGTTTTCCTTTACCTAAAGCGAGTAGTGGTCTAAGGCAGATTGGCATACCAACTCACACGAATAGGATTTGATCCCATTACCTCTCAATCACAGTATTTATCTAATAAATCAATAGACCACCACAGGCAAAACCTAGTAGCAAGCACCTAAGCTGACTAAGAGCTCTAAAATTTAAGGGAAGGACTTTAAAGTTCAAAATAAAATTGCGTTAAATATATATAACAATATCAACATTGAGACAGCTGTGTCTGTCTGTTTGTTGGCCTCATTTGCAATTTAAATTGTGTTACTTAACAAGGTATTTCCGATGGCGCCTTTGTTATTTTGGCTCGTGACATTATATTTGTAACAATTGGATCAGCTTTGTAATCTTCGAGAGGTACATCTACTATACCTATGTCTTTGTGTCTTATGGGGTAGATAGAGCCAAGGTCGCGATACCAAAATGCCACATTGAGTGGGCTTATTGATTAGCGAGAATCAGAAACGGAGACTTATTTGAAAAATCCTCCAATTTAAAGCCAAACTTCCACTGCGAGCTAAACTTTTCTGGCAGTTCTTTCATAAGTAAGTAACTCTTTATTGTACCATGTATAAAACAGGAATACAATCTATTGTACAATGGCGGCCTTATCGCTACAGTAATTTCTTACAAGCAACCGACACGTAGGATTTAAAGAACACAGATCAGCAGGTATGGCGCAGAATTAGAGTCTCATATTAGATTAGAGCTTAGCTGGCATACTTAATTTTTTTGCTTTGATTCAGGAACTGTGTATCAAATTTAACCAAAAAACATAAATAAGGATTTCTCAAATTTCTCACGGTAGCGTTGCCCGAGGAAGCTATTGATATATAAAATGACGGGGGCGTTTTCTGGTCAGAAAGAATCAACAAAATAGTTAAAAGTGTCAAAAAGTGACAATGCATCAATCTAATACGGACTTGCTAACCATCAGAATTTACAACGTAACCGTTACCGCCCGACGACCCATCGTAAAATGGACACCGTTAATGTTACATTGTCTACGATCGTCACTTTCTTGGAAAAATTGTGTTCGAAAACTTCTCAACCTACATTGCTAAAATAGTTAAAATACTATATAAACTCTAGCTAAGTTTATACAATGTGTCCCGTCATCATTGTCGGAGCCTTTAATGGTATGTTATATGGCATCTTTTATGTACAAATCACCACTCAAAACTTTTTTTTTATTTATTTTTTCTCCTTTAACTTTAGTTTTAAAATAAAAAATAAATATTTTAATGGGCTAGTTTATTCTCAAGAAGCTAATAATAATTTAAAAAAAACAAATAAAAAATTTTTTTTTTGCTTTTACGTTTTTTCTTTTTTTTTATCTTTCTCATTTTATTGTTGTCTACATGATTAGCTTTTAAATGAGACCTATTTTATGTCGATAGGACTTTTACACGAATAGTTACGATTGAATTAGTATAAGAGCCCGATAAAAAAACCAAATGGCTGCCATTTTACTACAGTAGAAGAAAAAAAAAATTGGGTGGTGAGATGTTCATAAAAAATTCCATATAACATACCATTAAAGGCTCCGACACTGATGACGGGACATATTGTATAATGTCATCTATGTTTGACACAAGACAAAACTACGCAATGTACAAAATTTGCCGAAACGTTGGGCTGGCATGAAAACTAGGCAGTCGAATTAATATTTTGTATTTTTGACCATATTGACACGCGGTACTTTAATCTCTTTCCACTCACCTCGCCTTCAATGGCGGTTAAGCATTTTTCTCAATGGTCGGTCACGAGATGAATTTACTGACACATAGGTCTAAAGGCGACCCATTATACCTTGTGTCAATAATGTTGTCTTTTGTAAACAGAAATATATTTTAGACTAGGTCTTTCACTGTGATGAAAATATATTTTCCAAACACAGATAAGTGACTGACAATTATGAAACTAGGCAGATTAGATATGTCTTTAACACGTTTTCACTGAAAGTGTCACCGTGTGATTATCAGGTAGACATGTAATTTTTAATGTATCTTGTGGCCTCCTTCTTTAACAGCAATAAGTATAGCCTATGTTTAAAGACATACATTATACTGTACTAAAACAGCCTTGTTGGTAAATAGCTAATGACAGAATTCTGCCGTCAATAGCATAGTTACAGTAAGTCGGATTTTTGCCAAAACTGAGTTAGATATACAGCCATGATCACGATAACGAGATCTACAATCGTCACTTACCCATTTTTTTGTATCGTTTTTAGATCCAAAGTTAACAATTAAAATTTTGCAGTAAGTCAAGTATATTTTTTACATCACAAAGCATGATTACAGTGAATACACTTACGGCAAAAGTTGTTATTCAGAGTTTCTCGGCATAAGTACAGTATGATATCTATTACACTTATATGTTAAGTAGTAAGTATTTTTATCGATTAGGTATACTTATAATGCGAGCAGTAAATTAGCTATACTGTACTCTTGCTGAGGGAAGTACATACACATAATATGATCTTACAATTATTTTATGAACAGTAAGTGGTATTTACTGCATGTATGACTAAATTCTGAGTTGTACCATTTTTTTGTTATAAGTGGTTTTGACGCAGAATGTCATTTTCGCAAAATGTCATTTTGAAAAATTTGATCACTGTAGCACAATGTCACTTTCGCACAATGTCACTTTCTCAAAAAAATCACTTTAGCATAATGTCATTCAAGCGTTGATTTCGCAGCAAATTATGTGAGATATCCCTAATACTAACACTACGAAATCGGGTAAGTAATTAATAAAAAATATATATATATCTATAATAATATCTATATACATCAACATCTATAATAATAGTTAAACTAATATAACATGATCATAACTTTCTACATACTGTCTATTATTTTAATACTGCTAAAACTAAAAATATAAAAATTATTACAATATAATTATAATTTTTTTTTTCAATTCACATGAAATACACATCAATATTTGGCATTAAATAAATAAATAAATCAATAAATATATACGGACAAATCACACAGATTGAGTTAGCCCCAAAGTAAGTTCGAGACTTGTGTTATGGGATATTAACTCAACGATACTATATTTTATGACAAATACATATATAGATAAACATCCAAGACCCAGGCCAATCTGAAAAAGATCATTTTCCATCTTGACCTGACCGGGGATCGAACCCGGAACCTCCGGTGTGGCAGTCTGGCGTGATAACCGTACTTACGAACTCGCTTTAATTACCCACCACCTCTTTAAAAAAGCCAATCATCTTAATATGTGTTATTATTATAGTATTAATATAATAAAAACAATGATTATTAAAATAGACTGTATGTAGGTAGTAAGTTATGATAATATTAGTAAGTGACATTTTTGAGTGACATTGTGCTAAAGTAACCAAATTTTTCACGATGAAATTTTGCGAAAGTGACATTCTGCGCCAAAACCCAATAACTTATCATTCAATAATAAAAGTGTTTCATCAACAGTTAATCAGAATATCTTAAACACTATTATTATATTTCAATAATTTAAACCAATAATTAGTTGTTTTATTACTGGCCTGATAACCCTGAAA
Organism: Ephestia elutella; assembly: GCA_018467065.1. Taxonomy (NCBI): domain Eukaryota; kingdom Metazoa; phylum Arthropoda; class Insecta; order Lepidoptera; family Pyralidae; genus Ephestia; species Ephestia elutella. Next base: position 1,116,245 of record CM031570.1, read on the forward strand.
AAATTTAAACTTTAAATAGGTGGTAATCATAACCTTGTATGAAAACTTAGCTTATATACAGTAAAGAACACACTTCCTGTGTATATGCTGAGTGTTCCCTATTCAGGCTTCTAGGAGATACTTAGTATAACAAAAGTAATATGTATCATTATTTTTCTTGCAATTACCTAGTATTGATTTTCAAGGTAAGTAACAGATAGGTGATGAGGTTATCTTTCATTTAAGGTATCAACCATCATGATGTGATAACAAACATAGGAGTTATTGAAGATTTTCGTAACAAAACTTTAACCGCGTTTTTCTCGAAATCGTCTAGAGCATACTTACTGCACTTATCCTATTGACGGCAGAATTGACAGCTTGTTAACATTTGTGCTAAGTACTTCTTATAATTATTATTGCAGGGTTGAAGAAACTTCTATTTACATACATACATCCGGCTTTAAGTCCGACATTTACATGTTTTTTTGTAAAATTAAATAAATACATATTATCACGCCTTTTTCCCGTGGGGTAGGCAGAGACTAGCGATGCGAAGCGAGTATGTATGAAAAGGAAGAGTATATAGAGGAAGCGAGAGGGATCTAAGGATCGTAACAAGTGGAAATCGCTAGTCTCTGCCTATCGCTGTGGTCTACCCCTACTTCTATTTAGAATAGAATCCTTGGAATTCTCACGACTTGCTTCCGGTGAAGAAAAACATATTGAGGAGTCACTTTCCTAGTTGGTCAAAACAAAAAATACGAAAACCGTAGAGCAACATCAAAGCATCACGAACTCTCCGTTCCAAGCGCTGACTGTGTTGTTCGAAAAAACAACAAACTACATATTATCACGCCTTTTTCCCGTAGTGGTAGGTAGAGACTAGCGATTTCCACTTGCTACGATCCTTACAGATCCTCGCTAACCTCATCACTCTCTTCAAACTGCTCAAAAGCAAAAACCTATGATTGTATATTTTAAACATTTGATTTTAAAAAGATCTTATTCTTGGTCTTGCCTAATCCACTGTACATGTTCTATTATATATTCCGTGTCTTGGCTCTTTAATTCGCCATTTTGTTTTTTTTAACACGTAGCTTCACAGCATGGATCAAATTCTCAGAAGCATTCAGAACAATCGAATTAAATGCTCGCAGTAACAACAGCAGAATTCAAGATGTCATACATCAGCGTGGCGACCGGGCGTCCTTGGTTCGATTCCCGGCGCGGTATGCGAGACCGTTGGTGCGCGTCATGCTTAGAGTTTGAATTAGTACCTACCTATTTGAAAAAAGTTATGTTGTTTTTATGAATGCTCTACAAAAAAGTTTCAATTTTATTTTGTAGTAGATATGTTTGGTCCGTTGAAAATTCAACATTTAAATTTTTTGGGTTCTGTACCCGGAGTGTCCAATCGGAATTCTATTTTTTGTTAGTTTGTTTGTCTGTAAACACACAAGAAAGATACAAAACATAGTGAAACAAAAAGAGAGGCGTACAATGGCGGACTTATCCCAAAAAGGGATTTCTTTATAAGATACGTTTGCTCTTGACCACAATATTAATATGCCTCCGCTAACTGTCTGTCTGCCAGAAACCGTATAGGAAATTTACACAAAACGTATGTGTATGCTATTTAATGTGGATGCTAACACAACAAATACTAAAAATAAAAACTGCTACCCTGTGGAGATGAGAACCCTTTTTTCGAAATTCGTGTTTTACCATAAAAGATAATAAGTACTTATAGTAAAAAAAATACAAAAAAGGTCTACACACACTTTTGAACTTATAAAACGTGCCTAATTCCCGACCTACCCCATCACTGTTTCCTATAAAAGGGATTATAAGGGATATACCGGATTCAAATCAATCAGAGAGAGATAGACAGATATATTTTGAGACGTGGGAAAGAGACAGAAAGCTGTTTTGGGTATTAATATAATGTGGAATTTGGATCGGGCATGAGAGTGAAACTGGTTTATTTTTGAACATTTGTAAGCTTTTAGAGTATTTGTGTCATGTATTTATTACACTAAATACTATATTAATATTGTACACTCAACATCACATCAGCAGATTAATTCATTGGTGAATTTGCCGCTATTACCATCGCATATCGATGGCTTAGAGTGAAAACCTCGGATGTTTCTTTTCAAAACTGTAATAAAGTAAAATTGCCAAAAAAATCACATCCGAGGTTTTCACTCTAAGCTAAGCCATCGATATGTAGAAGTGCCTTCATGGTTACTTATGACATTCAGTCGACTGTATTATTAGAATCAAATCAATCAAGATTTTTTATGTTTTTAGCGATGTTGAATTAGGTTAAATCTTTAATGACACGCTTTATAAAATTAAATAAATAAATAAAAATGAAGATATTATTCCGATTTCCATGTTTTTATCATATAGAAGTTACACATGTCACAGACAAGATAAATTACACAGATGCGAAAATGATACTTTTTAGTGTTGTGCTTAGCTCAAAAACTTTTTCTTTTAAATGTTTGGTTAACTTTTGTAATGCAAAAGTCTCTACCATTTTCCAGACTGATTGGTATATCAACGCAAAGACGAAACCCCTGACCGTAGAAACTTAAAATTTTGTAGAGAGGTTCTTCAAAATATGTATATGTTAGCACTATTTTTTTTTACTAGTCTTTTCTGTCCCACTGCTGGGCAAAGACGTCCCCTCTAGTTCGCTAAGAAAGGACTTTTGAAAACTCACCCCTATGAGGTGAAGTTCATGCGAGTAATACCAAGGGAAAAACCTAGAAAAACATTAAAAACAGTTGCCACCTGCATTGAACTAGTACAAAACAAGTGCACCATTTGTCTGTGCGTCTGTGTGTACATTTCCGAAGTCATCGGTCACAGTTCCCTGAACAATCTCAGTGATTAACTCCTCGACGATTGGTATTTCCGTTTTCGCGTTGCTGTCTTTGCATTCGACGCTAATTGATGCCATATTTTGTCGCTTGGTAAATTGATGTTTATTTATAATGCCACTGGATATTAAGAAATTGTCTCAGTTGCCAAAAAAATAAATGCAGCAGTGGAGTTTGTTGCGCCGCCTCTTCTCCATTTACGCTTTGGAGGCGGTAGTAGTAACCTTAGCTTTAAGTAATTTTCTGACGTCAACTAACTAATCTAGTTTATTAAGTACCTATATAACGATTTAAAAGTGCAATTTTTAGACTATTTAAATTTTTTATCTTAAATTAATCTTGAATCATGATATATATTTTTCTGAAGAGAATACTTTACTAGGCTTTGCTTGTTTACTTTGGTTGGCTCTACTCCAATCTCCACCCTCTATTTTCATTTAGTCTAAAAAAGTCTCCTCTTAGAATTTCGAGATTAAAAAGTACCTACAATATATAAATATTCTAGAATTAGAGTAAACGTACTTTATCCCGCTAGGCTTGTTGTTCATGTTTTTTTCTCACCTATTTCATCCCACATATTGAAATAGGTTGTTCATTCAAAAATTACTATTGCGTGACCAATAAACAAAGATCCACCAATATTCTTAGCTTTAATCACCGTACAGATAACCTTATAATTTTTTTAAACTGTTAGAACATATTTCACGTAAAATAAATTTCACTAGTTCAGTGTCAAATACGCTTACATACATACACAGAAATACAGGCGCCTGTTACAAAAATACTCTAGTCAGGACTGAGTTCTGAGAATCCGGAGTATCCCGTGACATTCCCTTCATTGGCTAGGTGGTCTGGCATTATTTGCATTCTTTAGCTTGTTATCAAAATGGTAACATTTATACCTAGTACAGTTATTGGTTGTGGGTTGCCCTTAAAATTTAGCCTTTAAAATCAGAAAATCGATAAAAATCCAGTAACTTTTGGCAGCAGACTTGTTTTAGCACATGACTGTTATAAATAAATGAATAACATTACCTCAATGCTATTCAATTGTATAGAATAGATACACGATGCCCATTGAGTCATGTTGTGAAGGCAAACCGGTTTAATTTATAGTTAATTAATTACCCCAGTTGACTGTTTTCCGGGTCTTGTACTGATGAGTACGACGATTCTTTTTGGGATTGAAAAATCAATTTTAAAAATCAAGACATTTATGGTATGAACATATACATACGAGTATATACATATTATTACGCCTGCTTCTCTGTTTTTACTTCAATGGAGATTCCAATCAAGTCCTAAAAATATTAATAAAGTTACTGGAGAAAGATTTATTATAATACTAGCCACGCCCCGGGGCTTCGCTCCTGTGGAAATTTCCAGATGAAAGACCCTTTAGTTTTCTATCCGTCTACCAAATTTTATCGAAATCCGTTCAGTAGACATCCAAAGTTACAAACCAGATTTAGATATGTATTGCTTTATAATAAGTGCAGCCTGTTAGATAATCAAGTATGGAGTTTAAAAGGAGAATGACTGACATTGATAAGTTGCAGTTAATAAGCTGCTTCCTTTAGAATCATTAAATTACGAATTATACAAAAAAGTCGTTAGCATTTTCACTTGGACAAATTTTAGATTGGCCGAGTGAAAAGTTATGAGTTTTCTTTTCGGGGGAGCGGAGCCCTTTTCAAATTACCTGCGCGGTCGTTTTAAAATTTCTACGATCTAGTTGATACTAAAAATAAAATTATTTTTGATAACACGTGCTATGTGTTTGTAGTTAACAATGATAATTATGATTTTACTAGTTATTGCTTCGCCCGTGGTAAAAAGTAGGTATATCATGTGTGTTTTTCATACAAACTTTAAGCATTTTTAAAAGTAGTCTATGTTTGATGCGGGGTCTTCAACTATCATAACTGTAAAACTCTTATAGCAAATAAATACTTGTTTATAATTTATTCGGTCCAGCGGTTAAGCCGTAAAAGCGTTACCGACAGACAAACAGACAGACTTTCGCATTTACAAATACAAGTATGGATCATCAGTAATTGTAAAGATCTAGGACACAAAATAACACACATGCGATTGAGATTAGTAAAAATACTATATACGAGTATTTTTTAAGACTACTCGCCACTATACTCTGCCAGTTTCCTCGCCCAATGTAAACATGTGTTGTGTCGGCATGTGTCAATATCTTTACCGTAGTTGTGTCGAGAGCAGGAGACATTCTACCTGGACATAAATCAGAGGTTTCTATCCGACTATATAACTTAGGCTACTTGTTTTGAGTCGATCTGTTTATCATTGTAGATCTTGTCATTTAAGAGTTTTAAAAAAATAAAAAATTCAAGAGAGATTTGTTTGATGGAAGAAACGGTTCCTGCTTGTTTATTCCCTATTTATAGTAACTGAAACTGGTCGAGTTCCTTTGAATCCATACTAATATTATAAATGCGAATGTTTGGATGTGAGTTTGTGAATTTGTGAGTTTGTGAGGATGTTTGTTACTCAATCACGCAAAATCTACTGGACGGATTTCGATGAAATTTGGTACAGAGGTAGATAATGACCTGGAATAGCACATAGGCTACTTTTTATCCCGGGAAAAAGCACTGTTCCCGTGGGAAATTCACGCGGGCGAAGCCGCGGGCAAAAGCTAGTAGAGTATATTGGAAGATTATGTGGAAACTTTTGTCAAGTATGACAATAGAGCTTTAAATGAATTTTAAAAATAAGCAAAAAAACCTGCTAGCGTTTCGGAACGACCACTGATGAAAACTGTACCGGGTATTTTTTATGATACTTTACTTTTTGAAGGGTGTGAAATTGGAAGTTCATAGTCGCTACCTAGTGTCTAGAAACAGCCATATGAAATTGCATTTTTAAAATTCTATAATACATTTGACTAAAAAATGCGTAGAAGATAAAATTTCCGTTTCAACCATTCTTAGCGACGAGGCGTCATCGCCTGAATGCTTTTTTTAGTATTAACGTCATTATTTTTTCTTCACTATCAGCAAGTACCTATTTTCCCATGCACCATACCAATGTTGCTTGTAAATTATCAAGGTTATTTTAACAATTTATTAATGAAACACAAATTTCCGAGAAGCGAACCGCCATACTTTTAGCGCCGTACGCCACCTGAGTCATTACGGGATGCCTTTAAACAATGTTGCCATATTAACTGCGTGTCTGAGAGTCTCGACAGATGGATTTATATAATTAGTCACTGAGGATTGGAATTTAACAGCATACTTAGTACATTTTACGGTAAGTATGGACGTAAAAAAGAGTAATAAATAACACTAATAAAATAAAGTATCTTTTCTGTTTAAACCTACTTATAATTATTTTTGTAGTCATATGTTAGTCACATTTATAGTCTATCCATGCATTCTTAAATTCATTTCTAAAATTATGTAGTAACAACGTACCCGGACGTACGAAGATAAACAGGAATTGCAAACCAGAGAGGCCTTTGCCTAACAGTAGGACAATATAGGATATTTACAAAAAACAACGTACCATTTGTTACTACGTAAAATGTATCCTAAGACATAGAAGAAGGGAAGCAAGGTCAGTGAAGTCATTTCCAGTTTTATCAACACTGAAAATAATACTTAATACAACCAAACTTTCGCCAACCATTAACACAAAAAAGCTCAGCAAAAAAGTGACATAACTTTTTACATATGTAACCAAACCCAGTTGGCCAATAACAATTAACTTTTTTTTAAAATCAAGTTAACTTTATTAGTATTTTGTCAAACTTTAGTTATTCCTCAAATAGCCAAAGTTAGGTATATTAAGTTAGGTTCACGGAAATTATTTTTCCATGGTTAGGTTAATCATTTTTTGAGTGAAGATACAACTAAATTGAATCACTCAATTATTAACTATGAAACATGATTTTATACTAAACTTTAAACTACAATGTATTTTTAAAACTTATGACCTTCGCCTAAATTAGTTCGCCTTTTCAGAATTTATTTGTCTGCTGAATTAATTCACCAAAAATACGTCACACTTTTTTCCTTAAACAATGTACGTCATTTGGTGCACGAGCCACAGTATAGCAACAGTAGTGGGTCAAGGTTGCTACAATGGTTGTTTTTAGTCAAACTTATTCAATGTTTGCAGTACACCAATATTAGTTTGAGTCGGTAGTTGCGTTGTTTGTTAACTTTCTTCATTTTTTATTATGTCCAGTCTGAAAAATGGGCTGCGTGATCTTCAGATTGCTTGAAATATTCATAAGCTTTGCCGCCTTTAAAAAAGTGAGGTGGATGATAACGAATGAGGAAGGCTATAGGCTATTTTCTTTTACGAAAAAAAAAAACTTTATTGCACAAATTACAAAATGTACAAATAGAATGTTCGGCTATCCGGAACAAATAATAAAAAACACCGAAAAAAAATGTTTAACCTATAACTAATTGAGATATAACCAAAGTTTGACAAAATACTATAAAGTTGACTTTAACAAAAAGTTAACTATTAGCCAATTGGGTTTGGTTACATATTGCAGAAAATTATGTACTTAGTCACTTTTTTGTATTATGGATTGACGAATGTTAGGTTATGTATAAATAAGTTTATTTTTTCAGTGAAGCCTAAAAATAAGCTACCCGGAATCCTAAAAAATAGACTAAAAGTCAACAAAAAGACTGCATTAATTAGTACAATGCCTTCTGGTAGTCGTGAAAAACATTTTTTTTTAATTTTCCAATTAACGAAAATATCCAGAAAACACGCACACCTCTCGTGCGCGGTCGGCTAAGGCCGCAGCGTAGCAATGACCCGTTTCTCCATATAGGGGGCGTTGCAAAACCGCACAGATGCTGTCCAAGGTTCGAACCTTGCTCTTCACTCATGAGGAAGAAGGTGAATTATCCGTGTTTCTTTTGAGAAAATTTAAGATAATTCTCCATATTGTTCGACTAAATTAAAATGATTGCTAGTATTTTAAGGACGAGTTTATTGAAGCACTTTACAGAAATAAAAAGGTACTTTGTTGTATAATAAAGATTATTTCTAAAATATTAAGAGAAAAAATTGGAAGTCCCTTAAACTAAGCTTTAGCTTTCCCTTTAACTTCTTTACTGTCGACATTTTACGAGAAGTTAAATAAAGTTTCAAAAAAATATATTTAACATTTTCTTTATTTATTCAAATTGCAAAAATCAAAAATTTTCATTTATTATCTATGTACACCCAAATTTAAAAAGAAACTTACAAAATATTATAATTTACTTTAAATGAATCGACCTGTATAACGTACAGCGAACATCATTAAACCATGTCAAATTGAATCTTATAAGTAGATTTGTAATAAAATATACCTACGATGACGTTATTTTTTATTGTTTATATCTACAACATAAAGTCATCCAAAAGTATTTCCTTCCGACGCAAGCGCACCAGAGCGGTAACAACAATAAATAACAATTACGGAGATAATATCTCCAAAACCGGAGGTCGGGAAAGCAATAACTCAATCTGTTGTTTCTTCACGAGCAAATTGTTTTATGCTTCTGTGGCGTGTGGTACAAAGTATAAGCGGCAGCGATTATTAAATAAGTACTTTTAGTTTGTAATGAAAAATATACATACATATTACCACGCCTTATTCCCGTGGAGAACCGTGGTTAGGCAGAGACTAGCGATGTCCAATAAAAAAAAAATGGATACAGTATACTTACGACTTTATCGCCGACTCTCTTCAACCTGTACGTCAATGACTTGATTGTCGCGCTCAGTAGCACTCGTGTTGGTTGTCACATAGACGGTGTATGTGTAAACAATATTAGCTACGCAGACGATATGGTGTCATTGAGTGCGTCCCACTGTGGTCTGAAAAAGTTGTTGGCCATCTGTGAAGCATATGCCAGTTCTCATGGGTTGGTATATAATGTAAATAAGAGTGAAGTCATGGTTTTTGAGGCCAGAGGCAAAAAGGTGATAGACATTCCACCAGTCAAATTAAACGGTGTATTGATGAGGCGAGTTAACAGGGTTAAATACCTGGGACACCTTCTTGTTTCTGACCTCAAGGATGATGATGATATTGAAAGGGAGCGGAGGGCGCTGACGGTGAGAGCCAACATGATAGCTCGAAGATTTTCACGTTGCTCGAAAGAAGTGAAAATTACACTCTTTCGAGCATATTGCACATCTTTTTATAGTTGTAGTCTATGGGCTAAATATACAAAAGAGTCGTACAAAGCCCTCTGCGTCCAATACAACAATGCATTCAGGGTGTTGTTGGGGTTGCCAAGATTCTGCAGTGCATCAGGGATGTTTGCAGAAGCGAATGTAGATTGCTTCTATACTACAATGCGGAAGCGATGCGCATTCTTGGTGCGCAGAGTGCGGGCTAGCTCCAACAGCATTCTGAGTATGGTGGCCAGCAGACTAGACTGTGTATACATCAATCGCTGCTGTGCAGTCTCTCATGGTACGGTACAGCAGTGATTGGTGGCATATTTATCTTTATTTTTATATTTTATTTCATTTTATTTTTCTGTTTTCGTGTGTGTCTAAAATATGTATTACTAACTCTAGGTTAAGGTTTCGATGTTACTAACAATAATGGACTTTGTCTGAATAAATAAATTTTATTATTATTATTATTCATTTATTTATTTGTCATCTCTTTTTTACATTTTTAAATATACAATATTACAAAAAATAAAAAACATTTAAAAATATAAAAAAGGGGAACCCATCGGTAGCGGAGCAAAGACCCAAGCTACCGGTGGTCAGGGCTCCAGCGAGAGGAATCTCCTCACAATGCGGGCCGTGTCCAAGAGTACCGCCTTCTGAATCTGACTCTTGACCCAACTGCCAAGCGAGAGTCTCTCTAGATGACGATCGAGACTCTTCGCTATAAGTCCGTTCACACTAACGACTATCGGAACAATAATCGTTGAGCCAACACGCCACATGGCGGTAACCTCGTGGGCCAAGTCCAAGTACTTTGAAAGTTTCTCTTTCTCGGCCTTTACGAGGTTTTCATCATGAGGAATGGTGACATCAACGAGGATTGCACGGCTCGTCTCCCGATCAATTATCACAATATCAGGCCTATTGGCAACAATAGTCCTATCTGTGATAATTGACCGGTCCCAATAGAGCGTGACATGACCATTTTCAAGAACTGGCGCTGGTGCATATTTATAGTACGGTACCTCAGAGCTCACAAGGCCGTATTTAAGAGCAAGTTGCTGGTGTATAATCCTGGCTACTTGGTTGTGTCTGTTGCAAATACTCGCTATTAGCAAGATGAGAACAACCGGAAACTATATGCCTGAGTGACTCTCCGGGACGGTGGCATGCTCGACAAATGTCAACCGTACCATCCTTCAGGATATATTTCCGGTAGTTATTCGTCTTGATAACTTCCTCCATAATTGCACAGGCAAAACCTTCGGTTTCTCCAAAAAGGTCACCGAAACGTAACCAGGCCACCGACGCGAGCAGGTCCACATCAGGTCCATGAAGGACCCTGTAGAACCGCCCGTGAAGCTCCTTGCTCTTCCAAATGTCAATGCTCTGGGTAGTAAGCACCTGCGGTTTGCGCCAATTCCTGTTTGCCATGGATAGCGGTGTAAAGCCATTGTCAACTGTTACGACGTCGCGGTGTAAGCCACTTTCACGGCTGAGAAAGTATTCCCTGAGATTGCATACCTCTCGGTTGTGTAGGTTCTTGGCGTTTAAAAATCCACGACCCCCACACTTCCGAGGGATATACAATCTCATGACCGATGATCGTGGATGATACATGCGGTACGTCGTTAACAGTTTTCTGACTTTAACATCCAAGGCGTCAAGCTCGGTCTGAGTCCACTTTAGTATACCAAAGGTGTATATCAACAAAGGCATAACCCAACCATTGAAGGCGCGCACCTTGTTGCCTCCTGATAAAACACTTTTCAGTACTTTTTTCAGTCGGCCAAAGAAACGCTCCCTCACTGATTGTTTTATGTCCCCATCCGATATACCCAAAGACTCTGGCATACCAAGGTATTTGTAAGTTTCAACTTCGGAGAGGGATCTGAGAGTCATCATCTCAGAGAGTTGTAAACCATCAGAGTTTACAACTCTGCCTCTTTCCACATGCATGACCGAACACTTATCTACACCAAACTCCATACCTATTGAGGTGCTAAAATTCTCAGTGATTTTTAACATCTTCAATAGGTCCGGTTTTTTTGGTGCAAATAATTTGAGGTCATCCATGTATAATAGATGAGATATGATCTCACCCCCTCTTCGAAGTCGTATACCTAGCCCTGAATCTTTTAGCAAAGTACTAAGTGGATTCAGAGCTAGGCAAAACCACAACGGACTCAAACTATCGCCCTGGAATATACCTCGCTGTATCCTTATAGGATCCGTTAAACAGGAAGAAACGCCGCCACCCGGTCTGCAAAGGACTGTGGTCCACTGCCCCATACATGTATTGAGAAAGGTGCATAAAGTTATTATTATTATTTATCCCTTAACGTAGATAAGTCTAAGAGATGTGAGATTAAACGGCCATTCTTAGCTAAATAATGGCTTCTTGTTGGAATGCTGTTCAGATATAAATATCTTTATTTTAATAAATATATATACGAACAAATCGAGACTTGTGATAAGGAATATCGAGGAATACTAACTAAACGATACTATATTTAATAACTAATACCTACATAATAAAAATCTTAGACCTAGGTCAATTTGGAAAAGATCATTTTCCATCTTGACCCGACCTAGGATCGAACCGGGACTATCTAGAGACAAGTTGCTAGTGAACAGCCAGTGGGCGGTTTCCTTATATCCCTAAGATGTTTTCCTTCAACGTTACCTCTCATGACTTGCCCCAGCACCTACCCCACCAACTAGAAGTCCACTAAGTGTCAACAATTGTACAATTGTCACCAATCAGCCAATAATTGATGGAAAGCAACCAGAGAATCAAATATTTGCATACATATAGACACTTTAGTGGTGCGATTGAGTGTTTCGCCCAGTTTACTTGCCAAAGGTTATCATCGTACATTGCTTTGTTTTACCTAATGTACAGGTTTCCTCACGATGTTTTCCTTTACCGGAAGCGAGTGGAGGTCTAGAAACTACCATACATGAGTCAGATTGGTATGCAAACGTCACGAAGCGCGATTAGGATTTGAAAGTGTGATTTTTGACTACAGACTACCTACGTTTTTTGTTGTCTTTTCGATTACTTTTGTATCATTTTTCTTCTTTTTATCGAATCGCAATGGCTATAGTTATATCGTTTTTGACCAGTTTGTAGAAACTTTAACCACCCTATCTTTGGCGTCATTAAGATCCTCTATTGTACAAGACCAAGAGCAGTTGGGGCATGACAGGAGATGGACCATGAACTGAATTGCTCCGCAATCGCACAAATTATTAGCCGACAAACCCCACCTAACTCTGTTTTCACGGCATCTCCCGATACCAGCCCGGAGTCTGTTTCTTCTTCTAAAGGTGCCTCTCCAACTAGTGAAGGTTAGCGATTAACATGCTCAAGTCCTTCTTGTCCTTAGCTCTGCAGAGCAGCTCAGCAGCATTCGGAGTCTGTTTAAAGTCCTCCAAACTGCCTAGGGGAGATCATCTCCTGGCATGAGTTTCACGGCCGGTACAAGGTCCGTTGATTGCGGCGGAAATCAACATTTCCACTGATCCATCCTCATATATAGGTACTTAATTAATTAAATTTAATGACAAAACCTTCCAAAACTTACCAACAACCCCGTCGCTTAGCCGCCACAACACTTCACTACACTTCCGATTCGAATCCTGACATCACTACACTGCTAAACTGAATAGCTGTCTCGAAATCTGCAACAAATGAAAAAATACATATTGAGAAATTTATTGAAATAATCCTGCAATGCGCGTTCATTTATAATGTAACATATGAAGTTAGTCATTATTTACCTAGCTGATTTCATTAAGCGTACAAAATTGAAATCATTCCGTAGTTTATTTCGATGCTACCTACGATGATGGTAGATGGTACTTGAATAAAGCAATAAAATAATATAAATTGAACAAACAAGACTTCAGTCCAAGACATCACATAGCCTAATCATACTAAGGAAATGGTGGAATTAAGAAACTAACACACATACAACCATGAATCCTAAAAATATAACACTTCATTTTTTTTTTGTTAAAATTTGAGTGCCTTTGCCCTCTATCTTGCCTGATGGGAAGCAAAGCTGAGATCTTGGGTAGTACACACAAACTCAAAATATGCCTATTCACACTTGCCTTGAAAACCCCTAAATTATAAGTGACAGGAAACAGCGACGCGGGGAGAGAATTCCATACCTTGGCCATTTCTTTTACCTTCCATATTTTTGGCGTATAAACCTGGCAGACATGCAAAACTTTACCGCATAGCGTGTTGTCTAGGCAAAGTTTGATCGTTATCCTCCCCCGCACTGTAAATTATAGATAATATTGCCTGTTTTACATCCATTTACATTATAAAGAGGACTGATATTGGGCAATTTCGTGCTATTCAAATAATAACTGAAATTATTGCATTTTACTATTACCTACATTAGATTATTTACATTGTTGGTATTATAACGTTTCTTTTTGTAAGTTTTATACTACATATCATAACATAATAAAGTCCCCTGTCGCGTTCGCGTCTGTCTGTTCGTGATAAACTCAAAAATCAACCAATGGGTGATCGCCAGGAAGGTTTCAGTGTAAAATTTAAGCAGGCAAAGCCGTGGGCTAAAACCTAGTCCTATGTAAATTATATTTTGAAACTAGCTGTAGCCCGTGGCTTCGCCCGCGTGACTTTGGCTTAGATGAAAAGTCTTTTTGTGTTCCAAACTTTTTCCTGTGTTCCAATCTTCGATTTTTATACGTCTACAAAAAATGCCCATCAGATTAACCAAGTTTTGCTAAGGCGCCATTTCCGTATATGTTATAGTGTAGCTGGTCTCTTCGAGCTTTTCATCAGATCTTCAATTTTTATACGTCAGCAGAAAATGCTCATCAGGTTGAACGACTTTTGTTAAAGCACCATTTCCATATTTCTTATAGTTTAGCTGTTCTGTTACGGTTCTTCATCAGGTGTTCCAGTTTTCAAAATTAATTATAGCCTATATGTTGCCCAGGCTTAATAGCTATACAACAAAAAAAGTTTTATTCAAATCCGTTCAGTAGTTTTTGCGTGAAACGCGTACATACATACAGACAGACAGACAAGAAATTCCAAAAAATTTTTTTTGCTTTCTATTGTTCTTTTTAAGTGTCCCTCTATCCATTTTAGTCAAAAATACTAAATGTACAGACAAAATATTTTTACTGTTTTATTATATGTATAGATAACACACACCATCCATTCCTTCCCATTTACCAACATTTACATTTTCATTTATTTTTTGATGGTGTTTATTTATTTGTTTTATGTTTGATCACACTAGCAGGTAGCAGCGGCATTATGCGTATCTTGAAGTTTTTGTTTTTGATTTTTTTTTATCTAATCTTTCTTATTGTTCTTAAAGCTGTTGACTGAAGGTGCAGTGACGACAATATCATCGGGGTTAGCAAGATTTTCTTAAAATAGTCTTATATTAATTTCTCCTGTTGCATGCCTCAAAGGCCCGCTATCAGCTCTAAATCCAAGATGGCGTCTTTTGAACTCGCCGCAGATAACACAGGCATTTTGCGTTCATCTCCTGTGTCCTAATGAGGTAACTTGTTTATCTTTTTAGAACGTGTGGTTCTAAGTGCCCAAGTTATTAATACTAGCCGCGCCTCGGGGCTTAGCTCCTGTAGGAATTTCGGGATACAAACTAACCTTTGTGCTATTCCCGGTATTTTTCTAACGGTGTACCAAACCTCATCGAAATCCGTTCAGTAGATTTTGAGTGATGAGTGACTAATCGCTCAGACATCAAAGTTTTACAAAGAAAACTTAAAAATGGCTGCGCGCTGGAGCTCCGCTCCCGTAGGAATTCTGGGAAAAGCACCCTATGTCTTTCTCGGTACTCTAACTATGTGTATGCGAAATTTCAGGAAGATAGGTCCAGTAGATAAAGCGTGAAGTAGTTACAAAAACAAAAATATTGTCCATTGCTCGTACAGGTGTACCTAACTCTATGGTTCGTACCTACATAGAAATAAAACAACAATGTCGGTGTCGTTAAGTGGAATGAAACACACTGACAGTAATAGCCTGAAATTTTAATTAAACCTTAACCAGGTTCTGTGCTCGCGGCTTGAACCGCGTAATTTAAGTAAATACCTTCCTCATGAATCACTGACCTTTAGAGAACCACAGAATTTTGAATATTAAGTTAAATAGAAGTTCCATGTGTTGAAAATATTTGTTACTTTGATGATGCTGACTAAAAAGAATATAATATGTTTATTTCTTAAAGAAAAAACACATAACAACAAAAAAAAATACAAAAAAGAATGGAAACATGCCGACAACAACATAAATACTCTGCAAAATGGAGGTACACGAAAATGCTGTCATGGCGTCAGTTTGTGCTGTGTAAGTATCCAAGAAAAGGGATCCACTCAGCATTTGCCGTCGAGCCCACAAATTGCGGGCTCGTGACGCTGGTTTTCAGTGGAACCTTCAAGTAAGATATGTCGTGTATGTAAGTGTAAAAACAAGTGTAAGATAGTATACAGCAATGACTTCAATGATTTAGTTCGTTTGGAATACGTAAGTAATAAAAAATGCAAGTTCGAACCGAAATTCGCTCAAAGTACTATTTGGTTAATGTCCAGCGCCGACAAATAAAGATTCTATGCCTCTTCTCTCTCTCTTTCTCTAATTTGAGCACTATCCTGGTTGTATCCTACGCTTTTTTACTTTTTCTTCACCACTTCGCACGATCTTCGCCATTAGTTGTGAGACCATACGCATATCCGAAAAAAAACGATTCTAAGCCACTTCTATTTGATTTAAAGTATTCTATATTCTATGGCAAAAACCAAATAAAAATACATTCAGCAGTTTTTAAGTTTCGCGTTTTAGAATTGCAGACAGGCGCTTCGGCGCCGGCGCCCGCCGCGCCGCCAACGCGGATCCTTTGTTTTATATGTACTTTAATAGCTTTTCATAATTAAAAATAATAATTTAAGTAACATGAAGTTTACTTAGCTAGTTTAACAACCGGAAATTTAAGTACAAACGTAAACGGCTAACCACAACAGTCAAACTATTTAATCCTACTAATATTTTAACTGCTACAGTTTATATGTAAGTTTATGAGTAGGTATGTTACTGAATCACCCAAAATCTGGTGGACGATTTTCGATGAAATTTGGTACACGAGTAAACAGAACAGTCTGCTAGTGTGCAAGAACAGTCTGCTACTAGAATTTCCTTATGAGCTACAGTCAAAATAAATGACCATACATTTTTTTTGACTCCGCTACGGAATGTCTAAGTACGAAACGTCTATGTACGTTAGTTCTAAAGTTTGTGAGTGCGATGTACGTTAGCTCTAAAGTATCCTAGAACTACGTATTCCAGTGTTAAAGTACCCAATGTCGAAGTATGCGAGTACGATGTATGTTAAGTTCTAAAGTATCCGAGTTCTACGTATTCCAGTGCTAAAGTACCCAATGTCGAAGTATGCGAGTACGATGTATGTTAGTTCGAAAATATCCGACTTCTACGTATTCCAGTGCTTAAGTACCCAATGTCGAAGTATGCAAGTACGATGTATGTTAGTTTTAAAGTATCCGAGTACTATTCATTCCATTACAAGAGTCAGATAGATCTTCATTTTAGAGATTCGAACCTGTGCCCTTTCGGATGTAAGTCGGCCTAGCCATCACCGCTTCACCGGTAGAAACTCGAATGCAGGTGATAGTCAAACTAGGTGCGCCCACCCATCCCACGCAAAGCCTTGGTAGCGCTACCGGGCGCTAAGTTAAGGCTATACTTGATGAAGGAATAAGTAAGATTGTAACTTATAATTTACTCAGTTTAAAACTGTACTTATAATAAGTTTGTATTGTCCTAATCTTGATCCAAGCTAATATTATAAATGCGAAAATGACTTTGTTTGTGTATTTATTTGTTTGTTACCTCTTCACGCTTTATCTACTGAACCAATCTTCCTGAAATTTTGCATTCACATAGTTAGAAGTAGGGTATTTAAAATCCTAGGAAAAAGCTTAATAATTAATTTGTATAATAAAATTTATTTACACCCACATGAACTCTCTGCTCAACCCTAATTTGACTGTCAGACAATGCTTTTAGCATTAAGTCCACCTTTTGTATTGTACTTTTGTATGTGTATACAATAAAGTTTAAATAAATAAATAAAAAGCACGGTTGTCACGGCAAATTCACGCGGGCGAAGCCGCGGGCAAAAGCTAGTCAGTTATAAGGAAGCCCAGTGGGATTATTAAAATGTTGAACATATTTTGAGGAGATTTTAATCTTCAAGCAAAAAATAATTCGGTATAATAATCTGTACTATTAATAGAGCAGAATTTGGCCTGTGGTGTGGCCCTAGAATAGCACCAACCCATCTCTTCCCGTGGGTGTCGTAAGAGGCGACTAAGGGATCAAAAACACCGGAGCATGGGCAGCAGCATCTTTCCGCGTACTATGACATCACACTGCGATCGCCAACCCGCCTGCCAAGCGTGGCGATTACGGCAAAACCCCCCATGGTTGATACACCCACAACACGGCCCCTAGTCCCCGGCGGCCCCGCTATCCCGGACTCTGGTAGCGGTCACGGTAACGGCGGGGCAGGGGGTGCTAAGAATCCCCGGCAGATGCCAGGCTACCAACCCCGACGACCCTTGGCCCTGGCAACTTACAACACGTGCACACTGCGGACCGACGAGAAACTCGCTGAACTGGAGGAAGAATTGAGCAGGTTACGATGGGATATTGTAGGATTATGTGAAGTCCGAAGAGAGGGGGAGGACACCATGATCCTCAAATCCGGAAACCTGCTCTATTTCCGGGAGGGCGACCAACTGTCCCAGGGTGGTGTCGGGTTTATCGTCCACAGGTCCCTCGTCAACAACGTGGTCCAGTTCGAGAGTGTTTCGGCGAGGGTAGCGTACCTTGTACTCAGAATCACCAAACGGTATTCGTTGAAGGTAATACAAGTATACGCACCGCCCTCATATCGCTCCGACGACGAGGTAGAGACTATGTATGAGGATATTTCTAGAGCCATACATAGCTCCCAGGCCCACTATACCGTTGTGATGGGGGACTTTAACGCGAAACTGGGCAAACGAAGCGATGATGAGCTGAGAGTGGGGAATTTTGGATATGGAACGAGGAATGCACGTGGTCATCTGCTGGCCGGCTTTATGGAGAAGGAGGGCCTCTTTATGATGAACTCCTTCTTCAAAAAGCCAAAACAGCGAAAGTGGACATGGTTGCATCCTAATGGCGTTACAAAAAATGAGATTGACTTCATCTTGTCGACGAAGAGGCACATATTCAATGATGTCTCTGTGATCAATGCCGTAAAAACAGGAAGCGATCACCGATTGGTAAGAGGCACATTGAATCTTAGAATAAAACTCGAAAGGTGTCGACTGATGAAGTCTACGCTCCGACCAGCGCCTATCCAGCTCCAAAACCCCGAGAGCTTTCAGCTCGAGTTGCAGAATCGCTTCGAATGCCTGGGAGACTGCGAAAATCTGGACGATTATAATGACAGGTTTGTGCAAATTGTCCAAACAGCTGGGTCTAAGGCCTTCAAAACCCGCTGTTCAAAAGGAACCAAGAAGATCTCGGACCTCACCAACAAACTCATGGAAGAAAGACGAAACTTGGTTCTGCAGTCTTCTAACGATGCTGCTCAGTATCGACGTCTAAACAGACAGATCTCCAAGTCCCTAACGCGCGATTTACGCCAATTCAATACTGACCGTATTGAAGAGGCGATTAAGCGAAATAAGGGCTCAAAAGTGTTTGCAAGGGATCTGTCTGTTGGTCAAAGCCAACTGACCAAGCTGAAGACTGAGGATGGCAGAATCATTTCGTCGAAGCCAGAGCTGTTGGAAGAGGTTGAGAAGTTCTACGGACAATTATACACCAGCGTACGCGCACCTGTCAGTAATCTGGCCAAAGATCCAAGAGCCAGATTGACCCGACACTACACCGAAGATATCCCGGACGTCAGCCTATACGAGATTAGAATGGCTCTCAAACAGTTAAAAAACAATAAGGCACCGGGTGATGATGGAATCACGGCTGAGCTTCTGAAAGCAGGTGGAACACCGGTGTTAAAAGCTCTTCAGAAGCTATTCGATTCCGTCATACTCGAGGGACAAACGCCTACGGCATGGCACAGAAGTGTGGGTGGTACTTTTCTTCAAAAAGGCGACAAAACCTTATTGAAGAATTATAGGCCTATCTCACTTCTGAGCCATGTCTACAAACTGTTTTCGAGAGTCATTACGAATCGTCTCGCTCGCAGGTTCGACGACTTCCAGCCTCCCGAACAAGCCGGTTTCCGAAAAGGCTTTAGTACCGTAGACCACTTACATACGCTGCGGCAGATTATACAGAAGACTGAGGAGTATAATCAGCCCTTATGCTTGGCGTTTGTGGACTACGAGAAAGCCTTCGATTCGATCGAGACCTGGGCTGTGCTACAGTCTCTCCAACGGTGCCAAATTGACTATCGATATATCGAAGCGCTGAAGTGTTTGTACGAAAACGCCACCATGTCGGTCCGTCTCCAGGATCAAGGCTCGAAACCTATCCAGTTGAAGCGAGGGGTGAGACAGGGAGACGTTATATCTCCGAAACTGTTCACCGCCGCCCTGGAAGATGTCTTCAAGCTTCTGGACTGGAGCGGACTCGGTATCAATATCAACGGCGAGTACCTCACTCACCTTCAATTCGCTGACGATATCGTAGTCATGGCTGAGACCTTGGAAGACCTAGGCACAATGCTCGATGGCCTCTGTAGAGCCTCTCAACAAGTGGGTCTAAAAATGAACATGGATAAGACGAAAATCATGTCTAATATCCGTGTCGCACCCACTCCTCTAAAGGTTGGAGACTCTACACTCGAAGTTGTTGACAATTACGTATACCTGGGACAAACAGTTCAGTTAGGTAAGTCCAACTTCGAGAAAGAGGTCAACCGTCGAATCCAACTCGGCTGGGCAGCGTTCGGGAAGCTTCGCGATATCTTCTCGTCAAATACCGCAGTGTCTCAAGACTAAGGTCTTTGACCAGTGTGTGTTGCCAGTAATGACATACGGAACAGAGACGTGGTCGCTTACTATGGGCCTCATAAGAAGGCTCAAGGTCACCCAAAGGGCGATGGAGCGCGCTATGCTCGGAGTTTCCCTGCGTGATCGAATCAGAAATGAGGAGATCCGTAGGAGAACTAAAGTAACCGATATAGCCCGCAGAATCGCCAAACTTAAGTGGCAGTGGGCGGGGCACATAGCTCGCAGAACAGATAGCCGTTGGGGCAGAAAAGTTCTCGAGTGGCGACCACGAACCGGAAAACGTAGTGTTGGCAGGCCTCCCACTCGGTGGACCGACGACCTGGTGAAGGTCGCGGGTTGCGCATGGATGCGGGCAGCGCAGGACCGGTCGTTGTGGAAATCCTTGGGGGAGGCCTTTGTCCAGCAGTGGACGTCTTTCGGCTGAGAGAAGAAGAAGAAGAATAGAGCAGAAAAGTTTGTATGTTTGTTCGGATCGCTTATCATTGGAACTACCAGTCCGATTTGAAAATATCTTTCAGTGAATGATAGCCACATTAATGAAAAAGGCTATAGGCTATCAAAAATCCCGAAATACTCAGAGGAGTAAAGCCACATGGCACAGCTAGTGTAAGTCATTTAAAAACCTCGAAATCTTTGCTTCTTTTGTGCTACAACAAAACAAACAAAATTTTCATTTTACACATATAAAATAACTAGCTATTGCCCGCGTTAATTTTCCACGAGAACAGTGCCTTGCCTTTTCACGGGATGAAAGATATCCTATGTCCTTCTCTATACTTTTAACTATGTGTATGCGAAATTTCAGGAAGATTGGTAGAGTAGATAAAACGTGAAGAGGTAACGTGCAATATTATTATTCTTATTATTTCAACATATAATCAGACGCCATATTTAACCCGTGGGTTTCTCAACGTGTTAAACTAACCGCTATATAAAGGTTAAACGATATAATTAACATAACTAACATTATTATCATATAAATTGTTTTGTGCTAACGATACGTTTCGCTTTTAACAAGAATATAGTTACATGTTATTTATAGTTAAAGAGGTTTTTGTTTGTTTTTTAAAATGATGAATTAAATAGGTATTCACGATTTTTTTTATAGAAAACGAGTAGCCCTGACTCCATTCTCATGGAAAGAGGGAAAGGGGAATACGAAATACAATAACTATTTGTTATTTTAGGTTCAAGTAAAGCAAGTACCGTGGTGTATCGAGGGAAGGGCCACTAAATAGGGTAAGACTTTTTCTTAAATCCGATGTGGCTCCTTAATTCATACGGTCATCCCTTTTTGAACCTTTCGTTTCTCAAAACCTTCCTTTTGATTTCAGAGATTACAAAACACCAAATACAAATAAATTAAAAACGATCGAACTCTTTTGCTTTATTAATCACATACTACTTGGTGCCTATATCTATACATATAATAAAACAGTAAAAATATTTTGTCTGTACATTTAATATTTTTGACTGAAATGGATAGAGGGAGACCTAAAAAGAACAATAGAAAGCAAAAAAATTTTTTTGGAATTTCTTGTCTGTCTGTCTGTCTGTCTGTCTGTCTGTCTGTCTGTCTGTCTGTCTGTCTGTCTGTCTGTATGTATGTACGCGTTTCACGCAAAAACTACTGGACGGATTTGAATGAAACTTTTTTTGTTGTATAGCTATTAAGCCTGGGCAACATATAGGCTATAATTTATTTTGAAAACTGGAACACCTGATGAAGAACCATAACGGAACAGCTAAACTATAAGTAATATGGAAATGGTGCCTTAACAAAAATCGTTCAACCTGATGAGCATTTTCTGCCGACGTATAAAAATTGAAGATCTGGAACATCTGATGAAAAGCTCCAAGAGACCAGCTACACTATAACATATATGGAAATGGCGCCTTAGCAAAAATCGTTCAACCTGATGAGCATTTTCTGCTGACGTATAAAAATTGAAGATCTGGAATATCTGATGAAAAGCTCCAAGAGAGATTTTTCATCTAAGCGAAACTCACGCGGGCGAAGCCGCGGGCGACAGCTAGTTTATTCTAAGTTTCAAAATTTCTTCACGAATTTTTGCCGTATTTTTCCTCAGTATTTTCCTAACAAAGCTATTACGTACCTACAAAAATGCGTTCTTATTGTACACATATATTATTTTTTTATAATACACACTAGCCGCGCCCCAGGGCTTCACTCCCGTGGAAATTTCGGGATAAAATGTGCTATTCCTGGTATTTTTCTAACCGTATACCAAATTTCATCGAAATCCGTCCAGTAGATTTTGCGTGATTGAGTAACAAACATCCTCACAAACTCACAGACTTGCAAACTCTCATCCAAGGATTATATAGAGAATCAACATCATACCATGTAAGTGTAACCGTCTCATTCATATGAAAATTAGCATAAGACTTTCCTAATAATACGCAATATTGCAAAACAGTACTTTTACACGCATATCCAAGGTGACGGGTCAAGTAGCTGCCGTGTCGTAACAATAGTATGTGTCATTGTTATGTTTATGAATTCAGATTGTTAGTTATAATGCCTTTTTAACCGCTCGCCATTGAAACTTTTTCAAATATACGTGGCATGTATTTTAACACATTCTTACGTACTTATTTCCGCAGACGACTTATAGACAAAGCAAGTATGTTTTCATTTGTCTCATTCATTCATTTATTCATTCACTTGATGATCATCAATCAATACATATATAATAAAACTGTAACTGGTCTGTGTCTGTACATAGGAGGTATTTAAGAAAAATAATTGGTCTAGTGCGTGTTGGGCCACGCGCAATGTAGGGTTCCGAAGGTTACTTCCACTTTTATATAACTAATGGAAATAACCTAGTAAATACCATCATATAGAATGAAAATTTTTCCTACGAATATTTTTCATACTAAAATCAATTTTGTAAGTTTATCGTCTATTACTAAATAACGCGTAAAATCTACATAGCCGTGATAATTTTCCTTTTAAATTCATTATATTTGCTAGTTATTATAATTTGTTTCATGAACCCACCCTCCACCATTTTCCTGTTCGAGAGGGAGGACACTTGACTCTAACAAAATTTATGACTTTAAAGTTAAATGTTTCGCATACGGATCCTTAAATCAAAAAATGTTCTTCAGACACTCATAATATTTTTAAAAGACCAATCAAATGATACCTCACACGATGGTATAATCGAGAGAAAAAAAAATCATCCCCACTTTAGGTGTAGGGATGGCCCCCTAAAAAAAATATTTTTCCTAATTTTATTCTACAGTTCGCTCCGCGTAATAAATATGTATATCTCTACCAAATTACAGCTTTCTAGTAGGTACTAGTAGTCTCTGAGATTAGCCGCAGACAGACGGACGGACGGACAGACATGACGAAACTATAAGGGTTCCTTGTTTACTTCGGAACCCTAAAAACTAGGAGGGGTCTTTATAGGGCCAATGAAGGCAAAACGATTTTTATTAGAATTTTTATCTGTATGTTTGTACGTGCAATACGCAGCAACTACTGGGCCAAATTTGATGCGGTTTTGACTGTTGTATTGTTGGTCTAACTTAAAATCTGGCGTAGGTTTCATCTTGATCCGTCACTTAGATCCTGAGATATTAACAATAGTAAATAACGCGCGGGCGAAGTTCGCGGGCAAAGGCTAGTTAATATAAAACTGTGTTCTGTTTATATTAAGCTGCATTTAACCAAAAGTTATATTTTAAAATTAGTTCCCGCTCTAGAAAAGGAATCAATTTCTATGAGCCATTCCCGCCCAAGGGTGCAAAACCAAACTCTACTTTTTGGGAACGAGAATTGAAAAAAAATCATGTCAAGTAACCAATCATAGTGCACTATTTTCACCTACGCATTCACTAACTGACCCGGTCAAGGGCCTGGGCTGGCATGTAAATTCAGAAAGTTACTAAGTAAATGCACAAACACTTTCACATGTGGAAAAACTTGAATTTGCTACGAATTGAAAGAAAAAGTGATTTTGTGTTTTACATAAATTATGTGATGCTGCAAGTTGGCGACGACTGGCGGAAGCTGGCGCGGGACCGGAGACGCTGGCGTGCTCTTGTGTTGGAGGCCAAGACTCGCTTTGGGCAAAGAAAAAATATGCTTTGGATTTGGGAAAGATTGCTGAGACTGGATAAGTAAGTTAGTACTTTAACAAGCTTTTTGTCGTTTCATACTTAGATATGTCTATTTTTATTTCGTATCGAGTGTATTATAGATGATACTGGCACACGTAGGGTTGCCAGGCGTCCGGATAAAGCCACATAGAACATAGGTAGGCTTTTTGATTGCGTGTCCGGCCAAAATAAGCGGTGTCCGGCCTGTCCGGCTTTTTACGAACGACCCTGCGCTCTGTCGGTATTCCCAAAAAAAAGCTTGATTTTACATACATTTTTTTGTCGTACCTATTAATACTGAGACAAAATCCTCAATAAAGTAGGGTGTCCGGCCTTTCTACCCAAATGTCCGGCCAAACTGGCTGGTCTGTCCGGCTATTAGGTTTGGCGACCTGGCAACCCTAGGCACACGAGTAGATACCTATCCCTAACACTGGTGTCAGATTTATCTCAAGTCGCCTAAAGGCATCTGGCAGTCTAAACTAATAAACTAAACAGTCAGCTAGTTTAGTTAGGTTTCCTCACGATGTTTTCCTTCACCGGAAGCAAGGTGGGTCTATGAAAATACTAAACGTGGTCCTTTTATTTAAAAACTTCGCCTCTGCGCGATACAAAGAGTAGAATTTAAGCTGAGGAAACCAAAGTCAAAGACAATTTTTTTATTGAAACTTGGCCTTCAAAGAAGGCTCTTTTTCACGTCGAAAACTAATTATTTATCATAATATATTATGTCTTAAAGCTACAAACTACTAGCATTTCGGAACGACCACTGCTAAGAAGAAATGCCGAAACTCATGAAACAGTCTTGGTCGCCTAGCATGCCAGAGGGGCTAGTTATTAACTCTATACATACACTAGATTGTGTACAGTAAAAGCGGGATGTCAGATATGGTTTTTGCCTATGTTGGTGAAAGACAGGTGCCTAATATCTTCTGTGAGGCTCATTTTTGTCAAGTTTGACATTTTTGGTGTGTTTTGGTTCCTTAGAATTTGTGAACAATCTGTATAAAAAAAATATTTGGAGCACACTATTAGACCGTTTTTGGGCTTCATTTTACAATCAAGTTTATAGGTATACGTCTATTAAGAATGATTTTTTTTTCTACTTCTATTGTCCGATAGCTTCTACCCTTTAGCACACTCTCTCTCTCTCTCTCTCAGCCTAAAGACGTCCACTGCTGGACAAAGGCCAAGGATTTTATCCGTGAGGGGTTTTGCCGTAATCGCCACGCTTGGCAGGCGGGTTGGCGATCGCAGTGTGATGGCATAGTACGCGGAAAGATGCTGCTGCCCATCCTCCGGTGTTTTTAATCCCTTAGTCGCCTCTTACGACACCCACGGGAAGAGATGGGTTGGTGCTATTCTAGGGCCACACCACAGGCCAGGCACACTCACAAACGTAAAATACAAGACAAAATACGATCAAGTTTTTTTCATAATATTACTTAAATACAGTGAAATCCCAGTAATTAAAATGAATTAATTAGACACCAATTAATTACCAACGATTTCAATAAACCGTATTTACTTG
The DNA here is from genome assembly GCA_018467065.1 of Ephestia elutella. Lineage (NCBI taxonomy): Eukaryota > Metazoa > Arthropoda > Insecta > Lepidoptera > Pyralidae > Ephestia > Ephestia elutella. Next base: position 1,142,039 of record CM031570.1, read on the forward strand.
CGCGGCGCTTGCAATAACCAGTTATTGTATCACTAGCTTGCGACTTCGTTCGCGTTTTTATTATTGTTATTTATTTATTTGTCATCTCCTTTTTTACATTTCTAAATCCATACTAATATTATAAATGCGAATGTTTGGATGTGAGTTTGTGAGTTTGTGAATTTGTGAGTTTGTGAATTTGTGAGTTTGTGAGGATGTTTGTTACTCAATCACGCAAAATCTACTGGACGGATTTCGATGAAATTTGGTACAGAGGTAGATAATGACCTGGAATAGCACATAGGCTACTTTTTATCCCGGGAAAAAGCACTGTTCCCGTGGGAAATTCACGCGGGCGAAGCCGCGGGCAAAAGCTAGTATAAAATATTACAAAAATTAAAAGACGTTTAAAAATATAAAAAAGGGAAACCCATCGGTAGCGGGGCAAAGACCCAAGCTACCGGTGGTCAGGGCTCCAGCGAGAGGAATCTCCTCACAATACGGGCCGTGTCCAAGAGTACAGCCTTATTAGGTATTAGTCCGATCAACGAAGCTTTTGTAACCCGAATAATTCTCCCGCCTATGAAACTTGGCACATGGTGAAAATAGGTAATACAGATTATAGATATATAATAATCTAATAATTTTTATTACGAGAAGTTAGGTATTTTTACCTAAACATGAAAATCGTTTATAGCTCTCTGTGAAAAATTCCTCAGACTGAAATTCTTTCTGTATACGTACCTATGTACTACTTAGAATATGTTTATAAAAGTATCTAATTTTTTTTCGATTTCAAAGATAGGTACCCAAAATTTAACTTTTAACATTTTGCTCTATAACTTCTACTGAAAAATTGCTCTGCTAGTTTTTATTTTTTAATACGCTTTTATTTACATAAATAAATAGCTTTAATAAGTTATCTTAAAGATTTTTCTTTACAGTATTATAATTATTATTTTTCCGTAATTACGTTGTGTGAATAATTGCTCAGGCAAATTAATTACGTTTCTTAGTTAGGGGTCGCTCTATTATAATAGATTTTTCAATAATCTAATTAAAATTCAACTAAATAGCAAGTTTTTAAAATATCAATTTGTTAATGCCGAGTATTCACCGTGCCGCTTAGCAGTACGGGCGCGCGGGAGTGCAGAGGGGTGCGGGGCGCTCGCGCAGAAAAGCGCGGTGCCCCAGACCGGCCGCGCAGGCGCGAACCGACTAGAAAACGAAGCAGTTGTGTGTGTTTGCGTATACCGTGTACTTTGTAACGACTTGTACGAGACTGGACGTTTGCCTCAATTGTATACAAAAGTGACACTTGCATCAATAACATTTTCGAAAGAGACCTTTTGTAAATGTGACCTTTTGCGAAAGTTTTCTTTTGCGAAAGTGATCTTTTGCGAAAGTGACGTTTTGTGCGAACTGCGAATGTGACCTTTCGCAAAAGTTCTCTCTCTCAGCCGAAAGACGTCCACTGCTGGACAAAGGCCTCCCCCAAGGATTTCCATAACGACCGGTCCTTCGCGACCTTCACCAGGTCGTCGGTCCACCGAGTGGGAGGCCTGCCAACACTACGTTTTCCGGTTCGTGGTCGCCACTCGAGGACTTTTCTGCCCCAACGGCTATCTGTTCTGCGAGCTATGTGCCCCGCCCACTGCCACTTAAGTTTGGCGATTCTGCGGGCTATGTCGGTTACTTTAGTTCTCCTACGGATCTCCTCATTTCTGATTCGATCACGCAGGGAAACTCCGAGCATAGCGCGCTCCATCGCCCTTTGGGTGACCTTGAGCCTTCTCATGAGGCCCATAGTAAGCGACCACGTCTCTGTTCCGTATGTCATTACTGGCAACACACACTGGTCAAAGACCTTAGTCTTGAGACACTGCGGTATTTTGGACGAGAAGATATCGCGAAGCTTCCCGAACGCTGCCCAGCCGAGTTGGATTCGACGGTTGACCTCTTTCTCGAAGTTGGACTTACCTAACTGAACTGTTTGTCCCAAGTATAGATAATTGTCAACAACTTCGAGTGTAGAGTCTCCAACCTTCAGAGGAGTGGGTGCGACACGGATATTAAACATAATTTTCGTCTTGTCCATGTTCATTTTTAGACCCACTTGTTGAGAGGCTCTACAGAGGCCATCGAGCATTGTGCCTAGGTCTTCCAAGGTATCAGCCATGACTACGATATCGTCAGCGAATCGAAGGTGAGTGAGGTACTCGCCGTTGATATTGATGCCGAGTCCGCTCCAGTCCAGAAGCTTGAAAACATCTTCCAGGGCGGCGGTGAACAGTTTCGGAGATATCACGTCTCCCTGTCTCACCCCTCGCTGCAACTGGATAGGTTTGGAGCCTTGATCCTGGAGACGGACCGACATGGTGGCGTTTTCGTACAAACACTTCAGCGCTTCGATATATCGATAGTCAATTTGGCACCGTTGGAGAGACTGTAGCACAGCCCAGGTCTCGATCGAATCGAAGGCTTTCTCGTAGTCCACAAACGCCAAGCATAATGGCTGATTATACTCCTCAGTCTTCTGTATAATCTGCCGCAGCGTATGTATGTGGTCTACGGTACTAAAGCCTTTTCGGAAACCGGCTTGTTCGGGAGGCTGGAAGTCGTCAAACCTGCGAGCGAGACGATTCGTAATGACTCTCGAAAACAGTTTGTAGACATGGCTCAGAAGTGAGATAGGCCTATAATTCTTCAATAGGGTTTTGTCACCTTTTTTGAAGAAAAGTACCACCACACTTCTGTGCCATGCCGTAGGCGTTTGTCCCTCGAGTATGACGGAATCAAATAGCTTCTGAAGAGCTCTTAATACCGGCGTTCCACCTGCTTTCAGAAGCTCAGCCGTGATTCCATCATCACCCGGTGCCTTATTGTTTTTTAACTGTTTGAGAGCCATTCTAATCTCGTATAGGCTGACGTCCGGGATATCTTCGGTGTAGTGTCGGGTCAATCTGGCTCTTGGATCTTTGGCCAGATTACTGACAGGTGTGCGTACGCTGGTGTATAATTGTCCGTAGAACTTCTCAACCTCTTCCAACAGCTCGCAAAAGTTACTTTATACGAAATTGACCATTAGCAAAAGTAACATTTAGCAAAAGTGACCGTTTGCGAAAGTTACCATGCGAAAGTGACATTTTGTGAAAATGATCTTTTGCGAAGATGTCTTTTTGCAAAGTGACTTTTTGCATTACCTGTTAATAAAAAATAAATATGCACTTATTTATTGTATTTATAAAATAGGCCCAGGCGCAAAATGTCTCTTTCGCAAAATGTTCTCTAGTCCTATAATGTCTCTTTCACAGAATGCATCTTTCTCAGAATCGCTAACACACCTAATAACAATAAGCAGGGGATGGAAGTTAGTATGAAACTTTGTTATTTTGAAAGTGAAAGTGAAAATGAAATTTTAGATTCATGTTTCTGTTGCAAAAGGTCACTTCTACATAAGATAACTATCACAACACGTTTACAAAAGTTACCTTATGCGAAAGTGACCTTTTACGACATAAACATAAGCAATGACCTTTTGCGAGAGTGATCTTTTTCAAAAGTGACCACTTTCGAAAGTGAAGTTTTGCGAATGTGACCTTTTGCGAAAGTGACATTTTGTGAAAGTGCGCCTTTTGCGCAAGTAACTTTGTGCAAAAATGACATTTTGCGAATGTGGACCTTTTGAAATCAAAACCTCCAAAAATGGCAAAATAAAAATCGAATCGGAGAATGTTCGTCAGTGTGACAGGCATATTGTAATGTTAATACCTACATGGTTAATACGCACAATCGAATCTTCAAATGTTACGTTACAGGTTAATATTCGCAGTGTGGGACCAACTTAAGAATCTACTATTTATCTAAGCGAAACTCGGGGAAGTACCACCCTCTCACAGAAAATCGACGTTTGAGTAGTTGCCTTAACGCTTCTATGCTTCGTTCGGTGAGTGAGAGAGCCGGAGGCCCACCCCTTCCCCCCACCCCCTCAACATGGCAGCGGAATTTCATAGTAGAGTACCCCAGGAGGGTACCGGTACGTTACGTACAGGAGAATCCCTCCCTGAGCATTCTTGCTTGGGCTGCCCTACGTACTCTGGGGAGGGCAAAATCCCGCTCGTCATTGCTCAAGATAAGGCTACGGCACCCCCCCATGCACACCATGTCCATCTGTGCAATATCAGGGGTATTCACTCAAACCTCAACTCTGTCCACTACCATCTGGAGGCAGAAAAGCCTGCCTTATTCTTTTTGACGGAAACCCAGATATCGTCTCCAGCGGATACGTCATACCTACATTATCCCGGCTACAAAATCGAGCACAAATTCGTGCCACACGCTGGCGTATGCGTTTTTGTCAGGGACGATGTCTGTGTTCGCCGTCTATGCAATCTTGAAGGCAAAAACCTGTCCACTCTATGGCTTCGTGTAGATTGCGACGACCACCCTCGCGTCTACGCTTGCCTCTACAGGTCCCACAGTGGTGATGCCGAAACTGACCGACTCATGGAGCATATTGGCACTGCAACGGACTATGTGCTGCGACAGATTCCATCCGCGGAAATAATAATTCTTGGGGACTTTAACGCCCACCATATAGAATGGCTCCAATCGGGAAAAACCGATCATGCGGGTAGATCTGTTCACGCCTTTGCCGCGGCCTATAGTCTGTCTCAGATGGTTTCAGCCCCCACACGCATACCTGATGTGGAAGGCCATACGCCCTCACGGCTTGATCTCCTGCTGACTTCCCATCCGGATGGCTATGTAGTATCTGTTGGTGCCCCTATTGGCTCATCTGACCATTGCCTAATCCGTAGCATGGTGCCATCCACGTGCAAATTACGGCCCCGTTCCGCCGGCTGTCGCCGTGTCTGGCACTTCAAGTCAGCAGATTGGGATGGGATGCGGACCTTCTTTTCATCCTACCCCTGGGGCGAAGTTTGCTTCTCGCTTCGGGATGCTTCTGCCGTTGCCGACTCTGTTGCTGATGTGATATCGCAGGGCATGGAACTTTTCGTCCCAAGTTCTGTTGTGCCCGTTGGTGGCAAGTCTCAGCCTTGGTTTGACCGCTCTTGCAAAGAAGCGTTTTGCCAAAAGCAAGCAAGTTTTCAGTCCTGGTCCAACGCGATGGCAGCTAAGGATCCTGATGCGAAAGTCCTTAAAAGGGAGTATAACTTTGCCTCTAGATCTTTAAAAAAAACTGTGGCTACGGCAAAGGCGAAACACATCGGACGAATTGGTGAGAAGCTGGCCAAACTACCCTCGGGTACACGCTCATTTTGGTCTCTTGCCAAAGCTGTCCAGGGCAATTTTTGTCAGCCATCCTTTCCACCATTGCGCACGGCAAATGACACGTTGGTCCATGATGCAAGAGAGAAAGCCGATCTCCTGGGCACCTTTTTTGCATCTAACTCTACTTTGGACGACGGTGGGAAGCCTCCTCCGACTATACCACGTTGCGCGAGTACTATGCCGGACATCCGGTTTACTCAAAAAACTGTTCGCAAATCACTTCTCTCCCTCGAAGTCCACAAGTCTAATGGACCCGATGGAATCCCTGCCGTTGTGCTCAAAACTTGCGCTCCTGAGTTGGCTCCGGTCTTGACGCGTCTTTTTCGACACTCCTACTCTTTAGGCGTCGTCCCGTCTGCATGGAAGATTGCTTTAGTCCACCCAATACCCAAAAAAGGTGATCGCTCTGACCCTGGCAATTACAGGCCCATGGCCATTACCTCCTTGCTCTCCAAAATAATGGAGTCCATTATAAACCGCCAGCTCCTGTTGTACCTCGAGGAGCACCAGCTTATAAGCGATCGCCAGTACGGATTTCGTCATGGACGGTCTGCTGGCGATCTTTTGGTATTCCTGACCCATAAATGGGCGAAAGCGGTTGAGAGTAAGGGGGAAGCCCTGACGGCCAGTTTGGACATGGCGAAAGCCTTCGATCGGGTCTGGCACAAAGCCCTTCTATCGAAGCTTCCTTCCTACGGGTTGCCCGAGAAATTATGCCAATGGGTTACCAGTTTCCTCACAGGGCGCAGCATTAAAGTCGTTGTTGACGGTTCATGCTCCGAATACAAGCCCGTGAATGCTGGTGTCCCTCAAGGCTGTGTTCTGTCCCCGACGCTCTTTCTTTTGCATATCAATGATATGCTTCAATCCAGCAGCATTCATTGTTATGCGGATGATAGCACGGTGGACACCTCTTATACCGGTCAAGCTAACATTTCTAGGGCGCGCGTCTCCGAGTGTCGAACAAAACTTGTGTCTGAGGTTGAAACTTCATTACACCAGGTTTCAAATTGGGGTCACTGCAACTTGGTCCAATTTAACCCCAAAAAAACACAAGTTTGTGCGTTCACCGCGAAGAAAAGCCCCTTCGTCGTATCTCCTTCGTTCCAGGGCGCTTCACTAGATACGCGGCGAGATTTCGTGCGACGTTCAATTTCGCGGTCATCTTAAGGAAAAGGCTAAGTTGGCCTCCAAAAAACTGGGGGTCCTAGGCAGAGCAAGGCAGTATTTCACATCGGCGCATCGCCTTCAGCTATACAAGGCACAAGTTAGGCCACATTTGGAATACTGTTCCCATCTGTGGGCTGGGGCACCTCAATACCAACTTCTCCCTTTAGACCGCGTTCAACGTCGTGCGATTCGCATCGTCGATGACGAGAATCTCGTCAGCCATCTCGATCCTCTGGCTCTGCGTAGGGATGTCGCATCCTTGTGCATTCTTTACCGAATGTATCATGGGGAGTGCTCTGATGAATTGTTCGACGTAATACCTGCCGCAGGATTTCACCACCGTACCATCCGTCACAGGCTGAAGTTTCATCCATACCATCTGGATGACTGGCTGTCAACCACCGTACGTTTTAAAAGACACTTCGTGCCACGTACGACCAAACTGTGGAACCAACTTCCTGCGGCGGTATTCCCGAACCGATACGACATTGGAACCTTCAAAAAACGAGTCTACATCTTCTTGAAAGGCCGGCAACACTCTTGTGATACCCCTGGTGTTGCAGTAGTCCATGGGCAGCGGTGATCGCTTACCATCAGGTGACCCGCTTGCTCGTTTGCCGCCCTATGTTATAAAAAAAAAAAAAAAAACTCACGCGGGCGAAGTCACAGGTAAAAGCTAGTAATCCTATAAAGTCAATTCCAGCTTTTTAGGGAACGTTCCCAGAAACAAGGGAATTTTCCCCATACATAAGTCGGGAATATTCCCCGGAAATTTGGAAATATGCCCGGGAACGTACCCGAAAAGAAGGGAATATTGAAGATTTTTTAAAAAATGTTGTAATTATTATCTAAGGATATGTATTTAGATTATTTTATTATATTAGAAGTGATAAAAACCGCAATTATACATTTTAATTGCAATATTCCCCAATATTTCCCCGGGAACGTTCCCTTCGTTTCCGGGAATATTCCTTCGTTCCCGGGAACGGCACATCACTAGTTTTATCTTGAAATATACCTTCCTACTTCCTTGTTACAATGGCATAAGGTAATGAAAAACTCGCTACGGACATGCGCTAAACTTTTGTTACAATTTCAACCTTACAAGAGTAGTATTAAGAACGTTTCGCTGACTTTAGGCCGCGAACTGCATTTCGTCTGCCGTTTAGTAATTCCTTAAAAGTATATTATCGTTCGAAAATTTGTTAGATTATTGATAAATCTGTTTTAATATATAATTAAATGACCAATAGATATATAAGAATGGACGGAGTAATTTTTCACATGTCGTAATTAAGCAAAATTAAAAAAATATATGTTTCAAAATGAAAAACTTTTAGATAACTGAGAAAAGCTATGCATTTGAACATATAAAAGCATATTGAAAAATAAAAACCAGCAGAGCAATTTTTCAGTAGAAGTTATAATGCAAAAAGTTAAAAGTTAAATTTGGGGTATCTTGGAAGTAGAAAAAATATTAGATTCTTCTATATACATATTCTAAGTAGTACATAGGTACGTATATAGAAAGAATTTCAGTCTGAGGAATTTTTCACAGAGAGCTATAAACGATTTTCATGTTTAGGTAAAAATACCTAACTTCTCGTAATGAAAGTTATTAGATTATTGTATATCTATAATCAATTTTACCTATTTTTACCATGTGCTAAGTTTCATAGACAGAGGAATTATTCGTAAGTCTCCATACAACGAAACTCCTCGTTGATCGGACTATATCGCAGGTTTTAAGCGACGTACCTATCAGATGAAACCTTATTATAGCCATAGTTTCAGAAATTGTTTCATCGTTGACTGAAGTTTCCCATAATATTTACTTGGGTTGGATTGCACATCTTACTTTGATAGTAACAGTATCTTTAACCTAACCAAAAATTTAAGTGCCGATAAGCATAATCATAAAAAAATGAACTTAACTGAAAATCAGTGTATTGCTATACGGGCAATAATTCCACTTAGCCATGACCTTTTTGTTTTGAAAGACAACTGTCAACAAAGTTTTGCTGCAACACACACATTTATAGACTCTGGCAATATATACCTATGTTTTCTTTTTTGTTTTAAATGTCTCGTGTACTTATCTTTTATGTGTGTGTTTGTAGCATCAAATAAACGATTTATCTATCTATTTAACTTTGCAAAATATAAGTTGCACCATTTTTGACAAATAGTATGTTTTAAGCGAGCGTTACTGTTACTGTTAACTTTGACACTAACCATTACAATAACTTCTATTTAGGTGCAACTAAGTCTTAGATACTTCATGTGACCTTAAAATAGAATTGATGCCAACAGTCCATACTCAAAACCAATTTATCTAACCATACACCTGTTTAGGAGTAACGCCGATTACTCATACCCGCCTTATACAGACAGACAGACGTAGTCATTGCTCATAGATAAGATCCCTTCGCCCAACGACTTTCGGAAGTAAGAGGTCAGCTTATCTGTGGGTTTTAAAGGTGAACCTTTAAAATATCCTTGGATAAACCCAACGATATTTTTTGGTGGAGCAAAGATTATTATCTACTAGCTTTCGCCCGCGTGAATTTCTCAAGGAAACAATACTTTTTTCCGGGATGAAAGATACCCTATGTTCTTCTCAGTACTTGTAACTATGTGTATGCGAAATTTCAGGAAGATTGGTTCAGTAGATAAGGCGTGAAGAGGTAACAAAGAAACAAACTCACTTCCAAATTTATAATATTAGTTAAGATGATCTAACACCACTGAAAATCTCCAAAGAGCCGCCTGGAAAGAAGTGGTACAGAACAGAAAAAACTAGAGAATTCTCCAAGATCCTCTTTGGGTCGCTGAGACATCGAAGAAAGAAATGGCAATTTATGTGAAAAATATATTTAGCTCAGACTCTCACTAAAACAATAAAAACAAGTAAGTATAGGTACACCGATAATTATAGGTATTTAATTGTAAAAGTTTGTAAGAACGGATGTATCCTACAGTTAAAAGAAAATCTACTCGATACTTACATGTACTTAGGCGGACGAAGGCGGCGACAACAATTAGTATTTAAATATTTTGTCCGCATCAAACAAGTCTGTCATATCACGCCGGGAGTGATTCAGTTAAAAAACTATTTAACATTCGAATCACATATTTAACTTACTGGAACGCATCCGTTCATAAAACACTTAACACTTCAAATTCATTCCCACTTTATATTCAATCTTATTTATATAGATATAAGGTTGACAATTAAAAATATTAATTGACGAACTGCTAAATATAAAATTGTAAAAGGAATTCAAATTCCAAAAATAAATAAACCAATTTGTATTTTATTGTAAGTGACAGAGGGTTGGGTTTTAAATAATTGTTAGTTCTGTCAGATCCCGCCGTCCATATTGGATCAGGAAGCGTGTGACAGTTCCAGAATTTGAAAATAGAATCGTGGTGGCGCAAAATTGGGTGACGCCATTGGATGCATTTTAAACCGACAGAAAACTCAAATATTTTATAACATTTTTTTATGATTTAATCAATTAAAAAAAAACTAAATATATAAAAAAAATCCGGTCTGTTAGGATGAGGACCGATTTCTATTTTGTACTGATCTCTTTTAGTAGTCTTCTGAAGTTGCAAGTTGCAAAAAAGAAGTTACAAAAAAACCAATCCAAATCATAGAGTAACTCTTTCCGCGAAAGACCTTGTAGCTCGAAGATCCAAATATTTTCAACTACTTAGGCTATTAGTATTCTATAAAAGACGCAACAATTATTCGTTTAAGGTTGCCTGTTCATCATCACAATACAATTCGACGCATGTTTGAAAATATAACGATTTTTACGTTACGATTTTAACGTTTATTAAATGAAATATCACTTTTGATTCATTTTAACACCGCGACTGTACTACGAGTACCTAATATATTCCCACGGGACACGGGATAACCAAATTACTGACATTTTGAGTACTGGAGTTTAGGTTACACAGTTTGGAACACAAAAAGATTTTTCATCTAAGCGAAACCTACGCGGGCGAAGCTGTGGGCAATAGCTAGTAAAATATAAAATTTCTCAATAAAAATATAATCAACTAGCTGTCGCCCGCGGCTTCGCCCGCGTGAGTTTCGCTTAGATGAAAAGTATTTTTGTGTTCCAAACAGTTTCAGATGTTTCGGATCTTCGATTTTTATACGTCAACAGAAACTGCTCATCAGATTAATCAAGTTTTGCTAAAGCGCCATTTCCTTATATGTTATAGTGTAGCTGGTCTCTTGGAGTTATTCATCAGATGTTCCAGATCTTCAATTTTTATACGTCAGCAGAAAATGCTCATCAGGTTGAACGATTTTTGTTAAGGCGCCATTTCCATATATGTTATAGTGTAGCTGGTCTCTTGCAGTTCCTCATCAGATGTTCCAGATCTTCAATTTTTAGCAGAAACTGCTCATCAGGTTGAACGACTTTTGTTAAGGCACCATTTCCATATTTCTTATGGTTTAGCTGTTCTGTTATGGTTCTTCATCAGGTGTTCCAGTTTTCAAAATGAATTATAGCCTATATGTTGCCCAGGCTTAATAGCTATACAACAAAAAAAGTTTCATTCAAATCCGTCCAGTAGTTTTTGCGTGAAACGCGTACATACATACAGACAGACAGACAGACAGACAGACAAGAAATTCCAAAAATTTTTTTTTGCTTTCTATTGTTCTTTTTAGGTGTCCCTCTATCCATTTTAGTCAAAAATACTAAATGTACAGACAAAATATTTTTACTGTTTTATTATATGTATAGATTATTATATGTATAGATTAAACTGTATTTTGGCCTAAATTCTGTCAATGCAAAGGCAACTCCAACCAAAGTATTAACATCAAAGGAAATCACTATAAAAACATTAAAATATTTCATCACACAGTCGTAACCAGAAACCGCGAAAACCCGGGGTATTACGTAGTTATTAAACATAATTATGTCCGAAATTAATCTTCGAAAGTGGGCACACTTTGATCTATTTGCTGCGGGGAGCGATGCCTCTTAACTACTTTCATGGTTGCCACAATTCCTACCTAAGGTATTTATTTATTTTTAAAAACTTAATTCTTATTAGCTGCTCTATCAGCTACATCAAAAATATAAAACAATTATTACATATTTTATCTGAATAATTAATGGTGCCACAATTCCTACCTAAGTATTTATTTATTTTAAAAAATTTAATACTTATTACCTACTCTATCAGCTACATCAAAAATATAAAACAATTATTACATATTTTATCTGAATAATTAATGGACGTTGTTAATTTCTTAACCATGAACGACTGAATTGCGATCTACTCAAATTATTAGAGCAAAATATTATTATTTGATTATAAAAACCACAGCAAATGAAAGCAATTATTCTATTATTTATCCTTCGTTTAAAAAGTAATCATCTTCGAGTCGATCTACCAGTCATAAGCATAAATGCTCAATAAACTCATAGCTTTCATCCAGAGCCCTAGATTCCTATACAGTTTTTATCAGTCCGACTCACAGGTCCGACTCCATCTTTCTACCTTGCTAGACATCTGCCTCAAAACAGTCAGTAGTTTCTGTCAGTCAGTCATTCTCTGCGCCCTGTCTCTCAAGGTACACGAGCCAGGGCAGGATGAGGTAGGAGGCAAGAAAGTGAAACATTATCTGAAAAGCACTGAGTGCTACTTTCGCTCCGACCTTGACATTTTACTACCTACTTAGACATTTTCCGGCTTTGACATTTTCCGACGAAATCAAGTAGCTTTTAAATAATAACCATAAAGTGCCAACCCTAATACAGAACGTTATTTTTATTTTGGATCGCGAAACACCACCTTCCGTCGAGTGTGGCTTCCGGAGTGAAGACTTTCTTACTCTGGCATTTTAACTAAGATGTGAATGACAAAACAATGAGGCCAACGATAGGCCAACGGAAGTGGCCAAATATTGATCCAAAAAATCTAATATTGCCATTTTGACTCGAGACGACGATGATAACTAAGATGTGGAGGAAACTACAAAATATTTCTTAGTAGTGACTTGTTTGATGGAGTTGGATTGCCTTTGAAAAATAGAGTTTTTTTCAAGAGTTTTAGCTCAGTTTTTTGATTTAACTGACTGATTTAGTGCGATATTCAACTTACGTGTCGCTGTGTTCAAGACAAACACATATTTAAACAGAAACCCTTCGCTAAAACTAGTTCATGGTCCTTTCTTGTTATCTATATCATGAGGCTCTAAATTCCTGACAATATTGAAGAGAATGTTATGTAAACGCACTCATATCATATAACGATACATATCAGTCAAAACTTTGTGTCTTTTGATATAACGTTAAATGATTTATCTTTCTAACATACAATAAATATTGCAAATAAAATCAGGTCCTAAAATCTAAATACTAATAAGTAATACTCGTATAAGTAAATAATAGCATTAACACAGTTAGCAAAAGGCTTAAAGTAAGAATCCCATAGAGATGCCATCTGCATATATCTGCACGTAAGGGACACACTGATTGTAATACTACTTAATTAAAAACACACAATAACAATACCTTCAACCGGCTACCTTCTCACTATAACAACCTAAAGTCCATTTATTTATAACTGTCCTATTATGTAAACAATCTTACAATGTCTTTTAGATTTTACAACAATATAAATTAAAATAGACTTTTTAGGAAATTACTTTCGTGGTTAATAAATGTTTTACTTTAGAATGTCTAGGTTTGAACTAATATTTGATTTATTTTCAACAAAATTCAAATAAGTACAGTGAAGATTGTTTACATAATAGGACTATTATGAATAAATGGATACATCATTTAGGTTGCTTATTTCTTATACCGGGCAAACAGAAAAAAATTGCTTAGAACTCAAACCGGCCAAGCGAAAATAAGTGAAACTATGACGATGACAAAAAATATTAAGTACTAGCTTTTGCTTGCGGCTTCGCCCGCGTGAATTTCCCAGAGGTACAGAACTTTTTTCCGGGGTGAAAAGTACCCTATGTTCTTCTTCGTTCTTCTATGTGTATGCGAAATTTCAGGAAGATTGGTTCAGTAGAAAAAAAGTGAAGAGGTAACAAACAAATTAACTTTCGCATTTATAATATTAGTTAGGATCTCTTTATCTTTCTTATTAAGATTCGTATAAAGCTGTCTCGTTCTTTCATTGTATTATTATTTGAATGTCCAGTCTAGAGATACTTGGTCTGAAGCAAAAGGCGAGTGCCAGCCTCCAAGCCTCTGTATGGCGGCAAGTTTATCTATTTCTGCCATCGTCTCCGTGTTTGGATTGAAGGGCATCGGAGTAATTACTGTACAGTCTGCAACACATCCAGCTATACATTGCAAAGATGTATTGCCAAGCATAGAAGTCCGTGCGGGGTTAATTGATATTGATTTGAGCGTACTTTAGGTTTAGATTCTTCAAGGATATATTCAGCTACTAGCTTTTGCCCGCGGCTTCGCCCGCGTGAATTTCCCACGGGAACAGTGCTTTTTCCCGGGATAAAAAGTAGCCTATGTGCTATTCCAGGTCATTATCTACCTCTGTACCAAATTTCATCGAAATCCGTCCAGTAGATTTTGCATGATTGAGTAACAAACATCCTCACAAACTCACAAACTCACAAATTCACAAACTCACAAACTCACATCCAAACTTTCGCATTTATAATATTAGTATGGATTTGTTTTTGCATAGAATGAGCCATCTGCTTCTCTTCCTACGCAGATTGTAGCAGTCAATCAAGGGAATGAGTTTTAAACTGGGGTTCTTGTCATAGGCGATAGGCTACCACTCTACTTCTACTCTTTTCACTTATATTTCTTTCCACCCAAAGGTTGGCTGGAAGAAATTGCAATGCGATAAGCTTGCCTTTGCGCTCATTTATATAGGTACCTACCTTATTTTATTACAACCATAAAGTTAGAAAAAAAAAACATTTTATGATTCTTTTGTCTTTGTCTATTAAAACTTTTAAAAGGAGAAAATGCAGCAGTGGAGTTTGTTGCGCCGCCTCTTCTCCACTCGCGCTTTGGAGGCGGTGCGGTGGTAACCTTAGCTCTAAGTAATTTTATGACGTTATCTAACAAAAAAACAAAAATTTGATGATTTAATAGTGCTATTTTTAAGCCTATTTAAATAAAAACAATTGACTTTGACCACTTCGAGTCTCACGACTCTTGGCTCTATCTACCCCGTAAGGGAAAAGACGCGATAATATATCTGTCAGTTTCTTTTTATTTCCCACTTTCAAGAAATCTTCAACCCAAATGTTATGATTTTTACTTCGGGGTTTTTTGGCTAATTCACAGATGCAAATGATCATCCGCCAATAGAGAGCTAATACAACCAATGTCACTAGTGAGTGGTTCGCCGTCGCGTAAATAATTAAAATGCATATATCTCAAAAACCGTTCAGCCGTTTTTGAGATATTGCGTAACGAACTTAAAAATTCTATGGATAGTTGCTACACGTATTCTTAATATCTCTCTCTCTCTCTCAGCCGAAAGACGTCCACAGCTGGACAAAGGCCTCCCCCAAGGATTTCCACAACGACCGGTCCTGCGCTGCCCGCATTCTTAATATCATCGAAATTAATTTAAGGGTTCGAGAGTTATCGCGGAACAAAAATACAAACATACATATAAACAATGTGTTTTCGCCCCAACTAGAAATACAGCCCTCGGTCGCTCGGTCAATTATTAAAATAGTCAGTCAGACTCTGTAGTTTGATAGTTCCGGTTAACATTGTCACAGTGTGTGCAGGCCCTGCATACACTGTGGCAATGTTAACACAGACCTATGCGATGCATGAATCCTTTTTTAGTGACTAACGGATTTAAGTCACTGACTACTAATTTGACAGCATAAAAAAAATTGAGTAGCCTTTCAGTATACGAATTTTGCACTGAATTTTTTTGGTTTGAGACCCACTTAGTTTTGACTTCTCTCAAATGTAGACGTGCTCAAATTTGACGTTTGAGTATACCAATTTTGTATGTAAGACAGTCTCAAACATTTAAGACGCCGTCAAATACTTGAGATGCGTAAGTTTGTATAATATCAATAAAAAGCTAAGTATAGTAATTATTTTCCCAGATAAATCATTTCGTCCCAAATACTCAACTTTACGACTCAAGTGGGATATAACTTGAAGGTTTCGGTTGAACAGTTACAACTTAATGATTGAACAGTGGGTGGCTCGAATGTCAAACGTGTCTGCGTCTCAATGGCACAGCTGCCTACGATACAAGTCTTTAGAATTTTTCCTTTGATAAATTCTTATTGCCGTTAAACGCTTCGATCTGATACACCTAGATTAAAGATGGCAGCTCTGGATACGGCCCGTGAAATAAGGGCACACAATAAAAGTGTGCTCCTATTTCTGACAGCACGTTCCATTGTATTACTATGCGATCTTTCGATCAAAAATATACCTTATATTTTTGATCGAAGGATCGCAATGAATATCGTATTGGTACTTAAGATATATTTCGATCGAAGGTAAACATATATTCAGTCAACACGGACTGTTTTCGCTTTGATTTTGTATGAGACTTTAAATATTGTTGATCGAAGATTTACGTCTCGAAGTATTATACGTCAGAGCCCGTTTCAAGATTCAGATTTACTTACACCGGGGTGTTTAAGTCGACCATGCGACTACCCAATAAGATATAGACTTTTGAAGTCTTGATATTAAGTCTTTTACTTCTTTTCGAGTGCACTGGGTGGTTTCAGATTTATTCGAAGTTATAGACGCGTAAAGGCATGACGCTAGTTACTTCGCGTTTTACCTTACCTCGACCATTTAGTCCACGGCTTAACCCGTAGCAAAATGTATCTTGCATGTTTTTCTTACAAAATTTAGCTCACTCGAATTGAATGGAATTTTCGATCTAATTTGAATTTTCAATTACTTGTATGACTAACATACACTTGTGTTTACTAAGTGACAGATATTTTCATACAAATAACAGATGATGAGTAGATGGCACTTCTTTTAGCATTATTCAAAATTCTGTGGCTAAATCTCTATAAGAGAAAAGTCATCGACGTATACCAAACACAGTCCATAAGTCACTACAAACATTTTTATAGCGCATTAAATCCCACAAACCCATTGACCCTAAACCTTCCAAAGATATGTGTTAACAACATATAAATGAATAATTCATGCCCTTTGCTTCGAGATCAGATGAAATCCGGCAAGTTAGAGATAGCCTCGAACCCGTACAAGTATCAAACGCTGATCGGTATTTAGAATTAGTAGGGTTTGACCGAAACGGGTTGTCTGACCTTCTTCCAGTCGTTGGGAGTAACCCTTCTAGGGTTGCCAACATTTCTTCGTCATAATTATGTCGTTAAAATGATAACCCTACATTTTGTTGCATTGTTAATTTTATGAATAAAGTTATATTTTGTCCTCACAAGCATTTGCACAGTAGATGCACCCGATGAAACAAAATATACTTATAGTATTTTTGCAAACTACCTGGCACCCTCAATTCAGGTGGTTTCGCAGAAAACCAGCCCAGTAGAGTGAGCACGTATATTTGCGAGAACATAATCGTATCGTCGCGTCAAAATTTTATACATAAATACATAGAATCACGTCTTTATCCCTTACGGGGTAGACAGAGCCAAGAGTCATGAGACTTCGAAGGCCACGCTTAGCTGAACAGTGGGCTCTTTGATGGAATGGAGATTCAGGTATAGTGACAGGTTGCTAGCCCATCGCCTATGAGTAGAGGAATCCCCAGTTTAAAGCCCTTTCCCTTCTTACAAAATGCCTACGTAAAAATAACTAGGTACTCATTTTTCATATAAATTTTTCACGTGACTATATGATTACGTTCTCGTCTTCTCGTAAATATTCATGCTCACCCCGTTGCTCTTAGTCCGTGTAGTCAAAGAATATGCATTGAGAAAACTGTGTAAGTACTGTATTTTTATGCGTTTACTGTTTTTTATTTTCATAAACTGTATTTTGTGCGCCTTTTAATACGAATAAATATCTTGGACAATACTTTTTATAAGTATGTAGTTGGAAACCCTAAACCAGACTGACCAGGTGACATCTTTGAACAGCTTCAATTTTCTTGTTTATTTTGTGGAAATGGAAAGTGGTCCAATTTGTTTGCTTTTTAAATTTAATTAATGATACGACTCTGCATTTGATTAACTTGTTTTTAATTCACACGAGCATCTGATGAGTACCTAACTAATTTAGACAGGTAATGGGACCTTAAATTCACTAATAAGTGCTTCTTCAGACTAGTAGTTTGTTGCTTAAAGATTTAATATACTTTATACAATTTATTAAAAAAAAATTGCCGTGCCTGTGAAGGTCGACATACGCATTCATTTAAAATTCTTGAAAATTCTGCCAACATTTTATTATGAAATATGTCATATCAAAAACTAAATGGCAGACGAAATGTTGGTTTTTTGAATAAATTCACGGATATCAACTATCCACTTGCGACCTTTTAATTAGTGTACGATAACGGGAGATCTGATAAAAACTGATAAGAGATTGCTCAAAGAACATGTTGTAAGAGATAAAACTGTGTATTTACCACACTATGGCGTAAATTCACCTTCGCTTCTTAATTCTCTACACCATAGTGTAAATAATTTTATTATACTTGGCAATGCAAGTTATGTAGGTACATTATTTGAAATTAAATGAGCTTTGACGCAATAAATTTAAAAATTAAGTTCTGAACAAACATAATATTGCAATTTTCTAACGAATAAACATCGAAATACAACTACTACGTATACATAATATCTCGATGCGAATAAAGAATTAAGACTGAAATTTATCTTGCTAGAAATTAAAAACTCATATTTTATTAACTTAGTAATACTATTAAATAAGTTACAATGTATCAAAAAACAACAATCTGCTCACATTTGCTGAAAAATTGAGAAATTCTGAAATAGATTACGGCAATAGTTAAGAAAAATTACAACTTACATTTTCAATAATTTTGGGCCGTTGCAAATTTTCCATCATGCTTGAAATTATTTTCCAAAACGAAATTAATGTAATCAATTATCGACGCGATCAATCTTTCTGCGCGTAATCATAGTAGTTTGAAAATGAAATTAATCTTATCAGATTTAATAGATACGATAAACAACGTAAACTAGTAACAGGAGCAGAATATGACAATAGAAAAAACTTACATGTCAAAAACGTTGTAAAAGCAAAAGAATTCGCCACGGACCGCCAAAATTCTAAACGTCACTGTCACAATACACTTGCGTTATTTAAAAAATCAAAAGAATAACTTCGTAAATTCGTTCAAGTTCGAAATTGGAAGCGCGTAGGGACGTGCGCTCAACTCGGCGGCGAAGTCACACTGGGTGTGCGACGTCCTTCGACTTTCACTGCTAACTTTGTGTTATGCGGCTTATTTCAGTCGGCGTCAGGGCTCCGTGGGGCATCCTGGTGAGGCGGCAGATCACCCTTGGGTGGGTTCTCACACTCAAATGCCTTGGAATCCTTTGCAGTGTTTGCAAATACTAAGCAAACAACTTATATTACAACTGATTTACTCATATAACCCAATATGATTTCATCAAAAAAGGATAAAAAAAGGTTCAGGAAAAAGAAAAAAAATAGGTACCTACTTAAATCTGGAGTTTACATACCTGGTATTTGCTAAAACTAAAACCCTTGATTTTGATTGATTTTGATATTTTTCATGTTTAAGCAAATAATCAAAGGTTGTGAATAGGTACCTAACAACAATTGAAATATTCAAAATACTATTTTAAAAAAATTTACTATTTTAAATTACAAGCGAATTGAACACTAAGAAGAATCATTAAAATAAGCATTATTATAAAATAATAGACTACATTATTAGTGCGTAAAGCTGTACCTATATAATATAATGAAGCCCAAAGGAAACTATTATACGTAGTAGAAATAACAATGACAATAACGAGTAGAAACCTATAAACAAAGGCAAAGTAGTAAAAAATTACTTAGTTCTACTTAAAGTAGATTTTTTATCAAGCCATGAAGTAAACAAAGATACATACGATTATCGAATGATCTAAGCGTAATTAGATTCAACAGTTATTTTCCACATGCATGCTGTACCACTATAAGATCTAAGTATATACAGACAGACATATCGGCTTATTAATCCTTCATGGGTGGGATAGAAGCCTTAAAAGAATTGTTCTAAGGGCAAATTTTTCAATCATCGAATAAATGTTACAAGCTAGTTAAATTATAGGATGACTTAAATAAGTTGGCAACACTGCGTCAGTTGCACTGTAGGCATGACATGACCCTACAATTTAGTCGCTTTACACAGTATCCGTCAGATAACATTTATTTGATGATTGAAAAATTTGCCTTATATGAAGTTAGAAAATAGAAAAAATAGTAATACTACTATTACTGCATTGCAAATGTATATTCAAGGCCAGAGGTTCCCAATCACAAACTTAATTCTTAGTCAAGACGATCAGGGGGCCGATTCCACTAATTACAAACGTCGATATTGTGTCTCAATTGTGTCTTAAGAGCCTAAGAAATTGAAATAAAGAGACAAGATCACTGTAAGACTTCTATGTTTTATTTCGATTTCTTTGGCTTTTAAAGCTTTTGGCATGAAAAAAATATAAAGAAGAAAGACATATGTACTTATATTTCTTTGTCAAAATCTAAACTTATTTACAAAGATTCAGTGATGGATAAAGTGAAAAACTTATTAGTTATAGATACTGAGAAGGACGAAGAACTTTTACTCTTTAAAATAGTTTCATGAAAAGAAACCACGCGTGTAAAGGCCTTATTTGATTGAAGACATATTTGACAACCTCGACAAATCTCAACGTACAGTCGAATGCAGAGAAACCTAACCCCCTAAAAACTCTCACAGAATCCTTTAGACAGACTTTAAATTTGACCTATGTTTTGACAAAAGACAAAACTAAGCAATGTTAAGACGATTCACCGTATCGTGTGGTACCTAAGCTTGTAAAGCTAGGTATAAAAATGATGACTTCATCTATCAGGGAGCAGTTTCTTTTGCGCCCATTTCTGACGCGGAAGCGAGACAAAAGGCGGCGGAAAAAATATCGCGGGTTCAAGGAGTTTCGGCGCGAAAATTCTTGATTTCCCAAAAAAGGCATAATGTCACGAACGTGCGCTGAAAACCGGTGGCTTACAATGTACGATTCGATCGAGGTATTATCAATTATACTAATGCTACAGACGTTTTAACCTAAAAATGAAAGTTAATAAGAGTGGTTGTTTGTTTGTTCATCATTTAAACGGTGTTTGTTACGCTTAAACTTTTGGAAGGACTGGTAGAATGTAACCTGGAATATCATAGGAGGCGCTTTGGAGGCGGTGGTAAACTTAGCTTTAAGTAATTTTATGACGTCAACTAACTAAAAAATAAGAAAGTGACGATTTATAAGTGCTATTTTTAAGCCAATATAAATAAAAATATTTGACTTTGACTTTGACTTTGACATAGAAGATACTTTTATTCCCGAAATTGTCACGAGAGCCGCCAGTCCAAGTCTATCGAACGAAATTCGTGTGTTCGGGTGGAACACTTGGGAAAGCATATAGAGCACTTAGAGATTTTTTTGAACCAGAATTTGTCATAAATAAATATATACGGACAAATCACACAGATTGAGTTAGCCCCAAAGTAAGTTCGAGACTTGTGTTATGGGATGCTAACTCAACGATACTATATTTTATAACAAACTAGCTTTTGCCCGCGGCTTCGCCCGCGTGAATTTCCCACGGGAACAGTGCTTTTTCCCGGGATAAAAAGTAGCCTATGTGCTATTCCAGGTCATTATCTACCTCTGTACCAAATTTCATCGAAATCCGTCCAGTAGATTTTGCGTGATTGAGTAACAAACATCCTCACAAACTCACAAACTCACAAATTCACAAACTCACAAACTCACATCCAAACTTTCGCATTTATAATATTAGTATGGATGGATACATATATAGATAAACATCCAAAACCCAGGCCAATCTGAAAAATATCACTTTCCATCTTGACCCGACCGGGGATTTCTGGGAGGGGGAGGTTCCGGGAACCGAACCCGGAACCTCCAGTGTGGCAGTCCGGCGTGATGACCGTTGGGCCACGGAGGTCGTAATGTTAGCGAGGATAACAAAAATCAAGATAAATTGGATAATCATTTAATCATCTTGTATTTGAGAAATGATATATATATCTAGAGTCTCGGTGGGCTGCACACTATACTAGGGTATTTGTGACACTGTGTAGTGCACAGTGCACATTATATGCTGTTATCACCAAAGGGCGGGTGAAAGTTATAGAAAATTGAAAAAATTGCGTCGGAGTTCATAAGACAAATTTCATTTCGACCCTAATTGTGATCTAACAAATACGAATATCAAAATATAGGCCACAGATAAATCTTCATCCAAATATGTTCAAGTGGAGTGGATCAATTGATCAGTTCTAAAGGATTAGACATGTTTGAACAGCGTCCGTCCAGCGGGGTTCGAATTCCAACAGTGTTTTGAGGAGACTTTAAAAAAGATTGAGACTGAGCGCTGCGATATTAATCATGGGACTCTATAATATCAGTTCCGTGAGATTCGCATTATTTTTTCTATAATGTTAGCCTAACTATTCGTTATATAAATCAGATATGGGAAGGTGAAAATAGTTATGTTCAGCATTTTACAGACAAAGCATGGCTTCCAAAACGATATTTATGTTCAAAATTAGCATATACTTATTATTTACCTATTTATTTCATGTCTATTTCGTTATTCAGGCGTAGTGACTACATTTTTATGTTTCGAAATCGTACTGAATTTATATTTCTCAAATCGAATTAACTAATTATAAATTCAACTTTTTCTCACAAACGTAAATAATACAATGCAAAATTTATGCAAAGTCAATCAACTATAACTCTATGACCTAAGAATACGAATATTGTCTGAATAAAAATACTTCTATATGCTGTTATCAAGGTGACTTTCGCGTTGTCTTTATTTTTTTACTTTCCTCGGTTTTAAGCTAAGTGTTCTTATTTGTCTTGAGAAATACCTTGTATGTTGATTATTTAAGCCATTTTGTTTAATGATATTGTATGAGTCAGTTTAAGATTGTACACTTTCTTTTTTGTTGATGTTTTTTCTATTGTCTTTATGTAAGTTCAGTCGATTTCACACACTAGCTGATTATCGACTAGAGTGCAGCTTTCCTCACGATGTTTTCTTTCACTGAAAGCAAGTTGTGGTCTACGAAAACATGCATCAGCATCAACAACATCCATGCACATCTAATTGGTATACAAACTAATGAGGTATGAGTAGGATTCGAACCGGAGGTCTTTCGACCAAAAAGCGAACGATTTCACCACTCGACCACCACCACTTCTGAAAGCATATCTCAACCATAATCAAGACACTATTAATAACGTACCGATATCGTATCGTGTGTTTTAAAACCTCCACGACATTTTACAGGGTGAACGTCCTTCCTCGTAAAAATAAAGTTAAGGTCGAGTAATTAAATGATACGACACTGCCACTTTTTATCGATACCTCAATTGTCTAGTGGGTTGATATCTAAAGTAGGTTCGGACCTCAGAACACGCACTGTGTGATTTTTTTTTCTAGTTTGATTAAGATATCGCACTGTTGAGTAACATATAAATACTAATATAATAACGTTGAAGAGTTACTGTTTGTTTACAGGTGCTGGTCTGGAAATACCAGACGGGTGACGGGGTTTGAAAAAATCTTGTTGCGTATCTATTCTCACGGGAGCAAAGCCTCAGAGTACAGCAATTTTAGAATAAAGACGTCTTATGCTGCGAAAACTTTATCTAACTGGAAGAAATCAAACCTCTTTATGTACATTTATATTTTTTATTCATCAATCAATTTATGTATACTTCTATGTTCATGGATTAGTTACAAGTTACAACATTATTATTCCGATTTATGTGGTAACATGAGCACATTTTGTCTTTTGAAGAAATCTGAATATATTTATTCATTGATATGTCACTGTAATTTTTCTTCTGGTTTTAGCTTTACTATTTCTGGGTGGTTGGGATCACCGTTACCTCTTACGATATAAACTGTTTCTGTTCCTTCATCATTGCCATTTTGTAAATTATTATTTTGATTAACTAATGTATATTTCTTATATGGATCATAATTATATTGGTACCGGATTGATGTATCACTTTCCATTTGATGTTTATTTTGGAAAAATCCATACTCATTAGGCGCTGGTGTTGTGGATGATGTTATGTAATAGTTTGTATATTTTATATTGTTTTGATAATCTGGAAAAGAAAATCCTTTTCCTTTTCTAATATTGTAATCAGATATAACTGCAGAAGTGTATTGTTGCTGGATGTCTTCACCAGGAAATCTTAGACCTTTGCCTCCTCTGTGGTTATTATAACCTCCATTATTTTGAGTAGATCCTGAGGATAACCATTTTGGATTATCATTGATATCAACAGAACCACTCTGATAATCTATTTGTCCATTTATAATACGTTTCTCGATTTTATTTTGCTTATCTTTCTTGTTATTATATTTAAATTTATTGAATCCATAAGTATTTTGATAAGGATAAGTTGCTCCGTAGTTCTGAAGTCCATAACTCTGTGGTCTATTATCATAAAGATTGGCACCTGGGAATCCATAACCTTCTGGGTAAGATGAAAAGTTCGGATTATTATTTTGTGCAGGATTATTTGGTGGATAAATTGCATTATTTTGTTGATTTAAAATATTAGGTTGGGAAACGCCATAATTTTGTTGATTCGGAATGTTAGGTTGGTAAACTCCATAATTTTGTTGATTCGGAATGTTAGGTTGATAAAACCCATAATTTTTGTTGATTTCCTAACTGATCAGAACCTTGATTAAATCCATAGTTTTGAGATAGTTGATTATAGAATTGCTCAACATTCTGTTGACCATATTGAGGGTTGTTCAATTGAGGAGCATTAAAGAACCTGAAGAACCCTCCGTTATGGTTGTTCAGGTAATGTACCAGTTGCTCAGGGTCCGTGGGGCATTGAGAGTAGGCGTAGCGGCAAGTTCCCAGGTTCCCTTTGGCCGTCATACCCAAAAAGACTGCTCGACCAAATATAAATAGAGGAGAACTGCTTATACCGTTGTATGCTGCTAGCAATCTGAAAATAAAAATGTGTCGCTTTTAATAAAAGACAAAAACGAATTTTTATTTTAAGTCTAAACCCGAAAACTGACTTCATCATATTCTCAATTATTACATAATTAAATAACAAGACAATGACAGGAAATATTCATTTCTTTGTAAAGGATTTATGTATTAAAAAATATTTAAAAAAAGTGGCCATAAAAGTCGTTGTGTGTGTTACATTGTAATTACTCGGACAAGAGCATTGCTCTTAAATAGGAAGAAGATTCAAATGATAATCCTTACGTTAGCAAAGGTTGCAGGCCCGCGACGTTCTGCAGAATGCTAGAAGAACCCAGGGCTCCGCCGCCAGCTGCCTCGCACAGCAGCCGCGGGACGCACTGGTAGTCATCATACATAGCGATCGACGTCAAGGCCCCTGTAACTGCTGATAGGGCTTCGGATGCTACGGACTGTTTTGGGCGTCTTGGAGGCCCTGGAATTCAGAATTAAGATTATTATTAAAAGTAACATTGGACATTTTTATTCTCTAGTTTATTATTTTAAATTATGATATGTATTTTAGCATTTTCCATACAGTTGAATTAAAAAAAAACTTTCGTTATTAATAATAACGGAGGTTTTTTTAATAAACAAGTTATTGTAGGTAGCCGAACGGTCATTTTATTGTTTGTTTTGCTTTAAATCCTAAATATAGATAATTTATAGATCATTTAGAAAATAGTACTCAAACTTACGATAATATTGTCCATTGGAACCTGGTAGGTAAGGATTTTGACTAGGAAATCCTTGAGGATTACCAACAAATTGTCCCGGATATCCTTGTGGCTTGCCTTGATTACCTGGATACCCTTGAGCTATATACGGATTTTGATTACCCGGATACCCTTGAGCTACATTCGGATCTTGAACCGGATAGCCCTGAGGAATATTTCCTGGATAAACACCCAGATAGCCATGAGGTGGATAAGGATACTGGCCAGGATATCCTTGGATTTGATTAAAAGCTTGATATCTAGGTTTTCTTCTACGTCTTCTGCGTTTCTTTTTAGGAGGTTTTGGTTCTGTTTTATTATCATCTTGTGGTTTAAAATTTGGATTATTAGTTTGTTGAATATTAGATGTTTCATCATAGTTTGAATTTACATCACCTTCGGGTTCGAAAGAAGCATTCGGTCCAGTTTGTGGATCAAAAGAAAATGGTTGAAACGGCTTATTTCCTTGGTATAGACCAGGATACCTTTGTGCTTCTTTATTATCATTAGGAAATATCTGTGTAGGAGAAAATGCATTTTCGTTTTTAGGCTTTTTTCTTCGCTTAGTTTTCGGTAGTTTAGGATTTTCTATAATATTATTATCTTGGAATGTAAAGCCATGAATATTTGTAGGTTCCGTGTAAAGTACATCAGCGCCATTATTTATTATCGAATCTTCTTCAAATTTAAATGATGTCCCTGGATTATTTTCAAATTTAAACTCTGTACCTTGTCTGATTTCGTCTTCAAAATTAATCTGCGATAATTTGCCTGTATCATCGACTTGAGAATCAAAACCATCTTCGAACTTAATAGACCTATAATTGTTTCGACGCGGTGTACTACTGAAATTAAATATTTTTCTGAAAAAATTAAGGTTGATGTCGGTTAGAATCATTAAAATACAAGAATTGGGACTATTTACCACTAGATAAATAACCATAGACATATTCAGTGCTATAGGAGTTAATATGATCGCAAGATCAATTAGCTTATGTAATTCTAATGATAGTGTTACATACAATCACGCAATTATTACAAGCCTGGGCGGTACATCTAAGGTAATCATAATTTATGCATCTCTTGCTGATCGTGTTGACCATTGATCATTACTTGGAAAACACAGCACATAGGATTATTTAAATGATGTCTTGTTATTCTGCTGATTGGTTTCCTGCTGGCGAGACAGTGGGAATTGATTCTGTAGATATATCTACTTTAAAACTAACCATAGACCACTTAGGGATAAAACCCCCCATACCTCTGTACATGTACAGACAAAAATTAAAAAGATAACTCTTTCTGGCATCAACATCTATACAATTGACCCTTAAACCAGAAATGGTTACAGTTGGCATCGGATAGACTGATTTGAAAAGAAATTGGGGAGACCTATGCCCTGCAGTGGGACGAGATAAGAAAAAAAAATTGTCTATCTATATGTATGTATGTTTGTACGGTCATCACGCAAAAAGTACTGAAATAAATTTATTTACAGTTGTTCATCTAGCTTTTTCATCTTGATACGCCACTATTTAGAATTTGAGATAACTACACGCGGACGAAGTAGCCATGAGATATTTTTATTGGGGTCAATCCAAGGCAAGGAAAACCTCCCTTGCTATCATATGCTATTAGATTTCATTTGTTATTTCTTTAATGAATGGAACTACTGCAAATAATGAAAGCTGAAGTGAAGGCTCTTTACAATTGAAAGTGCCTAAATGTAATAATTGGTCTAGTGCATGTCGGGCCATGCGCAATGTAGGGTTCCGAAGGGGCCTAACATGTACAAATACAGACACATGAACTTATATTTACTCCCAGTTTCATTTATCTAATGACCTTAACCTTTTAATACCATCATATTCAATGAAAACTTTTCCTACGAACATTTTTCATACTAAAATCGATTTTCTAGGTTTATCGTCTATTACTCGTTAACGTGTAAGGATTATGTAACAGTGATAATTTTCCTTTTAAATTCATTAAATTTGCTACTTATCATAATTTTTTTCATGTATCCACGCCCCACCATTTGCCTGTTCGAGGGGGGGGGACACAGAACTCTAATAAAATTTATCACTTTAAAGTTAAATATTTCGCAAACGGATCCCTAAATCAAAAAATGGTCTTCACACACTGACAATATTTTTAAAAGACTTGGTATAATCGAAAGAAAAAAAAACATTCCCCCCTTTAGGTAGGAGAGACCCCCTAAAAAAATGTTTTTTCGTAATTTTATTCAACAGTTAACTCTGCGTAATAAATATGTATATCTATACCAAATTACAGTTTTCTAGTACTAGTAGTCTCTGAGCTAAGCCGCGGACAGACGGACAGACTTAGACGAAACTGTAAGGGTTCCTAGTTTACTTCGGAACCCTAAAAATAATGTGCTTTTTAAAATACAGATACTTACGATAGTAATTCTTCTGGGTTATATGTAGTTATATTGGCATTTTCTTGACAGTATATCTGGATCGCTGAGTTCAGTACTACCAATGCCAAAATCATTCGTCCCATGTCTATCGATGAATCTGAAACATAAATATCAAAAATTCATTCAAACATTTTATAAAATAAAGTGCCCCGCCCCGTCAATTTGTCTTTTCGCGATAAACTCAAAAACTACTGAAATTATTTTCATGCGGTTTTCACCAATGAACGGGAAGGGTCCTGAAGCAAGTTTTAGTGCATAATTAACGCGGCCCAAGCTGCGGACAAACCTTATTCAAATATTATATAGTCCCTCATTTATCTTATATTTTCCACAAAAATGTGTATTTCAGATAGTTAATTGTTATGAATATGAATAAAATCTTATTTTGGTATATTGTTTAGGTAAATATAATTAGTATTCAAACATTCTGAAAGTTAAATGCAAATTGGTACCCAACAACACCTCGTTTGCGTTAGTTTACAAATTATAATACTAGCGTTAACTTATTCTAAATATTTTCCATTTTACTTCATGTAATACTGCTTTAAAAATGTTTGGACGGTGTTGGGAATTTTAGGAATATGATAACATCATTTTATCAAAATCAGTTAAGTACCTAGATTTCATGTAGGGCTGGTTTCGTCTTGATACGTCAGTCGACTAGAACCTAACTCCGCACAGACGAAGTCACGGGCAAATCCCAGAAAATACACAAAAAGATTCTATAGTCGTAATAACACATGAAAATCTTTATGAGATTGTAAGCATATATTTGTTTGAGACTGCACCAATAATAGCCTTCCATGCTGGTCTGGCAGCGAAAAAAAAACATACATAGAATGTTGAATGTCCAGCTGCTTCTCTTTCCGCGCAGATTTTAAAAGTCAATCGAGGGAAAGGACTTTAAACTGGGGATTCCTCCACTCATAAGCGATGGGCTAGCAACCTATCACTATACCTGAATCTCCATTCCATCAATAAGCCCACTATTCAGCTAAGCGTGGCCTTCGAGTCTTACGACTCTTGGCCCTGTCTACCCCGTAAGGGATAAAGACGTGATTCTGTATCTGATTCTGTACCATAACATAAAGTACCTCCCTAACTGTTGACATACTCCGTTAGACAAATCAAAAAAAGTCATTACACAATGCACTTAAACTTAAAGTAGGTACCTATAACTGGACATGATAATCATGCTCTGCCCTGATTTTCGGAATTGAACCCGCTCCAAATGAACGTTAATCAGTACTTACTTGGTCTATGCTAATCAACACGCATTAAGACCGTTTTGTGACGCTGGGTGACAGTGTGAGAACTTTTCTCTAAGTTTTGGTCTAAATAATGCCCAAAAGTACCAAAAAAAAGGAAATTCATCTTGTTTTGTTTACTGACCGACTTTGTTGATTCAACAACAGATAGGTACCTACTACTAAGAAATATCTCATCATCATAGGCTCTTGTCGGTGGAGTTACTTCCATTTTACTATTTCCATTGCTAACTCTTTAACTTCGTTATTTATACGACACGACGAAGCTCACTTTCTCCTTTATTTGCCTCATATTAATCTGTCTTAAGAAATATCTATTAAGTAATATTTTTTACTGTAACGTCTTAGATAAATAAAATCTAAAAAATATTAGACTTTCCAATCAAATTCATAAAATATAAGTATTTTTTTGAAGATACATTTTACACACTACAAAAATAAAGTCAAATTCATAACCACAACATTGCTTTTCAAGCGTACAAGGCGCATCAAATAAATAACTTAGTGTGTATACAAATAAATAGAACACTACATGAACGTCCATAGCGTATGTTAGCCGATACGCAATAAATAATATATTTTGTGGCCGGATTAATATGATGAACCTAAGAATAACTAGCAAGGTGATTATAAATCGAAGTGTAAGTATAGAACCTGCATAAACCCTGAAAACATAACACTCCTTTTTTGGTCAGTCGAGTAACAAACGCATTTACATTCAATTGAAATTTAAATAATTCGGGAACAGTAAATATTTAATACAGATTTATACTTTTTTGTTACAGAGATCTACTCTAAATGGATTATTGCTTTTGATTCCATTTTTTTATTAATTTAATTATAAGGTTACATCACTTACCTCAAAATATCAGAAAAACACAATCCGCACTGCCAGAGGTCCTTCCAACAAATGCGGGCAAATCCGCAAAATTTCATCTACTCGCGTTGGCGGAAGAAAGTTGTGTGATGTCATCCAACTTATAAGGATTTATGACATGAACCTTTTTAGGAGCATCCTGTTTATATCATTAGGTAATCTTAAATTATGTTTAGTTTTTTTTTTTTATTAAGTTCTTATGTAGAGTTAACCTAGACTCGGCCATACGTAAAACGACGACAATTCACACAGATTGAGTCAAATTGATCCAATTAGGAATGTTGGATTTCACCGTGGGGTGAAATGTGGATCCTACATTGAGATTTTTATTACCTACCCGTTTCGTTCGTAGCCATCTACGAAATCCAGCTACGAAATGGTCCGAAGAGATATACCTATCCTATCGTAATTCGTAACTAGTATTATAAATGCGAAAGTGAGTTAGTTTCTTTGTTTTTTTTTTAAATATATATATAATAGTAGGCAAACAAGCATTGCCTGATGGTAAGCAATCACCGCAGTCCATAGACAGATAGATGTTTGTTTGTTATTTTTATTGTTCTTTTTTTGTTTGATATATCTTCACGCTCTATCTACTGAACCAATCTTCCTGATATTTTGCATACATATAGTTAGAAGTACTGAGAAGAACATAGGGTACCTTTCATCCCGGGAAAAAGCACAGTTCCCGTGGGAAATTAACGCGGGCGAAGCCGCGGGCAAAAGCTAGTATCTTATATCTTAGTTATACTTATAGAACAGGATCCCTCTCATATCACATAATAAACAAAATATCCCTTTGTTTTAAATATTGACAAAAAAGTCTATAAAAACATTTAAATATCGATGTTGCAAGGTTAAATTAGTATTTACCTTGAGCAAATTTAAAATATTATTAAGGAAATGTGAAGAAATTCGTGTCAAAGTTGTCACTGACAGTTGTCATTGAGATTGTTAAACCAATGAAGCAAAATAAAAGGTAAGCAACATTTAGCATGTTGTGTATTAGCAGTACCCCGCGGCTTCGCTTCCGTGAGAGTTTCGAGATAATAAGAACTCTATATGCTATTTATGTTAAATTTAATCCACGTATGTATTTGATTCCATGCTGGTCTGGGAGCGAAGAAAAAACATAGAATGTGCCAGCTGTTTCTCTTCCCGCGCAGATTGTAAAAGTCAATCGAGGGAATAAACTGGGGATTCCTCCACTCATAGGCTATGTGCTAGCAACCACTGTATCTGAATCTCCATTCCATCAGAAAGCCCACTATTCAGCTAAGCGTGTCTTACGACTCTTGGTCTGTCTACCCCGTAAGGTATAAAGACGTGATTCTATGTATGTATGTATTTGATCAAAATCAATCCAGTAGTTTTTGCGAGAGAAACAAAGATCAGTCCATTCTCACAAACAAGCACTTTTATAATAGGATGTTGAGGCTTTATCCCTGGATGTAAGGTACCCTATGTCCTTCTCCGTACTTCCAGCTATGTGTATGCGAAATTTCAGGAAGATTGGTTTAGTAGATAAAACGTGAAGAGGTAACAAACAAACAAACTCACTTTCGCATTTATAATATTAGTTAGGATTAGGATATACAATTTTTGTACTTATGTTACATTATTTACATATGTACAAAAATATTTTTTCAAATCCAACTAGTAGTTAGTGAACCAGAATCGAACCCCGACCAGCAAACCTGATGTCGGATCTTATCACGACATCCTATCACTGATGTTGCAACGGTCACGGTCAATGCGAGTCGCCCGACTAGTTTGGCGACACGATTAGTTCTCGCTCGGGATTCAAATCCGGATTTTTCAAACTCACACACAGCTGGTCGTTACGTCGATATTTTCTACATACATACATACACTAGCCACGCCCCGGGGCTTCGCTCCCGTGGGAATTTCGGGATAAAAAGTACCCTATGTGCTATTCCCGGTATTTTTCTACCCGTATACCAAATTTCATCGAAATCCGTCCAGTAGATATTGCGTGATTGAGTAACAAACATCCTCACAAACTCACAGACTCACATCCAAACTTTCGCATTTATAATATTAGTATGGATATTAGGATATTAGGATTAGGATATTATCACGCCTTTTTCCTTTTTTTTCCTTTTTTTGTCGATGTTTTCTAATTTTTTTTTTATAAAAAATGGGTTAGCTCTTGACCAAAATCTTGCCCGAGGACAGACTATTCACTCTGGTTTTAAAGAAACCAAACTTTAAAGAGACTTTGAAGGGAGTCTGGTTTTGGTATATCACCAAAGACAAAGAACATATACTAGTGTATATGTTCTTCAGAGGAAAAATGGCGACAACCTCCAGGGTCGTAAAGTCCAATAGTACAGCAGCACATAGGGCTCCCAGCCTCCCAGCCTCGGCTTTTGCGTTACTCTCAAAAATGGCAGAACGGTATAAAAAAAATGATATTGCTCAATTTTCCCTATTTCAAATCCGAGAGTTTAGTTTATTTATTTTTAATATCCAGATTTAAAAACTACTTCGAAGGAATGTTAAGTTTTTATTTGCCATGTTCACAATAGCAGAAAATAATATCGACTATTTTACAAAATTCATTAGACACAGAACCTGTTGGATTAGACCACTTTTTGCTAGGGCTTTTTTTATTATATTTTTGGAAACTTATTTATAGCGTCAGACTTTTTTAAGCAATACCTATTGAGTTTTTAGTTATTTTATTGGTTTCCTTATAGTTGACGCCATTCTGCACCAAAGATGAGTCAAATAACTACTTACGCTTTGGCTTCCAGACGCTCGCAGAGGCAGAGGCACTCAGTGTATATAGTTATTATAGATTAGACCAAAATAAAAGCGGCAGGATGATCTTCACATTTTGTTTTACCTGGATAAGTACAGCTGGGATTTCCCAAACATTGTGTAAAGGTCAGAAAAGAAGTAAACCTGCATAGATTCATGGCATCTCTGAATAAAATATTACTTTAATTTGATTAAAAACGAGAAATAATAAATCCAGCCACAGAATTTTTATTTGGCCCCGTGATCAACCTTCTCTTTTTATAACTAAGCAACGGGGAAATGCTTTAGCCTCTAATATACTTTTTTTTTTTTTTTAATCTAAAGGTTTAGGGGCTTTTATCTTGACAGATATGCCAGCCCCATCGTACCCTATAAAAGCCAGTCATTACTGAGACGTTAATAAAATTTCATACATTTTTTTTGCTGCAGTTGACTTCGGGTTAGCTAAAATAGTTTGAGCTAATCCTACATCGTTCGGATTTAGTTTAAGCTGTCTCAGTAATAAATCTCTTTTATACTTATATTTTGTACAATCTATAAGGATATGGTGCACATCATCAATGACTCCGCACTTGTCACAATTAGGTGAATTTGTCTTTTTCATCAGAAAGCCAAATTTCCCAGATGGATAGTGCCCCGAACGAAGACGAAAAGCCAACTTTATTGTTTGTCGGTTAAGTTTTACACCGTCAAACCAAGGCACTTGAAGAGGTTGATTCTGAAGGGTTTTGTACCAAATGCCCTTTTCTAGCGACCTTTGATCAAAATATTCTTTCCAATTGTTAAAGACTTTTGTTTTGAATTTTGCATATTTCTCTAAATAGCTTGGGTAAAAATGAGTCATTGAACCCGTAACACAGGCTTCTTTAGCTAGTAAATCAACCTCTTCATTGCCCCGTAGACCTATGTGACCTGGAACCCATTGCAACTTCAAAACAATACCACATTGACTGAGCTCATCCAAAATTGCGAGGACGCTGTAGGCTATCGATACACCTCTGCTAGTCCCAGAGGCACATCGAGCCAGGTGCTGTAGCGCACTTCGACTGTCAGTGAATATTACGCATTTATGCACATCTAGACTTCTCACGTATGACAATGCTTTAAAAATTGCAATGAGTTCCACAGACATTATTGAGAGAGAGGAATCGATCCGAAAACCTTCAGAGACGTTACTGCTAGGATCATAAAATGCGGCACCTGCATCACAGGTACTCTTTGAACCATCAGTAAATAAAAAAAGCCATCCATGATACTTGTCTTGAATTTCATTCAAAACGTTAAATTTAAGAACATTCATATCATATGCCCCTTTTGCTTGTTTTACAGCTGTTAAATGTGTCTCAATATTGTTTTGGACATTTATGTATGACACCCAAGTATTTAAACGGAACATGTCAAGCGGGGCCGAAGAGTCGACCTTTTCAAGTCTCGTCTCTTCATAGCATCCTATCAGAAGAGGTTTCTTCTTGTACTTCCAATATGTATGGCGACAAAGAGCACTGAGTGTATCCAAAAGACGGATAGTGATATTTTCAGAAAGTGACCAACATTTTAGGCAAAATTTATACGCTAGTTGAAGTCTCCTTATATGAAGAGGTGGTATGCTGAGTTCACTCTCCATCACATGTGTAGGTGAACTTCTAATAAAACCCCCAATAATCCTCAAAGCTTGATTCTGTACTTTATCAAGTTTAGTTAAATGTGTTTTCGCACTATTGCCGAACAAGTAACACCCATAATCGAGTCTACTTCTTATTAGAGATATATATATTTTCCTAACATGTTTTGGATGAACTCCCCACGATGACCCTACTAATACTTTTAATATATTTAAAAATTTTAAACACTTTTCACCAATTTCATTAATATGTTTGCTCCATAATAACTTTTTATCCAACCACAATCCTAAGTATTTTACACAGTCGGAAGTAGCCAAAGCGCAAGAATTAATCTCAACCACAGGGATCAGGATTTGTTTGTAACTTCTGCTAAAAAGACACAATTTTGACTTACTTGCTGATAATTCTAATCCCAAATAATTCAAAACAGAAACTATAATATCCAAGGCTGTTTGAATTTCATTTTCACATTCCCTTAAATCTTTGTGGCTGAAATATATTACAAAATCATCTGCATACTGTCCAATAGTTACGTTCTGTATTTGTTGACATATTTTGTACGTGGCAATATTAAACAGGAGAGGGGACATAGGGTCACCTTGTGCCAAGCCTCTATTAGTCCATCTAGTAATCATGTTATCTCCTGTTTCATTTTGGACAGTCAAATGTCTTTCGGTGAGAAAAAACCATATGTAGTTGCACATATTTTTGCCTATTTTTATTTCATCAAGAATATTAATAAGTCTATCTACTAAAATATTATTATACGCATTTTCTATATCAAGGAAACAGGCTAAAGTCTGCGTACTCTTAGAGAACCCAATTTGGATATTGGTTACAAGTCGTGTTAAACAATCCAAACAGGATTGACCTCTTCTAAAACCTACCATATTTTCCGAAAACACAGAATTTTTTTCCACAAACCATTCCAGTCTTTTTGTCACCATAACATGAAAAATCTTACATATACACGAGATTAACGATATAGGTCTTAATTTAATTTCATCTGTTGAATTATTATTTTGCTTGGGTATAGGGATTATCTGCACATCACGCCATTGTAATGGAACATAGCCCGTCGAGTATATTAAATTATAAATTTCCAATAAAAATAGTTTTGCTTCTTCTGGTAAATGAAACAACATAGAATAAGTTATTCCATCTCCGCCTGGCGCAGTATCTCTCCTTTTTAAGCAGTTATTTAGTTCGTTAAGTGTAAACTGAGAATCTAACTGTGTATTACTATTTGTAATGGTAGGCTTACGTGAATATTCAATGTTGGGAACAAAGTCAGGGGTAAGAGAGCATAATAATTGCTCCTTTTTTTCCATAGAAGCGTTAAATCTCCGGTTATTATATCCCTTGATCCACCGCATTTGACGCCACATCTCGTGCGGGGATGTTTGTTCATCTAAACTATCACACAATTTTTTGAACTTTTGAGATTTAGTATTTCTGATAAGTGTGTTAGATTCAACAATTTTATTTTCCAACAAAGTAAGGTTAGCCGGAGTAGGGTTACTCCGAAATGTTTTAAGCGCTAACCTACGCTGAGCGACAGCTTTGGAAAGATCAGGAGTCCAAAATTGTTTTGGTTTAAATTTGGAATTAGGGTTAGTACATACTTTCGTAACTGGAATAAATTTGTTAGCAGATTCAGTAATCTTGTCAAGTAAAAAATCATATTGTTGTTGTAAATTATCATACCTAGAGTCACACATGGAAAAAATATTTTTTAAGTAATTGTTATAACCTTCCCAATCAGCCTTTTTTAAAATTTAGTTTTTTGACAAAGTTTAGTCGATCGTTATAACTTAAAGACATTTTAATAACTATATGATCACTGCCCAAGTTTTCATTACAAACTTGCCAATTAATTTTAATTGCTATGTCTGACGATACAAATGATATATCGGGTGAAGACCTTTGCAAAGTTCCATCCACAAGCTTCAACCTGGTTGGACTACCATCGTTTAATGAAATAAATCCATTTTCCAGCGACGAATCTAGTAATTGATTACCCCGTGCATCAGTTCTATAGGACCAATTTGTGTGATGGCCATTAAAATCACCAGCGATTATAGTTTTCTTTTTATATAATGAAAATATGTTATCCCAATCAGCTGTATTAGTAGAAATTGTTTGTGGACAATAGATTGAAAACACATTTTCTATTTCACTGCAATTAAGAATTTGAACATGCAAAATTTCAATACCAGAATTAATTAATATTATTGGACATACCTGTGTAGAGACAGATTTATGGGTTATAATAGCAACGCCTCCGTATGAGTCGGATCGATCTCTTCTGTATATATTGTATTCCGTGATATTCACAGAGTCCGCAGAATCCAACCATGTTTCACTTATAATTGCTATATGAATCTTTTCTTGTAATAATAATGCTTCGAAATTGGATAATTTAGGCTTTATACTCTGTGAATTCCACTGTAATACATTCATCGTAAAATCTTTGGTACCACTATCCATTAAATAGCTTAAATATTTTTCCTAACATCTCTCCACTAGCAAAAAGCTCTTTTACAAAAATTTTACACTGTTCCACCAGTAATTGAACTATTAGGGATATTTTTTCTTCTAACGAAGCATCGGATAGCATAATATCTTTGCTTTTTGCAAAAAAATGTATTATTTTATTTGTTGTTCCTTCTTCTTGCGTTTCAGTTTTATTACTGCTCCGTTTTCTTTGATCTATGACATCCTCACATTCCATGATGCTATTTTCTGACTCTAAACATTGATCTTTTCTTATTTTTTCTTCTTTTTTCTTCTTATATTTGTTCTTCTTCTTCTGGCTGCAATTATTATTTTCTTCTGGTTTGTCATTCTCCATGGACTTATGTACCATTGCCTTGGTGACAACTACATTACTGTATGTTTTTCTTGTTGATATTTCCATGGGCATTTCTTGCTCTTTGTCAGGCTGAATCACGGTATGTTGTACCTGAGTATCTTCTACGGGATTGTTCACTTCCATCTCCGTATTTTCTTTTTCTGCTTCCTGGTCTCTTAAGATAGCTAAGGCTTTTCTATAAGTTACTCTATTCTGACTCATTATAAAACGAATAGATTTCTCCTTTTGAAATACAGGGCATTCCTTATCCAAGGCCAGATGGGAGCCTTTACAATTAGTGCATCTAAAGTCTCTTGCCTCACAGTTTTCATGGCCACCTCCACATTTAGGACATATTATCTTCTTTGTAGGACAGAACTTGACTGCGTGGCCGAACTTCCAGCACCCAGAACATTGGGTTACTGGGAACGTATAGGAATCCACCTTAAGCCTACATCCATATGCTGTGATATATGGAGGTAAGGTGTTCCCTTTAAAACAAACTCTTATTGTTTCACTTGCTACCCATTTCCCATCCGAGTCAATTCTATTCAACCTTTTAATGGATACAATCTCCATAGATGATTCTACTACTTCCATAATTTCCTTCTCTGTCATTTCTAAATCAACATTTTTAACGACACCGTAGCAAAAATTGGATTCCATAGTCATTTGGCATCTGTAGCCCAATTCATGTAGTTTTTGGCAATTTAGTAACTTTTCAGCATTTTCTTCAGAATCCAATTGGACTAGAACTTTATAAGAACTCTTATATTTTATTCTCAAGATATTAACAAAATTCTCGCTTCTCAGCAACTTTGCCATAGCCATTTGCTTAGGCAAAATCTCTAATGATGTAATACATACTTCAAATCGTTCGGAGGTTTGCTGCTGTCTTCCTGACGCACTATCACCCACATGAGAAGTACTCCTCAACAGACGTTTATGTTTCCTTTTCGTAACTGTGATAAATCCTTCTTCACTATTACTTTCATCCTCTCTAGATTTTCTTTTTTCTGCACTTTTCACTCGCGAATCCGCGTAATCCCATTCGAGCATATCTACCGAACCATCTTCAAACCTTGTAGTTTCCTCCTGGTCATCTAAATTGTTATTATTCCAATCACTTTCTCCTTCACTACTGCTTTCCATAATTGAGGGTAGATTAATATTACGCCGCGAGAACGATTACGATCACTGCGCGCGTCCACACTCAACGAAGCGCTGAGCGCAATTGCTCTAATATACTAATTCGTCTTTTTTGCAACGCCTACTATACCTATATTTAAAAAAAAGCGTCAAGTAAAGATCAACAATTATTTTAACTTTTCTTTCTGATTTATAAATTTATTGATTGATTGATTGATTCTGATTTATAAATCACCACGTAATTTACTAACTTAGCCACAGATTTTACAACTTATCACCATTTTACAGATTGCATGCATTTTACAAATTTAGATGCTAAAAAATAACCACCATGCTGAGTTATAATAAGCGGGACTGCCAACTAGTTATTCCCGCCGCCATGCGCCAATGAGCAATTTTCTGACAGTTAAATTAAGAAAAAAAAAGTCTGGCTGAACCTATATGGTGCGTTTTTTCTTGACAACCAGAGGCAGAAAAAAACCACCTTACAGATTGACAGTTGCACAAATCACAATATTGATACTTTTTAGATGTTTTTTTACTAAGTTTTATTTTTTTTAAATGCCAATCCCGTGAATTTTTGCTTTTTGTATGGTAACTTTTTCTCTCGCCTTTTACTTAAGATTTCAAAGAAGAAGAACAAACAAGAAGTTCCAGATCACTTCATAGATGGCGCATCTATGAAGTCATCAGGAACTATTATTTTTTTTTAATTTGGGTCTCGGAAAATCCCTCATTAGTAGTGAGGCGGTCCCGTCTAACAACACGCGTGAGTACCCGTATTAAAGATCATAATAAAACGTTACTTTAATGACAAGTGGGTGTCCTCAACGAATAAGAGACAGTACCTGATGTGTCCCAATAGTGAGAGCACGGGACAGAGTCGTCAGTCACGACCATAGAGTTAGGTACAGTAATGAGTCAAAAGTGCAGTAAGAATCTACAATGCAACATGATCTTTAAGGCTAGGCAATAAGGTCTTCGAGGTATGACTGCACCTATGACCCTTGACTGTACATCCTGTCAGGTCACGACCGACCACTGCGACCGTGCTCTCGCTCAGCATCCTTATCAGGGACTGCATCTTATTATCTATTAGTTTTTACAAATTTTTGGCACTAGCTTTTATCTATGAGACTTGGAAGCCCTCCAAAGAGCCGACTGGCAAGAATTGGGGCAGAACTGGGTGGCTGAATCCTCGAAGTAAGTAAATATTGTCTTATAAGTTCGGAAAGCAGGTAGTATAGTAAGTAGTAGCATCCAAGTCGTGATACAATTTTCATGTCCAAGAGGTCCCTCGTTGGAAACCTCAGATGATCTTTGATTTGGCCCTCAGATCAATTTGGCCAATACACATATGCGAGAAACTGTAGGTACTTATCCCACTAACATTATACTTAAAAATACGAAAGTTTAGATGTGACTTTGTGAGGATGTTTCAATCACGCGAAATCTACTGGACGGATTTCGATGAAATTTGGTATACGGGTAGAAAAATACTGGGAACAGCACATAGAGCATACACTTTTTATCCCGAAATTCCCACGGGAGCGAAGCCCCGGGGCGCAACTAGTATTTAAATACACCATTACTTTGTAAAAATGCATCAATTGTAATTATAGTGCAAAGAAAAATATGTAGGTAAACCACCTCACTTTTCCTGAAGATAAAGGTGGTATTCTACCCTAAATAAATTAACCTCTTTCTATTAGATATGTTAACTACGCAACTGATTTTGATATGGTTTTTACTATCTTTTAGATAATCTCCCGGATGAAACCTATGTTACCCGGGATAATGCAAGGAACCTAAGGATACCTCACACGTCTATATCTGTCTAGGTATTTAGTTATTATGTTAGAGTAAAGAAATTCACATCTTCTTCTTCTTTAGCGTGTCGACTCGGCGGGTCAAATTTGTGATGACCAATATGACGCCACAGATACAGCATTATCTGTTGCGTCATATAGGTCTTTAAGCGTACAGGTAGTAGGGCACGCTGGGCAAGACAATAAATGTGCCATAGTTTGGGGAGAGGCACCACACAAACAGGCTGTTTCCGGAGCTATATCCCCACCTGGACATATTTTCTTTGCTTCGGCCGACTTGTGTCCGGAGTCTGTTTATAGACTTCCATGTCGGCCAAGGTAGACTAGATCCAGGGGAGGTGCTCTGATAGCGGGTTGGGTGACGCTGCGGGATATCTCTTCCACCACAAGTCAATCCGAGACTGCGAGGCTTCACCAATCAGAGGCAGCACCTCCTTAATAAAGCTGTGGCGGCTCTTCAATCTCTGAGTAACCGGCACATGGTCGTGAAGTGGGTGTCGAGTGTCAGTTACCCTTTTGACCATTTCAATGGAGGCAGCCACATCCCTACGGACATCCGGAGGCGCAATACCAGCTAACGGATACAGCTTTTCCACAGGGGTTGGTTTGAGACAGCCTGTAATAATCTATCCACCTGCTGAGTGTGCGCTGATCGGCTCCAGACTGGGCTAGCATATTCGCCTGCCGTAAAACAAAGAGCCAATGCAGTCGTACGTAGAACCCGTGGTGAGGCTCCCCAATTGGTGGACGTTAATCGGCGTAGTAGATTGTTTCGGGTACCCACTTTCTGTTTGGATCGTTAAGCCATCGAAATACACAGATCATATTCCCAGTACAATATGATTTATCAAGGAGAATAAGTTCCTATCTTTAAAGTATCAAGTTAAATATTTTTTTTTAAATTTTATTAACGCAAATTTTCTTATTTAAATAAGTATAAATGGAGAAGAAGTAACGAACTCAGAGTTCTCCACTCCTTTTGATGACTAGAAAGATCCTCTTTGGATCGTTAAGCCATCGAAATACACAGATCATATTCCCAGTACAATATGATTTATCAAGGAGAATAAGTTCCTATCTTTAAAGTATCAAGTTAAATATCAATAATGTCTGATTTTATTAACGCAATTTTTCTTATTTAAATAAGAAGAAGAAGTAGTAGAACTCAGAGTTCTCCACTCCTTTTGATGACTAGATCAAGATCCTCTTTGGATCGTTAAGCCATCGAAATACACATATTCCCAGTACAATATGATTTATCAAGGAGAATAAGTTCCTATCTTTAAAGTATCAAGTTAAATATTAATAATGTCTGATTTTATTAACGCAAATTTTCTTATTTAAATAAGAAGGAGAAGTAGTAGAACTCAGGTTCTCCACTCCTTTTGATGACTAGATCAAGATTGTGCCGTTGTCACTAATATTATACGGCATAGTGACGCGCCCCAACCTCGCACGTCAAGTACCCCACAGCACAACCGGACCCGGGGCTTAAGCGGATCAGGGATCTGGGGCTCCTCCGTATCCTGACTATTCCTGACTATTGCTTACATGTGACAACGGATAGAAGTTGGTACAGAGCGACTTGACAGTAACTGAGAATGACAACAGCCCGCGCACTCAGACAACCGTCCGCACACCGAGACGTATCCGGATATAATGAGTCACACCTCAGTGCGGGTAGCGGGGAACTAGCCGGACCGCTAGTACGCCACATCCCTCCTTTCTTTTAATGATTTTAATACAGACAAAGGTTGTCAATAAATATTATTGGTCACTAGTATGAAATCAAAATAAAGAAATTCAAATTAACACTTTACATCAAATTTTAAATTATATAGTATCACAATTCTTAAAGCTGCAAACTACCAGCGTTTCGGAACGACCACTGCTGGAGAAGAAACGCCGAAAGAAACTCATTACAGTATTGGTCCTTATTATGTCATTCTGACATGACATGCTTCCTATTTTTTATTTTTATATGTTTTTCCTAAAGATTTTACTTTACGTCATGTGCAATATGTGCATGGTCGAAAGAACGTGAACAATCTCATAGGAATCATATAAATATCTGCATCAATAAATTGTGATTCTCATCTCGCAAATTGGGTTCATTAAAATATTAAGCGGCCTTTCCTTTACCGAAAGTCACTTATTTAACAGATTTCAATCTTATCATAACTGACAAAGTTTAAATTATCGATCAACATGTCCACTTTCCCAACATCGGTCACTTATTCTTTTTCCTTTTCTTTTTTTCGTTTTCATACTAAAAATTCATTCCTATGATGTCAGAGGTTGATACTTGGTTTTCGGTTAACCGAATTGTAAAAATTTTAACAACTACATGTTCGTAATATTTCATTTATTCATTTGTATTATGATCATATTTTTATTATTTTTAGTTGGACCAACTCGGTTCAATGTTTGTAGAATTTGTATTTTATAATAATTACTACAGTTGAAAGATGAACAATGATAACTGTTAAAATGTGTCAATGACTTTGAAGAAATGTCAGAAATATTATTATTTATTTTGGTCATGAAGTAGAAACGATGCCATTGCCTGGCGTAAATTGTGGATCTAAACTTAGCCGGAACAGCACATACCTAGATCATCTCTATAAAATCCTATACGGATAAAGATTTGCTATTTATAAAACATAAGTTGCTTATTAGTAAAATCTGTTTCAGAAACAACTAATTGGAAATCTAAATAACAACGATATATATTTTTATTTTATTTTTGTTTTATGTAGGTACTGATCAAAGGATCAGCATTGCCATTTAACGCGGCAATGCTGTCAGACTTCTGGGCACCTTACGGGCGAGGCAAGTTCTTGTCAGGACTGTACAACATCCAATCCATTACATCTATTTTGGTTTAATCTTAGTGTTAATTTTAATTAATTTACTTTATTAATATAATTCTATTATTAAATTGTATGTAATGTACCTACATTAGTTTATGAGAATACATATTTGTTGTATTTTTTATTTGGGTATTGACTTAGAAGTGACTATTCTGTATTTTTCCACCAAACTAAATTTGGTAATACGATTTTGTAACTTGCCTGTAGCAGGTTCAGCATATAAATAGAGTTTTTTTTTATGATCTGCATTATACTTTTCTAATATACATTATATTTTAATTATAACCCAACAACATGGATTTTCTAAGACTGGATGTCTCGCCAATACTTTTATAGGCGCTAGACCACAATTATTATTTTTATCCACCTTTGTGGAATAGCTGTTAAATTAAAAACAGTCGTTACTTTATCCGTTAAAGTTCCCTTTACGGATTAGCTGTTAACAGTGGAACTCTTTTGTATAGGATAGCATACCCCTGACCTGACCGAGAAATTAACCCGGGACCACACAAGAAGGTTGTCGTTATTGTCCTTACACATTAATTACTTATCCACATTTGTGAATTATTGCTGTTAACAGTCGCTTGTGTGTAGGATGGCACACTACTAGATCCAGGCCGATTCACAAAGATCATTTGACCTGACCGAGAATTTATCCCGGAACCACACACGGAGGTCATCATTGTCCTTACACATATTTTATTTCAAACAACACACATATTGGATATTCTCAATTAGATATAAACTTAAATACCTAATTGTAAAAACATTTATTCGTAGCACAAAATGCACATCAATATTTATTATATTTAATCGTTTTATATTGGGTAACTTTAGCAATTTAATGCTGACTCTGAGCAATTTAATTGCAGATTCCGAGTAATTTAATGCGAGCTTAATGATCCATAATATTCGTATTCGCAGCAAAAGTGCACATAAATATTTATTGTTTATTCGGTTAATATTGGGTAACTTTAGCAATTTCATGCTGACTCTGAGCAATTTAATTGCACATTCTGAGAAAATTAATGCTGGTTTAACGATCCATAATATTGATTTATTTAAATTTATACTTTGATTCACAAAGGTAACTTTAGCAATTCCATGATGACTTCGGGCAATAAAATTGCTGAGGTCGTTTTAATGCTGACTTATCAATCCCTAATATGAATTCATAAACAAAAGAATTAAAATATTGTTGGATATTAAGTACGAGTAAAATAGTAAAAGTAACATTTAGGTGACACCATGTACTTAGATATTTAAACTGCTTTTCTCTATTTTCAAATAAACATTGTGTTGTCATTACAACTAAGTGATTCATTGCTAACTTGTCAATGATCGATGGAAAATAATATCTTCTTACACATCATTACAATTAGAAATTTTAATAAACTAAACTATAAAAAGTTTTTTTTTTTAGAACAACATTTATGTATGGCATATAGTGCATTAAAGAACAATAAGTGTACTTTGTTCATGCATGTATACTTGCTTCTTGTGGTACCATTGTGATTAGTGATGTCAATTAATGTATGTAAACA
Source organism: Ephestia elutella (assembly GCA_018467065.1). Classification (NCBI taxonomy): domain Eukaryota; kingdom Metazoa; phylum Arthropoda; class Insecta; order Lepidoptera; family Pyralidae; genus Ephestia; species Ephestia elutella. The sequence continues at coordinate 1,186,694 of CM031570.1, forward strand.
TATAAAGGCAACCGAGTGTATCTTCGTTAAAGTAGTTATTATAACATCAATGAGTATCAAAATTGTTGGTCATAGCCCAATTACTGTATTTGTCTGGACCGAACGATCATACTAAAATCCTTTGCAATAAAATTAATTTATGTTTTCACCAATGAGTTCAATTAATTTGCTTTCAATGAAATATCATTTTATTTTACAGGGTAGACTGTTAAGTAATAATTGAGTAAAGCATATAAATACCTCCATTTTTTACTGTAGGTTTCCTGGTGGCTTAAACTTGTATATGTATATAGTTATCGACATATCTGTCATATTGTGTTGATATATGCCAAGTATTTACTGCCGTATTTTTTTTTCATACTCAAATTTAAACACGCTATTCTCAAGTACCACTATTGATTACCTTAGGTACCTATTTTATTTATTTTACTTATTTATTTCACATTAAATATACAATACATTTTAGTGTACAATCTACACTTCTTACACTTCCACACCCAAAATGGAAGTTTTCATTTTCGTTATAGACATTTGTAGCAAAAATATTAATCACTGGACCGATTTTAAGATGTATTCCTACATTAATACCTACATTATTTCTGAGTAACATAAGTTACCCCTAAATGACCCCCTTGCAAATCTGGGACTGGCCGCCAGTGTTACATAAACAAGTTTTAGTTTTCTGAATATTGTAATCACACAGAAGACGAACATCATAATTGACACATCCATCAATGTTCCGGTCAACCAGACGCTGTAACAAACTCTACTGGTTATAATATTATGTATAACCAGATGAAATATTTGAAAATTATAATTCAAAAAAATTTTTTTTTGGGGTGTATTTCCTTGCAACTGTGAAGGTAGTTTGTTTATGAGACTTTGATCTATTTGGTTTAAAGAATTCTTATATTTAGAGACATGTCAAGAATATAGTTCCTTCTTAAATTTACTTGCACCCTTGTAATTGTTTTGATACCTAGTTATTTTACTCTTAGTTCAAATTCTGTTTTATTTTCATCATGATATTATTCAAATATATTTTGTATGGAAAAATACACTATCGATTAACTATCAGATCAGTTACTAAACGACCTTTAATTCGGGTTAGGAACCACGGACACATGATTTTTCTAGTTCAGGTACCAACCGAGCACAATCCCTGGTTGCACTTAAGTACCTATTTATATAAAATATCATCACAATGGACAGTTAAAACATCGACAAAAGTACCGAAATCGAGTATTAGTTACATAACACAAATTGAACTGATTTGATTGTGATGAGAAAATAATTACAAAATTCCAACATTTATAATATTCCATTTTTATATATATTTCACTGTTTTTATCTATTCTGATAATACCAAAGGTAAAGATACTTTAGAAAACGAAAATTCGTGTATCTATCAAGGTGACACGACATCGAGCTATAATTTTTTGTTCGTTAAATCGTTAATTTAAAAGTAATTGATAGGTTAACTTCGCGTTAGCAAAGTAATAAATTACTAATATTCTGTCTTGTGACCTGCCGGTAGTGCCGGTCCAGACGATCTTATGATTTGTATCACTGTAGTTACGTTTTAACCTAAGGGAACTAAGTATGTAATCATATTTCAAACTATGTACAGAAAGTGCATTGTTAACAGAATAATCTACATTGTACTAAGCGAAAAGCTATTCATAAACAGTTAGGTGCCGCACATCACAATCCAAGTCATTAAATGTTCGGTACGTGAAAACTGTGTTTGTCGTTTATCGTTTGGTATCTACTTAACTAACTTTTTTGGTATATATTTTATCATCACGGCTACTATGGCCAAACTATAGTTGCAGGAAAATATATTCACATAAAAATATTGTTGATATGTTGGCGCCAAGATCCCTTGAGGCGTTCATGAAATTATTATTGATTATTGAGATGTCTGATTATTCTTTACTATATATTTTCTGAACATTCTACCCTCGAATAAGATTCTAACACGGGTGGTAGCCTATAGTGATAGGATCACAGACATTTGATGATAGGATCATAATATTTAATTGAATATCCACCTCTCACTTTTTTTTTTGTAACAAAATATTAATGCACTCACGTTTTCCTCGTCGACAAATGTGCCGTTGTCACTAATATTATACGGCATAGTGACGCGCCCCAACCTCGCACGTCAAGTACCCCACAGCACAACCGGACCCGGGGCTTAAGCGGATCAGGGATCTGGGGCTCCTCCGTATCCTGACTATTCCTGACTATTGCTTACATGTGACAACGGATAGAAGTTGGTACAGAGCGACTTGACAGTAACTGAGAATGACAACAGCCCGTGCACTCAGACAACCGTCCGCACACCGAGACGTATCCGGATATAATGAGTCACACCTCAGTGCGGGTAGCGGGGAACTAGCCGGACCGCTAGTACGCCACACATAATAAATATAGTCTTGTTTTTATTCGCGTGCCGCCGCCCGCCGTCCCGCGCCGTGCGCAGGGAGCGCGCGGTGCACGCTGCGGATGGTATATCGCCATACAGCCAGTGCTTGGCTGTATAAAAATCATTATCTTTGCTTATTTAAAAACTGTTGTTATTTTCCCTATTTGATCTTATATGTATTATGCGGCTAAATTAAAAATGCTTTGTGGAATTCATAACGCGCATTAGTTTTCTATCTTTTGTATAGCGCAGTATGGTAATTTTTATCTCCAAACACCTCCGTAATATATTCGTAATACCTTCGTAATATACGGCATTATGGGCCTAAATTCGATGTAATAAGACCCACTTTACGAGCAAGTGTGTTGAAAAATAATATTAAATATTTCCTCACAAAATATAGACGTAATAATAATTACTTACTTCTCCTGCCAAAGACTATAACTTTCTGGGTAGTCCTGTAAAAATAAAAAATAAAACATTATCGTAAAATTTTTTGGTACCTACTCGTGTGGATAAAACATTGTAACTGTTTCTAGTTCTCATCATTATTACTTTAGATAACAAAATCTAGGTCTAAGGATTAGATTATTAACTAATATAATAGATAGTAGTAACAACGAAGCGGTTTTCCTTATCAGTGGACGAGAACCTTATGAGGAAGATTGTCGTATTTCTACCGCGTACAACCTTGGGTCTGACATTGCTGTTGTTGCGGTATTGTGTTGAATAGGACGTTTTGTAAAGTGTCTTTCTCGATACTTTACTTTCACTCGAGATAAATTAGTACATCTAGGGGGAAATCGTTTTGTCATTGTTTCTAAGCTGTTAATTCAATACCTACCTAAGACAACAAGTATTCAGTTTCATTCAGTTGGTAAGGACGGATCCAGGATTATGCAAGCTAAGAGGGGGAGGGGGGGGACGTGCACGTGGATCAAAAAAGGGTTTTTCATTACTCATACTCTGAAAGTAAGTGTGAATTTGCCTGAATCGTTTTCAACTGACAGCTGTCAAATTATTAAAAAATAAAACTAGTTCTATTTTCACGTTATTCTATTGAACCATATTCCAACTTCCTATACAGCCATTCAATATATTATGTAAAATTGAAATAACATGAAGTTAAAGAATTTTTTTTTTATATTTTTTTATAATATATTTTTTTATATATAGGAACCAAATGAAAAGAATCTAATAGCTAAATAGATGGTCGGCCACAGAAAAAAAAAATATGCTGGAAGCTAAAGCCGTAATCCGATCATTTTTTTTTTCAAGTTTAGAGTTTTGTTTATGCTTTCGTATAATTCACTAATCATTTATTTAGCTAATTCATGTTTTTATTTTTACTTTCCTTGTATTCGTAATGAAAAGCACAGTGTTTACCTCGGGTGAAATACTTTTTTAAGTCCCTCGAACTATTGGCGCCCTCGCTACTCGGGGCTTAAAAAAGTTACTTTCACCCACTCGTTAACAATGTACTATTGCCGCCCTGCTAATGTTGGCGTTCAATTCTATAAAAAAAAGATTACCTACCTTTAAAATATTTGTAATTTTAATATAAATCTAACTCATGTACGGTCACTTTCATCGACCACATTTCGAAGGAAAACATCGAAAGAAACCCTGTACATGAACTGCATACAAAATGATAAACTGAAGCTGTCAAATGAACTATCTCCACCTCAGATTAGAATCGTCCTTGAGAGATCCTTACACCGGTTGATCTAAAAAAAGACTGAATTCGGAGGCAAATTTAAAGTTTGCCTGCAACATTGATAATATCGCAAAGTATCAACAGTTTCATCGCAGTGTTTCTTAAGTTTACACATTAGATACTCGAATTTATTGTTATTTTATTTAAATAAATATTATGATAATACAAAATTTATTTCAACAGGAATAATCTCGTGTAATATTAGTGTAATATTATTCAGTTTTGTATAATATTTGTTTTCGTATGTGTAATTGTGAATATTTTAAAGAAGTTATACACCTTTAGTGGAAAAAGTGTGTAAATTATTTATTTATTTGTTTTTACTTTGTTGATTTATTATATCAAGTTTATGATCCGAATACTGCATTAAACAAATGACGACAATTTCAAAGATTTTGTCAAAAAACCAACATTGTTATTTAATTATGCGGTACCTAAGGCTGGAAAAATTAGGGCATGTTTTTGCCCATTTGGCTCTCTTGTAAAATTTGGCTTTAGCTATAAAGTAGTTATTTCCAAAAAATTTTTCTGAACCACATTACTAACTACTAGACTAAATTTTTACAATCGAATCATTTAAGAGGTACCTAATAGCCAAATCGATATAAGTATGTTGCGTATATAGGCATGCATTTACCACATACCGCATATCGAAAATTAACTGTACGTACTTACGTACAGTTTTTATTATATTATACTTAAACCTATTTTTATTTTATTATATTATAAACCTAGAGTTTGTTTATTAATGTGATTGAACGCGCTTATCTCTTATCTAAATATCCGATCCGATTTGAAAAATTCTTTCTGAGTACATTAGCCACATAAGTAGGCTCTAAACAGAATGTCAGGAATCTAAGATCTAATCCTGAATTTACCACAGGACGAAGTCGCGTGGCGCAGACTAATATCAGATTGTTCATTATACTATGTTTTATATACTTATGTATGACTTTTAACATTCCAGAAACACCACTTCTAAACAATTACTCAAGACATAAGTAGACCAAATAAAAAGCATTAAAATTTAAATCTAGACAGACACCAAGTAAAATAGCATTAAAATTTAAATGTATTTAATTTCTTTTAACCATTGGTATTATAATAAGGATTTGTTCACTTCCTACCTGAATCTACGTAAGGACAACAAGTTAAATATTCATTTTACATACAACAAATTATTTCAGAAGGCTCTCTGTATTTCCGGTGAAAGTCCTTTTTCGCAAATAGGTATATATAAGTATGTTTTGTTTTGAACCTATAAATTCTTACAATATTTTATACCATGTTATGTTATATACAAGTTCCCGAAACGTCAGCTGCTGTAATAAATAAAAAAAAAGCTAAATTTACCGAGCGCGTAAGTCCGTGCTGTTCTAGGCTGAGTTACACCGCCTTACTTTGACGGTAACAGTAACCTTACCCATACCGGTTAGGCAAAAAAGCTTTGCATCAGAAATAGTCAAAAGTAAACGAACGTAACGTTAACTTTGACTTTAACCCTGATAAAAACTTCAATTTCGGTGCAACTAATAAAGCCATAATTATGCGTTTAACCACAGATTACTAAATGTGGTTTAACGCGCAAAAATTTAAAGGGATTATGTTTTGGCAAAGTATTTAACGTCTTGGTAAATTAAATAAATAGCGATGCTCTCAAATATATGTCATTTGCAATACACGACAAAAACGTGTCTGAAATCATAATTAAACAAAATAAATCACTTCACTTCCTGAAAGACGAACAAAGCAAAGTCGAAAATAGTCACATAACACAAAAAGTAACACCATTTGCCAGAAAAGACTGTCATTATCATTAATATTAGTAAAGCAGGTCTTCTATATAAAGCTATAATACATAGCTACGAGCATTAAAAAAAGAAAAGCTTCCTTGTAAACTACGAGCAAATCCTAACTAATATTATAAAAGCGAAAGTGAGTTTGTTTGTTTGTTTGTTTGTTTATTTGTTTGTTTGTTACCTCTTCACGCTTTATCTACTGAACCTTCCTGAAATTTTGCGTACACATAGTTAGAAGTACTGAGAAGGACATCCCGGGATAAAGCACTGTCCCCGTGAGGAAATTCACACTGACGAGGCCGCGGGCAAGAGGTAGTATTGAGTATTTTTAACTTACGTTAAATTTTCCATTGTGATTTAATATACTCATGTAGGTAGGGCGTTCCTACATACAATAATGGTCATAATTAATGGTTCATATAATATTATATTTTGCCGATATACTTATATACGTATGATCTATGTAAGTAAACAAACATGAAGGTCAAAGTTAAAAATAGAAGTTAAATGACCAACAATAGTTATAACCGTGCAAAATGATTAAAGATGAAGAAATTAAAACCAATAAAATGTAGATATTTACAAACCATTAATTTGAGCATCTTTTTTGGCCAATGTTGGTCAAGGCGACCCCAAGGTGCAGGCCTTTTATGCTCAAATCATAATCGACATTTGCGTTTGCGCAACCACGTGTGAACGAGCCCTAATATAGTGCTAACTTACAATGATAATTCTAAATTATACTCCTAAACGAAATGAAATGTCAAATAGTCCTTACATTATACATATTGTAAAAAAAGTCTCACGTCTGTCCGTCTGTTGCGATAAACTCAAAAACTACTGAACTGATTTTTATGCGGTTTTCATCAATAGATCTTTGTGTGTAGATGTGAACTATTTTCTCAATCACACCTCTTTAATTTAGTATACTTATATACACATACAAGTATCACATAAGCTACTTTCATCCATTTACCACGGAAACTAATATTTTTAGTAGTTAATATTTTTCAGGCGTTATCTTAAAAAAATATTTTATCATTACGACTTTGGATAAACGTGACACAGTTTCGCAGACAATAATATATCTTTTATTGTCCCCAGATAAAAACAAAGAAGATGACGGAAAAGGCAAATTTACATGATAATGTGATACTAGAATGAAAATTAAAGCGACTAATCTGGGAATACATAATTACCTACCTAACTAAAAACAAGTTCTAAAAATGCAAATGAACAAACAACTACAGATAATTGTTATTTAAATATAGATACAATAAGTAAGCTTAGAAATTTATTGAATTGTTACATCATACATACATAACAAGTACTCAAATCTATATAAACTACGCTCCAAGAAGTTAATTTAAGTATAGTATTAAGACTGATTCAAATACAGACAAAATGGTTGAAAGTGTAATGAAACAAGTGACAAGCAACAATAAGAAAGAAGACAAGTTAAGCCAACTGGTCGGCCAGTTCGGAACATGGCAGTTCATATTGTTTTCGTCAGTATTCCTCGTGAAACTATCTTCAGCATGGGTACAAATGGCCATATTATTTCTAACCCCGAAATTCTCATTCCGCTGCACCCAATTTGCCGGAAATTCGATGGATCTTGTGTCAAATGAGACGGATTTTGCGTCGAATTCGACGTTTATCGCAGAGGTTTCGACGTGTTACAAGGACTGTGTTAACTATGATTATGATACAAGCCCTATGGATAGTACTATCATCTCTGAATGGGACTTGGTCTGCGAGCGGAACTGGCTGGCCAGTTTTACCCAGATGGTGCTTCAGAGTGGCATACTGATCGGCAGTATAGTCTTTGGATTTCTATCTGATAGGTGAGTTCTTCATCATTTCTACTTTTTTATAGAATAGGTACAACCATCAGGCAACCCGCATGCTCGTTTACCACGTGTAAATACCACCGAGCATGCGGGTTGCCTGATGGTAAGCAATCACCGCAGTCTATAGACACCAACGACCCTAAAAAGGTTACTGATACGTTGTCGACTTTTTGAGAAAGCTTTTTGAGCTAATTGCTTTTGCCGAAGGAAAACATCATGAGGAAACCTGTCTGCCACGTTACTAATAACCTACCTGACCTGTTTAAAAAATATGTCACTCTTACATCAGAAATTAAGAAGTAAAACTTCTCCTGTTTCAGATACGGCCGCAAGAAAACCTTCCTAGCCGCTGTAACCATCACAGCTTTAGTTGGATTCGCCATCCCTTTCTCTCCCAACTACATCACATTCACGATCCTCCGCTTCGTCTCTGGGTTCGGATGCGCCGGAACTATGGTCGTCTCTTTCGTTCTGATTATGGAGACCGTTGGCCCTGACTATAGAGAACTCTTAGGGTGCACATACCAATTCCCTTTTATCTTCGGACATATGAGTATTCCGTTGTTCGCGTATTATTTCAGGGACTGGCACTCGTATAGTTTGGCCATGGCGGTGCCTCAAGCGTTATATCTTGGATATTTCTTCGTGTTAAGTGAATCGCCAAGATGGTTGGTCAGTGTTGGCAGGGTCGGTCAAGCTACTGAGATCGTGAAGCGAGCTGCGGCTATGTAAGTATTTTTATTACAATCTTTTATTTTGTTTGACTGTCCGTATGTCTGTCTGTAATCAAATGTGTAAACTACACGTTTTAAACTACATAGGTATATCTAAAGAAGCGCAGCCTCACTAGGATTCGCACAGTCAAAATTCGCACAAATCGCATAAAATAATGTTTATCAAAAGTCAAAATATATGCACTTAAGATTATAAAACAGATGTAGTTATCAAATACTTGAACAAACTTATCTAAACCAGAAGAGCCTTCAACATGGATAAAATTATTTAAGATGCAATTTTGATATAACAGTAAAGATTAGGCACTTTTATCTTAGGTATACCTATAGCTTTTGCTCCCGGCTTTGTCCGCTTATTCCACTCACCAATTTCCAAAATTCCTTTCTTAGTGTTCACTTATGCTACACCTTAGTGCGATACGATACCAATAAGTAAGATAGTCAGCTGAAATCTCGCAGAGAGCAATCTCGTTATTAGCGTTAGCGAGCACTAAAAAAGTAATTTTGGAAATTTCACCCCCAAGGGTGAAAAACGAAATTCCAGCAGGCGCTGCCGAAGGTAAAAATAACACCCCTTTTTTTCTAGCTATTTATGTCCCACTGCTGGACTAAAACCTTCCCTCCACTTGTCTCTGTCCTTCGTCTTTTCCTTTCAGCTCTTATCAAATTTGTCCATCCATTACCCTTGCAAAAATATGTTTATCAATATTACAGAAACAACCGTCCAACATCAAAGATAGAGGAGACCCTGACAAAACTCTCGCAAGACATGCAGTCAGCGTCGGAACAACCCAAGCCGAACTACTCGGCGCTGTTCCAGAGGGCGCTGGTGTGCAAGACGCTGTGTTGCTGTTTCATCTGGCTCGTCACTGGCGCCACCTACTTTGGTTTTAATCAGTACATCAGTCAGAGTAGCTCTGATCCGTTCATAAGTGTGGCAGCGGCAGGCGCTATTCAAGTCAGTATTACCTACGTTTCTATTGTTGTCATCAGTATATTCTAATCTATGTTGTCATCATCATCAAAAATTATGAGTATAAGCTCTTTTCAGTGGAGTTTCTTTAATTTTCTTTCTGTCAAACGCAAACTCATTCACTTTCTGTAACCACGCGACTCTCACTTTAATTTTTGCTTCGTCTACCTAAATGTACTTCATCTGAATCACTTTTTATACGATTGCCCAAAAAAGTAGTGTTATGTTTTCAGGGTTCATGTATGTATGCGAGTTTCTTTATTCCACAATGATTCCTTGACGTATATCGATGAGTACCTAACTTGTTTCTAGATTCCTTACGTTACAAAATCTGTAAAACCTTTAATATGTTTAAAAATTATTTCTGATTTCAGTTACCTGGCGTCTTCCTTTCCATGTGGCTGCTCAAACACCTAGGAAGAAAGAAGACAACGATACTCTTCTTCTTTTTCGGCGGCCTTTTCATCCTAGCCCTAGGCTACGTCCCGAAAATATTCTGGCTAACATTAACTCTAGGTAGCTTAGGCGTTAGTTGCGCCGGGGCAGTCGCTTGCACCATCTATATTTATACCACAGAATTATTCCCTACAGTCGTTAGAAATATGGCTATGGGTGCATCTTCAACCTCTATGAGGGTAGGGTCAATGATCGCACCTTTTATTTCTAACTTATCTATGACGGTTCCGTGGCTACCTACCATCATTTTCGGCTTAGCACCGATCAGTGCTGGATTGGTTTGTTTCATGTTGCCTGAGACTAAAGGCAAAACTTTGCCTGATACATTAGAAGATGTAAGAACTACTGAATAGACGAATATTTCAGGGAATATAACTTCATGGTTATCACAACAGTGCTGCCCACTAGCATAAGGAGTAGACAGAGTATTTTGACATTGACAAGTCTTTCAAAGCATGACAAATGACGTTGTCTTGTGCGTCATGAGAACAGACGGTTTGTTTACTGTATGCGCCAGTGCTGCCATTTGTCGTAATGATTTTTAATACGGATACTCACGCGTCTTGTTAGCCGGAACCGCCGACTAGTTGCAACTATCATTATGACTAGTATGTCTATTTCTCACGTTAGTTTTAATCAAATGATTGCTACCATTTGTGTCGAACTTTGCGCACCTACCTATTTTGATATTTGCGTCATCTTGATATTTGAAACTGCCAAAAAAAATATATACACTGAGTCTAGAGAAAATAAACACAACGAAACGTTTTCTTACTGAATGAATTGATTGTCTGTTTAATTAATTACGATTTATATGTGATGAACAAATTGTCCCACTTAGATACGAAACGTGATCTAAATATGTACAAGCATTATATTGATACATAAATGTAATTTGATTCAGTATTGATATTGATTTTATCGTGATATTAGCTTTAAGGTTAGTTACCTACTAAAATAAGAAAATACGTTGAATAAATGGATGAGACGCAATATTTGTAATTAGTTTGTACAAATTCAGCTAATTTCTCACATCTGAAATGACAGCTATCGCCATCTAGCGGCATTTGTCGTATACACACCAGTGAACTATACATCTATTCGTACCGTAGACTTACGCTAGTATATAATGAGTCTATGATCCCTCTACTAATATTAATGCCGGGAATAGCACATAGGCAAAGAAAAAATACACATATAGGGTTCTTTCCATTGACAACGAAACCGGGTTTGCAAGTTAGAATATTGTCAATTTTTGGCAATCACATTTGTGAAAAATTAAATAATTGCCTAGCATTTCATCAAGCGCTGATTGAAATTAAGTTGAAATACGTAAGTCGAGATTAAAATACGTAATTTCGTTAGTTCGTAACGTTTAGTTAAATAAATTAGTTTCTTTAACGTTTAGTTAAAGAATTAACCATTTCCTTAGAAATTATAAAATCCATTTTCATAACTAGTTTTTTATTTAGATCGTAATAATTTATTTTTGGTAAATTCACGTGAAACGCAACAAGCACTCGATCACTTCTTGTAACTATTTACATTACACTTCAATGGTACCTATCTCTCTTCACTCTGCCCCCCTTTTGCCGAGTGAGTAAGGAATCGTCGCTGCTGTTCTTAGATAGAAATTGCCGCGTATCCTGAAATAATAAATACAATACATCATATAAAACTGTAACTTATCTAAGTATCCTAACTAATATTATAAATGCGAAAGTGAGTTCGTTTGTTTGTTGGTTTGTTTATTTGTTTGTTATACTTATCTACTGAACCAATCTTCCTGAAATTTCGCATACACATAGCTGGAAGTACGGAGAAGGATATAACTTACTGTTCTAAGTATCCTAACTAATATTATAAATGCGAAAGTGAGTTCGTTTGTTTGTTGGTTTGTTTGTTTGTTTATTTGTTTGTTACCTCTTCACGCCTTATCTACTGAACCAATCTTCCTGAAATTTCGCATACACATAGCTGGAAGTACGGAGAAGGAAATAGGGTACCTTTCACCCCGGGAAAAAGCACTGTTCCCGTGGGAAATTCACGCGGGCGAAGCCGCGGGCAAAAGCTAGTATCTGTATAAAGGAGATTTTTAAGAAAAAATGTATGAGGGATTCTTATAAGGTCAATAGAAGCCTTTTTTAGAACCCTATTGTCAGTCTGTATGTATCTACGCACATCACGCAAATACTGCTGAATGAAATTCGATGCAGTTTTCATATCTGCTGAAGGTCTAACCTAAAATCTGGTAATGGTTTAGGACCAGGTATATTAACTGATACATTACATAATAACAGTACATTTTGAGCGGCAATATCTAATCCAAATCCTAACTAATATTATAAATGCGAAAGTGAGTATGTTTATTTATTTGTTTGTTATCTCCTCACGCTTAATCTACTGAACCAATCTTCCTAAAATTTTGAAAACACATAGTTCGAAGTACCTACTGAGAAGGACATAAGGTACCTTTCATCCCGGGAAAAATCACTGCTCCCGTGGGAAATTCACGAGGACGAAGCCACTGACAAAATCTAGTGCATAATAACAGTAAATTTTGCGCGGCAAAATCTAGTATATTAATAAACAAAACCGATACTTACTCGGTCCCTGAGTCGGGTCCCATCAGCACTGGTTCATTGTCCTGGCACAGTCCCCTCAGGAAGCCATCGTAGTCGTCGCACTGTCGCGACCAGAACTTGCTACCAGCCACTGCTTCCGCCCAGTAGCCCCACGAGCGCCAGTGGCTGCAGAAATCTGGAATGGAATTGACGATGTATTTAATTATTTTTAATACGGATACTCACGTGTCTTGTTAGCCGGAATCGCCGACTAGTTTCGACTTCATTTTCAAGGCGAGTTAGAATCGTCTTTCTGACGTGACATACGGCCCAGTACGTTGGAAAAGATGGTCCTAGCTCACACTTTAACTTTTTTTGCTCTGAGCTAAAACTGAGCTCTGAAAATGGCCCACGTGTGCTCCTATTTCTGACACTGCTGACCATTGCAGTACGTTGTTTATTGCTTAGACTTATGGTACAGTTAGATGCAGATACAGTTTGATCCTAATCTTAATGGATGGTATAAGTATATTCGATCAACTCGAACTGTTTTCCGCTTTGATTTTGTATGAGACCTTTAATCTAGGTTTATGCTGATCAAAGATCGTAGTTATTATATGGATGATCCATGCAACGACTTTGTTGGCTACCTACTCCATTCCACACATGATAAATCATCTTGATAAACCACCCGCCTGAGGTCGGGTGGACCCGGGTTCAAATCCTACCTGTGTGGCATGAGTTTTTAGACCAATCTGACTCATGTATGGTAGTTTTCTCATAGACTACCACCTGCTTCCGGTGAAGAAAAACATTGTGAGGACACCTGCACATTGGCTGACTGTTTTGTTAACTAGTGTGTATACGGCTACTGCCCCTAGATGGTAGTCGTAAAAGTCATCATGCGTTTAGGCGACTTGAATAAAATCTGACACCAGTGTTAGTAATAACCCACTCGATAAGAAGATGATATATCATCAACTAGAGAGGAGGTAGGTACCTAATGTTGCGGCCTACCTTCAGTGGTAAGGAAGATGGTCGCAGAAACACAGCCGGGCTGCTTGGCGATGCCGCCATTGGGCCAGAAGTCGGCGTGGCCCACCGCGTTGGGGGCCCCGTACCCCCCGCCGTCCGTGTGCACCATTTCCACGAACTCCGCGTCGGTGACCGACGCTGCTTTGCCCAGGATCGGCGGGTAGAAACCAGGATAGGCCACGTCTAGGCCAGTGAGTCTAAAAATCAAACAACTTTTTTTACAAATCCTAAGTGGACAATTCGTTTGGACGGAAAACATTTACTATTGATTTATTATATCTTCTTAGGAGATAGTATTACATTTGTTAAGACCATTTCTTTGAAGCAAACCTGTTGCAAAAAAATTATCTGGTGTTCAAAAATAAATAAAGTTTCCCAGAACAGAACGAAGTGGAGGGTCTTTATTTTGGATGCAAAGACTCACTTTTTGGGTTACTGCGTCAGCATAGTTTAAGGTATATTTGTGTCTAGCAGTTGATGCTTAATAGACCAAGTTGCCCCTGGTACACGCAGTATCTTGAGGTGAACTACGGGAAAAAAGTGCCCTTGGTACTTTGGTGTAGTGCCCTAGGTGGGACCAGTGTGCCGAAACTCCAAAGGAAAAACTGATCTATGAAACGGGGAAGCATTTTGATGGCCTACTACTTCCATCTCATTCATACCCGCAGTTCCTCGCATGATTACATCTCTATCGGAATCACCGTTTTGACATTTGTATCAGACACTTTTTTGTATAGGTGACCCATCTCTTAAAACGTAGTATATTCTCTTTGGGTGGGACTAATAAGGTGGCCCACGGGTCGAGAGAGAGAATACTAACCTGGGCACTTTGACCCCCGCAGCTGCCATGTCCCTAGCAGTGGCCGCCAGTAAGTGGACCCCCATAGAGTGACCCACGAAATGCAGTCCTTCCCGCGACAGGCCGCCTCTGATCAGGCCCAACATAGCTTTGGCTACTACTGTTCCAGCCTGAAATAAATAATAAATAAATAAACATATAGGTAAAAATTAACACAGCTAGACCCAAAACACAGATTACATAGTACTACTGGCTAGTTCCCAAGTCTCGTGATTTGTGATATAAGAATCTATGCTATATTTTGTGAAGAAATGACCATACACTGCATGTTTCCTTTGTTTTTTTACTGACAAGGTGAAAATACGTAACAGCCGGTACACATTTCAAAGCGCCTGAAAAATTAATGAAACAACCGAGGCTTCATCCTACATTACGCAAAATCATGTTATAATTTGTATAGGGGTCCGATGGACACAAACACAAACACAAACAAATATATGTAAAAAAATGTATAGATATTTATTGCCCACACTGGGAATCAAACACAGGGTCTGATGTCGGACAGGCGTGGTGGGTGATACCTACTACGGAGGTTGTAAAAGAGGAACACTCACTGATTGAACTCCCAAAGAGACGAGCGTGTACTTCCCGAAGGCGATGTTGCTCCAGTCCAACACCAGAATATTGTACCCGCCATTTTGTTGGTACGCCCTCACTATGGTGCGCACGCTGTCATCAGTTGTGAACTCTACGTAGCTGGAAATAATGGCTTAGGTACGTTGAATTGAAGATTTCGAAGTCAATTTGTTCAGAAATTTGTAGTTTTGCCACAGGGCGGGCGCTTGATAGAAACGGCGCGTCAAATATGCCTACTACTACTACAAATGAAAATGTATATCCGTGAACACGTCAGTAACACGTCAATGTGTGCGTTTTCATAGTCGAACGTCCCACAGTTACACAAGAACGGGGGAGAAGTGCGGAAGGAGCGGGAGGGTGCCATATTGCGGGAGGGGCAGGGAGTTTCCTTTCTGTACGTAGTACTAATATTAATTCTGTGGTTTTGCATAGTAAATTGTACTTAATCGTTTTTAATTCTGTAAGTTTGAAAACAGCACAGCTTATAATTTGTTATTCGAGAAAACTATTAATAACTAAGCGCCTGAAATAAATTAATAGCATAAACGCAAGAAACAATTACAATATTGAAAAAAATTCTAGGAGTTTTTTTATAGTTTTGTCTTAGGTCCAATTATGTCCATAACGTACCCGTGAGCATACAGCACAGTAGGCTTGTCAGGATCAAACCCTGGATCGGAGAGTATCTTCCGCGCCGAGCCGACGCGGTACCAACTAGTTGGCTCCGTGGAATTGCTGCAATCAGATTTAAATAATCATCGAGATATTATATACTATAAATAATATATTAGCCTAATATCTAATAATTGTAGTCTCCAACTCTGGTCAAAGTCCTACTTGCTTTTCATAAATTTCTGTCAAGTGAACCACGCCTTTTTACAGACAAAATGGCTTTCACGGATGTAGACTCGTAGAAGTTCGAAGAACATTTTTGAAGGTTCCAATATCGTATTGGTTCGGGGATTTGATATGATCTAAAGATATTGTAATAATTTTGAAATAGGTACTTACGTAAAATATAATATTCTGATGTCTTTTAAGCTTGAAGATCTTCCCTCTGGGACTGCGAATAATAATTAAATACCGTTTTAATACTCGTATTAATAGCAACATCCAAAGATCCAAAATATCGTTAACAGGCAAAACCGGCAAGTTATGAAGAAGAAAAAGCCTAAGTTGTTTGTCTTGAGAAACAAGCATCGGTTTAGTTTAGACATACCTAAGTCTCCCACAATCTTACTAAAATAGGTATCCATGTACATAATAGAGGTATAGACAGGTACGTACGTCTATTTGTGAAATGTAAATATTTAAATTTGATTTGACTGCTCAACCAACTGATCGAGTCAGTTGAGCAGTCTGTCCTTATTCGAATATGATGATGTAGGAAGAAAAATGTTACCTACTTGTAAAGTATGCTCTCACAATTTGACGTAAACTTGCAGGCGACACCGGCGGCACTAAGCTTCTCTGTGCCTCGCTGCAGTACAAAGCTGGAAAGTAAAATATAAAAAAATTGAGGGTAAATACCTATAGGTACAATCAAGAATCATAGATAGAATAGATCAACACTTTATGGCACCATTTACAGAAAGAACATACAAAGTAGAGACAAAAGTAAATACAAAAATGAGCGCAAAGGCGGGCTTATCGCAAAGGTTCATAAGTGCAATCATACCTCAAAGATCTTACTGGTTGCCTTAAAGATCATATTGCCTTGTAGATTCTGACTACACTTATGAAGCATAGCTACCTACCGTACATTTGACCATACACACTTTTTAGAGTCAGAGTTTTTTCCATAGAGTTTGATCAAATACCGCCAGATTAGGTATACCTATCCTACCAGTGCTGCATGCAATGTTGAGCTGTCGGTCCCAAGCCCGGATAAAGAAGGATAGGTCATCGTAAGGCTAACCACATGGTAAAAACCCAGAAGGTTAGAAAACCTAGAAGTTTAAAACGAGAGAAACTCGTTGAAGAGGCCAAGATCCATAAAGGGTTGTAGCGCCGCTTAAAAGTAAGAGGTAGAACTACAAATATATTATTACTAGCTTATGCCCAAGACTTTGTTCCCGTGGGAATGTGTAGTAGAGTAACAATTTATTATCATTTCTATTTTATATATTTCTATTATAGCCTATGCCCAAAATTTGCTTAATTTGCCCGTGTAAATTAAGCAAAGGGCCAAACCTCAAAATATATAACATAGTTTTGATTTTTGGCACAAGTGTTCATTAGAGTCCTAGAAGCATCTCCTCAAAAGTCCCCGGCCCTAGGGTACTGGTTGCCCCCCCTCCCCCCCCTTACTAATTTTTCCTAAATTCTGCCTTTGTCTTCTCTGCGACGACTGCGATATGCGAATGTACTCACGTTTCATAGAACTAGCCATAAATTACTACAAACATCTCGCAATAATCCGGTTTGCTTGTTTAAAAAATAGACAAAGTTTACAATAAGCAGAACATGGTCTAAGCACAAACAGCGACTGGCAGAAAAAATATATTTGTCTGTAAATAAAAAACTCAAAAAAGACTTTGATATACCTAATAAGTATGGTTTATTACGAAAATGGTTATAGGAGAACATTTTTATTCTACCACGTATACCAAATTTCACTAGAAGCGGTGGTGGTCGAGTGGTGAAGACGTTCGCCTGAGGCGGTGCTTGTAATTGACAGGTCCTAGATTCGAATCCTACTCGTGCCTCAAAAGTTTGTATAGGTACCAATCTGAGTAATGTATGGTAGTTTTCATAGACCACTACTTGTTTCCGGTAAAGGAAAACATCGTGAGGAAACTTGCTCTTTAGTTGGTGATTTGTCAGCTTGTATGTGAAATGGAGAAAGCAAATGGCAAAAGCACTCCATTTAACATTGCCATGAAAGTCGTTACGTGTGTTTCATTCCACTTCACGTAATGACACTGACAAAACATAGTGCAGTGAGTAGGAACTCACTGCACTATGTTTTGTCGGAAAACTAGGAAATTTTAAAGAAATAAAGAAATAGCTCTTAAATAGAAAGAAGACTATCCGACCAATAGATTTTGATTGATTAAAAATCTCCATTCACACACATCCAAACTTGTAAGTTGCTAAAGTTTGGATATATGTGTACTCGTATGTAACTCAATCATGCTAGTTTGCCTACTATTCTATAAAAAAAATCTGCTGGACGGATTTCGACAAAATTTGGTACACGGGTAGAATATAATCTGGAATAGCACATAAGGTACTTTTGAATACAAAATTCCCAGGGGAGCGAGCCCCGGGGCGCACCTAGTAAAACTTGTCATATATTATTATGTACGTATTGTTCACTGTACTAGTGCGACATATACGATTCGGGTACCACTTATAAATTTAATTTAATAATTAAATTATTACTTACCAGTAAACACGAGCGAAATCCACAAACAATTCTTCATTTTTTTCTTTTTTACACACGTTCAACGATCTTGCATGTAGCCATGTAGCTAAGTCAATGGCGATACATAGAACTGAGTTCGAGTTTAGTCTAAAAGGTCCTGAGCAAACCTTGATTCGCTTGTAGTACAAGAATTACCAATTAATGTACTATTAGGCAGTTGAACTTTACTTATGTAATCTGTGGTTAACGACGCTTTTTTACCGCCACTTTGACAATTTGAATATGCAAGTGCGTGAAGGATTTAGTTTAAGTTTTAACTTTGAGGTAGGTTAGGTTAATTGCCTGTTGCATCTTTTTAGGCAAGTTAAAGTTAGTAACTCATAATATCAGCTTACCTTGAAATAAGCCTATTAATACAAAAAGAATTTGAAGAAATTAAGCAGAATAAAATATGTAGGGTTACTCAGGTAAGTAATTGGTACTTAAAAAAATAAAATAAAATAAAAATGTATTTATTGGCAGTTACAATTTTACTTATAATGGATGAAGCCTCCTTTTAGATATTAAAGGTTAGGAGACCCCGCTCCTCCTTAACTAGAAAGATACTTATATAAAACTAGCTTTTGCCCGCGGCTTCGCCTGCGTGAATTTCCACGGGAACAGTGCTTTTTCCCGGGATGAAAGGTGAAAACCCTATGTCCTTCCCAGTATTTCTAACTATGTGTATGCGGAATTTCAGGAAGATTGATTCAGTAGAAGAAGCGTGAAGAGTTAACAAACAAACTCACTTTCGCATTTATAATATTAGATAGGATGTTGCAGCATAACAAACAAAATTAAATATAGGGTAGATACTCATTACTAAAGTACCCGTAAAAATTTAGGGTTATTTCGTGAAAATTTACGCGGGTGAAGCCGCAGGCAAAAGCTACCTATAAAAATAAGATACAATACAATACTTATCTAAGTGAATACCCTACGATTTGTAAAACACCATCAACTCATGAACATAAACAACAAATGAATTTGTATGGGACAGATTTTGAAATCTCAAAAAAACATTGCTGATCTAAGCAAGTATGCATTTTGGTATACCTAGTCGCCTAAAATATATGTTTATTGAAATGGAACAGCAGTTTTAGAACCTAAACCTTTTTATTAATAAATACATATTTTATCCTGCTTAATTTCAAAATTGAAGAAGGTAAGGGAGGCTATTGCCTAACAGTGGGACACTAATAGTATAGAAAAATATTATAGTGTGATAATATTATTACAAAATTGATGAAGGAATGAAAAATAAATAAAAATATCTTACTTCAGAGTTTTCAAAACTGCCAAATTGAGCACCCGAAGGCCACAGAAAACATCTGTCTCCATTTTAGAATTTACTCATAACTGAAAATAAGTAATGATTAACATAAAACCGTGACATTTTTGTTAAGTGTTACTTCAAGTTATGAAATATTTTAAGGATATATTTTGGGCTGCCATTGTTAAAATATCTATGTTAAAAAATGTCACAATAACTTTTTGTTATCTTATGAATCGCCCGTGGTAGAGTGGTGGTGGTGGTGATACTGTCTGAATTCTAATGGCCCTCATCATACTAAATTATAAAGAGGTAGTTTGTGAATTTATTTGTAGGGGCTAATGTTCGGAACTACTAAACCGATTTTAATAATTCTTTCACCAATTGAAAGCTACATTATACCTGAGTGACAAAGGCTACAACTTATGTATGTACCTCCCGAGCGAAGCCGAAGCGGAGGGCTAGTGAGTCTATATACGTGTGGAATGGAAAAGGCAATGGCAAACGCCAAGAAATTCTTTACGTGTGTTTCATTCCACGTTATCACGACCCTTAGCCGTAGCTCATCAAGCATAGAATGAAAGTAGAATCCAATAGAAGATGGAGAAGAACTAGAAGTCTAAGACAATCTTCATCAAAGCAGCAGACCAAAAGAAATCAAAACACCTACTCAAATTGAGCAGGAGTAACATTAGAATCTTTATAGAAATCCTCACAGGACACTGTCAACTGAACAAGCACCTGACAGTGATTAAGCAAATGGACGATACTATTTGTCCCAGCTGTCTGAAAGAAGAAGAAACTAGCTTTCACTTAGTAGCAGAATGTCCTGCATATGCCTATGAAGTATTGGGCTCAGACGTCCTATCTGAGGATGATCTGAGCGACATTACAATAGGGCAGTTGTTAAAATTCTGCAAAGTAACAGGTAGATTCAGTGGGTCGCCACCAACGTGAGTTACCAGGTAACTCAAAACCCTATACGGGTTTCGGGGAATTGGGTGAAATTGTCCCAGCATAAGTGGACTGATCACCCGTCTGTGCTCGCGCTGGCGTCCCCATATAGTAAATAATAATAATAGCCGTGAGGAACACGACTGTATCTCGAAAAAGCTAAATTAGTATACTGGTATATTTAATTAGAATGCGGTAGTTATTTTCAGATACGATTACATGATAAAAAACTTCAATAAAAAATGCTTATGTAAACATACCTTGGGGGAGGCCTTTGTCCAGCAGTGGACGTCTTTAGGCTGAGAGAGAGAGAGAGAGAGAAACATACCTGCTGACTACTAATGCTGTTAATTATTTTAAATATAACATCACCTTGAAAGTTCTTTAAAATAATATTTAATGTTATGTACATAATGTAATGTCATAGGTACATACGTGATGTGCACGCCACCTTGAGTGCAATCAGAGATTATATAATACTATGCTAGTAGAGCAATGTACAGAAAAATAGACCGGTTTTTATCAATGTCAATCACAGGACGAACAAGTTATTTTAGAATGTATCAAATACCAACTCCTTTTAATGTAAAACATCTATTGACGCGGCTTGACAGTAATAACTCTAATGCCGTGACGGAAAATGGCATGATGCGTCGTGCCACGATGCTCATTTGTTTTACATCTGCCAGGCGTCCTGTGACGGCAAATATTTATATCTAAGCGCTTTGCCCTGAAAAAATAATTTTAAAATAATTTCAATAAATTAAATGTACAATTTTTAAAGTTGAAAATTTTTTTCCTATAGAAATTTACCTCTGAAATTGGTAAATGGCGGTGACTGTACAATGATTGTTATACTTATTTTGACGTGTTAATTACATTAAGTTGACAAGAGGTTATATGATTCACGGTCAAACACGCTGCTCTTCGGCCAAGGTTGCAATGCAAGTAAGGCGGAGTCCTAATGGAAATTATCGTAATATAGGCATTATATAAAACTACTTGATTTTTTACATAATGCCTACCAAATTACTGTGGCATGTCTACATTATATCATCGGGTCATGGTTTGTGATAGAAAAATGCTGGCCGCTAAGAATTTTATAAAAAAAAGCAAAAACAACTGCTTCGGCTTAATATTTTCTTTATGGAGCAACGTCTTGAATCAAAATTCTGGCCACAAAGAAAAAATGTTTAAATAAAAAAAAATGTAAGGTTGGGAATTAAAAATCTGTGTAAAGGTGAACACTTTATTGATATTATAATAATAAGATAGGAATGTTTACATAGAAAGAATAGCCTAAATCTAAATACTACTCGTATGTTACTCGTACTTGTTGACATATCTCAAATTAGTCAAATGGATTGGTCACTAGATGGAAAACGCCTCTTAATTCATGCCAAGATAGGATATGGATAACTTTTCAAATTGGCCTGGTTCTTGGATTTTTAACAAGTATATGTACCATACATTATAATGTACTAGAAGATGTATAAAGTATATTCCTATCTTTTTGTTTCAATATTTTTAGTATTTTTCTTATGTGTATGTGCAATAAAGAGTTTACAAACAAACAAACATAAAATAGTTAAAAATCCAAGATACATAATGTATGTTATAATAGATATGATTAATTATACCTATTATATTCTTATATAGGGGCTAGCTCAATCTGAGAAATTTCCCTTTAATTTATATCCAAAGTCATAATCCGATTTTTGATGGCTAAATGAGTGATGAACTTAACGCCATCTCAATAATAGACCCAAATAGTTCTCTGACTTAAATTTAAGGTATGGTTCAACACAAAATGAGATCTTATTTATAAAATAAATTAAAATAATATAAACAATATTTTTAAAGTAACGTCATATACAAATAGATATTATTTGAAAGATCGCAGTTCAATTTTGTAGGCTTTACCAACTAAATTATTGAATTTAGTTGGTAAAGCCTACAAAAATTGAACTGCGATCTTTCAAATAATATCTATTTACGGTTCTAGGTACGGTAAGACGGTTGTTTTTTATTGTAATTTCATAAGTTGCTTTTTCAAATTCATATTCACATAACTTTCAACATAGTCAAAATTGGTGGGATTGAAAAAAGAAAATTATTTAATTCGAGTTTTTCTAGACGAAAATTAGTCGGCAAAGCGAAATAAATTGTGTCAGTTCTTTCAAAGAGCTATAACTTTAAATAATACTATTTACAAATAATTTTAAGTATTAACACACCAACACTATTATTATTATATTTTAAGAAGAAAATGCTAACAATGGTCAATATTTATATTTTAAAAAACACGCGTGAAAAAACTTATAAATAAAAAGTGTATTGTCGCGGCACAATATTAAAATTAAAATTAAATAATCATATTTATAGAAAATAGAAAATACTTTGGAAAATTAATCACTAAAATGAGTTTTAAAAATAAAAAGAAACACGATTGATTAAAACTCAAAATAAGCAAATTCCAAAAAAATTAAATAAAATTAGAATTTTTCAGTTATAATAGTTATCTGATATTTATGGTTTGCACACTTGTTTGTGTATACTTAGATGTCCCATATTTTCTATACTTATATTCAAAACCAAGCGAAATAACGAATAATAGCCTAAAGCAATCTACCACTAGTGTTCGTACACAAATATATTGCCATCCCACTCTGGCACTCACTGTTAGAACGTGAGGGCAGTATAAATTTACACAAAGGCAGAGTTATTCGAATTATTATTAGCTTTTTCGAGTGGTTCTGAATCAAAGTATACTGTTGTTTGACAATTATAAGATATTTTAAAGATCACACTTTAGGCCCGGCTAATGATATATATATTTTTATCCACTTGCTTTTTAGAAGCAGTGGCAAGTTTAAGTTAAAGTTTAAAGACAGTAAGCGATAAAATATGTCCTATTTATATTAGACGTATCCTATATCGTAAATAAAGGAAATTGGTAAAAATCTGAACATTAACTATATCATAAGATTGTAATTGAGCTTCCAGAGCCTCATTGACACGCACTTCCCGCATGTAACCTAAGACTGCCAAAATGACTCGTCTTTTCGAAAAATTATAATAAAACTAGCTTTTGCCCGCGGCTTCGCCTGCGTGGATTTCCACGGGAACAGTGCTTTTTCCCGGGATAAAAAGTAGCCTATGTGCTATTCCAGGTTATTATCTACCTCTGTACCAAATTTCATCGAAATCCGTCTAGTAGATTTTGCGTGATGGAGTAACAAACATCCTCACAAACTCACATCCAAACATTCGCATTTATAATATTATAGTATGGATACTATTTTTCTTTTTCAAGATTGGCTATCAACAACGTAAATCTGACTAGTAGTTTAAGGGATACCATAATCAAACAAACAAGCTATGTTTTAAATGTATTACAAGTAGTAATAGCAGTCTCAAGATACAAGTAACTTTACTAATAACTTGGAAAATTTAAATCATTAGTTGGCATATAAGTCCAGTAACTTTAGTCCACTAAACCTTTCGAAAAAAATTAAATATGCGAAATTCGGAAAAATTACAAACTTTGAACGGCTTCGGAATTCTATTTAATATTGTAATAAATTCCTGAGAAAGTACTATCAAAAACTAGTCTCTTAGGCTTATAATCGAATTCGTTATTTTTGACGACGTTGCGTTGGTCATAAACTTGGATTGGGCCAACATCATAAACAAGTCTGCAAAAAATCACAACTACATTGACACATACTATCCTATACTTTTAGGCGACAAAGTTACTGGATTATATCCGCTGCAACATCAAGCCACAACGTGCCATTTTATTTCAAATTGCCATCTAATTGGAGCTTCACAACATTACAACAACATTGCAAATAAGTATTATTTATCAGTATATGATCGCCTATAACCAGCGATCTTATGTAAGAGTGATGAGTGTAGAGTAAGCGAGAGAGACCTGTAAAGATTGAAGAAATCCATAGTCTCTCTCACACAAAGAGATAATGTGTATGTATATTATCATGATGACTTAAATTACATTTTATTGGATGTTAATATGACCATTGGACAACCTTTGGCTTATTTATATGAATATCAAGTTCTATCAATTTATCCAATGTTCCAAAAACAAAAACTTTTAATTCAGAAATTAAGCCTTTGACCTGAATTTAGATGCTTGATAGGATTAAGAGCTTTTATGATAGCAAAACTTCAACATGATCAATTGATCATACATTTAATACAAAATAATGTCGGGAAGCTCAAAATAGATCTTAAATAGCCCTCTTTCGCCTACTTGAGGTCCACATCATCTCCGAGCAAGTCCTCGCACTCCTTCTCCCAGAGCTTGTCGTCTCCGCTCTTCTCCGCTACTACTTCGTACTCCTTCAGTTCCGCTTCTAGTTCCTTCTCCCATTGCTCTGCAAGTTTAGTGGTGGAAACATCAGTGTTAGACCTTTTAATAAGTCAATGATGTACTTTTTAAACACCAGCCACGTCATCATCAAAATTAGCATGACGATTACTTTCAGAAGAAATTTATGGTTAAGAAAACTAAATTGGCGATCTCTAGATTTCTGTTAAAGGACCATTTTTTTTTCTTTGAAAGTTACTATTTAATGAAATAGATCTACCGCTGGTGGTCAAAAAGTATCGTTGTATTTTAAGAGGATATGAGCATATTAAAAATTATGGGATAGTTATTTCGAAAGAGAAAGAGTGGAGTAATCAAAATTATGTCATAAATATTTTATATTATACCTAAATGTTTTACTTCAAAATCAGATTTCAAAGTGTTATTAAACTAGTGTATTTCTTAATTACTTTCAAGATTGGAATTTGACAAATGAAGTAACATGTGCTGTACATTTTAAATTAATGCTCATATCCACTAAACTTTAAAGCCGTGCAGTGTTATGTCAATTTGTTTATTAATCAGTTACAGCTGCGAAGACGTTTCCTGATAATTAATATGTTTAACCTCAACAAGAAATACATCTAAAATAATAACGCAATTTATTTTAGAATAATATAATTATTTCAATTAAAAATAACTAACTATAAATGCCAATTCATTTAATAACCATACGTTGTTTGCTAAACAATATTACAAGTATTGACAATAAAAGGTACGTCTATGTTATCGAAGCTACACAATACATGTTGAATTATGAACTAAACAAAGAACACCTATTTTTTATCTGTACCATGAAGATATTAAGGAAGAATCAACGTACTTTGACTATATGGAATCCAAAACTTTGACATTTCTTGCTTTTCAAGTACTTTAACAAAAATATCATTTTTCTGTGACACACTTATAGCCAGATTATTTAGTTTGAATTAATTAGGTATTTAAATTAAAATACTGACACATATTGCAATGCATTGAATATCTTACGACAGGCATTTTGGTCAGAAACTTTAAATGCTATTATTGCTGTCTCCGTCCAAAGTACAAACTAACATAAATATTAGGAGCAAAGTAATGGGAAACATCGTACTAGGCCAGTATGTTATCACTTGTCGTTCCCGCCCCTTCGAACACCTATATCATTAATGAGTTTACATTACCAACTATATGTCTACACAAATTTATAACACTGGATTATTTCCTCAGAGTATAATATCATCTCTCTAATCTAATTGTAAATAATTACAAAACAAAAGGGAAGATAGTGTGTTGCCAGCGTAAAGACTCCAAATATCCCTGAGACCAGACGGCAGTTGAGGGTATTTAATTGACTGTCACCCATAAGTGATATGTCGCGGCTTGAAATGAAGATTTGGGAAGGTTGCTTCAAAATTTTATGATAATATTTTTAGTAAGTCTGACAACACAGTTTATTTACAAATGATAAGTTTCAACATTGCTACGCAACGTAAGGGAGAAATGTAGAAAGGTATTTAAATGAACACCGATAACCAACTTTGAGAAATGTTTAAGCATCAACAAAAATGCACAGACTGTAAGCGGAAATTTATCAAAGCGTGAGAAGAAATATCATAAACTGTAGTAGCAATGTCAAAACCAGTACAACTGATACTTATAATTAAACTACTGAGCCGAATCGTAATGAACTGTGTGACGTATAGCTATTATATCCTTAATCAATACTTAGACATATATAACATTCAGTAGACATTAAAATAGGTTCAATTGTGAAAATTTACTTGATTGAAGATAAGTATATAGTTCAATCGTAGTGGACTATCCTTCAATAGCTTGTGTTATAATATTTAAAATTCAACTAATTAGAGACGATATTGCCTCTATACAATATTGTATTACATATAAATGCTATTGAAATACAGACCGATAGCATCAGTGACAAACAACAGGTTGAACAAATTTTGAGGTAATATATACAATTTATATTATATATCAGGTATAGGACAAAGAAGCTATATTGTCATAACATTAATTTTATTTATATACGACACACGATTTAACAACAAGGATGAAGATATGACATCGTAGTGATATAGGTCATAAACTTTTAGATAAACAAAACACACAAAACAGCGATAAATTTTATATATATTTTAACGCTCCAAATGATATCAAAAAGAGTGTGAAAGGATTAACAGTGAGACAGTGAATGTGCTTGACATAATAATGCCACAACTACAAGCTGCCAAAATGATATCATCCAAGTACACAAATATTACAATACAATACGTAGCACAATACAAAATTAACCGAGTTTATTTCACCGTATCAAGCATTCTTATCGTTATTCAATCCAAATATGAATAAACTAATGTTTATGGAATAATAAAAAAAAAAAATTTGGAATTGACCTTCAACGTACCAAGAAGAATCTGTGCGTATTCACCACTCAAATCTAGACAGAAAATGTTACATGATGGCATTATTTCATCAAGTACGAAACAATATTTGCACAAGGACCCGTAAAACAGCGTACATTCCGCTTAACGCAAGCTTCGTTATCGACAAGATATTAGTTATAATTCTATACATCATTCACAATGTTATCTTGAAGAACATTTTTGACAACTTGAAAGATTTTAAAGGTGCCTCAAGTGAAATATGTATAGAATTACAAAACGTGGTGTTATCGAGAGAGTGAAAGCAGATTTCGAGCCTTCAGTTGTCCGTGCGTCTTGTTTAAGCTGCATTCCGGGGAAAAATAATTGCATTTAGCATAAACGGATATTTATTTGTATTAACTAGAATATGTATTTGAGGGACTCCATGCAAAAATAGTCGTACAATATATAGAAAAATAACACTAACAATTAGACAACAAATATTGCCATGGATTTTCAATGATTTTAGACATAATTTAGTATGAAAAGACCTTTAACACTTATTAGTATTAAAAAATAACACATTCTTTACATGTCAACTACCTTTGCTTGGAGTAAACCCCATCATTATCGTTAGCCAAGTATGCAGTGACAAAACATAGATATATGTATTCTAGAAGATAATGTTTTAGATTTATGATAGAAAATACACAATACAAAAGAAGGGAGGATTAAGGTTTATGATTATTGAGATCATACGGATTTTCGTCAATGAATACATGGCTTTATAACATTGAGATGAATCGCTACCCATGACTTTTTAAAACCTTTTTCATTACCGTTCCAGTAGTATTGTCCACGACTGCAATTTTTCTTATGTGATATATTATTTACTAACGTCGAGAGCATGCAAAAAAAAATATTTCTCAAAGTTGGTTTTTGCCTAAAGTGCCTAATATCGTGAAAAGAATATGATTTAAAAAATAAAGATAAATAATATGGCTATTCGTGTGGTTAGTGATATTAGAAAAATGTTAAATAGAAGTATGTACTAATTTATTATCATTTAAAAAATGTAGTTCTATGTGTGTGAGATTGTTGAATTATTGAAAACATCTCTAAAACCAATATGTTACTAATGTGTGTGTGTGTCACTATGTGTGTAATTATGCTTGGTATTTCGTTTGGTTCACCTATAAACGATCCGCCCTAAGATGATTGTCGAATACGGTTCTAAAGAATTTTGTGTGAATTTTGAATGATAGGTAATTAAGATCAGTGAGAGCTCATATTTTAACCAATTATGACTTCATTTGACTTAACGCCTATATAAATCTTGCAAATAAATGGTTTTATTCTATTCATCTTATCGGAGAAAATATCAAAAAGATAATCCTATCCTAACTAATATTATAAATGCGAAAGTGAGTTTGTTTGTTACCTCTTCACGCTTATCTACTGAACCAATCTTCCTGAAATTTTGCATACACATAGCTGGAAGTACGGAGAAGGACGAAAGGTACCCCTTTCATCACGGGAAAAAGCTCTGTTCCCGTGGGAAATTCACGCTGGCGAAGCCGCGGGCGTAAGCTAGTCAACTATAAAATCAATCAATAATCTACTATTATTATAAATACGAAATTTGATGTGTGTTTGTTACTCAATCATGCAAATTCTACAGAACAAATTTTGATAAAATTGAAATTTAAAAACATAGGCAAAAAAAACGGGAATAGTACTTTTTATCCCGAAATTCTCACAGGAGCGGAGCCCCGTGGTGCAACTAGTAAATAATAAATGATCACGATCTTTTTTAAAATGAGTTAGAAGTTGTTAAAGTTGAGTCATATATGGAGGAAGAGGGGATATATCTACTTGGAACGAAGTTTCTGCTTTAAAATTACAAACAAAATTGTATATCATCACATATTCAAACATATTCAAAGGCAATACGGTAACGGTACGGCGGCGGCAGTACGGTATATTAAGTATAAGGTAATAGCAGTTACGAAAAATTCGAACTTCGTCCCAAAATGTATCAACGGATCGTTTCTAGGGATCAACTTGAAGCAGTTATTCTGTTAGTGAAGCCTGTCTTACCATCGTCGTTTTCTCTATCGACTTTCAACGACTTAATTCGTTTCTTGGCGTCATCTATCGCCTCCTGTGGCGTTTTCTCTTTGGCTACTGACTCACTTGAAGACTTATCATCGTCTATTTAAAGAACAAAAATTAAAACAAAATAAAAATGATGCAACTTATTTAGGGATGGAAATAATGATGTTTGAATTAAATTTTAGATTTTTTGAGTTATTTGCCTTTTTAATTTATTGTAATGAATTAGGAACTACCTAGCAATATTAAAGGAATTGTATTCTTTTCGACTGAGTTATAGATAATGATGTAATGATTTATCTATTTATAACGTGGTGTCATAAGATCAAGTGATTCGAGTTCGTGAAACTGTGCAGCCATAAATTTATTTATCTCTCTTTAGTCGTATTTCCTCATGACTGAGGGTCGTGGTCATTATATGGAATGAAACACACACAACGACTCTCTTGACAATTTTAATGGAGTGGTTTGCCATTGCCTTCTCAATTTCACACACTAGCTGATAATCATCAACCAGAATGCAGGTTTCCTCACGATGTTTTCCTTCACCGGAAGCAAGTGGTGGTCGATGAAAACTAACATGAGTCAGATTGCTATACAAACTCATGTAGTCCGGGCAGGATTCGAACCTGGGATTTTGCATCCACAGGCGGGCGCCCTACCTCTCTGCCACCACCGCTTCAAAAAATATATATTTATATTCATTTGTTATTTCCCCAATTTTTCTTAGGATAATGTAATATAAGATCTTTCAAATTTAAATATTAACCAATCAGCTAAAATGTAATTTTTAATGTTGATTTTATGGCCGCCATTAAAAATAAAAGCTGAAAAGAAACGACGACAGTTAAAAAGGCAAATTACTCTTTACATTTGAACTAGATGAGATTTCATTTTATCTACTTGAGCTTTACGATATACAGTAAAAATAAAATGGATGAAGCTTTATGTTGTAAGTTTATGGAAGGACTATCAGCACCTAGCAAAAGCGGACTTAAAAACTTAACTTTAAAATCCTCACTACCTTAAATACTGTTCAGAAGATAATCAGCCTTACTACATATCGATGTCTAAAGTTAAACTTGCTAAACACCACCGCCCAGGAGAAAAGATAAAGACAACTAGAAAATGTCAGAAAACTACGTAAATCTTAAAATGGGCAACTTCAGACATTGTTTTATAGTAAGACTGAAGATGTAAATTTTTGGGATTGCTTTTTATAACGTTAGCTAAAACAAAGAGACATGAAATGAATTCCTGGTAACAGCAATCCCAAACCACGATGTCTGATGATGATGATGGATCAACACGTACCTTGTGAGTCGTCGGCGCTGGCCTGGCGCGAGGCGGCCGCGTCGGCCTCGTTGGCCTGGCAGATCAGCGACAGGCGGTAGAAGTAGTTCCGCCAGAAGTTCTCCTCTGTAATGCTGGAAGGGATACAAATTAACGGGTTACGAGATGATCATACAGATCAGTTAATGAAATGACAAAAGTAACTAGGCGTCGCACGTTGGGGCAAGGTGTATGAGACGCATACCCATAACTCAAATTATTAAATGAAGGTAGTAAGGCGTGATTTTTTTTTTGTATGTAGGGTAGGTATTCCCACAACTGTTAGTGACATTTAGAATAATGAGAAGTAAGTCATTTACCGGATAGAAATACTCAAAGTGAACGCTTTTAACAGTTTATTGCAACTCTGTGAATAATTGAACGCAATCAATACCGTTTTATATTTTGTTTGTATTGTTTACATTAAAACATTATTATGTCGAGTGTAGACCAAGGTAAGCCCTATTTAAAAACAACTTTCATTTAACCAAACAATGAATAATAGTTAAGAATATGATAGTTTTCTGAAAATGTTGAAAGTAATAATTTACGGCTCAGTATTTCAAAAAAGCGCAACAGGCTTTTGAAACTAAATTAACAGTTAGGTAGTCTGACCCATCTATTAAGATAATCTAAAGTCAAAAGTAAAATCCCGTTGCGCCAAATCGAAATAAATATTTTTTTTGCTATACATAAATCTAAGGCACATAATGTTTTTTTCAGATTTATGCCCTAAATAAAAAATAAAAAGAGGAATTATGTTTTCCGTGTTTTATAATAGTAAATATAAGCCATTTGAGAAGTTTCATCAATATTGTTTGGATACGGCTCGGCTATATCAATATATTCAAAAATCATATACATATACTTGCTATGCGATTAAGAAAGTTAATATATATATTTAAAAATTTAAGATATGTTATGGATAAAGATTCTCTTAAACAGATCTATTTCGCACTGGCACAAAGTGTCATAATCTATTGCATAACTTCTTGGGGGGGTGCTCCTAAAACAGTCCTGAAACAGGTTGAGGTCTCACAGAGAGCGGTACTCAAAGTTTGTGGTGGATTTCCTTATAGATACTCAACGGAATTATTGTATAAATATTGGAATGTTCTGTCCGTTAGGCAGTTATTTGTATTTTACACGCTCTTAAAACAGCACTCTAATATCGCTTATCAACCTAAAGAACCTACTAATTCTAGACGTAAATGTAAAATATGTGCTCCGTTCTATACCAAAAAGGATTTCACTACAAAATATTTTTGTTATCTAGGTGGTCTCTTGTATAATAAAACAAATGATGCCTTGTCTATACATAGCCAAAATAAATTTAATTGTATGAAACTAGTTAAATCCTGGCTTTTGTCATTCAATTATGATGACACTGAATCTTTACTGTCCTAATTTGTTACACCCTCGATCTATGATTCTAAACTCGTACCATAATAAGTTACATTGTTTAATCATTTAGTCTTTCCTTTGCATGTTCAACATAGAAACAATCGCGTTTAAATTATATTCTGTAATTATATGAACTCTCATTTAATTAGGTCTACTTTATATTAATTTAATTTTGGGTCACTATAATGTAATTTTGTCATATCCGAGAGGTGGGAACCTGGCGACTTGTGCTACAGGCTTCTTTGAAGCCTTTTTCAGGCACCAGCTTCTCACAAAATGCTTATTTAGTCGATTTATTTCTATTCTATTGTTAATCTGTATACTTGTTTAAAGAATTTTGTGAGAGGAAATAAACATTTATTATTATTAAAAAAAAAAATATGATGGTATATAACCCTTGGATGCCTATGACACCAACACTTCACAAACTATAACTCATAGTGCTGAAATTGTACAACAATGCATTACTTCTAATAGGAATGCTGAGTGAGGAGGCTCAAGAAGCCCGAAATAATGACTTCAAATCCTATCGAGAAAAAATTGCAAGAAAAACATCAAGAATTGAAAACCTTACCGACATAATTCATCGATTGTTAATTTCTTCCGATCCAATTATAAGCCTTAACCGAATATTACCTAATTAAGCAAAAAAAACTTTGATTCTGTGTGCTGAACATGCTAGAAAAAAAATTTAATCATTACGACCACTCAGAAGAAGCTTTTTTAAGTTTTGCTCATGAACACTTATTTTCTGGCATAATAATTTGAGTTTTGGTTACGACTTATTTATGCCGCCCCAGTATGCGTTGGAAGCGGATCCTGGGTGTACCATCAGATCATATTTATTATATTAATCATTGCCATTGAAACTAAAGTCACATGTATAATTTCTGTTTCTGTGCTGTTAACCGTTGAAGAGTTCCCTCGTTAGAAGCCGAACCTGGATGCACCATCATGTCATGCGTATCAGAACAATCCATTGCCATCGTAACTAAAGTCATGTGCAAAATTTCACGTCCGTGCTGTTAACCGTTGAGGAGTTCCTTCGTTGGGAGCCGATCCTGAGTGCACCATCAGGTCATGCTAATCATAATAATGCATTGTCATGGCAACTGAAGCGAGATGTGAAATTACAAGACATTCTAAAGTCGTTACTGGGTTTTGAGTATCGGCTCTATATGTATACCTTGCCCCAGTGTGCGTCGTAGTTTTGTTAAACTGAAAAACTTTTTCGAATCAATAGGACAAATAGAAGGTTTAAGATTTTGGATCTAAAGATCTTTTGGATCTAAAGGCCCGATTTGAAAAATTATTCCTATATATAATAGCCACATTCAAGAGAATGCAGATAACCAATGTCCCCAAAAACACCTTGAGAAGCATTTTTAGACGTATTCGTCACCTCTATAAGATAGAGAGTACAATGCTCTAAAGTGTTCATCAAAATACGAGATAAGAGGTCACATGTTGACACAGCAGACAACCGCCACTTTTTGCGTAAACCGGCAAGCCACATAGGGAACAATTGCCTGACCACACCACCGTTCGGCACCATACCGGCAGAAAGGAAAAACTCAAGAACCGGCTTGATGTCGTCAGGGAGGATATGCGTGCCAATAGTCCCACGTCTAAGGATGTAATATATGTAATATGTAACAGACTCCGGACACAAGTCGGCCGAAGCAAAGAAAATATGTCCAGGTGGGGATATAGCTCGGAAACCGCCTGTCTGTGTGGTGTCTCTCCCCAAACTATGGCACATTTACTATCTTGCCCAGCGTGCCCTACTACCTGTACGCTAAAAGACCTGTATGACGCCACAGATAATGCTGCTGTGGCGTCATATTGTTCATCACAAATTTGACCCGCCGAGTCGACACGCTAAGAAGAAAAATAAAGATGTAATTACCGAGAAAACGCTCAGAGAGAGAGAGAGATAAATAAGAGGTCACATGTTATCAATTACGTGTTAAATTATACTAAGGAAACTTACACTTTTGGCACGAGGTCGAAGCGCATCTTCTCTAAGTTAGGGTCCTCTGCCATAATGGCCACGGCCACCGGGTACATCTTGTCGTAGTCGAAGTCGAACTCCACGCCGGCCGGGGGCGCGCGCACGAAGTTCCGTCGGTCCTGGAATACGACGGTCATGCGTTCTAAAGATGGATTCTCGAAACCTTTTAATTAGGTACTAGAAGATGCAAAGGTATTTAGTAGAAAATATTTTAACAATGATCTATTTTGATATCTCCTCAATACTAGTATTTCTTCAAGTTCTTTTGATGCCATTTCATAACTGGAGGACTCTATATACACGACACGACTTCCTCATCCTTCACAGCTGCCTCATTGAGTGCTCGCACCCACAGAACTACGGTTAGAAATCTTCCATAGCCTACAAACTTCATAGACTTGTTCTTCAAAGCTGCCTCATTTGGAGCTCCCACCCACGGAGCCACAGCTGCGGCGCCGCCACGCCCGTCCTGACCCTTGATGAAGGCATCTCTCTCTATGTACTTACAGTAGATAAAGACAGACACTCGTCCTTCAAAGCTGCCTCATTTGGAGCTCCCACCCACGGAGCCACAGCTGCGGCGCCGCCACGCCCGTCCTGACCCTTGATGAAGGCATCTCTCTCTATGTACTTACAGTAGATAAAGACAGACACTCGTCCTTCAAAGCTGCCTCATTTGGAGCTCCCACCCACGGAGCCACAGCTGCGGCGCCGCCACGCCCGTCCTGACCCTTGATGAAGGCATCCTGCTCCTTGTTGAACTCTCCCAGGATGCTCTGTGGACAAAGACATAAAATACTCATTAAAATCTGTCACGATCAAGTATTTCGTTCAATCATTTTGGCATGGCGAACCCTGAATTCAGTTTTAATTTTTTTTTTTTATTTACACTAGGCAAAATATTCGCTCTTTCTTGCTCAATTCAATATAATATGAGCGAAAAACACGATGTACTACAGTAGAAGTGACTGAGATATCATATGTTGTATTAAAAATATTTATATTGCTCTATCAAGTAAATATGCAATCAATTTGGTACCTACAAAGGGTAATGTAAAACCAAAAATAACTAATTTTAATATCCCGAAAATCAACAACAATATTTAGTCAGTAAATCTTAATAATCAAATTAGCAAGAAAGTAATATAAATAGAAAATAGAGTATAAATATAAAAACGAAGCAAAAGAGGCAGAGTAAATAACGCCGAATCTGGGATCTCAGATGAGCAACTAAATTTAATTCCAGCCAATTTATTTCCTGAGCAAATTCGCGGAAGATATCTTCGTAATAAATTACATTCTTTTGCCCATTTAAAATTCGCACTTTTACTGACGTCTTGGGTGTACTAAAAAAGTAGCCGATTTTTTATTTTAGATGAACGGGTTAAATATACTCCAAATTAAAGCGGTAACTAACATTTACAATTTTACATAACTAATCACTTCAAAAGAGTTGTACAGGAAACGTCAGGATAGAATAGAATATTTTATGTGCTTGATTATGAGAGGCATATTTTTTCCAATAGATCTTACATGATTAGTTTTACAGGCCCGCTGTGAAATAACGTGCAAATTGTTGTTAAGGGCCCGTACTAGGCCAGATTGCTTCACATGATCGTCTGTAATATCTACATTAATGTAAAACTGAATGTAAAATTAAGATATAGCAAACTTCAGGACTAGCACGAGGGATTATGTTACTCAAAAACACGATTGCATAAAATTTTCTCGATAGAAAAAAATTGCGAAGTTGCCTCCAAATCACTTATAATTAACACTTAAAACTGCTATTATTCAAGCAATACATTAAAATAAAGATTGAAAATTTTTGTATAAAGTACTCTATAGATAAGGCAGGGATTATGTTACTTACTTTTTTAAATATCTTTTTATAAAGCTTTTAAAAAAATAATACGTATAATTGCCCGCATGCTTGAACCATCCGCCTCTGAGCCGCCGCGCCGCCCGCGGCCCCGCGAGCATTTATTTAGAACGCGGATTGGATGCGTGCGGGCGAACTAGGTAGCGGGTAGCGGGGGCAAATCTTAGTTGTCATTGGCCTAGTGCGGGCTCTTAATTTACAAGTATTTTATTGTGTTCTATATGCTAAGTTTCTGTTTTCTGAGACACTAACATTATGAGTCTCGGGGTTCCTGTACGGGGATAAGAGTACCCTAGACTTCGTCCATTTATCCTTGTGCATTGCACCAATTGCATTGTTACCTAACTAGTGTGTCCCAAATCTAACATAGTAACCCGAAGTAGGTCAAACGGCCTTGGATTTTAGCCAAATCTGACTGCGAAGGTGCCTATTGATGGCTGTTTTGCCCATTTATCTTCCTTGGCCTAGATTTTGTATAAGTACTTTAGAGCCAGTCTTGTGAAATTAATTAATCGATGATTTAATCAATCATTATTCTATCATTAATGATGATTAATTAATTATAATAATTAATGATGATTTATTAGTGATAAAATTATGTAAGCTAGGGTAAATTTAATTAAATCGATTGTTGTATAATACTTCGGGTTACGAGAGAAGCGATACGAAGGGTAAGGTTAGGAATAGGGTTACGTTCAGCATAAAGTTCCTAACCTAACCCGCAACGGGGTAAGGAATTCGGATAAGGATCGGAATAAACCCATAATGCTCGTTTATATGAAGACTAGCCTGTGCCCGCGACCTCTCCGCGCGTAATTTACTATTGTTTATATCTCCGGTTCTAAGCGACGTATCAACCAGATTTTAAGTTAGACCTTCTATAATACAACAGTGAAAACCGCATCATATTTGGTCCAGTAGTTTTTGCGTGATGCGCTTAGAAACATACAGACAGAAACACAGACAAAAATTCTACAAAAAATGGTTTTGGCTGCTATTAACCCAATGAAGACCCTCATTGTTATTTTCTTAAAAATCTTCTATGTACAGACAGACTAGTTACAGTTTTATTATATGTATTGATGATGATGATATCTCCTCGAAAACAAACACTGAACGCATGCGCTACCTCAGTTCTACCAGTCATAAAATCTGCAATCTTTCAGATTTTACAATGTCTTTCGCAAATAAAGATACTGGTTCACAACTTTTGAAGAAAGACAATTTTTCGCTAACAATATGTATATAAATTTAAATCGCTCTCCTCTTCTGCCATTCCCTGCTTTAGGCTCCTCTAAACCACGCTACGGATTTCGATGCGGTTTTCACTGTTGAATAGGAAATTTCTGGAAGAAGGTTTAAGTATACTGTATAGTATACATAACCCTTCACACGTGAAAAGCCGGGCCTGGTAACCATTTTAAACAACATTCTAACGTAATAACTATTTTTAAAGCTAGTAAGTAGTAAATCTCATTAAAAATCGTTAGTACGGAACTCTTGTAAACTATATCGAATCGCGTTTGACAGATTTTTATGACAGGTCTTTAAAATATCATTTATTTAAATTAGACTACTCCAAGATAATTGTTGCCTTATCAGTACTTCTCAGTTCAACCGTGTAGCCGATCACTGTGCAATGCAGACAGTTAAATATTTACTATAATAAATAAAAGTAATTATATAAAATCATCAATGAATAACTTCAATATATAATATAAAATAATGACGATTCTTGTGCTTAAATCTTTGATGCTTTTACTTTGATGCGGTTTGCGCTATTATTTAAATAATTTCTTCCGGTTTTTAGTTAAAATACATACCGTGCGAAAGTGATACATATCCTTGATACTAAAAATGTACATGAATGAAATGTGATGATTTATTTAAATAAAACAAATTGATATAAGCAAAAGATACAAAGTATTCATTGACGTTTTTACATTCCGCGTTTATGAAATTTAAAAAAAATGTGTTAAAAAAAAATCTTTTTTTAACTCCTGTATAGTGATTAGCAATGGCTGAATGGCTCAATAGCTGGCGGGTACTTGTTCACTGACTTATGTTAGAAGTTAATTTCAATGTTTTAAAGTACATATTTGGATAAGACGGAAGTACAACAATTCGACTCAAACAGTGTTATCTCGGGGTTTTTTCCATATTTGAACGGAATAAGTGAAATTATCTCAACAAAAGATCGGATCAATTGCACTCTAGATATCATCAAAGAAATTTACATGCTAGAATACGCTGTTACCAAAGATTGGATCAAATGCACTCGAGGTATCGACCAGCCAGCATACGCTGTTACCAACAACCGAATCAAGAATAGGAAAGAAGAAAAGAAACTACGGATAAAAACTGTTCATAGCGACCAAATCATAAACAAAAACTAGCTTGACGAAGATATTACAGAAAAGGCTAAAAAGATGGAGGTAAAAACTGATGAAAACCCTGAAAAATCTCCTCCTTTGGACAAAATGTCGACGGCCATAGGAGAAATAGGAAGATGGCAGATACTAATACTAATGGCGGCTTCTATTCCTACGAAAATATTCGCAATGTGGCAGCAGATAGCTATCATATTTCTAGCACCGAAAACGACGTTCTGGTGTGCTGACGTATTGAACGTGACCGTGAGGAACTCGACTTGCTATGAAAGTTGTAGTCGTTATGAATATTACTCGGAGTTTGAGAATACTATAATTTCGGAGTGGGATTTGATTTGTGGTAGAGCTTGGTTGGCGAATTTCACTCAGATGATGTGCATGTTTGGGGTTCTTGTTGGAAGTGCTGCATATGGATTCATTTCTGACAGGTACTTTATTATTGTTGTTGTTATCGGGTTGGGAGAATTGGTTTTTGTCCAGTATGTTTTTGAAAATATGCACTGAAGTTGCATTTAATAATATTTTCAGAGAGCTTGTTCCAATCTGTGACGACACGGTTGTTTAAAAAGTTTCAAAGTGGTATCTTTTTGATTTCATGCAACACCGCTTTAGCAAATGAACTTTGAGATGCTTGTTGATGCTTCAGATATTGTAAGCAATAGTAATAACAAAAATACAGCCAATCGACAACATGTATACAACTGCAAAGAACAAACCTAACAGGGTTTACAACTACTTTCCAGATATGGTCGTCGTCCAGCCCTCATGATGGCCGCGACGACACAAATGGTCTGCGGCATGATCATCCCCTTCTCTCCTGACTACTGGACCTTCACTGTGGTCAGGTTCATCATCGGTACCTCCACAGCCGGACTCATGGTAGTCTCTTTTGTCGTCATTCTTGAGATAGGTAAGAAGGAAGATATACAGGTAGGAAGAGACAATAAGGTTGGAAGAGATACAGATCCTTTGAAAAAAAAACTGCCAAGACAACGCAATGCAACAGACAGGCAAAAAATAGGCGAGGCTTTTGCTCGGCAGGAGGACGTAGACAGTTAATAAATATACACTTTGGTGAACTCTTAAGTATTAGAATCTCTCAGGAAGAATACGCTAAAATTATTTGAATTTGCCAAATGTTAAAATTAGAATGGACATTTCTTTTCTAATCACAGTTGGACCAGGGAAAAGGGAGCTGATGACTGGCCTGTACCAAATACCAATAGCATTAGGAGAGATGTCGTTGCCAGTCTACTCCTACTACTTGAGGAGCTGGGACCAGTTCACCCTGGGCTTAGGGATAACACAGTTAATATTCGTGATTTATTATTTCGCAATACCGGAGACACCAAAATGGCTCATCTCTGTTGGAAAACTTGAGGAAGCCAGCGAAGTCATGAGAAAAGCAGCAAGAATGTAAGTAGTTATTTGTTTGAACAAGTGAAATTTGGCAGTAGAACAAACTAAACCAAGAAATGACAATATCTAGCCTCACAAAAAAAGTATTGTACGGATACAAACTCTAAAAATATTCAATGAAATTAAATAATTTTCCTAAACATTCGCGCTTAAAATATAACTGTTAATATTAAAGTTATAAATTGAATAAATTTCAGAAACAACCTACCAACAGAAAATATGCTAGAAATAGCTAAGGAAATATCAGAAGAATCAAAAGCCCGACAGGATAATACAGCCAAAAAGGCCACTTATCTGGACCTTGTGAGGGTTCCATCTTTGAGAATAAAGAATCTATGCTCCTGTTTGATCTGGTTCATACTAGGACTGAGTTTCTACGGAGGAAACCAGTACATAGGACAGACTAGCTCTAATACTTTTTTGACTATTGTACTAGCTGGAGCATTACAGGTATCATGTTTGGGGTTCTTTCATTTTACTATTATAGAAAGTACTAAAATTAGAAACTAGACCATCTATTAGAAGCAAAAATAATAAAACGTTGTCGGGAGATAAACTCAGTAAATCAATTTACAAATAAGAAACTTTGATAAGATATTATATAAAATTGCTTGCTTTGCTTTACTGACTCAGGCATTATCATTTTTTACGTTAGTAATGTAATCATTAAGTTTAATGAATTACACAAATTGACTTCTGTTGATAGAATAGTTTAGCGTTCTAGATGAATAGTTTATAATTTCAAATACTAGATGATAGACACGATCTAGAGTCCAAAAGATATTTTTCTTCGCCAGAAGTCAGTGAGACCTCGTTCAATTGATTTATATGCAAGTCAAGAAGCACACCATGAATAAACCAATTTCTAGATTCCAGGTCTGATAATAGCAGGAATATTGTACAAGCGTTATGGGCGGCGGTACAGCGCTCTTGGTTTCTACATCATCTGCGCTGTCTCCAACGGCCTGCTGATGCTGCCCGATGAATATTTCTACATAAAGTTGGTGGTTGGAGCGACTGCGGTCAGTTGCGCTGCTGGAGGGTTTAGTGTTATGTAAGTAACCTGCACCATATTCACGGCGAACACTAGTAATGGGAAACGATGTAAGATTATAAAAATGTGAGAAGTGGATGTGTACTCAAATGAGACCGAGAAGACTATATAATATTAATTCGTCTTCCTTGGCATTTATTTCATTTATTTCTGAATAAATACATTGTCTTTAAATGCACATAGACATGGCTCGTCACTATGTGCAATACGAAAAGACCTTTTGATTTACAACGCCATTGCCTTGTTCAGGAAGTTCCGTTTAGTGAATATGTTTTTCAGGTACACCTTCACATCAGAGCTGTTCCCGACTGTCGTCCGTAACATGGGGGTGGGCGCTTCTTCCACCACATCCAGGGTTGGCTCGATGCTGGCTCCATTCGTGGCTGGGGCCAGTGGAGGGATGTGGATAGCACCAACGGTCTTTGCGATCGCGCCGTTGATAGCAGCTGTGGCAGTCTGGTTCCTACCAGAGACTAAAGGGAAGAAACTGACGGACCATCTGAATGAATGCTGAAAGATTTTGTTTTTTTTAAGGCCCAATTGTAGATTATATTAATTTATCAATCTTCCTAGTTGAATCTTTATTGCTCGAGGTCATTCTTGTTTTTTTATTGTAGCAATAGGCAATGTATGAAATTTTTTAAAATACTTGAATATTTTTCTGGTTGTAGGAATAACATTCCTGATTAACCTGTAAAAATCTGAGATTTTTCTGTTCTACCAATTAATTATAAAAAAATATTGTTTTTAATTAGCTCAACAATGGCGGAGCTACGGCTGTACAGGATATTTCCTATGCCATGTAATATTAAAAAATGCAAGTGTCACTTGTTATGTCAATTTGAATGACTGTAATTGTCACAATGACATAACTCTTAGAAATGACAGTCATTAAATATCATTGATCAAATGTCAAATGACACTTGCATTTTTTAAAATGTCATGGCATGTGAAAGATCCCTAACAGCCATAGCTCCGCCATTTTTGAGCGAATTATAAACAATATTTTTTTACAATTAATTGGTAGAACATAAAATTCTAAGATTTTTACAGGCTAATCAGGAATATTATTCCTACAACCAATAAATTTTTCAAGCATTTTAAAAAATTTCATACATAGCCTATTAGTGCCCCTCTGCTGGGCAAAGGCCTCCTCTCTAGTTCGCCTTTTCAGGTGCGTTACTCCTACAATCATTAGCCATGATCGCGTCCAGATCATCTGACCATCTCGTTTCGAATTCCAACCCCTATTTCGACGCCGCCGCCGCCGTCGGCCAGCAGAAATTATGTGCGCACCGAAGGACCGCAGGACCGAACACACTGTGGCACCCACCAAAAAATGTTGTTATTAAAAAATCTCTTTTTAGTCGTATTTCCTCATGACTGAGGGTCGTGGTCATTATATGGAATGAAACACACACAACGACTCTCATGGCAATTTTAATGGAGTGGTTTGCCATTGCCTTCTCTATTTCACACACTGGCTGATAATCATCAACCAGAGTGCAGGTTTCCTCACGATGTTTTCCTTCACCGGAAGCACGTGGTGGTCGATGAAAACTAACATGAGTCAGATTGGTATACAAACTCATGGAGCCCGGGCAGGATTCGAACCAGGGATTTTGTATCCACAGGCGCGCGCCCTTCCACTCGGCCACCACCGCTTATTTTTTTTTATTATTCAATAAGGGGCAATATTGTTATTAAAAAATAAGACTGTAAAATTGCAATTGTTATTCAGCTACACGTTTTTCACCGTCAATTGCCATCGTTGTAAAACTACAATAAATTACGTCTGACCTACTTTCCTTGTGCTAAATGGAAATTAATGAAGTTTTCACAGAGTTCAAAGGGTTCTGTGAAAAGTTATACTGCGCCCCTTAAATGATCATATTTTAAAAGAATATAACTATAACCAGCTGTGCCCAGCGGTTCGCTCCCGTGGGAATTTCGAGTTTCTGGATATGGAAAAATTATAATTTATTAATATACTGAAGGTTTCCCCCAATGACATTCTAATAGAATGTCATTGGTTTCACCGCTAAATTAAACGCTGTAATTTAAATCGAACGAGATGCGCTTATCAAAAACATTGTTCGAAAAAATTGTGCAATTTTTCTGAAAATTGCACAATTTTTTCGAAATAATTTCGAATAATTGCCCCTTCCGATATTTGTTGAGATAATAACGCCTCTGTGGCGCGGTGGTAAAGTCCTTGCTTGTGAATCACGGAGCCAAGTACGATCCAGTCAGACCCAAATTTCAAATTTATTATTATTATATGATAAATTATTTAATAGCAATCTCATAAAGGGTGGAGCGATAATATAGCCGAGAGATAGATCGAGAGTCTCGAAAGAAGGAGAGAGAGGCCTTTGCCCAGTGCTGGGACATAGATGCATATTTGGGCAATGAAAAATAGGTTTCTCGAACAACAATAACTAATATTAATCTTTATAAAGACAT
The DNA here is from genome assembly GCA_018467065.1 of Ephestia elutella. Lineage (NCBI taxonomy): Eukaryota > Metazoa > Arthropoda > Insecta > Lepidoptera > Pyralidae > Ephestia > Ephestia elutella. Next base: position 1,230,159 of record CM031570.1, read on the forward strand.
AAAAAAATTGTCACAAATAAAACTGTATCTAGTCTAGTCGGTCTAGTAGTTAATAGTTGGTAGATTGGAAATATTTAAGAAAATAATTGGTCAAATGAGTGTTGGGCCACGCGCAAGGTAGGGTTACAAATGCGGATACTTATATCACTTAGACCAGACCAGATTAGAATTTAAGAGCGAGGTCTTGTCGGTGGAATTCCTTCCATCTTTCTCTTTTCATTGCCAACTCTTTCATAGCCCTTTACGATGGTACAATCGAGAGAAAAAACATTGTATCCACTTTAGGTGTAAGGAAGGAGCATGTTTTATTCGTTATTTTATTCTACAGTTCTCTCCGCATATTGAGATTATCTTGTTTGCTTTGGAACAAACCCTAAAAATGTATGAGGGGTCAAAATGATTAATTTTAGAATTTTTGTCTAATCTACTTGTATTGTTGAAGGTCTAACTTAAAATTTTGCGTTGGCGAAAAGTTTTTTATTAGTAGAATTTATCCAGGCGAATAAACGGGCTACAGCTAGATAAGTTAGTAATATTTTGGTAATAATAATATAACTACAACAAATTACATCAATTTTGTGTAATTATTCCAAAAAGCGGAAGATCAGTTTAAATACAATTTTACAGCATATTATTGTTATATCTGTACGCATTCCAGTTGAACGAATAACGATTCATTATACCTGAGTGAACAATACAATTTTGAAGACAATTCCAATCGTTTCGTGATCTAAGTCCGGTTCGAGCTCTTCAAACATGTTTTCGGGGATGATTATAAAATCAGTTGTAGTGGTTCCGTTATTATTTATTTTAGTAACATATGTAAGTATACCTTTCACATTATCATAGGACTTTTAAACAAGATCAATGAAAATATTTGAGTAAAAATTTATAGCAGAGGAAGAATGAAAGTAGTTCCTGTAGTAAATAAGTTGAGACTATAATGGTTTGGGCATGTAATGAGAAGGGAAGATGTGCACGTGATCAAAGGTGATGAATATGAATATGGATGGATGGAAAAAGAGATAGAAAGAGTGCATTAGGAATGGTATAAAAGTCTTAAAGGTGATTGAAGGTATGTCTGGAGAGAGAGCTGTGGAGGGAAAAACATTAGTCGCCGACCCTAAATAGATCTTTTCACACCTTTTTTTAACAGCTCCATGTTGGAGTCTCTAGAGAAAACCGTGTGAGGAAATTCCTTTTCAAGCTCATTAAATTTTTTGGACTCCAAGGTATGAGGATGAGCTTCCTGACGGTGTGACGACATGTGCGATGATAGAAAGTAACAGTTGGCATGTATACGACAAAATTTTTAGTGTTTGGAGGTGATTCCGGAGTCGATAAAAGTCATTTACACCAACGACAAATACTTAGACGACGTCCACGCGAACATCAGAAGGTATTCGAGACGCGGAAAATACTACATTAACATATGGACGACGACAAAGCAAACCTGGGCTAACAATGTCTCCGTAGGTATTGGTAATTTTTAAATCGATTTTTCAGGCTCTTTATAGACCCCCGATTCTAGGCGGAAAATCGATGAAGAAACATTTATAGAGAACTGAAGAGCCGAAAGCGGTAATACAATTCTGTACAAGTATATAAGAAATGGAACAATTTATCAATAAATTCTTACTTTGTCACGTCACTATACAATACATACATCATCGTGTGTTAAGGTGCCAACGTTAAAAATATACTAATCCTGCTCATTTCCGATATCATCTCTTTCTCTTATTTATCATTTCCAGGTAGGGGAGTCAGTGAGCCTTCGTTTAATGAATAGTTTTCAGCTTTATTACCAGTTCTTCCAATTCCACACCCACACATCACATTATTTCTTTTTCTTAACATCCTTTCCACCATCATCAGTTTGGTATCTTTTTTTATATTAGTGTAACATTGTTTAAACCTTTTTCATCCCACTGCTGAACAAAAGTCTTCCTCGCGTCCTTCCAAACTCTTGGACATAAATATTTGTTTTTACTTTTTACAAGCTTTTATTTAACGTGACCTGTTCGAATATGTTAGTGTGGAACCAAATCTCGGAATTGAATTTTGAACCAGTTTACCGTAATTTCGATATTTAAAAAATCATGACCTGATGGTGCACCCAGGATCGGCTTTCAATGAGGGAAATCCTCAACGGTTAACTGTACGAACATGAATTTTTGTCACATCCCAGATCTCATCTCCCTAGTGGCGATAAAAGTTTGTGCTAAAAATGAATGAATGTTCTACAGGTACATTTAATTTGGATGTGAGTTTGTGATGATGTTTGTTACTCAATCACGCAAAATCTACTAGACGGATTTCGATGAAATTTGGTATACGGGTAGAAAAATACCGGGAATTCCCACGGGAGCGAAGCCCCGGGGCGTGGCTAATTTATCAATAAAATCTTACTTTGTCACGTCATCATATAATATATACGTTAAAAATAGACTAATCCTGTTCATTTCCGATATCATCTCTTTCTCTTATTTATCATTTCCAGGTAGCAGAGTCAGTAAGGCCTGTAAGCCTTCGTCTAACGAATGATTTTCAGCTTCACGACCAGTTCTTCCATTTGCACATCCTTTTTTTTAACTTCCTTTCCACCATCAATTTGGTATCTTCTTTTTTTTATCAGTGAAACATTTGTTTAAATCTTTTTCATCTTTTAATGGCCTAAGATCTCCCTGGTGACTATATAAGTTATGTCAAAAATTAAATAAAAAAAAACTTATTATATTCGACAGATACATATAATAATAACGGAATTTCTCCACAATGAGTACAGACGATCTTTCATCGAGTTCCACTACAAGTTGTGTGATTTCATCAACATGGAGCCTTATATTGGCCAAATGCTTGCCCAGAAGGGGGTAATGTGTCCAGGTCCAAAGGTAAATTTAGTGTTAATACTATAGAGTTAATTATCTTAATACCTCCGTGACGTTTTTTACCCGACTACGGCAAATGATAACGGCGGCTATGATTTAGAACCTCATAAAATTTTAAAACAAAGGACAAAATTTATTAAGGACATTGCAGACCAAAAGTTGATAAATAATGTGTTTGTAATAAAACTGTCGAGGTCGGAACGGAACGTGCGATGTAATCTGATTATTTCATGGCGGAATAATCTGCTGCAATGCAGAGACTGGCAGAAGCTGCCAGTACAAGATCGGCGCCGCATGGCAAAGCGGCATGAACTTTGCTTTTATTGTTTGGGCAATCACTATGCTCGTGATTGCCCCAGTGCTAGACCATGCAGTGCGTGCCGTGGGAGGCATCACGCGATGCTCTGCATGAACCGGAACGGGGATGGCCCCCGGATGTTGAGGCAGGGGTCCCCTATGGGCGGGGGCGCTCCTGCGTGAAGCCCTCCACCATCGGACGAAGGACGCGGCTTCGCTCGTCGCACCCCCCCTCGGGAGGTCGCGTACTTGCGCGGGTCTCGGCGGACCGAGACCACGCGCCCCAAGGTCATGGCCAGTATGTGGCTGGCCAGGCCCCGGATAGGGCCCCCATGGGCGGGGGCCCTAGATCGGACGTGAGAGTGGGGACACCCCCCTCCACGCGGGTTACCACTACCCAACACATGCAGCCGCAGCGGTTTTCTCCGCCGCTGCACGAGTACCCACGGCTAGAGTACCACCCGCCGTACTATAGGTATGGCCGGGCCGCGGGTTATGCCCCCCCTCAGGTAGGGATGTGCACTCGCCCGTCATACTATCCGGGTCAGTGGCGCCCCCCTGGCTTGGAGAGAGTGGGGAGCCCGTAACTAGCTTGCTCCCTCAGTAGGACAGAGCCGCGGACGGTTCTGCTCCCTACCGCGGTGGTCCGCGTATGGGGTCGTGGAGGGGAAGCCATTAGTTTGAGAGCTCTGTTGGACTCAGGGGCTCAAAGCAGTTTGGTTACCACTCGAGTGGCACACCAGTTAGGTTTAGTCGTGGACGACTCGCCTGTGCCACTTCTTGGAGTTGGTGGCATACAAGTGAAGTGTCTGACGGGCCAGACACTTGTCACCTTTTCTTCGCTGAAGTCCTCCACAATGAGGATCACGACTTCGGCTATGGTAATGGATACCATTGCGGGTTGGCAGCCCTCGACAGACATACCGCCGGGCGTGTTGTCTTTGGTTTCGGGTCTGGATTTGGCCCACCCCTTTGTTTTTCATCCCGGCCCAGTGGACTTGCTCCTGGGCTCGGACGTATTGGGTTGGATTTTGTTGGGTACCCAGAAGGCTCTGGGTTCGTCTTCACTGATGGCAGTGTCTACGATTTTTGGTTTTGCCCTGATGGGCCCTGTGTTTGATAATGGCACCGTGGAGGAGCCGCCGGTTGTCGCATCTGCGTCTTTGGCCAAGACCATGCAAAGGTTTTGGGAGGTGGAGGAGCCACCCTTGAGTTCCAGGATGGATCCGGAACACGTTGAGTGCGAAGCTTTTTTTCGATCAACCACGGAGAGGTTGCCCTCCGGTCGGTTTGTAACTAGGTTACCATTTGTTGCTACACGTCCTAGCCAAGGTCAAAGTAGGGCGCTTGCGAAGAAACGACTGCTGTCCATGGAGCGACGCATGCAGCGTGACCACGTACTCCGTGACAAATATATAGAATTTATGCGCGAGTACGAGGATTTGGGTCACATGTCTCCGGCTCGAGTTGATTGGAGCTCAACTGAGCATTATTTTTTGCCCCACCACGCGGTGGTGAAGGCCTCAACGGGCAAGTTGAGGACTGTCTTTGATGGGTCCGCACCCACTTCGAACGGGGTTTCGTTGAATCTATGTTTGCATTCAGGTCCCAAATTGTATAGGGACATAATTGACATCATCTTGAACTTTAGAAGACATCAAGTGGTTTTTGGTGCGGACATCCGGATGATGTTCCGCCAGACAGTCATACATCCTGAGGACAGGCGATTCCAGTTGATACTCTGGCGTGAGCGCCTTGAGGATCCTGTGACGGTGTATGAACTCAATACAAACACGTATGGTTTGAAATCTAGTCCCTATATCGCCATCAGATTATTGCTTGAATTGGCAGAGCGGGAACGGATCCGCTTTCCCCGTGGGGCTTCCGTGCTGTCACGTGACTTGTATGTCGATGACGTGTGCACCGGAGCCCAAAGTATTGAGGAGGCCCTCCTACTGCGGGATGAATTGATTGAAATATTGAAAACGGGTGGCTACGAGCTACGTAAGTGGTTGTCCAATGAGCCTAGAGTTCTAGAAGGGATCCCGGAGGATCACCAACAGAACCCTCACCTGTTTGAGGATGTGGATGATCCCAACAGGATAGCGGTGCTGGGCATGCAGTACCAGCCGCTAACCGATATTTTTACATTCCAAGTGGACTTGGAAATACCAAAGGTCTGGACTAAGAGAACGGTGTTGTCAGTGTCGTATGTTTGATCCAAGCGGTTGGATCAGTCCAGTGATATTCTCTGCGAAGTGTCTTCTTCAGAGACTTTGTACTTTGGGCGTCTCGTGGGACGAGCCGCTGTTTGGTTCTCCATTGGATGATTGGCTCGAGTTGTTTTCATCAATTAAGGAAGTCAATCGGATTGCCTTGCCTCGTCGAATATTGCCACCCGGGAAATATCGAGCCAGCCTGCATGCCTTTTGTGACGCGTCGGAGCGAGGCTAAGCTTATCCCTTGTGAGCAGTTATGCACAGGCGGTGAATGCGGAACGACTGCCGTGTGTTGCGTCGGCCAAATCGTGTAAACAAACCGCGAGTGATAAAAACGGCGAATGGATTACACTGTCTAGGAAAAATAAAGTGCGGTCTAAGTTTCTTAGTAAAACGGGTAAGGCCCGTAGTGATCCTCTTTCTAAGTTTAAAGCAGCTGTAAACCAAAACCCTGTGTATATATCAAATGTGTGTAAAGATACCAGTGAAGCGGACATTGTCGTTTACATAAGAAGTAATACGCAGATATCAGTGCAAAGTGACAAAATTACTAATGCGGACCGGAGTTACAATTCTTTTAAATTTAATGTAGATAAATGTAACTTGCCTTTGTTTTTGAATGATAAGCTGTGGCCGGAGGGTATTCGCTTCCGTAAATTTGTGACTTTTAAGAATAAAGACAGAGTTGGCTCTGTTTCGAGTATAAACCATAAAAAATGACAGTGTCACCCAACAGTGTAAATAAAACTAATTTTGTCACGTTCAATTGTCAGTCTGTGAAGAGTTCTGTGGATAATATAAGGGACATATCGTCGCTTGCCTCTCCAACCGACGTATCTGACATTTTTTTCGAAACTGAGTTATCTACACCATCTTAATCAATTTTGCAAGACGAATCGATCTGTCTAATCGACGTATCTGTATGTTTTTACCAGTCTGAGATATCACAAAGGTTGGGGCAGGTGTATCTACACTTTCTTGAATTTTAGAGCTCACTAAAAGACTTATGTCACTTACGACGTTTGGTAAGACTTTTTTTGCAGTACTTGTAAGATCTATTGGCGACGTAAGTGACAGTCTTTAAGGCAAAAAATCTGAGTTTTCATCATCCCAAATAGGATCAATGCAGTTTATGCATGGCGTATCGTACCGGCAATTCCGAAGATAAATTAAAATTGCAGGAAAAATATGATAACCATATTGAACGAAAAAAGTTGTTCCGTCAAAAGAGAACCGAATGCAAAGAATTAGCTAAGCAGTCTCCTGACTCTATACAATGCGCAACTTTTGATCTTCAGCAAGTTATATTCTTGCCAATAACAAACTAAAGTTCGCTTTTCTATAAAAGACGTCTATCCGCCTATAATTTTACCATCTACGACATGACATCACGAGCTTGCACTTGTTTCACGTGGCATGAAGCACAAAGCAAAAGAGGATCCTCAGAAATATCAACGGCTTTAAATATTTATCAGAAAGACAGTGATGTTCGTGGTCTAAAACACATCTATTTGTTTGCTGATGGAGCCAGCGGACAAAATCGGAACTCTATTGTAGCTTCTGCGTTATTGTACACCATCAACAATGCAACAAATCTCGAAGAGATCACATTGCAATTTTCCGCGCCCAATCGTGGTCAAAACGAGGGAGACTCTGCCCATAGCGCAATTGGCTATGCCTTAAAGAAGGCTGGAGATGTATTTGTGCCGTCACAGCTGGTTCCTATTTACAAACTGGCAAGAAGGAGTCAGCCTTACGATGTCGTGGTTCTGAGTCATACAGATTTCCTTAACTTCAAAAAGTTATCCACAGTTTTACGTCTTCTCTCAGTTCGAAGTGATGATGAGGGGCTGCCAATTAATTGGACGAAAATGACCGCATTTCATGTGCGTAAAATTGACCCAACAACACTGTACTTTAAAACTGACCATCGCCAAACGTCAAACCGTTCCTTAAGTTTAAAACGGCAGCGGTCTTCTATCTTAAATGATGAATTAAGTCTTCTTAATGACGCTCCCCGGAAAATTGCGAAAGAAAAATATGACGACTTGATTTCGTTAACAGCTGGTGATGCGCCAGTGATAAGGCTGCCAGAACATGCAGAATTCTACAAATCTTTTGTTACTATTTGTTATTTTTTAAACTATCAGTATACCTTTTTTTTTTTTTTGATTTCGCAGGGGAAATGCGTTTACACACTGAGTGTGGGACTCCTGGGCCGCTACCCGGCCCAGACTACCCACTAAAACCCCTGCGGCGTTTCCGCACCTGCCGTTGTTGGGGGCGTCATGGGATCGCGAACATTCTACCACGACGCCCCCCGGCTTTGCCCTACGGCACCCTTACGTGGCGAGGTGACGGGCGTATTGTGCCCGCCGCCTGCCCCTTCGTCCTCGCCGTCGGGGAGGCGCTTCGGCTCGCGCCTCACGCTCCCTCTCGGCGGCCTCCTTCTGCGACATTACTGTTTCGCAGAAGGAGGAGAATGCATCCCAGCGATTCTCGCTGCTCAGAATCTTATTGATGATGCTGCGCAGCGAGAAATCGTAGTTGCCCATTATTACTGCCAGGGCCACCCTTTCAGCAGCCCATTTTGCGCAATCTGCCAGAGTGTGTTGGGCCGTGTCGTCCGGCTCCCCACACTCATGGCAGACTGGGCTTTCCTCCTTCCTATTTTGTGCAGGTAATGACCGAAGCACCCGTGTCCGGTCATTACCTGCATCATCCTGTACGTCAGTTGGCCGTACCCCCTTTCTATCCATTCCTCAAGCGATGGGAGGAGCGCCTCGATTGTTCGTAGGCCAAACGGGGAAACTATCAGTATACCTAATGGTTACGTGTTTGTAATTTGTAACTTGTAATTTGATTACAACTGATTATTTCTATTCCCTGAATTTTATTACATGATTTATAGTACAATTGCCCGACGTAAGTTACAACAAATACCGTCCAAATCGAAAACAAAGTTCTCTCAAAGAAACGTATCTGCTTTGAAAATTTATTATTTAATTAATAATAATAATATTTGAATAAAATTTATACCCACACGAAGTACTCTATAAGATCAATATACAGGCAGATTTTTATTTTGCTCACGCTGATAAACGTTGAGCTGCCTCCGATTTTAAGTAACCATAAACCGAATAAAGCTTGCCCTGAACATTTTGCTCAATGTCAGTTACGTCAGTTAGAGAGGCAAGCGACGAATGTAATAGTGCTCACCTGGTGGCCCTCCAGGAGACCTGGCTTTTTCCTCACGATCTGCATTTTCTCGGGACTATAGACAGCCGATTTGAATATACAGGCAAATCTGCGATTGATACAAGTAAAGGAATTCTGGAGGGACGCCCGTATGGCGGGATAGCCCTTCTCTGGCGTAAAGGTATGTTTAAATCTGTATCTGTTTTAAATTGTAGCAGTGACAGGCTGATTGCTATTAAGGCGGATTTAGGGGAGTCTTCTATTATCGTAATAAATGTCTACATGCCTACTGATGGCTCAAAAAATTTGACTGAGTTTACCGATTGCTTGGGACAAATTAACGCAATTGTTGAAAATAATCGACCGAGCGAGCGCAGCGAGCGAAGCGTCTCAGTTTCCACTAGCCGAAAATTCTTTTGTCTGTCCGGATGTTATCGCCTACAGGTCGCATTTCTGAACCTATTCTTATGAAATTTTGTGAGCAGGTTCGGTAATTTTATAGAATTTTTTAGTCAAGCCAGTTTTTCGAAATTTTATAAAATGGCGATAATATATAAAAAAAACCTTATATCTCAGCTATTTAAAAAAAATTCAAAAATGTTATTAGACATTTTTGTTATCCTTATTAAGACGCAACTTTTTTGTATGAACAACATAGTGAAATTCAATAAAACCGCTATAAATCCATATATTAAATTCTTATACGATAGTTCACAAAAAAATCAATAGATGGCGCAGCAAAGCTTTTAATACTCGCAAATTAATTTAAGAGTGACTTGATTTATTGATTAAAATGAGATTGTTTGAATTGCGTGTATTTTTTTTTAAACTGAGTGCGTTTGACCTCTATCTTGCCTGACACGCAAACTGAAAAAAAAACTCAAGTACCTATTTATTTGGTTAATGGTATTGTATTGTGGATTGCTTTGCTTGGTGGAATTATCTTGAACACTTGAAATAAATCTGATATCAAAAAACTTAATTGTATGATTAGAATCCTATTAAAAAAAAGTAATATATACGTATATGTATATAATAGATTCGATTTCAAATTGAACTTTCTTTTTTGAACTTTAATTTTGTTGCGCAAATTACATAAATATACATACCTATAACCAATAGGTCAAACCATGCATTTCTGACGACTGACGACCTCCGTGGCCTAACGGTCATCACGCCAGACGGCCACACAAGAGGTCCCGGGTTCGATCCCCGGTCGGGTCAAGATGGAAAATAATCTTTTTCAGATTGACGTGGGTTTTGGATATTTATCTATACATATATGTAATAAAATATAGTATTGTTAAATTAGCATCCCGTAAAGTTTTGAACTTACTCAATCTGTGTGATTTGTCCGTAAATATTTATTATTATTATTTATATTATTTCGAGGCGGAAAAGGCAGGTCTCAGTCAATTTTTTTGTGGTATTGACCAATCACAAGAACTTTTTACTTTTTTTACAGCATTGGTAGGTTGGTTTCAAAACTCTTCTAATATATCGGTTATTTCGTGGAGGGGCTCGCGAGGTCTACTGTTCTCACAGAACCACTAGTGATATTGAGTTAGTCTATGTGTTAGGAGATTTTAATTCCCATCCACACCGACCTTTCTGGAAGGAACTTATGAACTTTTGTCAGGATCATCAGTGGACATGTGCTGACAGTGAAAAGCTAGGAATTGATTCTGGTTGTATCAATTACATCAGTAAAATTAATGGTAGTCTAAGGTGGTTGGACCACTGTATTGTTACACAAGCGGCCATGCACACTGTAATTAACGTTAGCGTGGGTCGTGATGCTTACTGGTCGGATCATTTTCCTCTTTTCATAGAATGTAATTTAAGCGTGACTCCAAGGAAGTTTGAGGAAACTAACATCGCTAGTAAAGTTATTTGGAAACAGAGGAATTCTGCACAGATCAGAGAATATCACGACTTATGTAATACGAAGCTTAGACAGATATTATACCCAGAGCTTTTTCATGACTGTGGGGATAGGATGTGTAGTGATATTGAGCACAGGCATATGTTGGACCGCATGTACAAAGACGTTGTGAACATTTTGTCTGAGGCGGCTGAACTGACAAGTGAAAATTCCAACTTGCAAAAAGAGAGGCGTGTTGTGGGTTGGAACAAACATGTTCGCCGTGTCCATGAGGAGGCTCGGTTAAAACATCAGTTGTGGTTACTGCATAATAAACCAAGATCGGGAAAAATTTGGGATGAAATGCAAAATAGTCAAAAGATCTTTAGGGGCAGGCTTAAATGGTGTCAAAACCACCAAGAGCAAATAAAGATGGATATTATAGCATCACATAGGTCATCCAAAGATTTCAGTAAGTTTTGGAAAGCAACAAACAAGCTGAACTTGAGACCGGGCCGACCACTGAACGTTGGTGAGCATGCGACTCCCGAAGCCATAGCGAACATGTTCAAAGACCAATTTCAGGTATCACCAAAATTACCATCACGCACTAGTAGTATGACCGATGATGAGACCAATCATGACCATAAGCCGATTCGTTTTTCAACTAAAGAAGTTGCGGGAATTTTACGCAAAATGACAGGAGGTAAGTCGCCCGGTCATGATGGTCTCAGCGTCGAGCATCTGAAGCATGCAGGACTACACCTGCCGCGTGTGTTGAGTTTGTTCTTCTCTCTGTGCATCAGTCATTCTTATCTGCCCCCAGATATGTTGAGAACAATTGTAGTACCGATTACAAAAAATAAAACGGGGGATATTACAGATAAGGATAACTACAGGCCCATCTCTTTGGCCACTGTCATAGCAAAGGTGCTGGACGGTTTGCTTGACAAGCAATTGGATAAATATTTGCAATTTCACGATGCGCAATTTGGGTTCCGTCCGGGACGTTCCACGGAGAGCGCCATTTTTTGTCTGAAACAGACCGCCCAGTACTATGTGAATAGAAAAACGCCTGTGTATGCCTGCTTTCTCGATTTCTCCAAGGCTTTTGATATGGTATCATATGATATCCTGTGGAGGAAGCTCGGGGAGGCAGGTGTACCGGTGGAGATCCGGAATTTGTTTAAACAATGGTATGCCAACCAGCTAAACAGTGTCAGGTGGGGTAATTCCATGTCGGATACGTACAGATTGGAATGCGGGGTAAGACAGGGGGGGCTGACTTCCCCCAAGCTTTTCAATCTGTACATAAACGAGCTAATTGTGGAACTCAGTAGCAAACCCGTAGGTTGTAAAATAGATGACGTCAATGTTAATAATATATCCAACGCGGACGACATGGCGCTGCTGGGGCCCACGGCTGGCTCAATAAGAGACATGTTGAGAGTTTGTGAGGCATATGCACTGAGTCATGGTTTGGTGTACAATGTGAAAAATACTGAATATCTTGTCTTTAAGGTCACTGGTAAGTCATTGGATTGTGAGCCGTTGATCACATTGAATGGAACTCCATTGCGTAGGGTAACCCAATTCAAGTACCTAGGGCACTACATAACCGAGGACCTTAATGACAAGATAGACATAGAGCGGGAGCGCCGAGCGCTAGCAGCCAGGTGCAACATGTTGGCTCGCAGATTCGCCCGTTGTAGCAATGACGCCAAAATTACACTGTTCAAAGCGTATTGTCAGTCATTCTACACGGGTAGTCTGTGGGTCAAGTACAGTCCTAAAGCTATGGACGCAATTAGAGTCCAGTATAATAATGGTTTTAGAGTGATGATGGGGCTACCGCGATTTTGTAGCGCGTCCGGCATGTTTGCGGAAAGGAGAGTTGATGACTTCTTCGCCATAATGCGAAAGAAGACAGCCTCCTTATTGCAAAGACTTCGCGGTAGCTCAAATTTTTGTTCTTTACTAACAACTAGTTTTTAAGATGTATTTTACTAACATATATGGGCCATGTTGTCATAATAAATAAATAAATTATTATTATGTTGGTACGCTTTTCAGAGCCACGGGTCCATTGGGACCCGGTCCTTTGAGGCGTTCATGGGGCCAAAGCCAACATGAAGAGGCCTTTTTGTACCTTTTTAATCAAAAAGTGAGATGGCTGCATCTGCGGAGATCTGTCCCTTAGTGTACCATAGGGATATACTAACGGACAGTCCTCCACAGCTGCCGAACTATTGCCAGGTAGGGATTAACAAGGTTTGGGCTATGTGGATGGGATGCTAGTGGACCGGATTGCTGGGTTATGGAGTGAGATACGGACATCTACCTTTAAATCTCTCACAAAAATTTAAGTTAGGCAGATGGTGACTTGCTGCTCTTTGGCTGTACAGCCTGTGGGCCTCCCTAATTAAGCCACCAGTTGGCGGCCAGGGCGCAACACAATGTGAGCAGCTAAGGGTGTCGAGAGGTGCGGCTCCGGTTTCACCTTCACGGGGGTGAGCCCCGAGAGCGGGTTTCCCCGTTATTACGCCATTACGTGCAATACACTTCCACCCTGGAGCGAGTGTTCCGCTCTTGCTACTCCACTCTGAGCCGGCCGGCTAAGGCAAGCCAGAGGCGGGGGGTGTGTCACTGTGTGTATGTGTGTGTGTAGGTGCGTGTGTGTGTGGTCCCCTGGAGATCGGGTCCGTGGTGACGCCGCTCACCAACAGCTCGCCACAAGCTGCCCCTGCGTTGACTGATTGCACTGGAGATCCAGCGGGCGATGGGGTCGTCATCCAGCGGGCGATGGGGTCGTCATCCAGCGGGCGATTATTATTAAAGCGGTTGGAGCCGATTGCAGGTGCAGAAGAGCGCCGGAGCGCATTGTTGCATTGGGTCCGTGTCGTGCAGACCGGACGGTTTGAGTCAGAGCTTCATATTTTGCGCGATGGACGCGCTAAGTTGAAGGGCGCGGTCGCTCGTTTGAACCCGTTCATCGACTCGGATGGGCTTCTTCGGGTTGGAGGCAGGCTCCGGAAGGCGGATCTTTCATATGAGACTCGCCATCCTCTGTTGTTGCCCAAGGGCGGACCCTTGGTGCAGCTTTTGGTGTCTGATCGACACATTCGTAACGCCCATGCCGGGTGCAATGCTTTGTTGGCTATTTTGCAACGCGAATTTTGGATTTTGTCTGCCCGAAGAGCAATCCGTAGTGTTCTGTTTCGATGTATTGCATGTTATAAGGTGATGGCATCTACCATGCAACCACAAATGGGTGATTTGCCTGCTGATCGAGTTCGACCTTCGAGGCCGTTCGAGGGAGTTGGAACCGATTTTGCTGGCCCTTTTCCGCTCAAAACTTCCGCCCTTCGTAATGCCCGCACGGCAAAGGGCTATTTGTGTGTATTTGTTTGTTTGGCCACCAAGGCTGTCCACTTGGAGGTGGTATCAGCTCTGACTACGGAGGCCTTCGTCGCCACGTTGGATCACTTTGTTTCGCGTCGAGGTCTACCTTCCCTTATTAGGTCTGATAATGGCACAAACTATAAGGGAACTGTAAATTATCTTAAGGATGTTTGTGAATTTCTTGAAAATAATTGTAATAGGTTAAGTCAAATTGCTGCTCAAAGGGGACCAACCTGAAAGTTTAGTCCCCCAAGTTGCCCCCATTCGGGAGGGATTTTTAAAGCGGCTGTGAAATCCGCAAAGACCCACCTCCGCCGCATTATCGGAGAAACGGCTCTAACATTTGAAGAGCTAGCCACAGTATTTTGTAAAGTTGAGGCGGTCCTCAACTCTCGTCCTCTCTGTCCACTATCTCAAGATCCAAATGACTTAGAAGCTCTCACCCCTGGTCATTTTTTGGTGGGAGGGCCATTGAATGCCCTACCCGAATACCCGTGGAAGGATGAACGCGTATATCGGTTGTCGCGTTTTCAAATGTTGCAGCAAATGAGCCAGGACTTTTGGCGTCGCTGGTCGCTTGAATATTTGCATTTGCTGCTGCAGCGAGTGAAGTGGACAGATAAGACGGAACCTCCCAGGGAGGGAGATTTGGTATTGTTGAAGGAAACCAATCTGGCTTCCTTATTTTGGCGCCGAGGGCGCATCTTACGTTTGATTTTTGGCGGAGATGGTACTCCGCGTGTGGCCCAGGTGTTGGTCGATGGTTCGATCTTGCGGAGAGCCGTGACGTCTCTCTCTCGCCTCCCCGTAGAGTAAGCTAGCGATCTGCTTCTCGGACCGCGACGGGGGGATGTTTGTAATAAAACTGTCAACGTCGGAACGGAACGTACTTGGTTTTTGTTGACGCCGATAGTCGCGAGCGGCGCTGGAGTCGCCCGCCTGGTGAGGCCCGCGAGCCTCCATTTTAAAACAGTCTCATTTGTGTGTTTGAGCGAGAGGGCCGCGTCGCGCGTTATTGCGCCGCCCGCTATTGTGTTGGCTATTTCATGGCGGAATAATATAAATTGTTGTTGAAAATTATCATATCGCCCCGCTGATGTTGACGGGAAGAATAAATCTCTTCGTGAGTTATTGTATGACAATTGGTGTTGGATTAAATTATATATCTTCCGTGGTGTGTTGCTAATAAGTTGTACTTGATAAATAATAAGTTCTTTGTGTTGTGAAAACTACCTGTACTTTCGATTGTTTGATGTGAAACGGGGGCATATAAAGGCCTTATCACACCGATTGCATCGGTCAAGAAGAAACCTTCTGGAAGGAAGGCCATTCAGGTATTGTTTCTGGGGCTGAGATCTCAGGGGGTAGGGGGCTACCTTAGGGACCAACACCAGAAGACACCCAGAAGTAGTCCAAGAAAGAATCAACTTGGTGAGTTGTAGGAATAAGTTTATATTTAATAGATTAGTTTTAGTGCTATAGGGTTCTGTACCCCCTATATAGGGTACGGTGGTAGCAGAATGCGTTTAAATTAATTTCTAAGCTCAGGTCGGACAGACATAGTGCCGTATCGAATTTTTACCGTCATTTATTTACCGGTCTTTTTTGTTACCCGGTCTTTTTCGGTACCGAACTTTCACGGTGCTTCGTTTGTCCCGACTTTCTGCCACAAATGTCAATTTTTTCTTTGTCCTTTTGTCTATGTTGCTGACTTGAATCAGCTAACTTTCAATGAGGCCTAATAAAATATAATAGGTACTTGTACATTTCTGGGAAATAATACCTGATATACAACAGTCAGGATTGGAACAGGGGCTGGCTGGCAACCCTAAGCACGGTAAACATTGTCTCCGATTAAAATA